>JBBGZY010002117.1:0-600000 GCA_037952925.1 Lithobates clamitans
CACAGCCTGCACCACACTTTATCAAGAACTGAATTTCAGCACATTGCTTCTGCATGGAATCCATTATTAACAGAAGAAGGAGAGCGAAAAAAAGAGAAGAATGAGGAAAGAAAAAGGAGCAGGAAAAATTGAAGAAGGAGAAGTAGGAGACAGAGAAAAAAAAAAGGAGAAGGAGTGGAAGATGGAGAAGGAAAAGGAGAAAGAGAAGAAGAAGAAGAAGAAGAAGGTGTAGGAGAAGAAAAAGAAGAAGGTGTAGGAGAAGAAAAAGAAGGAAGGTGTAGGAGAAGAAAAAGAAGAAGGTGTAGGAGAAGAAAAAGAAGAAGGTGTAGGAGAAGAAAAAGAAGAAGGTGTAGGAGAAGAAAAAGAAGAAGGTGTAGGAGAAGAAAAAGAAGAAGGTGTAGGAGAAGAAAAAGAAGAAGGTGTAGGAGGAGGAGGAGGAGGAGGAGGAGGAGGAGAAATAGAAGGAGATAGAAAAAAGATGGAAAATGAGAGGAAGGAGAAATAGAAGAAGGAGAAGATGAAGAAGAAGGAGAAAGAGAAGAAGGTGGAGAAGAAGAAGGAGAAAGAGAAGGAGGAGAAGAAGATGTAGAAGGATAAGAAGGAGTAGAAGGAGAGGGAAAATGAGGAAAAAAAGGAGAAGAAGAAGAAGATGGAGAAGAAGATGGAGAAGGAGAAATAGAAGGAGATAAAAAAAAAAGATGGAAAATGAGAAGGAGAAATAGAAGAAGAAGAAGGTGGAGAAGAAGAAGAAGAAGAAGAAGGAGGAGAAAGAGAAGAAGGTGGAGGAGAAGAAGGAGAAAGAGAAGGAGGAGAAGAAGATGGAGAAGGATAAGAAGGAGTAGAAGGAGATGGAAAATGAGGAAAAGGGAGAAGGAGAAGAAAAAGAAGAAGGAGAAGAAAAAGAAATAGGAGAAGAAGAAGAAGAAGAAGGAGAAGGAGAAGAAGAAGAAGAAGGAGAAGGAGAAAGAGGTGGAGAAGGAAAAAAAGGAGAAGTAGAAGAAAAAGGAGGAAAAATAGAAGAAGAAGCGGATGACAAAGAGGAAAGGGAAAAAGAAGGAGGAGAAGAGGAGAAAGAGAAGAAGAAGGAGAAGAAGAAGAAAAAGGAGAAGAGGGAGAAGGAAAAGGAGCAGGAGATGGAGAAGGAGAAGAAGGAGGAGGACATGGAGAAGAAGAAGTAGAAGAAGCAGGAGATATAGAAGAAGAGGTAAAGGAAAGAGAACAAGGAGAATGAGAGATAGGAGAAGAATTACTATAAAAGTAGAGTTACTCTACCAACATGTGACATTTGATCGACCTATGTAAGTTCATAAAAAATTTATGCCCACTTTTGCATTACTTTTGGTACAATCCTCATACATAAACTTCTATGGAAACTCTTTGAAGGCTGCAATATTTTTCCTAATATTGGTTGCTGTCAGGCATCTTGGGTAAGCGAGCTTCAGCACTTACATGGGTGCTAAATCCCTAAGTGACGTCCTTTCCTTGTGTGATACAAAGCTGAACAGCTCTACCCTTCCCCCTCTAGTCTCACCCCTCTTGGTGTATTGAGTGCAAAACATTGTACGAGGTTCTACAAAAGAACACAAAAGGAGCGCTCATTGCCAAGGTAACTTCAGAGTTAAATGATTCATATGGTGCAAACAAGACCTTGAGATCTATAACATGCAGATTTTCACAACTGAAAATAGAATCAGTTTGTTGCCCCAGAGCTCCTCTGTATTGTTCCCGTCTCCGTCCTGGAATATCTTTGATTTCAGCAAGTGGCAGGTGCCGCCCTTCATCCCTCTTGGCCCATAGCCGGATGCATGGTGGTCTTCATGCAGGAGACGTCAGGACAAGGCCAAGTCCCGCAATGTCAAGCGGGCATGCCACAAGCGAAGGGGTTACAGTGCCAATTTAGATTCGGCTGCTTTCCTGCCCTATGACTGCCAATGAGAGACAGTATCAGCACAGCATATGTTTTATGGGTACAGCACACTCCGAGATGTTTCTTCAAGTGATTTTTAGGGAATAAGGATTGCCATTAGGAAATGAGTTCCATCCCTTCCATCTGGCCCCCCTGGTGGAACTTTTAAATGTTTGTTTATGTGTACGGATGGAATGTGGAAATGTACTACAGCAAGACGGCGAGGTTCCGGCACAATGCAGCTCTTCTTTTTTTTTTTTTAGAAATCCAAGATTTTAGTGTCATAAATCCTAAAGCTGAACTGAAAAAATGCTCTCTGGCAGTGGGGCTACATCCACATTGCAAGGGTTTAATGGTCATTGAGGTCAAGGGGGCTGTACGGCACAGTTTTACTTCCCTGATCCTCTTCTCTTCTAGTCTGTAAAGGCTTGTTCACATGAGTGGTAAGGGGGAGTTAAAACTAAGTGGTTGAGCTGCAGTTTTACTGCCCGCATGAACACTGGCATGCACCGGTCTTAGGGTGGTACACATGCTGAGGCCAAGATGGGATTGCCCACTGACAGCTGAATATAAACTAAAGAATTAAAAAACTTAAAAAAAAAAACACCACACCAGGCCACATGCCCTCAATATGGGGACCAGGTGCTTTGGGGAAGCTCTGCCCCCCCCCCCAACTCTTCTCCATGTTGAGGGCATGTGGCCTGGTATGGTGTATTTTTTTTTTACGTTTTTTAATGCCAGCATCCTTTGGTTTACATTCAGCTGGATGTTAAGGACACGGCTGCTGCCTGCTCCCTAACAACCGGACCCCCCCCCTTTTCCTAGCCTGCCGGGCTGCATGCTTGTATAAGGGTCTGGTATGGATTTTGGGGGGACCTCACGCCATTTTTTAAAAACATTTTGGCATGGTGTTCCGCTTAAAATCCATGCCAGACCTGAAGGGCCTGGTATGGATTGGGGGGGGGGGGACCTAGTTTTTTTTAATGTTTTTTTTTATGCCAGCAGTCTTTGGTTTACATTCAGCTGTCAGTGGGTAATCCCGCTGACAGCTGATGTGTCATTGGTTGTTAAGGACACGGCAGCCGCCCGCTCACTAATAACTGGACCCCCCCCATTCCTAGCCTGCCGGGCTGCATGCTTGTATAAGGGTCTGGTATGGATTTTGGGGGGACATCATGTCATTTAAAATCTGTGCCAGACCTGAAAGGCCTGGTATGGATTGGGGGGACCCCCCTGCAGTTTCTTTTTAGTTTTTTTAATGCCAACGTTTTTTTAATGCCAACAGTCTTTGGTTTACATTCAGCTGTCAGTGGGGAATCCCACTGGTTGTTAAGGACGTGGCAGCCGCCTGCTCCCTAGCAACCGCCTCCCCTCCCTTTCTTAGTCTGCCAGGCTGGATGCTTGTATAAGGGTCTGGTTTGGATTTTGGGGGGACCTCATGCCATTTTTTAAAAAACATTTTGGCATAGGGTTCCCCTTAAAATCCATACCGGACCTGAAGGGTCTGGTGTGGATTGGGGGGGGGGGGGGCATGCAGTTTTTTTCAAGTATTTTTAATGCCAGCAGCCTTTGGTTTACATTTAGCTGTTGCAGTGCGGAATCCCGCTGACAGCTGATGTGTCATCAGTTGTTAAGGACACGGCAGCCGCCCGCTCACTAACAACCGGGCCTCCTCCCTTTCCTAGTCTGCCAGGCTGCATGCTTGTATAAGGGTCTGTTATGGATTTTGGGGGGACCTCATGTCATTTAAAAACAAAAAAAATTGGCACAGGGTTCTCCTTAAATTCTGCGCCAGACCCAAAAAGGCCTGGTATGGATTGGGGGGACCCCCACAAAGTTTCTTTTTAGGTTTTTTTAATGCCAGCAGTCTTTGGTTTACATTCAGCTGTCAGTGGGGAATCCTGCTGACAGCTGATGAGTCATTGGTTGTTAAGGATGTGGCAGCCGCCTGCTCCCTAACAACCCCCCCTCCCTTTCCTAGTCTGCTGGGCTGCATGCTTGTATAAGGGTCTGGTATGGATTTTGGGGGGACCTCATGCCATTTTTTAAAAAACATTTTGGCATAGGTTTCCCCTTAAAATCCATACCAGACCTGAAGGGCCTGGTATGGATTGGAGGGAGACGTAGTTTTTTAATGTTTTTTTTAATGCTAGCAGTCTTTGGTTTACATTTAGCTGTCAGTGGAGAATCCCGCTGACAGCTGATGTGTCATTGGTTGTTAAGGACGTGACAACCGGCTTCTCACAGTTTATTAAGAAGTAAAAAAGAGAATGCAAAGCGCATGCAAAATGCGCATTCAAAAAGGCAAAATGCACCACAAAGCGTGCCAGAAGACCGCATCAACTGCAACCGCATAGATGTGAACCTAGACTAACCCTTTAAGTATTTACCCCAATACAGCCCAGGGTGACACATGAGCATTTATTATTTGGAGGCGCATTTTCCTAGGATGGATTATGATCATCGAATTTTACACCACGGTCGGACTTTCTCCAACCAGATGAACTATGTAACTATATTGACAGAGTCTTTGCTGCTAAAATTTTATGAAATGAGCAAAGTGGCCAAACTGCTCTAAAAGTCCCGCCTGCCCACCAGCATGCAGGAAAATGGAACAGGATAATAAAATCTGAAGATGTTATATTAGCGAATGTGGATTTCTCTGAAAAGTGAACCCATCAGCCATGCCTGACCATTAATATTACTGAAAGCACTTTATACAGAAAAAAAAAGAAATCAAAATGCCTTTCTTTAAGTCCCTTATCTTCAATCAAATCCTTTCACAGGTTGTCAGTCAAATGAGTTACTATGACAACCCCTCCGAGCAAGGACAACAAAATAAAAAATCCGCAGAAAAAACAGCAACGAAGACAAAAAAAAACAATACAAACGCCAAAACCCAACGAGCGATTTCCTGAGCAAACCGGGGAGAGGGTCAGCTAAGGACCATTTACATGGCCAGGCAAGGCTACGGAATATTCAATATATAGTCAGGGAGAGAGCCGAAGCTTCATCTGAAGACCCTCCCACACAGAGATGTTTCCTGTAAATAAAAAATTGCAACTAATAAGGCAGACAATCACGTTTTTCCTGCTCGTTAATATGCAGAGATTTACATACTTCGCAATCATGCCCCAAGAGGAAGCAATCCCCCCTCCCCCACCACCACCACCAGGGCAATCATGATGGATACCCAACTTCTTAAAGTAGACCTTCACCCCAAAAAACAACTTGTTTGCACCTGGCTCCGACCCCTTGCCTCTCCAATAATCATATATGTATTTTTAACCCCATCCCACCCAGCTTTGGTGTCTCTTTACCTGAGCTATTATACCCAAAGTGGGCAAGAAGTTCTGCCTGATCACTTGTCCACCAGCAACACATCTGCGTATGCATGGGCCTTTTTAACCAGACTTCTGTGATTACAAGTGATTGTGGTGAGCAGGCACCAAAGTGTCTGAGCCAGAGGTGGTGGAAGTGAGTTCCACCAAGTTCCCCCTGAAAAAAAGCTCTGGGTTTTTCTATTCTACATGCAAAGATGGTGCAGTTATGGAAGTCCTGGACCTCTGTTTGTCCCTGCATGTGCATGTGAAGTCTCAGCCACTGTAGTGTCCTTGCCTATGTATGTATAGTCCCAGCCTATAGGGCGTCTAAAGCCTCGTACACACGCTTAGATTTTTTCGGAAAAAAAAAACGACCGTCCATTTTTTGTGTCATGCTAGTCTCATGTGGAAAGTGAAGAGGTTTACTTACCATATGAAAATTTTATGTACGACAGAATACAACGTCTTGTGTTGAATAGGTTTGTATGTATTCGTTCGTTTCTGAGCATGCGTAGTCTCGCTCTTACGATCTTTTTCGTACCAAAACCATACTGATTAAATGAAAATCGGACATTGAGTTCAGATCCGACAAAAATTTTATAGTCTGCACATCCAGCTTTTGTCTGACGAAAAAGCGAAATCAGCTGTCGAAAGCACCGTACTAATGATCCGAAAATCGACAGACAGCTCGTACAAATTTTTTCATGTGCTTTTTGTATCGTGTGTATGGGCCTTTAGTCCATGGAGTACATCATTCCTCGTAGTGTCCTTGCTCATGTAATTAACCCATGTAGTATCTCAGCCCATGTAGTACCTCAGCCCATGTAGTAACTTTTCAGCCCAAGTAGTATCTCAGCCCATGTAGTATCTCAAACCATGTAGTATCTCAACCCATGTAGTATCTCAGCCCATGTAGTATCTCAACCCATGTAGTATCTCAACCCATGTAGTATTTCAGCCCATGTAGTATCTCAGCCCATGTAGTATCTCAACCCATGTAGTATCTCAACCCATGTAGTATTTCAGCCCATGTAGTATCTCAGCCCATGTAGTATCTCAACCCATGTAGTATCTCAACCCATGTAGTATTTCAGCCCATGTAGTATCTCAGCCCATGTAGTATCTCAACCCATGTAGTATCTCAACCCATGTAGTATTTCAGCCCATGTAGTATCTCAGCCCATGTAGTATCTCAGCTCATGTAGTATCTCAACCCATGTAGTATCTCAGCTCATGCAGTATCTCAACCCATGTAGTATCTCAGCCCATGTAGTATCTCAACCCATGTAGTATCTCAGCTCATGCAGTATCTCAGCCCATGTAGTATCTCAACCCATGCAGTATCTCAACCATTGTAGTATCTCAGCCAATGTAGTATCTCAACCCATGTAGTATCTCAGCTCATGCAGTATCTCAACCCAAGTAGTATCTCAGCCTGTAGTTTCCTTGTCCATGTAAGGTCCCAGCCTATGTAGTGTCCTTGCTCATGTAATGTATTAACCCATGTAGTATCTCAACCCATGTAGTAACTCAGCCCATATAAAGTCCAAACCTATGAAGTGTCCCAGCTCATGTAGTTTCCTTGCCCATTTAAGGTCCCAGCCTATGTGGTGTCCTAGTCCATTGAGTACATCAGCCAATGTAGTGTCCTTGACCATCTAGTGTATCAACTCATGTAGCATCCCAGCCTCCCAGCCAATGTAGTATCTCAGAACATGAAGTCCTAGCCTATGTGGTGTCCTTGCCCATGTAAGGTCCAGCCTATGTGGTATCTTAGACCATGTAGTATCTCAACCCATGTAGTATCTCAGCTCATGCAGTATCTCAACCCATGTGGTATCTCAGCCCATGTAGTATCTCAACCCATGTAGTATCTCAGCCCATGTAGTATCTCAACCCATGTAGTATCTCAACCCATGCAGTATCTCAACCATTGTAGTATCTCAGCCCATGTAGTATCTCAACCCATGTAGTATCTCAGCTCATGCAGTATCTCAACCCATGTGGTATCTCAGCCCATGTAGTATCTCAACCCATGTAGTATCTCAGCCCATGTAGTATCTCAACCCATGTAGTATCTCAACCCATGCAGTATCTCAACCATTGTAGTATCTCAGCCCATGTAGTATCTCAACCCATGTAGTATCTCAGCTCATGCAGTATCTCAACCCATGTAGTATCTCACCCTTTAGTTTCCTTGCCCATGTAAGGTCCCAGCCTATGTAGTGTCCTTGCTCATGTAATGTATTAACCCATGTAGTATCTCAACCCATGTAGTAACTCAGCCCATATAAAGTCCAAACCTATGAAGTGTCCCAGCTCATGTAGTTTCCTTGCCCATTTAAGGTCCCAGCCTATGTAGTGTCCTTGCTCATGTAATGTATTAACCCATGTAGTATCTCAACCCATGTAGTAACTCAGCCCATATAAAGTCCAAACCTATGAAGTGTCCCAGCTCATGTAGTTTCCTTGCCCATTTAAGGTCCCAGCCTATGTGGTGTCCTAGTCCATGGAGTACATCAGCCCATGTAGTGTCCTTGACCATCTAGTGTATCAACTCATGTAGCATCACAGCCAATGTAGTATCTCAGATCATGTGAAGTCCTAGCCTATGTGGTGTCCTTGCCCATGTAAGGTCCAGCCTATGTGGTATCTTAGACCATGGTGTATATCAGCCCATGTAGTGTCCTTGCTCATGCAATGTATCAACTAGGGATGAGCTTCGTGTTCGAGTCGAACCCATGTTCGACTCGAACATCGGCTGTTCGACCGTCCGTCGAATTGCGAACGATATGGGCCGTTCGCGCCAAATTCGTGTGGCGCGTCACGGCCCATAATTCACTGCGGCATCGCAGTGCATTGCTGGCTGATGATTGGCCAAGCATGCACTATGACCCGCATGCTTGGCCAATCACAGCGCCGTCAGTAGAGAGAGCTGTAATTGGCCAAAGCCAGGGTGGCTTTGGCCAATTATGGCTCAGGGGATTTAGTACACACCCCACACTATATAAGGCCGCCTGCACGGCGGCCCTGTGTAGTGTGTGTTCCGGTGTGCTGAGCGATAGAGAGAGAGAGAGACAGTGTCATTTGATTTGAGTTAGATAGATTAGGCAGAACAGTCAGTCAGTTAGCTGCACTTACAGTGTATTGTGTATATATATGCATCCCAGGTGTTGCATATATATATATACACTGTATTCAGTTTAGCTAGATCCGTTCCTGTTATCTTCTATCTAGACTATTTACATTCAGTGCAGTGTGTCCTGCTCACAGTGTTCAGCTAGATCCGTTCCTGCTATTTACATTCAGTACAGTGCTTCCTGCTCACAGTGTTCAGCTAGATCCGTTCCTGCTATTTACATTCAGTGCAGTGCGTGCTGCTCACAGTGTTCAGCTAGATCCGTTCCTGCTATTTACATTCAGTGCAGTGCGTCCTGCTCACAGTGTTCAGCTAGATCCGTTCCTGCTATTTACATTCAGTGCAGTGCGTCCTGCTCACAGTGTTCAGCTAGATCCGTTCCTGGTATTTACATTTAGTGCAGTGCGTCCTGCTCACAGTGTTCAGCTAGATCCGTTCCTGCTATTTACATTCAGTGCAGTGCGTCCTGCTCACAGTGTTCAGCTAGATCCGTTCCTGCTATTTACATTCAGTGCAGTGCGTGCTGCTCACAGTGTTCAGCTAGATCCGTTCCTGCTATTTACATTCAGTGCAGTGCGTCCTGCTCACAGTGTTCAGCTAGATCCGTTCCTGCTATTTACATTCAGTGCAGTGCGTCCTGCTCACAGTGTTTAGCTACATCCGTTCCTGCTGTTTACATTCAGTGCAGTGCGTCCTGCTCACAGTGTTCAGCTAGATCCGTTCCTGCTATTTACATTCAGTGCAGTGCGTCCTGCTCACAGTGTTCAGCTAGATCCGTTCCTGCTATTTACATTCAGTGCAGTGCGTCCTGCTCACAGTGTTCAGCTAGATCCGTTCCTGCTATATACATTTAGTGCAGTACGTCCTGCTCACAGTGTTCAGCTAGATCCGTTCCTGTTATCTTCCTACTGACAGGCAGGCTTGTCTGGTTACAGTATATAAAGCTACCTGAAGAAAATTACAGGTGTTCTTTTTGATCCTATTAGTACCACGGTCAGGCAGCTAGACTATTTACATTTAGTACAGTGTGTCCTGCTCACAGTGTTCAGCTAGATCCGTTCCTGTTATTTACATTCAGTGCAGTGCGTCCTGCTCACAGTGTTCAGCTAGATCCGTTCCTGCTATTTACATTCAGTGCAGTGCGTCCTGCTCACAGTGTTTAGCTACATCCGTTCCTGCTGTTTACATTCAGTGCAGTGCGTCCTGCTCACAGTGTTCAGCTAGATCCGTTCCTGCTATTTACATTCAGTGCAGTGCGTCCTGCTCACAGTGTTCAGCTAGATCCGTTGCTGCTATTTACATTCAGTGCAGTGCGTCCTGCTCACAGTGTTCAGCTAGATCCGTTCCTGCTATATACATTTAGTGCAGTACGTCCTGCTCACAGTGTTCAGCTAGATCCGTTCCTGTTATCTTCCTACTGACAGGCAGGCTTGTCTGGTTACAGTATATAAAGCTACCTGAAGAAAATTACAGGTGTTCTTTTTGATCCTATTAGTACCACGGTCAGGCAGCTAGACTATTTACATTTAGTACAGTGTGTCCTGCTCACAGTGTTCAGCTAGATCCGTTCCTGTTATTTACATTCAGTGCAGTGCGTCCTGCTCACAGTGTTCAGCTAGATCCGTTCCTGCTATTTACATTCAGTGCAGTGCGTCCTGCTCACAGTGTTCAGCTAGATCCGTTCCTGCTATTTACATTCAGTGCAGTGCGTCCTGCTCACAGTGTTCAGCTAGATCCGTTCCTGCTATTTACATTCAGTGCAGTGCGTGCTGCTCACAGTGTTCAGCTAGATCCGTTCCTGCTATTTACATTCAGTGCAGTGCGTCCTGCTCACAGTGTTCAGCTAGATCCGTTCCTGCTATTTACATTCAGTGCAGTGCGTCCTGCTCACAGTGTTTAGCTACATCCGTTCCTGCTATTTACATTCAGTGCAGTGCGTCCTGCTCACAGTGTTCAGCTAGATCCGTTCCTGCTATTTACATTCAGTGCAGTGCGTCCTGCTCACAGTGTTCAGCTAGATCCGTTCCTGCTATTTACATTCAGTGCAGTGCGTCCTGCTCACAGTGTTTAGCTACATCCGTTCCTGCTGTTTACATTCAGTGCAGTGCGTCCTGCTCACAGTGTTCAGCTAGATCCGTTCCTGCTATTTACATTCAGTGCAGTGCGTCCTGCTCACAGTGTTCAGCTAGATCCGTTCCTGCTATTTACATTCAGTGCAGTGCGTCCTGCTCACAGTGTTCAGCTAGATCCGTTCCTGCTATTTACATTCAGTGCAGTGCGTGCTGCTCACAGTGTTCAGCTAGATCCGTTCCTGCTATTTACATTCAGTGCAGTGCGTCCTGCTCACAGTGTTCAGCTAGATCCGTTCCTGCTATTTACATTCAGTGCAGTGCGTCCTGCTCACAGTGTTTAGCTACATCCGTTCCTGCTGTTTACATTCAGTGCAGTGCGTCCTGCTCACAGTGTTCAGCTAGATCCGTTCCTGCTATTTACATTCAGTGCAGTGCGTCCTGCTCACAGTGTTCAGCTAGATCCGTTCCTGCTATTTACATTCAGTGCAGTGCGTGCTGCTCACAGTGTTCAGCTAGATCCGTTCCTGCTATTTACATTCAGTGCAGTGCGTCCTGCTCACAGTGTTCAGCTAGATCCGTTCCTGCTATTTACATTCAGTGCAGTGCGTCCTGCTCACAGTGTTTAGCTACATCCGTTCCTGCTGTTTACATTCAGTGCAGTGCGTCCTGCTCACAGTGTTCAGCTAGATCCGTTCCTGCTATTTACATTCAGTGCAGTGCGTCCTGCTCACAGTGTTCAGCTAGATCCGTTCCTGCTATATACATTTAGTGCAGTACGTCCTGCTCACAGTGTTCAGCTAGATCCGTTCCTGTTATCTTCCTACTGACAGGCAGGCTTGTCTGGTTACAGTATATAAAGCTACCTGAAGAAAATTACAGGTGTTCTATCCCAGCTTAGTGCAGCTACAGGCCATTAGTATGTCTGGAAGGCCAAGAAGGAGAGGCAGACAGTCACAAGCCAATAAGAGAGGGCAAGCAGGCTCTGTGTCTAGTGCTGGTCGTGGAGACGGTGCATCCTCATCAGCACGTGGCCATGGGACACGCTTGGCCTTTTTTTCGGCAGCTGGCCGTGTTGAGCCGCAACATGCGGAAGACTTGGTCGAGTGGATGACCAAGCCGTCCTCATCCTCCTCATCCTCTCTCACCCATGCCCAGGGTGCTTTGTCTGGCAAAGCAGCGGCCTCTTCCCTCAGCTCAATGTCATCAGTGACTCCTTCCCTAGCCCCACCATGTCCTCCTGAGGATTCCCTCGAACTGTTTGACCACAGTGTTGGGTACATGCTCCAGGAGGATGCCCAGCGTTTGGAAGGCTCTGATGATGATACTGAGCTCAATGAAGGCAGTAACATGAGCACGGACAGAGGGGGTGCCCAAGAAGGACAGCAATCTGGCAGTCATGCTCCCCCTGCTGCAGCATACTGCCAGGTTTGCTCCAGTGATGAGGAGGGAGGGGATGATGAGGTCACTGACTCAACGTGGGTGCCTGATAGGAGAGAGGAGGAGGAGGAGGAGGAGGAGGAGGAGGAGGTGGCACATCACCAACTAGGCAGGATGCCCTCCAGGGGCCAGCCTAAGGGCAGCACATTGACTGCATCACACCCCAAAGCTCCACATGTGCAGGGCGCTGCAGTCTCTGCGCGTTATTCAAAAAGTTCTTTGGTGTGGGCCTTTTTTGAGACGAGTGCATCAGATCGCACCGCTGCTATTTGCAATATATGTCTCAAGCGTATCTCGCGTGGCCAAAACATCTCCCGCTTGGGTACCACATGCTTGACCAGACATATGTTGACCTGCCATGCAGTTCGTTGGCAAGCGTATCTAAAAGACCCACACCAAAGAACAAAGACGATCTCTCCTTGCTCCTCATCAGCTGAGATTTCCAACCCCACTAGACCTTCAGTCCTCTCTGCGACCTGCAGTGAGAGGAATGAAGGTGTAGAATTAGGTGTGTCACAGCCAAGTACTTATGGGCAATCTGCTTTTGGTACACCGACGTCAGATTGTACCAGGCAAATTTCCCTGCCCCAGCTGCTGCACCGCCGAAAGAAGTTTGCTCCCAGCCATCCACATGCCCAGCGGTTGAATGCTAGCTTGGCAAAATTGCTAGCACTTCAACTGCTGCCTTTTCAGTTGGTAGACTCTGCCCCCTTCCGTGAGTTTGTGGAATGTACGGTTCCTCAGTGGCAGGTACCCAAACGCCACTTTTTCTCACGGAAGGCGATTCCGGCTCTCTACCGGCATGTGGAAGGCAATGTCCATGCCTCGCTGGACAGGGCGGTCAGCGGTAAGGTGCATATTACCGCTGACTCATGGTCCAGCAGGCATGGACAGGGACGTTACTTAAGTTTCACGGCGCATTGGGTGACTCTGCTGGCAGCTGGGAAGGATGCAGGACAAGGTGCAGTAGTGTTGGAGGTTGTTCCGCCACCACGCCTCCAAAATGCTGATTGTGACACACCTCTCTCCTCCACCCCCTCCTCTTCTTCTTCCTCCATGGCCTCTTCCTCGGAACCAGCGGTGCTCCGTAGGCGTTCAAGGGGCTACGCAAGTACGCAGGCCAAAAGATGCCATGCGGTGCTTGAGCTGGTGTGCTTGGGGGACAGGAGCCACACTGGGGCAGAGGTTCTGTCAGCTCTGCAGGGGCAGGTTCAGAGGTGGTTGACGCCACGCCAACTTAAGGCAGGAATGGTGGTTTGCGACAATGGCACCAACCTCCTCTCTGCCCTCCGACAGGGACAACTGACCCATGTGCCCTGTTTGGCTCACGTCCTTAACTTGGTGGTGCAGCGGTTCTTGGGCAGGTACCCGGGCTTACAGGATGTCCTGAGGCAGGCCAGGAAAGTCTGTGTGCATTTCCGCCGGTCATATAATGCCAGTGCTCGGCTGACGGACCTCCAAAAGGAGTTTAACCTGCCCAAGAACCGCCTAATCTGTGACATGCCCACCAGGTGGAACTCGACGTTGGCCATGCTGCAGCGGCTGCACACGCAGCAGAGGGCCATCAATGAGTACCTGTGCGACTATGGCACCAGGACAGGGTCAGGGGACCTTGGTTTTTTTTCCCCACGCCAGTGGGCCATGATCAGGGATGCATGCACTGTCCTGTCACCATTCGAGGAGGCCACGAGGATGGTGAGCACTGACAGTGCATGCATCAGTGACACTGTCCCCCTTGTCCACCTGTTGGAGCACACGCTGCGTGGAATAATGGACAGGGCACTTGAGGCAGAACAGAGGCAGGAAGAGGAGGACTTCCTTAGCTCTCAAGGCCCCCTTTATCCAGACAGTGTTCCTGCGTGCCCGCCGATCACACAGGAAGAGGACGAGGAGGAGGAGGAGGAGGAGGAGGAAGATTGTGTCAGTATGGAGGTGGAGCCTGGCACTCAGCATCAGCAGTCTTTAAGGGATCAGTCCCAAGGAACACATGGACTTGTACGTGGCTGGGAGGAGGTGGCTGCGGACGTTGTTGTCCTTAGTGACCCAGAGGACTCCGGACCGAATGCCTCAGCAAACCTACGCTGCATGGCCTCCCTGATCCTGCAAAGCCTGCGTAAGGATCCTCGTATTCGTGGTATCAAGGAGAAGGACCAATACTGGCTGGCAACCCTCCTTGATCCACGTTACAAGGGTAAGGTTGCGGACCTTATCTTGCCATCGCAGAGGGAGCAGAGGATGAAACATCTTCGGGAGGCCTTGCAGAAAGGTCTGTGCAACGCGTTCCCAGAGACTGGGAGGTTACAAACTCCTGTTTCTGGACAACGTGTTGCTGAGGCTTCGGTCAGTCAAAGAAGGAGCGGTGGAGAAGGTGGCCGTCTGACCGATGCGTTCAGACAATTTTTTGGTCCGCAGCCCCAAGGTATGATCGGTTCCAGCAACCATCGCCAGCGTCTGTTTTACATGGTGCAGGAATACCTAGGGGCAAGATCAGACTTGGACACCTTTCCCACCGAAAATCCTCTGGGTTACTGGGTCTTGAGGATGGATCACTGGCCAGAGCTTGCACAGTATGCAATTGAGCTACTGGCCTGTCCTGCATCCAGCGTTCTTTCGGAATGCACATTCAGTGCTGCTGGAGGCGTGGTAACCGATCACAGGGTGCGTCTGTCCACCGACTCGGTCGATCGGCTGACCTTCATAAAAATGAATCAGTCTTGGATCACCACCAGCTACCAAGCACCTGATGCAGATGTAACCGAATAATTTTTTTTGAAATCTCAGATCCCTTCAAAGACTGCCTATGCTGATGCTGAGTGACTATCCCTGAGTAATTATCCTCTTCCTCCTCAATCATCACGCTGATAGCTTGTAAGAACATTTTTGGTTCTGGGCGCCACCACCAGTGCCTAAGGCACAATTTTTCAGCCCCTGTTTAACAGGGGCGTGTAATTACAATTTTTGATGTAATACTTTGCAGCAGGGCTCGTTCCTGCATTCCAACTAGAGTGTCTGTGAGGGGTTGCAGTGTTGTGGCACCAGCACCAGTGCCTAAGACCCAATTTTTCAGCCCCTGTCTAACAGGGGCGTGTAATTACAATTTTTGATGCAATACTTTGCAGCAGGGCTTGTTCCTGCGTTTCAACTAGAGTGTCTGTGAGGGGTTGCAGTGTTGTGGCACCAGCACCAGTGCCTAAGACCCAATTTTTCTGCCCCTGTCTAACAGGGGCGTGTAATTACAATTTTTGATGCAATACTTTGCAGCAGGGCTCGTTCCTGCGTTCCAACTAGAGTGTCTGTGAGGGGTTGCAGTGTTGTGGCACCAGCACCAGTGCCTAAGGCCTAATTTTTCAGCTCCTGTTCAACAGGGGCATGTAATTACAATTCTTGATCTAATATTTCACAGCAGGGCCCTGTGAGGGCTTACAGTGTTTTGGCCACAGCAACACCTAAGGCCCAAATTTCTGCTGAGTATATAGGGCAGGACCCTACTTTCAAACATCTAACTTACAAACGACTCCTACTTGCAAACGGAAGGAGACAACAGGAAGTGAGATGAAATCTACCCCTAAGGAAGGGAAATTCTCTCCTGTAAGAGTTAATATGGGAAAACAATTTTTCCTTTCCACTGATGCTTTCCAATCCTTGTTCCACAAAAAAACACAAATTTTCAAAAAACATTTTTCATTGGGACAAAAAAGTGAGGTGAAATCTTCTGAAGAGGAGGAAAGACGCAAAACAAATGTCACAGGGGTGATAACCCTTCCCTATGTTTTCCAAAAAGCTTAGAAAAGATTTTTTGGCTGGAGCTAAACACATTAAAAATGTTCAAAATTACAAACAGATTCTACTTAACAACAAACCTACAGTCCCTGTCTTGTTTGCACCGCCTGTATACTGCTGTTCAGAGTATATAGGGACCTTTCCTTATTTTAATTTGGGTGCGGGGTTCCCCTTAATATCCATACAAGACCCAAAGGGCCTGGTAATGGACTGGGGGGTACCCATGCCGTTTGTCTCACTGATTTTCATCCATATTGCCATGACCCGACATGACATTAAACCCGCAAGCAGTTTTAAATGAGATTTTTTCCTTTAAAAATGACATTTGGTGCAGGGACTGTTCTAAGCACGGGAAACATGCGTCACTTTACAGGCATACTATAGACACCCCCCAGGTACGATATTTAAAGGAATATTTCACTTTTTTTTTTTTACTTTAAGCATCATTAAAATCACTGCTCCCGAAAAAACGGCCGTTTTTAAAAGTTTTTTTTGCATTGATACATGTCCCCTGGGGTAGGACCCGGGTCCCCAAACCCTTTTTAGGACAATACCATGCAAATTAGCCTTTAAAATGAGCACTTTTGATTTTGAACGTTCGAGTCCCATAGACGTCAATGGGGTTCTAACGTTCGTGCGAACTTGCGGTCCGTTCGCGGGTTCTGGTGCGAACCGAACCGGGGGGTGTTCGGCTCATCCCTAGTATCAACTTATGTAGCGTTCCCAGCCCATGTAGAATTTCAGCCCATGTAAGGTCTCAGCCTATGTGGTGTCATAGTCGATGAAGTACTTCGGCCCATGCAGTGTCCCAGCTCATGTAGTGCCCTTGCTAATGTAAGGTTCCAGCCTGTGTGGTGTCATAGTCCATGAAGTATATTAGCTGATGTTGTGTCCTAGCCCATGGAGTAACTCAGCCCATGTAAAGTCCTAGCCGATGGGGTGTCTCATCCCATGCAGTACATCAGCCCATGAAATGTCTTGGGTTATACAGGCAGGGACGTCTTTAATATTGATTGGACCGCGAGCAAACATTTTTCTTGGGCCCTCCACTTGTCAACTATTTGCAGGCAGCGTGGGCTCAAGGGGAAGCTGCTTTAGGCCCTGAAAACTATAACTGGGCCCGGGGCAGCTGCCCCTTTTGCCCTGCGTTAAAGACCCTGTATATAGGGCAGGATTTATCAAGACCGGAGCAGATGGAATCTGGAGCTGCTGTGTGAATCAGTTTCTGTATTCAGTTTGTTCAGTTAAAGTAAAGGCTTGTGCATCCTATGCATGAAGGTGAAAAAACACCTTGCAGTCACCGCCCCCCCCGTTCTACTTACCTGAGCCCCGAATTTCCGTTGGCGCGTCCCCGCCGTCCCTATCTCCACGTGTTCCTGACTCTTGATTGGATAGATTGATAGCAGCGCAGCCATTGACTACCGCTGCTGTCAATCAAATCCAATGATGCGGGCACTGGGGGGCGGGGCCGAGTCCTGCATTTGGCCTCTATGTACGCCGAATGCTGGACTCGGGGGGCCCGCAAGGTAACCCCCCCCCCGGGAGAGCGCTTCCTCCTCGTTTTCCTCCTTGCTCTCCTCCTCGCTCTCCTCCCCGCTCTCCTCTCCGCTCTCCTCCCCGCTTTCCTCCTCACTCTCCCCTCCGCCCTCCTCCCTGCTCTCCTCCCCGCTCTCCTCCTCGCTCTCCCCTCCGCTCTCCTCCCCGCTCTCCTCTCCGCCCTCCTCCCCGCTCTCCTCCTCGCTCTCCTCCCCGCTCTCCTCCTCGCTCTCCTCTCCGCTCACCTCAACGCTCTCCTCCTCGCTCTCCTCCCCGCTCTCCTCCTCGCTCTCCTCCCCCCTCTCCTCTCCGCTCTCCTCCACGCTCTCCACTCTACTCTCCTCCTCGCTCTCCTACTCACTCTCCTCCCTGCTCTCCTCCTCGCTCTCCTCCCCGCTCTCCTCTCTGCTCTCCTCCTCGCTCTCCTCCCTGCTCTCCGCTCTCCCCCTCGCTCTCCTCCCCGCTCTCCTCCTCGCTCTCCTCTTCGCTCTCCTCTCCGCTCTCCTCCCCGTTTTCCTCCTCGCTCTCCTCCTCGCTCTCCTCCCCGATCTCCTCTCCGCTCTCCTCCCCGCTTTCCTCCTCACTCTCCTCCCCGCTTTCCTCCCCGTTCCCCTCCCCGCTCTCCTCCCCACTTTCCTCCTTGCTTTCCTCCCCGCTCTCCTCCTCGCTTTCCTCCCCGCTCTCCTCCTCGCTCTCCTCCCCGGTCTCCTCCCCGCTCTCCTCTCTGCTCTCCTCCCCGCTCTCCTCCTCGCTCTCCTCCCCGCTCTCTTCTCCGCTCTCCTCTCCGCTCTCCTCCACACTCTCCTCCCCCCTTTTCTCCTCGCTCTCCTCCTTGCTCTCCTCTCCGCTCTCCTCCTCGCTCTCCTCCCCGCTCTCCTCCCCGCTCTCCTCCTCGCTCTCCTCCCCGCTCTCCTCCTCGCTCTCTTCTCTGCTCTTCTCCTCACTCTCCTCCCCGCTCTCCTCCCCGCTTTCCTCCCCGCTCTCCTCCTCGCTCTCCTCCCCGCTCTCCTCTCCGCTCTCCTCCCCGCTCTCCTACCCGCTCTCCTCCTTGCTCTCCTCCTTGCTCTCCACTCCGCTCTCCTCCCTGATCTCCTCCTCGCTCTCCTCCTCGCTCTCCTCCCCGCTCTCCTCCTCGCTCTCCTCCCTGCTCTCCTCCTCGCTTTCCCCCTTGCTCTCCTCCCCGCTCTCCTTCTCGCTCTCCTCCTTGCTCTCCTTCTCGCTCTCCTCCCCGCTCTTCTCTTCGCTCTCCTCCCCACTCTCCTCCCCTCTCTCCTCTCCTTTCTCCTCCCCGCTCTCCTCCTTGCTCTCCTCCTCGCTCTCCTCCCCGCTCTCCTTCTCGCTCTCCTCCCCGCTCTCCTTCTCGCTCTCCTCCCCGCTCTTCTCTTCGCTCTCCTCCCCACTCTCCTCCCCTCTCTCCTCTCCTTTCTCCTCCCCGCTCTCCTCCTTGCTCTCCTCCTCGCTCTCCTCCTCGCTCTCCTCCCCGCTCTCCTCTCTCCTCCCCGCTCTTCCTACCGCTCTCCTCCTTGCTCTCCTCCCCGCTCTCCTCTCCCCCCCGCTCTCCTCCTCGCTCTCCTCCTCCCCGCTCTCCTACCTCCCCTATACAGTCACTACAGAGAATACAATTTCCTGCAAGCCTTCTCCTGCAGGGAATCACAGAGCTGATTTTTTGCTGCAAGTCTTCCTCCTTTAACTGAGACGTGTACATTTCTGACAGCACATCCAATCCCGCTGTTTAGTAAAAGGAGCGAGTGTCCGGGTAGTCCGGGATATAAAATGCTTTCAGACAAGTACAAAGTGCTGAGTCCAAACCGAAATCTCCGGGGATTTCCACCTATGGATTTTTCCTGCTGACAGGGCAGTCCGCCCCTCCGGCCCCTGGCAGATTCCGTACAGAACGCAGGAACGGCCGTTCCCAGACTCTCCTCCACGCTCTCCTCCCCGCTCTCCTCCTCGCTCTCCTCCTCGCTCTCCTCCCCACTCTCCTCCTCGCTCTCCTCCTCGCTCTCCTCCCCGCTCTCCTCCTCGCTCTCCTCCTCGCTCTCCTCCCGGCCGTTCCCAGACTCTCCTCCTCGCTCTCCTCCTCGCTCTCCTCCCGGCCGTTCCCAGACTCTCCTCCCCGCTCTCCTCCTCGCTCTCCTCCCGGACGTTCCCAGACTCTCCTCCTCGCTCTCCTCCTCGCTCTCCTCCCGGCCGTTCCCAGACTCTCCTCCTCGCTCTCCTCCTCGCTCTCCTCCTCGCTCTCCTCCTCGCTCTCCTCCCTGCTCTCCTCCTTGCTCTCCTCCTCGCTCTCCTCCTCGCTCTCCTCCTGGCCGTTCCCAGACTCTCCTCCTCGCTCTCCTCCTCGCTCTCCTCCTCGCTCTCCTCCCCGCTCTCCTCCTCGCTCTCCTCCTCGCTCTCCTCCTTGCTCTCCTCCCCGCTCTCCTTCTCGCTCTCCTCCTTGCTCTCCTCCCCGCTCTCCTTCTCGCTCTCCTCCCCGCTCTCCTCCCCGCTCTCCTCCTCGCTCTCCTCCCGGCCGTTCCCAGACTCTCCTCCTCGCTCTCCTCCTCGCTCTCCTCCCGGCCGTTCCCAGACTCTCATCACTGCGGCAGGTGCGGCGCCTCGGATTTAAAACCCACCTGCAGATTAGAGGATATGAATAATATCGCGGCGAAGGCTGCCGGCCCCTTCAAGCAGCTTCTGCTGAGCGAATGTATAACTGCGGGGTGATCGGCGCCTCGCCCGCTGATACACTCAACAGCCAGTCAGGCGCAATTTTCCAAGTCTTCTCTCGCTGTTCCTTTTAAAGGAGGCAGCTGTGACTCCGGCTTTCTTTTCTCTAAAAAAAAATAAATAAATAAAAATCTGCTCAGCCAGCGACAAAAGAGAATGCAGGAAATAATCAAATCGCAGAGCGAAATGTCAAAGCGGCCGTGGCGCCACTTGAGCTTCAAGCTATTCCCATCACAAACATCTTGGCAATGTTATTTTTCAAAGAGGGCCCTGTTCAAATGGAAACAAGCTGTACTGTGTTCCTGCGCCTGGAAACAGGAAGATAAAAAGGCCGATCGAAGCACCGGCTAAAATTGGGTTTTTTTTTAGAAAACCTGCAGACTATTCGAGAGGGGGAGAGAGACAGAGCGGGGGAGGGGGGCGGTGAAGCAGATTGCTAGGTGCAAAAATTGCTGGCCGAAGCATTCATTTATCCGAGCTGTGCGTCTCATCTGCTGGAGATGTTCTACTGTCTTCGTCTAACAGACCTGCATAGCTCCCAACTGTCCCGGATTTCGAGGGACTGTCCCTGATTTGGAGCAATGTCCCTGATTTGGAGGGACTGTCCCTGATTTGGAGGGACTGTCCCTGATTTGGAGCAATGTCTCTGATTTGGAGGGACCGTCCCTGATTTCAAGGGACTGTCCCTGATTTGGAGCAATGTCCCTGATTTCGAGGGACTGTCCCTGATTTTGAGGGACTGTCCCTGATTTGGAGGGACTGTCCCTGATTTGGAGCAATGTCCCTGATTTGGAGGAACTGTCCCTGATTTGGAGGGATGGTCCCTGATTTGGAGCAATGTCTCTGATTTGGAGAGACTGTCCCTGATTTGGAGGGACTGTCCCTGATTTCGAGGGACTGTCCCTGATTTTGAGGGACTGTCCCTGATTTGGAGCAATGTCTCTGATTTGGAGGGACCGTCCCTGATTTCAAGGGACTGTCCCTGATTTGGAGCAATGTCCCTAATTTCAAGGGACTGTCCCTGATTTCAAGGGACTGTCCCTGATTTTGAGGGACTGTCCCTGATTTGGAGGGACTGTCCCTGATTTGGAGGGACTGTCCCTGATTTGGAGCAATGTCCCTGATTTGAAGGAACTGTCCCTGATTTGGAGGGATGGTCCCTGATTTGGAGCAATGTCTCTGATTTGGAGGAACTGTCCCTGATTTGGAGGAACTGTCCCTGATTTGGAGGGACTGTCCCTGATTTGGAGCAATGTCTCTGATTTGAAGGGACCGTCCCTGATTTCAAGGGACTGTCCCTGATTTGGAGCAATGTCCCTGATTTCGAGGGACTGTCCCTGATTTTGAGGGACTGTCCCTGATTTGGAGGGGCTGTCCCTGATTTGGAGCAATGTCCCTGATTTGGAGGAACTGTCCCTGATTTGGAGGGATGGTCCCTGATTTGGAGCAATGTCTCTGATTTGGAGAGACTGTCCATGATTTGGAGGGACTGTCCCTGATTTCGAGGGACTGTCCCTGATTTTGAGGGACTGTCCCTGATTTGGAGCAATGTCTCTGATTTGGAGGGACCGTCCCTGATTTCAAGGGACTGTCCCTGATTTGGAGCAATGTCCCTGATTTCAAGGGACTGTCCCTGATTTCGAGGGACTGTCCCTGATTTTGAGGGACTGTCCCTGATTTGGAGGGACTGTCCCTGATTTGGAGGGACTGTCCCTGATTTGGAGCAATGTCCCTGATTTGGAGGAACTGTCCCTGATTTGGAGGGATGGTCCCTGATTTGGAGCAATGTCTCTGATTTGGAGGGACTGTCCCTGATTTCGAGGGACTGTCCCTGATTGGGAGGGACTGTCCCTGATTTCGAGGGACTGTCCCTGATTTCGAGGGACTGTCCCTGATTTGGAGCAATGTCCCTGATTTGGAGGGACTGTCCCTGATTTCGAGGGATTGTCCCTGATTTGGAGCTATGTCCCTCTGTCCCTCATTCCTTCTCATCTGTCCCTCATTTCGGTCTGATCTATATAGTTTTATATAAAATTCACTTTTTATCTATCAACATTTTTTCCAGCCCCAAACATTTCATCTGATTTCTAAATTGCTACATTTGTAAATTCCAAGAACCAATATAAAGGAATAATAGTGGTAAAAAAAAAGCCACTTGTGGGTTTAACCAATCTTGTTATTTTGTACAATTCTCCTTTAAGGGGGTGTGGCAAGGGGTGTGTCCTATGCCTGCATACTTTTGCTGATAGGTGTCCCTCATTCCCATCTCAGAATGTTGGGAGGTGTGGACTTCAGACAATCAGAGAGTGCAAAAAAAAAGTAAAGAAAAAAAGAAAAAAATCTCAGAAGTCGGTGGTAACCAGTCAGGACTGGGATCTGAACCCACAATCCGCCAGAGGGAGGTGCGGTGAGGTGAGCGGCGGGTGAGGGCACTGGCTGGTATCAGAGCCAGACACATACGCCGCGATCGTCAGAGCGAGAGCGATAATTCTAGCCCAAGACCTCCCCTTTCACACTGAGGTGTTTTTGTGGCGTTTTAGCGCTAAACAATAGCGCTATTAAAACGCTCATAAAACGCTCCCCATGCATCTCAATGGACCCTTTCACACTGAGGCGTCGCGCTGGCGGGTCGTTGAGAAAAGTCCTGCAAGCAGCATCTTTGGAGCAGCTTTTGGGCGTTGAAAAAAAGCACTTAAAAAACGCCCCTCTCCATTGAAATGAATTGAAAGCGCTGTAAAAACGCCCGAATAGCGCCTATAATCCGCCCTGAGCTGTAGAAAAGTCACATGATCTCACAAAAAGGTAAACATGCAAGCAGAAAAGAGAAGCGTCTACAGCAACGGGACTGAAATTGTGATGTAGGGAGGTGGGGTTGTTCTTTGACGCCCATGCTTCAATAACGCTTGAAAAACGCCGTTAAAACGCCCGCAGCGTTGCGGTAATTTTACCGCAAGTGCCCCAAAAACGCGGTAAAAATGTGGTAATGGCACTGCAGCATTTTTATTGGACAGCTGGGACCAATGGTACTTTACTATTGGTCCAAGGCTCCAAGCTGTCCATTGAGCTCAGTGCCTCTGATGAGAAGTGAGGAGAGGCCCTGTGAGCTCCTCCTCTCAGTCTTGTATTTATACCGGCCGCTCTGTATGTAGCTTCTGACAGGCTGCACAAGGAGTCCCGTATCTCCAGAACCATAGGTCGTAGGGTCCCCAAATTTTGACCAGTGGTGGGGTAAGACTACATTTACCTACATCTACCTACCCCCAGGTCGCCGAGCTACAACCAACGAAGTCAATCATTTTTTTTTTTTTATGTTCATGGCAGGTGAGGATCTTCCTCACCTGCCTCCCCTGACTGCCCGTCCTTGGTCTGCCAGTATCTCTTCTTGCTGGACCACTTGAGATGCTGGTCAGCTTCCTAACTGGTTCCTTGGATGATCCTGCCTTGTCTCCTGTTTCTTGTGAACCTTAAACTCTTTGCTCCTCCCATGAACTTCCTCCTTAAGCCATGCCTTTGCACTTCCTGTTTGTCAGATTATTGTGCTCTCTCCAGCCAATATTTTGCATCTTTGCATACTTGCCACAGTTCTTATCTCCACTACTCTTTGTTACCAACCTTGGCTTGGTCTTCAACTACGCTTCTGCTCAGTGCTAACCTGCAACCATTCATGACTGGAAAGGGAATGCCAATAAATGGGCACACTTCTGTGCACAGGCTAGAACACGTTCCCTTTTGTGCTTGTAAGAATTGGGCACTTGCCAATGCTAATGCGCATGTGCTCACCGGTGCGTGCCGGCGCCCACGTACACCTATGACAGATGTTGGTGCCAAACGGGCTATTTAAGCTGGGCCAGTGCCCAGGATCAGTGCTGCTTTGTCTCCAGCCTCCTGTATATCCTGTGATTCTGTATCTGGACTCCAGTTGCTGACCCGGCTTGTCTTGACTACTCCCTAAACTCCGCCTGCACTGACCTCAGCTTGTCACCTGACCTCCACTTCTGTCCGCTCCATTGGCTCCTGCTTCGCTGATCGGTCCCAGACCTGGCTTGTTTCCTGACCCGGCTTGTTTCCTGACCATGCTCCTTCCTGTGCCCTGCACCTGATCCATCCTGTCTGTGTATGACGCGGTCTGCCCGATTCTACTACTCTGCGTGCTGTCACCGGTACCTGCCTCCCACCCTGCTGTTCTGGCTGGTCTATAGTCTGCTACCTGTAACCGTCTCATCTGCCCGTTGTCGCCAGTGCCAGCCTGCCTCAGTCCCATGCCCCCCAGTCCCCATAACAGAGCATGGCTGGGGGTGTAGATAAAAAGGTAAGTATATAATACTGGACTGGGCAGCAGTTAAAATGGAGCTCCACTCAAAAGGGGAAGCTTTGTTTGTCTGCCCCCCCCCCACCCTCCATTGCCACATTTGGCCCCTTTTGGGGGGGGGAGCGGGTACCCTGTTTTGACAGGTACCCGCTCCCACTTCCGGCTTGTTTTGCCATGGGGTCCACCCCCTCTCCCTCCCCCGCAGCCTTCTGGGAACTGTGAAGTGTGCCCATTCACAAAGTTCAGCTCGCTTCGTGCATGCACAGTAAAAAAACGTTCCCTTAGTCAAGATGGCAGCGCCAGCACCCGATAGCTGATTGAAGAACGGGCTCGGGTGAGGACAGCGCTGGATGCCGGGACAGGTAAGTGCTCTTATATTAAAAGTCAGCAGCTACAGTATTTGTAGCTGCCGACTTTTATTTTTTATTTTTTTTTTGGGGGGGGGGGGGGGCAGGAGCTCCTCTTCTTTAACTGAACTTGTTGCCGTGCAAAGCACAGGTTCACTTTGAGTTCCACCGATAAAGTAAATAGAGGCGAAATCCCTCACCTTGTGTACCGTTCCCTGAACCTTTCCATTCATTATTAGCTCTTTTACATAATGATAGATATATTTTCAGTTTACTTGTCTTTCAATCCCTTTTTTTTTTAACACGAATCAAACATTTAAGTATAAATTATTTAAGGCGGCAGGCGGTTCTACTCGTCGCGTTTAGGATTTAACTTAGGAAATTAGCATATCCGTCTAGCCCTATAAGTCAGAAACTTTCACCTACTTCCAGCTTGCTTGGAAATTCAGTGCTAGAGGTCTAGATTACTTCTTATCCATCATCAACAGTGATCCATATATTTGCCTGTATGATAGAACTCTTTATTTATGTATGTATTCCGAAGCTGGGAGGCAGAATAAATCTAATTTTTTTTTTAGCAACAGGATGTGTTCATTAGAATCCCCCATAGGGAAGCTTAGTAATAAAGCTCAACCATTTATATTGCCTTCATGAGGATTGGCCCTGGGGCGTGAATAGATATAAGTGCTTGGGAGGGGCCAGGCAATGCGGAATGTCTTTACAACGATTTTTTATAGATTAACATGCAAGTCTTGAGAAATAGAAGCCATTAAAATTAGACTGTAAGCTCCTATGGGCAGTGATTCCCCTTTGGTCATATACTTGACTGTGTTCATAACAAAAGAGACGGCGCTATAATTATTATTCTTGTAGTGGGAAGCCCCCGTTCCAGGTTTACAATACAGAATGAATGTGCCTTTCAAAGTCTGTATGGCTCCCAGCTTAATTGTTCTGTGTACCTGGAAGGCAAGGATAATTGTCACCGGCTGAGGAACATACTGAAGCTGTGTTGTTAACTGAATATATATGTTGGCGGGATGGAGTCACGCTTCTCAAGCTTTGCACAGTGGTAATATGAAGGCCCTAAACTACTTAAGTCCCCTAAAAAACTGCTCTGCCTGGAACACATGGACCATGAGATGGACATTGTGACGGCTCTAAGGTAGGACATCGTGATAGACCTCTAAGGTAGGACATTGTGATGGACCACCAAGGTAGGACATTGTGATGGACCTCTAAGTTAGGACATTGTGATAGACCTATAAGGTAGAACAGCATGAGGGACCTCTAAGGTAGGACATTGTGATAGACCTCTAAGGTAGGACATCGTGATGGACCTCTAAGGTAGGACATTGTGATGGACCTATAAGGTAGAACAGCGTGAGGGACCTCTTAGGTAGGACATTGTGATGGACCTCTAAGGTAGGACATTGTGATGGACCTCTAAGGTAGGACATTGTGATGGACCTCTTAGGTAGGACATTGTGATGGTCCTCTTAGGTAGGACATTGTAAAGGATCTCTTTGGTAGGACATTCTGATGGACATCTTAGGTAGGACATTGTGATGTACCTCTTAGATAGGACATTCTGATGGATCTCTGAGGTAGGACAATGTGATGGACTGCTTAGGTAGGGCAATGTGATGGCTCTCTTAGGCAGGACATTGTGATGGTCTTCTTAGGTAGGACATTGTAAAGGATCTCTTTGGTAGGACATTCTGATGGACATCTTAGGTAGGACATTGTGATGTACCTCTTAGATGGGACATTCTGATGGATCTCTGAGGTAGGACAATGTAATGGACCGCTTAGGTAGGGCAATGTGATGGCTCTCTTAGGCAGGACATTGTGATGACTCTCTTAGGTAGGTCGTTGTGATGGATCTCTTAGGTAGGACATTGTGATGGACATCTTAGTTAAGACATTGTGATGGACCTCTTAGTTAAGACCAGGGCTTTTTTTCAGCAGGAACATGGGGGAATGCAGTTCCGGCACCTCCAGCACCAAATGTATGTAATAGCAAGGGATGTGCTGGACTAGTTGATGCTGTCTGCTGGGGGATTTATGGTCACTGGTGGGGATCTGTTGAGGGTCTATTATTGCTTGCAGGGGATCTGTTGTTGCTGGGGTGTGTCTTATGGTGCTTGTGGGGATCTACTGTTGAGGGAGATGTCTATTGTTGCTGGCTGCTGGAGAGTCTATTAATGCTGACTGCTGGGAGAACTGTTGATGTTGCTGGGGGGGCGGGGTCTAATGTTGCTGGGGTGAATCTTTTGCTCCTGAGGATGGTATTTTGTTGTTAATGGTTCATTGTGTCTGTGCGGGAGGTCTATTGTTGTGTGGTGAACTATTGTTGCTGGGGTCTATTGTTGCTGGGGGGAACTAGTGTTACTGGGGTGGGGACCATAATTGCTGGGGGAGTCTATTGTTGGGTGAGGGATCTATTGTTGCTGGGAGGGGAACCTATTGTTGTTGGGGTGGGGTCCATTGTTGCTGGGGAAGTCTATTGTTGTGTGAGGGATCTGTTGTTGCTGGGGTCTATTATTGTTGGGAGGGGAATTTTTGTTGCTTGGGAGGACCTATTGTTGTTGGGGTGGGGTCTATTGTTGCTGGCTCCAGTGCATCTATTTTTACTGCTTTTCTTGTTATTAGACAAGAACAAATTCCATACAAATTATTTAGCAAATAATATTTGGGGCATTACAGGGAGGTGGGTAGGGGGTGGAATCAAGGGACGGTGCTTGGAGGTGGGTAGGGGGCGGAGACAAGGGGGGACTCAGAAGGGGGGAGTTTCGGCACCTATTCTCTGAGAAAAAAAAGCCCTAAATAAGACATGATGGTTTATTGACAAGCACAACCAAATTATACACTGCAGCTGAAGAGAATAAGCTATGATTCCAATCATATCAAACAGGGATGGCACAAAAAACAAGTTCCAATGGTAATGAAGCAACCAATGGACAACAAGCATCAGCAGTAAATCTTAATAGTTCTGGTTATTAGTCTTTTTTACCCCCAACTCAAGGCTGAGATATTCTCAGCCCAAGCTTGCTCATACAGCCCAAAGCATCTGGTGAAACAAAAGATCTTTCAGCATTCACATGGTTTCCCGACTACCATCTTGAGCAGCCAATCTCAACACGGGTTCCATTCAGAGGTTGCTAGGGGTTCCTCAAGCTGCAGCTGATTGACCTTCCATCTGATGGCGCCTTCATAGTTCCAGAACCAACACAGCTTGGCAAAACCAAACGCATCACATCAATGACTTAAACTTTAGCATCTTTTACAATAATATTAGTGGATAGCTAACTAATATTAGTGTATTGGATATTTTCACAGTATAGTGAAGCACTGTAGCTGCAGCTGATCTAATTACTATTTGTTAAATGCGTAAGGGTTCCCCCGAAACCTAAAACATATTCCTCTTGCTAAAAGGGTTGAGGAAGGCTGAGAGTACATTCCAAATAACTAAACTATGGGATGATATTATTATCTTTTCCGCATTGGTAAATTTAGCATCCTTTGAAACATGGAAAGAAGACATTTACAAATCATAGCACCTGACAATGTTATCGATAAGAAGGGATATTGAAATATGCCCTCCCACACTCCACCTTCTTCACACTATATCGTATCTATCACTTTCTCGAAGTATCCCCTCCACCCACTATCACCCTCCACCTCAAGTTATGGCAATTCTTCTCAAGCTTTGTTAAACACACCAAAGGAATGTCCCTCATCTACAACATATCACAGGACAAAACTAAGTTTAGTAAAACGAAGCAAATGCTCCAATGGGAATTAGATCTTCAAGTTTCCTTCTCTGACTCCCAATGGACCCAAGCTATCCGATATTCACATTCACTTACACACTGTATGAACCATTGAGAACTGGCCTTAAAGGTCTTCCTCGGGTGGTATCTCACCATGTGCAAATTGGCCGAAATGTTTTCCACGAGCTCCTCACTATGTTGGCACGGCTGTGGCTCCCAAGGCAACATCATGCATATCTTACGGTCTTGCAAAAACATCCACAGTTTTTGGCGGAAAACTTTTCAAATTATAGCAGACCCTACGAACCCTGCTCTGGCCCTACTTAAAGTGGAGTTCCACCCACTTTTACAACTCTTCAGCATCCTTCACTAAACTGTGCACTGTAAACAAATTGGATATGTTTTTATTTTTTTTCTCATCACCTACTGTATATCTGCTGTATTCATTTTTCACTTCCTCCTCCCTGGCCGCGGCCCATCGCATCATTTCCTGTTTGCAATGCCTTCTGGGAAGGGGCGGCAACTTCCTCTGAAACTGCCGTTGCTATGGAAACCTGACCTGAAAACTATTACACTGCTTGTGCTGCACTGAGCATGTGCGAGATCTGCAAGGATGAGATCCAGGAAGAAATACAGTCTGGCTTCAGATGCCCTCACTTAAGATGGCCACGGCCTGCTGTAAGTTTATAAAATAACAAACTACTGCTATAAACTAACACAACAGACCTTAGTTTACAGACTAACTTTACTAGAATACATTAAGCTTGTGTATTATAGGGGTATTTTTATTTAAAAAGTATAATTTGGGCCGGAACACCACTTTAATTTAGGAATTAGCAAGTTTCCGACTATGTACCGTGGAATAGTGGCCAACATCCTGGTATCCGCTAAATTACCCATCACCAGGCACTGGAAACAAGACCTGTCCCCTAACCCAGCCGAAACGATTAACACCACCCGCCAACATTTCTTATGGGAGAAATCTCTCGCCCTACAACACAAAACACTCCATTCCTTTGACCTTATATGGAAACCTTGGTCCCTATGGTACCCCTCACAGGTTTGCAGTACCTCGAACCTAACCAATGTAACCAAGTGACTCCCATGTATGACTCCACCTGACACATACACCCTTCTCGGTTGGAGCATTTCCCGTTGTCATCCTTGGGGATCAGTCCTCTGGACCAATTCACCATAATATGAGTATGGGGTGCCTCACAGAGGCCACATGCTTCTCTTCTAACCTCAACCATCATTGAATGTTATATCCTACCGATACTTACTGTTTTCTAGATATTTTGCACATTCATCAACTCCTGAGGAAGCGAGCAGAGCTCGCGAAACGCGTCGAGTACAAAAGATGTATATGTATCCCATGTATCTCCAGTATTGTAACAAACATGTCTATGGCTGTAAGCTATTTGCTTCATGATGTTTTTATGCTCATCTATGATTATGTTTTTGGAATTTTCAATAAATTCTTATCAGTTCATTCTACTCATTTGTTATGACCTCTATGATCAACTCATTTAAAGCCCCATGGGCTAACTTTTCTTTGTATTATATGTATTCAGGGATGGAGTTGTGCCATATTAAGAGGCAGTATCCAGACCGCACTCTTTTTCTTCTCTGATAAATAACCGCGAGTGCCTTGTACTCCCCTTCACATTCCTATCGGTATTCTTTAAGTACCTCTGTTCCTTTTCTTTGTGTTTCCTATACTTGGAACATTTTATCGTACTAGTAAAAATGTACTCGTTGTTACTATGTTTATATTTACACCATTACCTATCTTGGTATGACTATCAAAGCCGGTACGACCGCATGCTATTGATGTACTTGTTTCCTTTTGAAAATCAAATAAATATATATATAAAAAAGAAGGGATAATGGAACCGTAAGCAATATCAGCAAATTGTTGGCCAACTAGAAGCTGCAAAAGGAATGTATATAATGGAAAGCACAGACCATGGATGAACTGCTTAGCAGGAACGTAGGGTAGAAACATGGTGTCCAGTCATGATGAGTTGATACAGTTGCCCCTTTGCAATGGATTGTTACCTGGCAGGTCGTATAATCCCAGAAATATTATCAAGGGCAAAACTGTAGGGCATTTGTTTGCCTCATAAGAAACTGCTATCATATTAAGGATTGTCATTTGAAAGCTCGGGACTTGGGGAATAGGTTTCTTGCCTATCCTCAGTGGATGATTAATAGAGTTTTCAATATTGTGCTTCATTGAGACGGGTCCCTGTTATTGAGTGTGAAGTTTGTAATACAGATGAAAGGTCTAGGCATTGACCTCCTACAGCCACCAATGAATACAGGTTGGGGGTTTAGCAGAATACATGGTATTATTATGAGACGTCTTCTGATTTTATGTGGAGAATGGGGAACCTACTTATTATAACATAGATCGAGGTATATGAACACCAGCTAAAAAAGGTTCCAAACCAGATTTATTTCTCCCAGAGGGTCTAAAGACCAGGGCTTTTTTTCTCGGAGAATAGGGAACTCCCCACGCCTGAGTCACCCTTGTCTCCGCCCCTACCCACCTCTGATCACCGTCCCTTGATTCCACCTCCTACCCACCTATCAGTACTGCCCCTTCTAGGGAATACAGAACCAAGTATCATTTTGTGGTGCTATATCATTTGTATGGAACATGTTAATGATAAAAAGAAAAGCAGTAAAATAGATCCCCTGCAGCCAGCAACAATAGAATCCCAGCTTTAGATCCCCAAACAACAATAGACTCCCCCAGCAACAATGGACTCCACCCCAACAATAATTGATTCCCTGCAGCAACAGTGAACCACCCACAACAAAATATCACACCCAGTAACAAAATATCCACCCAACAACATTAGAACCCCCCCCCCGCCCAGCAGCAACAACAGATCTCCCAGAAGCCAGCGTAATAGATCCTCCAGCGGCCAGTAAAAATAGACCTCTCCCTCAACAGTAGATCCCTTCCAGCAACATAAGACCCCCCCAGCAACAATAGATTCCCCATCAGCAACAATAGACCCTCACACAAAATCAGATCCCCACCAGTGACAATAGATCCCCCAGCAGCCAACATCAATAGACCCTCCAGTACACCCCACACCCCATGCTATTACATACATTCAGTGCTGGAGGTGCCGGAACTGCGTTCCCCCGCGTTCCCGCTAAAAAAAAGCCCTGCTAAAGACACAACTTAAAGTTTCTGCTTGACTATCCAGTAAAGATAAATAGAATTATGGCTGCAGTGGCTTTCAGTGTTCTGATGATTTAAAGGTCAGTTAAGACATGTAATTCCATTTACCTGATTAGAGTTTATAAAATTTGTCACAATGCTATTTTAATAAAGTTCCTCTGTTTTCAGTTACTTACAATGCTTGCAATGGTCAGTAGTTCAGCCAAATATAAAAAAGCAAATAATGTGGCGCTTCCTCAATACAATAAATACATTCAACTAAAATAGATAAATAAGCATACGCATAAACAATATATTGCAAATAATCAAATAATGTGTCTGTCTAAACAATTTCAATGAAATACAAAAAGCGTCCATACCCTTAATGAAGTCACGTGAGCAGTGACACAACGCGTTGAGGGGAGACGGGTGACGTCACTTCCGGTCGTGGCCAAGACCGGAAATACCTGATATTTGTAAAGCTGAATAGTGGAATTTTAAATGTAAGTTGATGCTTTTTAATAAAATACTTTTATTGGGATTCTGCACATGGAGATTCATTTCTAGTGCATGTGAGCTTACTACGGAGGAGCGTGGAAGCGATGAGATATTAAGTATCCATTTGAATCCCCTGTATATACTGAGGAGCTGATGGTTGCTGCCGGCGGCTGCTGACACCTAAAGAGTGACACTAGAAGTGCGACTAGACCTGTAGGGGTCTTTCCCTGAGATGAGAGGCTGGGGCACACTATGATCACGGGGGGTGGAAGTTCTTCACTTTGAAAGACATTTTGGACATTACTTATGTGTGCACTTTGGATGGTGACATCACGATAAGAACATTTGTTTTTGCACTGAAGTTCTTTGCATGGAGCACTTTAATATTGTATTGGAATTGTTCACTGTAATGGACGCAGGGTGATTTACACATAAGAGGGGCCAGGGAAGCTGGACACGGAGTCTCCAGAGCTCTCCAGGGTAAGCTGAGTTCCACAAACCCCCCACCCAAAGTGACTCCCGTCACATTTATGCCGTTTTTTTTTTTGCACTGAGCACTTTTTGTCTTTCATTGGTATTGTGTATACAGACACTTCATTTGATCATTTGCAATATATTGTTTATGCGTATATTTATGTATTTTAGTTTATGCACTTTAATGTATTCATTGTATTGAGGATACGCCCCATTATTTCCTTTTTGTATTGTTACTGTGTGGGGAGGGCACCTATTTCATGTTGGCAGCTCCTCATTGAACATACACCACACTGGCCGTTTATTTACACTTTCAGAGTTCAAACAAATAGATGTTTAGGAAAAGGGTACAAAACCTTCTATATGACATCAATGTGACGCACAGGGAGTGGAAGTTTACCTCCTCCTAAACTTTACACCTTGGGGGTCTCTGAATGAGGGAGTCAATGTAATTCACATTGTTCCATTCATCTCATGCTGATCTGGAGTTCTTTTCATCCCGAATTGCTTCTTTAATCAGCCTTTCTGACAATATTCGGTGACTAAGCATTTCTTATGTGAAATACGTCAAAGTTCTGTGATAACACGCTGTGCTTGTGTCTGGTATTTGGAAACAGACCAGGCTTTTGGCAGTTCATCTAATCGGGTCCTATGTTTCCCAATGTATACAAATACAATGGCTTTGGCATCTTTAACCTGCACTGGTAAGCTGCTTTCACTATCCTGAATCTGAAGATTCATTAATTTGACGCAGGTCTGAGGTTGGCCATACATGGTGTACAGGTCCCCCCCCCCCTATATTGTGCTTTCCGGGCTCCTCTACACTGTTCTCTCCTGGCCCCCCTGTATTGTGCTCTCCTACCCACTGTACTGTGCCCTCCTGGCCCTTATGCATTGTGCCTTCCTGGTCCCCCTGTATTGTGCTCTCTTGCCCCCTGTACTTTGCCCTCCTGGCCCCCCCTGTACTGTCCTCTCCTCTCCTGGCCCCCTTGTAATGTGCTCTCCTGCCCCCTATACTGTGCCTTCCTGGTCCCCCTTGTATTGTGCTCTCCTGCCCCGTGTACTGTGCCCTTCTGGCTCTCATGTATTGTGCTCTCCTGCCCCCTGTACTGTGTCCTCCTGGCCCCCCTGTACTGTCCTCTCCTGCCCCCCTTGTAATGTGCGCTCCTGCCCCCTGTACTGTGCTCTCCTACCCCCTGCATTGTGCTCTCCTGCCCCCTGTACTGTGCCTTCCTGGATCCCCTGTATTGAGCCCTCCTGCCCCTTGTACTGTGCCTTCCTGGCCCCCCGTATTGTGCTCTTCTGTCCCCTGTACTGTGCCTTCTTGGCTCCCCCGTATTGTGCTCTCCTGCCCCTTGTACTGTCCCCTCCTGCCCCACCTATACGGTACCACTCTACCTCCCCCCCTGTACTGGCCCCCCTGTATTGTGCTCTCCTACCCCCTGTACTGTACTTTCCTGGCCCCCCCTGTACTTTGCTCTCCTGCCCCATCCATACGGTACCCTTCTACCCCCTTGTACATTCCCCATAGTCCTTCTCCTGTTACAAGTTTCTTCAGCAATAAATACTAAAGAGACATCCCCTAGACCGTTTACTGAGCCGGAGTGAATGGACTGTTGCTGTGCGCCTGGCTGTCTCTGCACTGTGCTGGGATAGAACCTGTTAAACTCTACAGTGGCCCCTTTGGGGGTAGCGCTATGCACACACACACTTATATAAAATATATATATATATATATATATATATATATATATATATATATATATATATACACACACTGTATACACATATATACATGTAAGCAGTTTGGAACACTGAGCGGGTGCTGTCCCGGCTGGGAGGCGGTTGGGGTTATCGTTTTGCCCGCTCTCCTTTTTGGCAAGTTTTCTGTCTGGGTCTGACCCACTTGCCTGTGTGATATAAATGGGACTGTGGTCCAGTTCAGAGACAATTCCGGGGAACTGTCAGCGGTTCCAGAGTTGTCAGCGGTTCCATAGTAGACACTTTGTGAGCATGGTCCAGCCTTGACCATGAGTCCCTCAGGGGATGGATACGGATGAAGAGACCCATCGGAGTAGGAGAAAGACGCCTGTCATGACCCACAACAGAGACTTTTAACTTGGGGTTCACCCTGAAGATACCAGCACTGGACTATGCCTCCAAAGGACCTACACTTGTGTAAGAGAACCTGTAAGGAATATGTAATGCACTTTCGCAGGTATGCCGGGGCAGCACATCAGCCTTTAGTTATAGTTAGGAATAGGCAAGTATCATGTTTTGCCTGTTGGACTGTAAAATGTCTACTTTTGCACCTTTATTAAGTAAAGCCCTTGTCCTTGCCTGATCTGAAGTTACTAAAGAGGTGTATGGTAAGTAGGGATGAGCTTCGTGTTCGAGTCGAACCCATGTTCGACTCGAACATCGGCTGTTCGACCGTCCGTCGAATTGCGAACGATATGGGCCGTTCGCGCCAAATTCGTGTGGCGCGTCACGGCCCATAATTCACTGCGGCATCGCAGTGCATTGCTGGCTGATGATTGGCCAAGCATGCACTATGACCCGCATGCTTGGCCAATCACAGCGCCGTCAGTAGAGAGAGCTGTAATTGGCCAAAGCCAGGGTGGCTTTGGCCAATTATGGCTCAGGGGATTTAGTACACACCCCACACTATATAAGGCCGCCTGCACGGCGGCCCTGTGTAGTGTGTGTTCCGGTGTGCTGAGCGATAGAGAGAGAGAGAGACAGTGTCATTTGATTTGAGTTAGATAGATTAGGCAGAACAGTCAGTCAGTTAGCTGCACTTACAGTGTATTGTGTATATATATGCATCCCAGGTGTTGCATATATATATATACACTGTATTCAGTTTAGCTAGATCCGTTCCTGTTATCTTCTATCTAGACTATTTACATTCAGTGCAGTGTGTCCTGCTCACAGTGTTCAGCTAGATCCGTTCCTGCTATTTACATTCAGTACAGTGCTTCCTGCTCACAGTGTTCAGCTAGATCCGTTCCTGCTATTTACATTCAGTGCAGTACGTGCTGCTCACAGTGTTCAGCTAGATCCGTTCCTGCTATTTACATTCAGTGCAGTGCGTCCTGCTCACAGTGTTCAGCTAGATCCGTTCCTGCTATATACATTTAGTGCAGTACGTCCTGCTCACAGTGTTCAGCTAGATCCGTTCCTGTTATCTTCCTACTGACAGGCAGGCTTGTCTGGTTACAGTATATAAAGCTACCTGAAGAAAATTACAGGTGTTCTTTTTGATCCTATTAGTACCACGGTCAGGCAGCTAGACTATTTACATTTAGTACAGTGTGTCCTGCTCACAGTGTTCAGCTAGATCCGTTCCTGCTATTTACATTCAGTGCAGTGCGTGCTGCTCACAGTGTTTAGCTACATCCGTTCCTGCTGTTTACATTCAGTGCAGTGCGTCCTGCTCACAGTGTTCAGCTAGATCCGTTCCTGCTATTTACATTCAGTGCAGTGCGTCCTGCTCACAGTGTTCAGCTAGATCCGTTCCTGCTATTTACATTCAGTGCAGTGCGTCCTGCTCACAGTGTTCAGCTAGATCCGTTCCTGCTATATACATTTAGTGCAGTACGTCCTGCTCACAGTGTTCAGCTAGATCCGTTCCTGTTATCTTCCTACTGACAGGCAGGCTTGTCTGGTTACAGTATATAAAGCTACCTGAAGAAAATTACAGGTGTTCTATCCCAGCTTAGTGCAGCTACAGGCCATTAGTATGTCTGGAAGGCCAAGAAGGAGAGGCAGACAGTCACAAGCCAATAAGAGAGGGCAAGCAGGCTCTGTGTCTAGTGCTGGTCGTGGAGACGGTGCATCCTCATCAGCACGTGGCCATGGGACACGCTTGGCCTTTTTTTCGGCAGCTGGCCGTGTTGAGCCGCAACATGCGGAAGACTTGGTCGAGTGGATGACCAAGCCGTCCTCATCCTCCTCATCCTCTCTCACCCATGCCCAGGGTGCTTTGTCTGGCAAAGCAGCAGCCTCTTCCCTCAGCTCAATGTCATCAGTGACTCCTTCCCTAGCCCCACCATGTCCTCCTGAGGATTCCCTCGAACTGTTTGACCACAGTGTTGGGTACATGCTCCAGGAGGATGCCCAGCGTTTGGAAGGCTCTGATGATGATACTGAGCTCAATGAAGGCAGTAACATGAGCACGGACAGAGGGGGTGCCCAAGAAGGACAGCAATCTGGCAGTCATGCTCCCCCTGCTGCAGCATACTGCCAGGTTTGCTCCAGTGATGAGGAGGGAGGGGATGATGAGGTCACTGACTCAACGTGGGTGCCTGATAGGAGAGAGGAGGAGGAGGAGGAGGAGGAGGAGGAGGAGGTGGCACATCACCAACTAGGCAGGATGCCCTCCAGGGGCCAGCCTAAGGGCAGCACATTGACTGCATCACACCCCAAAGCTCCACATGTGCAGGGCGCTGCAGTCTCTGCGCGTTATTCAAAAAGTTCTTTGGTGTGGGCCTTTTTTGAGACGAGTGCATCAGATCGCACCGCTGCTATTTGCAATATATGTCTCAAGCGTATCTCGCGTGGCCAAAACATCTCCCGCTTGGGTACCACATGCTTGACCAGACATATGTTGACCTGCCATGCAGTTCGTTGGCAAGCGTATCTAAAAGACCCACACCAAAGAACAAAGACGATCTCTCCTTGCTCCTCATCAGCTGAGATTTCCAACCCCACTAGACCTTCAGTCCTCTCTGCGACCTGCAGTGAGAGGAATGAAGGTGTAGAATTAGGTGTGTCACAGCCAAGTACTTATGGGCAATCTGCTTTTGGTACACCGACGTCAGATTGTACCAGGCAAATTTCCCTGCCCCAGCTGCTGCACCGCCGAAAGAAGTTTGCTCCCAGCCATCCACATGCCCAGCGGTTGAATGCTAGCTTGGCAAAATTGCTAGCACTTCAACTGCTGCCTTTTCAGTTGGTAGACTCTGCCCCCTTCCGTGAGTTTGTGGAATGTGCGGTTCCTCAGTGGCAGGTACCCAAACGCCACTTTTTCTCACGGAAGGCGATTCCGGCTCTCTACCGGCATGTGGAAGGCAATGTCCATGCCTCGCTGGACAGGGCGGTCAGCGGTAAGGTGCATATTACCGCTGACTCATGGTCCAGCAGGCATGGACAGGGACGTTACTTAAGTTTCACGGCGCATTGGGTGACTCTGCTGGCAGCTGGGAAGGATGCAGGACAAGGTGCAGTAGTGTTGGAGGTTGTTCCGCCACCACGCCTCCAAAATGCTGATTGTGACACACCTCTCTCCTCCACCCCCTCCTCTTCTTCTTCCTCCATGGCCTCTTCCTCGGAACCAGCGGTGCTCCGTAGGCGTTCAAGGGGCTACGCAAGTACGCAGGCCAAAAGATGCCATGCGGTGCTTGAGCTGGTGTGCTTGGGGGACAGGAGCCACACTGGGGCAGAGGTTCTGTCAGCTCTGCAGGGGCAGGTTCAGAGGTGGTTGACGCCACGCCAACTTAAGGCAGGAATGGTGGTTTGCGACAATGGCACCAACCTCCTCTCTGCCCTCCGACAGGGACAACTGACCCATGTGCCCTGTTTGGCTCACGTCCTTAACTTGGTGGTGCAGCGGTTCTTGGGCAGGTACCCGGGCTTACAGGATGTCCTGAGGCAGGCCAGGAAAGTCTGTGTGCATTTCCGCCGGTCATATAATGCCAGTGCTCGGCTGACGGACCTCCAAAAGGAGTTTAACCTGCCCAAGAACCGCCTAATCTGTGACATGCCCACCAGGTGGAACTCGACGTTGGCCATGCTGCAGCGGCTGCACACGCAGCAGAGGGCCATCAATGAGTACCTGTGCGACTATGGCACCAGGACAGGGTCAGGGGACCTTGGTTTTTTTTCCCCACGCCAGTGGGCCATGATCAGGGATGCATGCACTGTCCTGTCACCATTCGAGGAGGCCACGAGGATGGTGAGCACTGACAGTGCATGCATCAGTGACACTGTCCCCCTTGTCCACCTGTTGGAGCACACGCTGCGTGGGATAATGGACAGGGCACTTGAGGCAGAACAGAGGCAGGAAGAGGAGGACTTCCTTAGCTCTCAAGGCCCCCTTTATCCAGACAGTGTTCCTGCGTGCCCGCCGATCACACAGGAAGAGGACGAGGAGGAGGAGGAGGAGGAGGAGGAGGAAGATTGTGTCAGTATGGAGGTGGAGCCTGGCACTCAGCATCAGCAGTCTTTAAGGGATCAGTCCCAAGGAACACATGGACTTGTACGTGGCTGGGAGGAGGTGGCTGCGGACGTTGTTGTCCTTAGTGACCCAGAGGACTCCGGACCGAATGCCTCAGCAAACCTACGCTGCATGGCCTCCCTGATCCTGCAAAGCCTGCGTAAGGATCCTCGTATTCGTGGTATCAAGGAGAAGGACCAATACTGGCTGGCAACCCTCCTTGATCCACGTTACAAGGGTAAGGTTGCGGACCTTATCTTGCCATCGCAGAGGGAGCAGAGGATGAAACATCTTCGGGAGGCCTTGCAGAAAGGTCTGTGCAACGCGTTCCCAGAGACTGGGAGGTTACAAACTCCTGTTTCTGGACAACGTGTTGCTGAGGCTTCGGTCAGTCAAAGAAGGAGCGGTGGAGAAGGTGGCCGTCTGACCGATGCGTTCAGACAATTTTTTGGTCCGCAGCCCCAAGGTATGATCGGTTCCAGCAACCATCGCCAGCGTCTGTTTTACATGGTGCAGGAATACCTAGGGGCAAGATCAGACTTGGACACCTTTCCCACCGAAAATCCTCTGGGTTACTGGGTCTTGAGGATGGATCACTGGCCAGAGCTTGCACAGTATGCAATTGAGCTACTGGCCTGTCCTGCATCCAGCGTTCTTTCGGAACGCACATTCAGTGCTGCTGGAGGCGTGGTAACCGATCACAGGGTGCGTCTGTCCACCGACTCGGTCGATCGGCTGACCTTCATAAAAATGAATCAGTCTTGGATCACCACCAGCTACCAAGCACCTGATGCAGATGTAACCGAATAATTTTTTTTGAAATCTCAGATCCCTTCAAAGACTGCCTATGCTGATGCTGAGTGACTATCCCTGAGTAATTATCCTCTTCCTCCTCAATCATCACGCTGATAGCTTGTAAGAACATTTTTGGTTCTGGGCGCCACCACCAGTGCCTAAGGCACAATTTTTCAGCCCCTGTTTAACAGGGGCGTGTAATTACAATTTTTGATGTAATACTTTGCAGCAGGGCTCGTTCCTGCATTCCAACTAGAGTGTCTGTGAGGGGTTGCAGTGTTGTGGCACCAGCACCAGTGCCTAAGACCCAATTTTTCAGCCCCTGTCTAACAGGGGCGTGTAATTACAATTTTTGATGCAATACTTTGCAGCAGGGCTTGTTCCTGCATTCCAACTAGAGTGTCTGTGAGGGGTTGCAGTGTTGTGGCACCAGCACCAGTGCCTAAGACCCAATTTTTCTGCCCCTGTCTAACAGGGGCGTGTAATTACAATTTTTGATGCAATACTTTGCAGCAGGGCTTGTTCCTGCGTTTCAACTAGAGTGTCTGTGAGGGGTTGCAGTGTTGTGGCACCAGCACCAGTGCCTAAGACCCAATTTTTCAGCCCCTGTCTAACAGGGGCGTGTAATTACAATTTTTGATGCAATACTTTGCAGCAGGGCTTGTTCCTGCGTTTCAACTAGAGTGTCTGTGAGGGGTTGCAGTGTTGTGGCACCAGCACCAGTGCCTAAGACCCAATTTTTCTGCCCCTGTCTAACAGGGGCGTGTAATTACAATTTTTGATGCAATACTTTGCAGCAGGGCTCGTTCCTGCGTTCCAACTAGAGTATCTGTGAGGGGTTGCAGTGTTGTGGCACCAGCACCAGTGCCTAAGGCCTAATTTTTCAGCTCCTGTTCAACAGGGGCATGTAATTACAATTCTTGATCTAATATTTCACAGCAGGGCCCTGTGAGGGCTTACAGTGTTTTGGCCACAGCAACACCTAAGGCCCAAATTTCTGCTGAGTATATAGGGCAGGACCCTACTTTCAAACATCTAACTTACAAACGACTCCTACTTGCAAACGGAAGGAGACAACAGGAAGTGAGATGAAATCTACCCCTAAGGAAGGGAAATTCTCTCCTGTAAGAGTTAATATGGGAAAACAATTTTTCCTTTCCACTGATGCTTTCCAATCCTTGTTCCACAAAAAAACACAAATTTTCAAAAAACATTTTTCATTGGGACAAAAAAGTGAGGTGAAATCTTCTGAAGAGGAGGAAAGACGCAAAACAAATGTCACAGGGGTGATAACCCTTCCCTATGTTTTCCAAAAAGCTTAGAAAAGATTTTTTGGCTGGAGCTAAACACATTAAAAATGTTCAAAATTACAAACAGATTCTACTTAACAACAAACCTACAGTCCCTGTCTTGTTTGCACCGCCTGTATACTGCTGTTCAGAGTATATAGGGACCTTTCCTTATTTTAATTTGGGTGCGGGGTTCCCCTTAATATCCATACAAGACCCAAAGGGCCTGGTAATGGACTGGGGGGTACCCATGCCGTTTGTCTCACTGATTTTCATCCATATTGCCATGACCCGACATGACATTAAACCCGCAAGCAGTTTTAAATGAGATTTTTTCCTTTAAAAATGACATTTGGTGCAGGGACTGTTCTAAACATGGGAAACACGCGTCACTTTACAGGCATACTATAGACACCCCCCAGGTACGATATTTAAAGGAATATTTCACTTTTTTTTTTTTACTTTAAGCATCATTAAAATCACTGCTCCCGAAAAAACGGCCGTTTTTAAAAGTTTTTTTTGCATTGATACATGTCCCCTGGGGTAGGACCCGGGTCCCCAAACCCTTTTTAGGACAATACCATGCAAATTAGCCTTTAAAATGAGCACTTTTGATTTCGAACGTTCGAGTCCCATAGACGTCAATGGGGTTCTAACGTTCGTGCGAACTTGCGGTCCGTTCGCGGGTTCTGGTGCGAACCGAACCGGGGGGTGTTCGGCTCATCCCTAATGGTAAGTAACCGGCACACACACGGTTAACTAGTGGGTCTTACCCACATTGGGGTATGAAGACATCAGCTTAGAATGAAATAAAGTGAAGTCATAAGTAGTTGCCAAGAGTAATGGAAGTTTTACAGCAGCTTGTCGGAAGGTGGAATAGGTTATAGGTGGAATGTCCTCTAGCAGCGAGGGAGATGTTGTTGGCGCTCCTTCCACCAGCAGTCTGTCTCCCATAGCAACGGAAGCAGATTGTGCCGCAGAGGCTCTCCATCCTGTACCGAGGTACGGAAGTTCGAGAGTTAAGTGTGGAGCCCAGCGGTGCCCACGCCGCTACTTGGGAGTATTAGTGGAAAACGCCGGACAGGTGGTTGTGGACATACAAAATTTTGAGAAATTTTTGTGACAAATTTTTAAACATCGCCTATGGAGATTTTTAAGGGTCAAAGTTTGTCGCCATTCCACGAGCGGGCGCGATTTTGAAGCATGACATGTTGGGTATCAATTTACTCAGCATAACATCATCTTTCACAATATAAAAAAAAATTGGGCTAATTTTACTGCTGTCTTATTTTTTAAGTCAAAAAAGTGTATTTTTTAAAAAAAAAATTGCGCTTGTAAGGCCGCTGCGCAAATACGGTGTGACATAAAGTATTGCAACGCCCGCCATTTTATTCTCTAGGGATTCTAAGTCATTTTCTAGCAAAAAAAAAATGATTTTAACTTGTAAACAACAAGTGTCAAAAAGAGTCTCGGTCCTTAAGTGGTTGAGGTTGAGTAGTCCCCCATGGCAGCCTCAGCTATGTCACAAGGTGTGACGGGAGTCACTTTGGGTGGGGGGGGGTGTTGTGCAACTCAGCTTACCTTGGAGAGCTTTGGAAACTCCGTGTCCAGCTTCCCTGGACCCTCTTATGTGTAAATCACCCTGTGTCCAATAGGGGCACAGGGTGACCGAGAACCCCACTATGATCTGTGCTAGTCAGACTCAATGTTGTATATATGTATATATTGTGTGTTGTCTCATGCCGTTGTGGACTCTTTGCTGTGATCGTTTGGGGTGTGGTTGTATTCCATTGTTTGTGTCTGTCTGCCTTGGAAGAAACATATATTATGGGATGAATGTGGAGGGGGGTGGATTCCTCCAACAGCTCTCCCTGTTGATAAGACTGTTTACTGAGAAGTTTGAATACACCTGACCTGTGTGTCTATTGTGATTGGACAGTTTACCCCGCCCTGAATCCAAGGGTGGGGGGAGTGTCTCAGAGTTGGATACCTGTGGTAACATGTGCTGGAATAAATCAGTTTGATGTTGTTCACCCTACACTGTGTTACGACTAGTGACTGGGTGGGCTAAAGGGTCCTGGATAGTGCTAGTTCTGGACAGAGGAAGCATTTACGGCGGACATAGTCCTGTTGAGGACAAGGGTTCGTCACACAAAGTATCAAGAAAATGACACAAAAACAGGAGGTACCCCATGTGTGTGCATAACGTGACCTAACGTAGCCCAGAAGAACCCACGAGGGGTAGGCCTCACATGTGAACCAGTACTTGGTGCCCAACAAGGTCATTGGAAACATGAAGGACGTGACTAACAACCACACACAGCTACCCCTGTAGGCCCAGCTTCACATGCCTACACCTACATACATATCACAGGAATGCTACAACAACGCGGATCTTGTAAAAATGTCTCAGTATGCCGGGTGATTATTGATGGATTTATAAAACAAAATAAAAAGCAGAATGTACGTTTAGCATTCTCACCGTTCATGAGCACTTTAGTAAAACTTCATAAAAAAAAAAAAGGCTGAAGCATGAGAAGCTTCCTCGGGGGGCTCGGTGAAGGCCGGGGTAGAGCGCTGTGTTGTTAGCACCTCTCTTCGTACGTACTCACATCCACGCAAATCCTTCATCTAATCAGACACTTTTATATCTCACATACTTAAACACATCACAGGTGGTCCCATACCAATTTGTAGCCTCCTCGCAGCCTCCCGTGGTGGAGTCTGATTCGCGGAACATGTCTAATTCCCCCTCTAAAGAATTATGCGGAGTGGAATGAACTGCTATGGTGTGTTTTATGTACTTTTGGTGCCGAAATAAACATAAACAAATAATGCATAAATTAATGAGCAATAAAAATGCCGCCTACAGCAAACTAACGAGTCTTCCAGTTACGGTATCGGTGTAAAGCAGTGGTTTGCCAACTTAAGAGCTAAAGGGGCCCTTAGATGCTGCCCCCTGACATCACAAAACATAATGTTCGATATATGTAATGCTGGAGAGGACTGTAAGAGACTGTAGACCTCATAGAGGAAATGAGGGTCAGAGAGTGAGGATACGATACATTGTTGGTGGGGAGATGCTGCAGAAGACAATAGGAGACTGGGAAGATGGTACATGAGGCTGGTAGAGATCAATGCTATTCCCCTAATCAATGTTCCCACCAGGGCCATGTGTAAGGGTGGTACCACCAGTTCTCCTGTCCCAGGCCAGCAGGGAGGTACAGGCAGCTGGGTAAATCAGAGGTGGATAGGGAGGGTGATCAGCACGGTGGGGGGCAATTACTGGAACTGACCCCCTGTATGGCTCTCTCTGCAGCAGCTGAAAGCCGGCTTCTTCTCCTCTCCCTCCTGCTGACTTCTAGCTGCTGCAGAGAGAGCCATACAGGGAATCAGTTTAAGTAATTGCCCCCCACCCCCCCCCCGCCGCACCCATCACCCACCTTGTGCCTGCTGCCCAGGCCCCCCTGTGTGCCCCAAACCCCCGCAGTTCACCAGCTTCCCTGCTCTCCTTTCTACCGGCAGCTGCAAGCTCATGATAGGATCCTTCAGGATGGAGAGTGGGGGAAGGGTCCAGCAAATATGTCACATTCATCAGCCCCTTCCTTTGCTGACTGAACACAATGAGTGATCAGTACCGACCACTCACTGTGTTCATTCATAACTGAAGCATAGAAAACTGTTGGGGTTTTTTGGGGGATGGGGTTACGTTGGCTGTATGGGGCCCTGTGGTTCCTAACAGCAGCCCTGGTTCCCACTATGGACTGCTGAGCTCCGAGAGGGTCACACATCATATACCAAATGGCCACATGCGGCCCTTGGGGCAAAAGTTGGGCACTAGGGGTGTAAGGTCTAATTGCTGACTAAGTTGTGTAAGATGAAATCTCTGTATATGGTCAATGTGTAGCCTCTTAGGACAGGACATTGTAAAATACCTAATGTAGTGGGCAGCTGAGTTTAGGAAGTAGATGTTTTTGAACCAGTGAACAAGGATGCTAAAATCTCCCCTGTCCAAATATACTGATAGATGTTCATTTACACCTGTATTATCAAGTCCCTAGCCAACTTCAGTTCTCAACATTACAGGGCTGTTTTGGGGCCTAACACGTCACCCAACTACCACATCACAGCCCAAGCAGACTGCCTTGCCTTCTGGTTTGTGTATGGATGGCGGGTTAAACCCTACAATACACCATCCCACTGGTCCACTGTAGCACTGGTCCATAAATGGTTAGGAATACTCATGCTGGAGGTCTCTATGTTTCTTCATAATACCAGATCAGGGCTACAACAGTCCAGCCAAACATCTGGGGCCCATATCACATGGGGGCCTAGATCACCTAGGACGTGTTCTGTAGGGGGTCTTCTCCTCACCGCCAGGAGGACATCTTCTCTTGATCACAAACACTCTCAACCTGACCTGATTTGCACCATGTACCCTCTATTCAGAATCGTGTACACCAGTGATGAGTTCAGGTGTGTTCAGGCAAGAGTCTGAACCCACATGAGCTAGCCTGCCAGGTAACTGTCAAAGCTGACAGCCAATCATAGGCAGCGGAGGCATTCCTCACCCTACAGCTGCACCTGGCATACAGTATGTGCAGCTGCAGGGTGGGGATTGCCTCCAGCATCTTTGATTGGTTGTTGATTTTGACAGATTCCCGGTGGGATAGCTCAGGTGGGTTCAGACTCGTGGACCAAACATACCTGAGCTCATCCCTATTGTACAACAGCATTTGTGCAATTTTTTTTTTTGAGTTGCTCCCGTCCAGCCAGCTGAAACTTAACAGTGTACAGTCCCATCTTCATTCTCTTCCAGTGAGTGGAGTGTAAAGATTATTGAGATGGAAACACCACTGCTAAGAGGTCCAGATACATCTTCTTTCCATTAAAAGTCAGAGGAACAATCAAAAAGTAGCCAAAACGTCCAAGCTTCATGATGACTTGATAATGTGAAGAAACCCAAAGTGAACTGAACTTACAATGGTATTTTTTCCAGTATAAATTACAAGCACAGGCCTTATGAGCAGCTTGTTTGGCAGTAGTAAAGCTATAATGAAGAGGGCGCTTAGACCCCCCCGAAACGTGTTGGATTGTAAAGTTGTATCTGAACCTTTTAGCAGTGGTGTAGTGCTTTCATTTTAATTTTGTTACATTACTTAACAAGCCAAGGAGACTGAGATCCTCTGGGGGGTAGAAGCCGCCTGCCCAGAAACCAGATCATTTATATCAAGAGCAATACCTTAGGATACCAATACCAGTAAAGATAACCCTATGGGTCCAGCGCTACCCTTCCTCTTTCCTCTCCAATGAGTGGAGGACAGCTGAAGCTTATCCAAGCACAGGATTAAAGTCCGCTAGAGAAAGTGCAGAGACTGGAGTCACCAAAACTTTCCCATTCTAAGGCAAAAAAATATTTGTGTTACCTGTTGATAGAGAGCTTCTGTGCTAACAGCTGCCAGTCCTTTCCTTTGGAGTTAGGTGTGTCAAACGTTGCACATATCCTCTGCCTGATAGAGTGTGGGATTTTGAAGGCCTTTGGACCAGTGTGCGCCAGGAAATTGGTCTCCTCAGGTGCAAAGAAAGCTATGGTCTCCCGTTCATTCTAAATGGAAAGGAGCAAGAGATGCTGATCAGTGAATTATAGGATCATTATATTATTATACCCTTTACTCCATAGTAAAAAAAAACCAAAAAAACATGACTTTCAACACCTATGGGAAAAACGGTTTCAGAGGAGATAAATACTGGGAGATCGCACAATTCCTTTTATTATACTTAGAACAGCAGATTAGATTCTCACATTATGATGACCTTTATCTTTGTGTATTTCACTTTTCAACTTGTACTGTGAATGAATGAAGGAGCTTTAGCAGGCCCAGGGGAAGTTATTTCATACACAACATGATGATGATGATTAACCCCCTACACAGAAACCTATGATATCTCCTTTTCTCATGTAATTGTCTCCACACATATATGGGAACGGGTTACAAAAAGCTATGCACACATTGGGGCAATTGGAAGTTTCTAGATGCACAGATATAATTCATGGCGGCCCCCAAAGCACTAAAAATGTAGCATAGTTCCTCCACGCTAGGACTCCAGGGTCCTCTCCATGCCTGGACTCCAGGATCTTCTCCCTGCCTGGACTCTAGGGTCCTCCCCATGCCTGGACTCCAGGGTCCTCTCCATGCCTGGACTCCAGGATCTTCTCCCTGCCTCGACTCCAGGATCCTCCCCATGCCTGGACTCCAGGGTCCTCCCCATGCCTGGACTCCAGGGTCCTCTCCATGCCTGGACTCCAGGGTCCTCTCCATGCCTGGACTCCAGGGTCCTCCCCATGCCTGGACTCCAGGGCCCTCCCCAGGCCTGGACTCCAGGGTCCTCCCCATGCCTGGACTCCAGGGTCCTCCCCATACCTGGACTCCAGAGTCCTCTCCATGCCTGGACTCCAGGGTCCTCTCCATGCCAGTGTTATGTTGGTCTTTCCATGAAGGACACAAACAAAAGTACACACATACTTCAATGAATAATGACATTTGGAATTCCCCAATTACATATTTCTTAGCCGACTAACAATAATTCTTGTCACCGGGACTCAAGAATAATTTCAATGCCAGGACTCTAGGATCTTCTCTATTCCTGGACTCCAGGATCTTCTCCATGCCAGAACTCCAGGATCTTCTCTATGCCTGTACTACAGGATTCTCTCATCTCACTGCATGGAATCCAGGATCCTCTCCATGCCTGGACTCCAGCATCCTCTCCATGCCTGGACTCCAGGATCCTCTCCATGCCAGGACTACCGGGTTCCTCTCCATGCCTGGACTTCAAGATCCTCTCCATGCCTGGACTTCAGGGTTTCCTTTGTGCCTGGACTCAAGGGTCTTCTTCATGCCTGGACTCAAGGATCCTCTCCATGACTGGACTCAATGATCCTCTCCATGACTGGACTCAAGGATCCTCTACATGCCTGGACCTTAGGGTTTTCTCTGTGCCTAGACTCCAGGATCCTCTCTATGCCTGGACTCCAGGATCATCTCCATGCCTGGACTCCAGGATCCTCTCCATGCCTGGGCTCCAGGATCCTCTCCATGCCTGGACTCCAGGATCCTCTCCATGCCTGGACTCCAGGATCCTCTCCATGCCTGGACTCCAGGATCCTCTCCATGCCTGGACTCCAGGATCCTCTCCATGCCTGGACTCCAGGATCCTCTCCATGCCTGGACTCCAGGATCCTCTCCATGCCTGGACTCCAGGATCCTCTCCATGCCTGGACTCCAGGATCCTCTTAATGCCTGGACTTCTTGGATCCTCTTAATGCCTGGACTTCTTGGATCCTCTTAATGCCTGGACTTCAGGGTTTTCTCTGTGCCTGGACTCCAGGGTCTTCTTCATGCCTGGACTCAAGGATCCTCTCCATGACTGGACTCAGTGATCCTCTCCATGCCTGGACTCAAGGATCCTCTACATGCCTGGACCTCAGGGTTTTCTCTGTGCGTAGACTCCAGGATCCTCTCTATGCCTGGACTCCAGGATCTTCATCCTGATATAGCCTGTATCTCCCATAGTCACTTTATTAATGCCATGACCCCTCCCTGTTAACACACCCCTCTCTTCACCCACCCCTCCAAGCTAACATGCCCCTCCCCTCCACCACCAATCCACGCTAATACGCCCCCTCCCAGCTTGAGTGTTTTTTTTCACTGATAGCGCTATGAGGCATGCCAACATCTAAGCAAGCAACAGTAGCAGCAAGGGTGACAACGCTGCATTGATTTCACTGCAGAGGAGAAAGTGTTGTCACCCCAAGAAATGTCACGCCTATCCAACGGTTCTACTGGCAACAGGTGTTTACAAAATTTTCCAAAGAGTACCTAGAGAGCCCATTCTTCCTGGTATGGGCAGCCTACATCACAAATGTGATTTGATCATTTGAACATAGTTCTACCTTAAAACAGAACTAAACTCTTTCAATCATCATGAACCATTTTTAACCCTTATGCTGCCAGCATTAGTAATAGATAGGAAGGGAGAACATATTATTATATTTATTTGTTTTATGCGTTTTTTTTTACATTTCTTCAGTTACTTCCTGGTTTCTGGCCTAGGCCACAATGATGTCATCCATCCCATGGGAGGAGGGGCTTTCTCAGCTAAGCACACCTCCCTGCCTGCATGCCGGAGCTAAGGGCAGATGGATTCCAGGAAGTAAATGCTACAGGAATCATCTGCCCTTACTCAAGATGGCCTCAAGCAGGAATTCTAGGGGGGCCGGTGGGGTTTAGACATGTGTGGTTAATTTAGTTCCGAATCAAAATTTGGACACATTTTTTGTCATTTGGATATTTAGATTTATCGAATTACAATAGTAACTAATTTAAACAAATCCAAAATAACGAAACTAAAGTGGAATTGAATGTGAAAACAAATTTGAAATAAAAAAACAAGAATATAATGAAATAGAATAGAAAAAAAAAACATGAATAGAATAAAAACGAATAGAATAGAGTAAAACAGAACATAATAGAATAGAAAATAAAAGAATAGACTAAAATTGGAAAATAAGGAAATAGAAATAGAATAGGAAAGAAAATAATAGAATTGAATAAAATAGAAAAGAGTGAAATAGAATAGAGTAAAACAGAACAAAACAGAATAGAAATGAAAGGAATAGAATAGATTAGAATAGAAAATAATAGAATAGAAAATGAAATGAAATATAAAAAAAAGAATAGAGTAAAACAGAACAATAGAATAGAATAGAAAGAATATAACCGTCTTCCGAAATTCGAACAGAATAGAATAAATTTGAATTCAAATTGGAAAGATTAGAAAAGAATAGACAGAATACAATCGTCTTCTGAAATTTGAATAGAATAAACAAAACAAAACAAATTCTGAAAATGAATTAAACAAATTTAATGCATTTAACAAAAAGAAATTATTTAAATAATGAATCGAAATGAAACAAATTTTTTCGTTCTGCACATGTTTAGTGTTTTTAAAGTGTTTTCTCAGCAAAATATAACATGGATGGATGGGGGAGTAGAAGGATGAATGGATGAAGAGATGGAAGGATGGAGACATGGAAGGATGGAGACATGGATGGATGGATGGAGATATTGATGGATGGAGACATGGATGGATGGATGGATGGATGGATGGATGGATGGAGATATGGATGGATGGATGGAGATATTGATGGATAGAGACATGGATGGATGGAGGAGTGGAAGGATGGATGGATAGAGACATAGATGGATGGGGGAGTGGAAGGATGGATGGAGACATGGATGGATGGATGGAGACATGGATGGATGGAGATATTGATGGATGGAGACATGGATGGATGAAGATATGGATGGATTGGGGAGTGGAAGGATGGATGGAGACATGGATGGATGGATGGAGACATGGATGGATGGAGATATTGATGGATGGAGACATGGATGGATGAAGATATGGATGGATTGGGGAGTGGAAGGATGGATGGAGACATGGATGGATGGATGGATGGGGGAGTGGAAGGATGGATGGAGGCATGGATGGATGGATGGATGGATGGATGGATGGATGGATGGGGGAGTGGAAGGATGGATGGAGACATGGATGGATGGAAATATGGATGGATGGGGGAGTAGAAGGATGGATGGAGACATGGATGGAGATGGATGAAGACATGGATGGATGGTTGGATGGATGTAGACATGAATGGATGGATGAAGACATGGATAGATAGATGGATGGAGACATGAATGGATGGATGGAGACATGGATGGATGGATGGATGGAGACATGGATGGATGGATGGAGATATGGATGGATGGGGGAGTAGAAAGATGGATGGAGACATGGATGGATAGATGGATGGAGACATGGATAGATGGATGGATGGAGATATGGATAGATGTATGGAGACATGGATGGATGGAGATATGGATAGATGGAGACATGGAAGGAAGGATGGATAGAGACGTGGATGGATGGGGGAGTGGAAGGATGGATGGAGACATGGATGGATGGAGACATGAAGGGATAGATGAAGACATGGATGGATGGGGGAGTAGAAGGATGAATGGAGACATGGATGGGGGAGTAGAAGGATGAATGGATGGGGACATGGATGGGGAAGTGTGCTTTGAAAAATTAAGATGAATGAGATATTTGTGCTGTGATGATATAAGAGGCCTTCATGGTTAATGTAGTCAATTCACTGACAACAGATGACATCATCGTGTCCTGAAATATAACATTTCTACTAAACTGAAAAATAACTGCAAAACATAAAAAAGTCCTTTATGGGTAAATCCGACTTCTTTCCTTCCCCAAGATTTATACTAAAAAGTTAGAGAACAATTCAGATGGTGGGAAATGTGGAAGCCGCTGGACAATCATCACAGATGACTCCATTCTTCGGGCCTCGGATACATTCTGTAAATGATTTGCTCCGCCCACATCGCTATTCAATACTTTGTAAAGATTGGGGAGCAAATACAGGATTTTAATTGAATACTAAATGGAGAGACGGTTATAGCACAGAAACTCAATACAAAGTGTCCAGACTATTCATCCTACAAACTTTGTGGAACTTTTCATCTGGTGGAGATCTCCACTATTGGAGTCGGGTGGAGCGGTATTCATTCAAATGGGACTGAACAATGGGAATGATCTATGAAGTAATGACACCACTAGAGTACAAAGTCACAGGTCCGTCATAAACCAACATATTCCTGGGGAAGACCAACATTGAAACTTGGCAAGTTAGATCAAGAGTCTACAAAAAGCCCATTGGCGGAGTTGTCCATTATTATATGTTTAAAGTAGTTGTAAACCTCAGATTGAAATATGAACAAAGCACATCCCTCGATAATGTGTACTTGTGTCAGTCCAGAGCACTAAGTGTCATTTCTGTCTGCTGCCTCCTTCCTCTGCTATCAGCATGAGTCACTTCTGATAAGTTTTCCTGACACCAAGAGATACAAGGTGAATGGAGAGAGCTCCAGCTGATTGACAGCCTCAGCTCTCTTCCTGTGAGCTGTGTGGAAGGGGGGTGTGTCTCTTACCTCCAATCAGCTCTCAGAACTCTCCTTACTGACCTCTTCACAGTGTAATTTCAGCTCTCCGCCCCCCTTTTTTCTGAACTCTCAGACAAGCTTTAAAATACAGCACTTTGAACAGATGTAGAGAAGAGAAGAGAAGAGTGCAGATAAACAGGTACAACTTATGTAGGGGTTGTTTCATCTCTGTGCATCACCTGAGGCAAGTCACTTCACTGGGTGTGTGTAAGGGCCTACAACTACTATAAGGATAGGTCAGAGTCATTTTGCTTTCCCCGGCATTCCCGAGGCTTCCACACATCCACTGGCATGACAACAGACAGGGATCAGACCACCCACAACTTTTTGTAGACCCTTTTTACCGCATCAAGTTTAACACCAGCCTGGAAACCCTCCAAATGATCCAGGACTGGGACCCCTCATGACATTGAGACTGACCTTTTCTATCTTGCCTGGTGACAGAGTCTTCTCCACCTGCACCTTTGGTAGGCTGCGTGTCTCTACCCCATAGGGCAGTGATGGGGAACCTCGGCACCCCAGATATTTTGGAACTACATTTCTCATTGTGCTCATGCGCTCTGCAGTGTAGTTTATCATCACGGGAAATGTAGTTCCAAAACATCTGTGGTGCCGAGGTCCGCCATCACTGCCTTAGGGTGACCACAGCCTCAATATATGGAAATTATTTTCTTTTTCTTCTATCGTCAAAACTTCTAAATTATTCACTATATTCAAGCAAAACAACTACAATATAAGGGCTCTCTGGCCTCCCTTCCTCCTTTTTTTTTTCTTCAGATGGACACTTCTAGCTTCCTTAGAGGCCATTAGTCAGCCCATCCAACCCCTCAGAGCTCTGTGGATCACCACATCCTACATTTTTTCATTAAAGCTTAAAGAGGACCAAAATCTAAGCTACCCTACAGAAAGGGCATTACGAAATATTTAAAAAATATGTCAGCCTTGGGTACATTAAGTTTTTCCTCCAGATTTTGATGCCTCTCTGCTAATTAGCCGCTCCGATTGTTATTACAAGAGAGTCAACCGCCTGCTTTAAAACATGGAGCCGGGGTGATGCCTGCAGCTGTATATCATCCTGGTAGGTACAACTGCTTGAAGCCAAAAGAAGTGCTAGGTACAGTGGGGGGAAAATAACGATCGTCTCCCCTGCAGATTGTGTAAGTTTTGCCCACTTACAAAGAAATGAAGGGTGTCCGTAATTTTTATCATAGGTGTATTTTATATGATAGAGACAGAATATCAACCAAAAATCCTGAAAAAAACACATCATACAAATGTTATAAATGGAGTTGCAGTTCAGGGAGTAAAATAATTATTTGATCCTCAAGCAAAACATGACTTAGTAGTTGGTGGAGAAACCCTTGTTGGCGATCACAGAGGTCAGACGTTTCTTGTAGTTGGTGACCAGGTTTGCACACATCTCAGGAGGGATTTTGGTCCACTCTTCTTTACAGATCTTCTCTAAACCCTTAAGGTTTCTGGGCTGTCTCTTGGCAACTCGAAGTTTCAGCTCCCCCCATAAATTTTCTATAATATTAAGGTCTGGAGACTGGCTAGGGCCACTCCATGAGATTAATGTGCTTTTTCTTGAGTCACTCCTTTGTTGTTGGTAGTATGTTTTGGGTCATTGTCATGCTGGAAGACCCATCCATGACCCATCTTCAGTGGTCTGGTTGAGGGAAGAAGGTTCTCATTCAAGATTTTACAATACATGGCCCCGTCCGTTAGCCCCTCAGTGCGGAAAAGTTGGCCTGTATCTTTGGCAGAGAAACAGCCCACAAGCATCATGTTTCCACCTCCGTGTGTGACTGTAGGGATGGTGTGTGACTGTAGAGATGGTGTTCTTAGGGTCATAGTCAGCATTTTTCTTCCTCCAAACATGGCAAGTTGACTTAATGCCAAAGAGCTCAATTTTGGTCTCATCTGACCACAGAACTTTCTCCCAATCCTTCTCTGAATCATTTAGATGTTCATTGGCAAACTTCAGACGTTCCTGTACATGTGTCTTCCTGAGGAGGGGGGACATTGCGAGCGCTGCAGGATTCCAATCCTTGGCGGCTTCTTGATTCACCAATGGTGTGTTTGGTGACTGTGGTCCCAACTGTATTGAGATCATTCACAAGCTCCTCCCGTGTAGTTTTTGGTTGATCCCTCACTTTTTTCATGACCATTCTCACCCTATGAGGAGAAATCTTGCATGGAGCTCCAGTCCGAGGACGATTGATGGCCATTCTGTATTTCTTCCATTTGCGAATAATCGCTCCAACAGTTGTCCCCTTCTCACCAAGCTTCTTGCTCAGGGTCTTGTAGCCCATTCCAGCCTTGTGCAGGTCTACAATCTTCTCTCCGACGTCCTCTGACAGATCTTTGGTCTTCCCCATGATGGTGAGGATTGAATGGAAGAAAGAGATTCTGTGGACAGGTGGCTTTTATACACATAACGAGTTGTCGTTAGGAGAACCTTCTTACATTGACAGGACTAATCTGTGTACCACATGAGGACCTACTGTAGCCAGTCTGTGTATACTCCATATATACCCCCCATATATACTATATACACTCTCTATATACTCCATATATATACCACATGAGCACCTACTGTAGCCAGTCTGTGGGGGGCAGAATTATTGTTGGTTGGTAGGAGGATCAAATACTTATTTTACTCACGGAACTGCAACTCCATTTATAACATTTGTATCATGTGTGTTTTCTGGATTTTTGGTTGATATTCTGTCTCTATCATATAAAATACACCTATGATAAAAATTATAGACCCTTCCCTCCCTGTTTTGGCAGAATAAAACACTTGACGCGTGTAAACGCTTGTTAATGTGTCATCAGTAGGTGCTTTGAGCTCTTAAACATTAATTCCTTTATAATAAATTATTTTCCTGGCCAATGAAATGAATTAATGTCCAAGCACGTGACGTAACGAAACGTGTAACTCGCGCTCACAAGTCTCAAGCCTTTTTTTAAATTTTTTTTGCCAAAACACCGCTGCCAGGAGGAAATGCATCTGGGAGAGATAACATCCAGGGGGGTCTGATGTAAAAACAAGTGGTGTGATCTGCACAGGTCTGGAGTCGTCTTTATTTTCCCGCACTCCATGTTGGAAATTCTCCTTTCTACAGACATGTGGTGGCAGAACGCTCGGGCCAAGAAGTCTTCAGTCGTAGACGCATCACCGGCCCGGCTGTGTAAAGCAGCACAGACAAGGTGCGCCACATGCCGGATCAGTTTAAATGAAATCTGCAGGGAAGCGGTGGGTTCTGTAATCTGCACATCGAAGATAAAACACTCCGGAGTCCCTGGGGGACTGTAAAGCAAGCAAGCTGTTCTCTTTGGCAGAAGAATACAAAGCCCCCCCCCCTCCCCCCACCTCACCACCTGAGACAAGAAATCAGGCATTCTGCATTAACAAGTCTGTTTGAAATGACGGGGCCGCGTTTTTTTTTTTTTTTTTTTTACCTCTAAAATCCTACTTAGAAAAACACATTTCATCATGATCCAGAGATAGGTCGGGGCTGCTGGTGGACATGCAGATTGTATTCTCTTGTACACCCCGGGGCGAGAAACTACACGGCTCCTTCGCACAAGAAAGAGTTCCAGGGCCCCAGCTGGATTGCGAAGGGAAACTGCTGAAAATTTAAAATGTATCACTTTTACTGCTTTATATATTTTTTATTTTGTTTATTTTATTATTTCTTTATCTATTTTATTGCCTTATTTTATTTTTTATTTTATTTAAATTTTATTTTATTATTTCTTTATCTATTTTATTGTATTGCTTTATTTTATTGTATTTTATTTTTTACTTTATATTATATGTTTTCTTTATCTATTGTATTACTTTATTTTATTTTTTATTTTATTTATATTTTAGTTTTTTATTTCTTTATATATTTTATATATTTGCTTCATTTTATTGTATTTTTTTACTTTATTTTTATTTTTCTTTCTATTTTATTGTTTTATTTCATTTTATTTGTTTATGTTATTTTTTTTATCTATTGTATTACTTTATTTTATTTCACATTTTAATTGTATTACATTTTTTATTGTATTTTATTTTTTATTTTATGTTATTATTTATTTATTTTATTGTTTTATTTTGTTTTTTATTTTATTTTATTTCTTTATTTTATTATTTCTTTATCTATTTAATTTACTGCTTTCTTTTATAGAAGTATTAAACCCAAAAGCAAACATTTATTATATTGCATGTGGTGGCTGCATTTGTTTTTTAGACTTTCTTTCTTCTATTGTCACCTGGCGAGCCAGCCAGTACGTACGTTGTTTATCAACAGAACAAGTTCTCTTGCAGATGTAACAGTTTACAGGGATGAGGCAAACCACTTAACTCATTGATGGAGTTGATGGAGGTGGGGAGGGGGGGGGCTCATTGATGGAGGTGGGGAGGGAAGGCTCATTGATGGAGGTGGGGAGGGAAGGCTCATTGATGGAGGTGGGGAGGCTCAGTGATGGAGGTGGGGAGGGAAGGCTCATTGATGGAGGTGGGGAGGGAAGGCTCATTGATGGAGGTGGGGAGGGAAGGCTCATTGATGGAGATGGGAAGGGAAGGCTCATTGATGGAGGTGGGAGGGCTCATTGATGGAGGTGGGGAGGGAAGGCGCATTGATAGACGGGGAAGGCTCATTGATTGAGGTGGGGAGAGAAGGCTTATTGATGGAGGTGGGGAGGGAAGGAGCATTGATGGAGGGGGGAGGCTTATTGATGGAGGTGGGGAGAGAAGGCTCATTGATGGAGGTGGGGGAGAGAAGGCTCATTGATGGAGGTGGGGAGGGAAGGCTCATTGATGTAGGTGGGGAGGGGAGGCGCATTGATGGAGGGGGGGGAGGGGAGGCTCATTGATGGAGGTGGGGAGAGAAGGCTCATCGATGGAGTTGGGGAGGGAAGCCTTATTGATGGAGGTGGGGAGGGAAGGCTCATTGATGGAGGTGGGGAGGGAAGGCTCAGTGATGGAGGTGGGGAGGGAAGGCTCATTGATGGAGGTGGGGGGAGGGAAGGCTCATTGATGGAGGTCGGGAGGGAATGCTCATTGATGGAGGTGGGAAGGGGAGGCTCATTTATGGAGGCGGGGAGGGAAGGCTCATTGATGGAGGTGGGGAGGGAAGGCTCATTGATGGAGGTGGGGAGGGAAGGCTCATTGATGAAAGTGGGGAGGGAAGGCACAATGATGTAGATGGAGAGGGAAGGCTCATTGATGGAGGTGGGGAGAGAAGGCTCATTGATGGAGGTGGGGAGAGAAGGCTCATTGATGGAGGCGGGGAGAGAAGGCTCATTGATGGAGGCGGGGAGAGAAGGCTCATTGATGGAGGCGGGGAGAGAAGGCTCATTGATGGAGGCGGGGAGAGAAGGCTCATTGATGGAGGCGGGGAGAGAAGGTTCGTTGATGGAGGTCCCCACCCATGGAGGCCCCCCACATCCCAACTTGCAGGACTTAAAGAATCTGCTTCTGATGGCTTGGTGCCAGATACCACAGCATATCTTCAGAGGTCCAGTGGAGTCCAAGCCTTGATGGGTCAGGACTGTTTTGAAGGCAAAAGAGGTGCCTACTCAACTTTAGGTGGGGGTGGTGGGGTCATGTTATGGTGGGTGGTGTTCATAGTTCTTCCAGATGAGTAATTTTTCCATAACTCAAACCTTTTCATCTGCTTCCTCGTTATTCTCTTTGTGTCGCCATCTTTTTTTCCCTTTTGTCTTCGATCATTTTCCTTCATAGATGATATTTTTGAGGAAACACCACATAGACACTCGGCAATCTTCCACCGGTTGGAGTGATATAACACCAGCTAAGCCCACAGACACATGAAGGATAGGTGTAGACCTCTACACAGAGAGAAGCTGCTTACATTTCTCTGATAACGGGAATTATCACGGGGGTTGGGATTGATAAATGGAATAATATAGTGCCGGTATGGAAGGGGGCTTCTGCTAACAAGAGGTAACAATGTATCTGGAGTCCTGGCAATTCATCAGAACATGACAAAGGCCCACGTCGTCTATTGCATTTATCTGTATTATTAATCCTCTGCTGAGCCTATTCATATCGGGATATAAAATTGTCTCTAGGTAGCAGTCTCACTCCACGTGTGTCGCCGCTCCGAGTCCTGGGATGTAACTGGCAGATGGGACTTTGCTCTAATGTGAAGGAAAATGACAGTTAATAATGCTGATATCTTGACTGGAGACAGCTGCCATCAATTTCAGGTCCCAGCTCCATCTCTCGCCTTCCATCTTCCTTCTACTTTAAATGCCACTTTGATGAATATGAATTTTGGTGAAGTTAAAATTACAGATTCACTTTCCTCTGCCGATCTGAATGTTACCTTTGCCGCTTTTTTGTTTTTTTTCCCTCCCGAGATGGATTCTTCTAGAGCTTTGCGGGAAGGTTAGGTGAACGCAGCTCGGGAGAAAAAAAGCTTTAGATTTGCTGACCACGATACATACATACACTATATTGTCAAAAGTATCGGGACGCCTGCCTTTACACACACATGACCTTTAATGCCATCCCGGTCTTAGTCCGTAGGGTTCAATAGTGAGTTGGCCCCACCCTTTGCAGCTATAACAGCTTCAACTCTTCTGGGAAGGCCGTCCACAAGGTTTAGGAGGATATCTATGGGAATGATTGACCATTCTTCCAGAAGAGCGTTTGTGAGGTCAGCCACTGATGTTGGACGAGAAGGCCTGGCTCGCAGTCTCCGCTCGAATTCATCCCAAAGGTGTTCTATCGGGTTGAGGTCAGGACTCTGTGCAGGCCAGTCAAGTTCCTCCACCCCAAACTCACTCATCCGTGTCTTTATGGACCTTGCTTTGTGCACTGGTCCAAATCATTTGGTGGAGGGGGGATTATGGTGTGGAGGGAGTGGGGATTATGGTGTGGGTGGAGGGGGGATTATGGTGTGGAGGGAGGGGGGATTATGGTGTGTGGGGGGGATTATGGTGTGGGGTGGAGGGGGGATTATGGTGTGGGGGTTGTTTTTCAGGGGTTGGGCTTGGCCCCCTTAGTTCCAGTGAAGGGAACTCTTAAGGCGTCAGCATACCAAGACATTGTGGACACTTTCATGCTCCCAACTTTGTGGGAACAGTTTGGGGACGGCCCCTTCCTGTTCCAACATGACTGCCCACCAGTGCACAAAGCAAGGTTCATAAAGACATGGATGAGCGAGTTTGGGGTGGAGGAACTTGACTGGCCTGCACAGAGTCCTGACCTCAACCCGATCTTTTTTTTTCCCATGAAAATGGAGTTAACTTTTAAATGCATTCAGTGAAGGTCTACGGAGCATTTTTATTATATTTTTTACAAAATATTGTATTTAAATTAAGTTACATAATGAAGGCAGACAATTCTGAATTTAAATTCCATTTTTTTTTTTAAATAACTGACTTTAAAACCAGCAATTTTTGCCGTTCTAAGAAGAAGTGTCAGCGGATTGTTTGGTTCTGTCCCCGAACCTGCGATCGCTTCAACAGCCGTTTGTTTAATTAGAGCTTTGTACCCTTTACTAAACAACACGTCCCGACTCTGGGGATTAAACCGAAGACATCTGAAGTAAATTATATATAAATGATATCATCTTTATTGCTACTTATTTAAACCAGAACTCAGCCAGGATTTTGGTGAACGAAAAATCTTCGCACCTGTCAGGCACCGCACAGCGCATCAGCTAAATGAACACATTCCACTTGTCGCTATAATCACGTTTTACAGGTGATTTCCAGTTCGCTGTGCGTTTCCCTCAATATGTCGCCTGGTCTGAGATGCCCAACTAATACCGAACGACCCCGATCTCCACCGATTGGTCACATTTTTATTTATTTATTTATATTTTATCATTTATTTATTTATTTATGCTATCAATAGAGTTCTTTTTTTCTCTGTTTACTATATTTTTATTGAAAAGAATGGCATTGTACAACAACAATACAGAGAGAAAAAAAAGGAAAGAAAAGGAAATAATTATGCGTAACGACCATGGACCTAAATATCCTTAAATTAACCGCATTTTATATTTCCCATTCCCATTTGAATTTTCACAAAATAGAAAACTGAAAATTGCCTAAATATAACGTGCCGACTATATTCTCTATCAATGCCAATTTTTGTATACATACACGCATACAAAGTAAAAAAAAAAAAAAAAAAGACATAAACAATCAACAACACCAAACAAAAAACAAACAACAATAACAAACAACCCCAAAAATAAATAAAATAATATAAAAAGAATGGGGAAGAGAGAAAAATAAAAATAGATAAATCACTTTAGCCCCGGAGGGATTTACCCCCTTCCTGACCAAGCCATTTTTTTTTTAGTGATTCCGCACTGCGTCGCTTTAACAGACAATTGTTTTCCACAACGAGAGCTTTCTTTTGGTGGTATTTGATCACCTCTGCGTTTTTTATTTTTTGCGCTAGAAACAAAAGAAGAGCGACAATTTTGAAATTTTAAAAAAAAAACAATATTTTTTACTTTTTGCTATAATAAATATCACAATTTAAAGAAGAAAAAAAAAAAACGAATTTCTTCATCAGTTTAGGCCGATATGTATTCTTCTACGTATTTTTGGTAAAAAAAAAAAAAATCGCAATAAGCGTATATTAAATTGGTTTGCGCAGAGGTTATAGTGTCTTCAAAATAGGGGATAGATTTATGGCATTTTTGTTATTATTATTTTTTTTTTTAGTAGTAATGGTGGCGATCTGCGATTTTACTTCTACATATTTTTGGTAAAAAAAAAAAATCGCAATAAGCGTACTGAATTAATTGGTTTGTGCAAAGGTTATAGCTTTATGGCATTTTTATTATTATTATTTTTTTTTTAGTAGTAATGGTGGCGATCTGCGATTTTACTTCTACATATTTTTGGTAAAAAAAAAAAAATCGCAATAAGCGTATTGAATTATTTGGTTTGTGCAATGGTTATAGCGTCTACAAAATAGGGGATAGATTTATGGCATTTTTATTAATATTTTTTTTTTTTTTACTAGTAATGGCGGTGATCTGCGATTTTTAGCAGGACTGCGACATTGCGGCGGACAGATCGGACACTTTTGACACATTTTTGGGACCATTGACATTTATACAGCGATCAGTGCTATAAAAATGGCAGGGAAAGGTTTAACACTAGGGGGGCGATCAAGGGGTTAAATGCGTTTCCTCAGTCTGTGTTCTAACTGTAGGGGGGATGGGACTGACTTGAGGAGGAGACCGATCATTGTTCCTATTTACTAGGAAAACACGATCTGACTCCCCTCCCCTGACAGGATGTGGATTTGTTAACACAAACAAATTCCCGTTCTTGCTCTGTAAGGAGCGATCACGTGTCGCGGCCGCCGGGCACGCGCATCGACTCCTTAGGGACATGGCGCGCGTGTGCCCCCTATACTCCTTAAAGCGTCCGCCGTACAGCCACGGCGATTTGCGCAGAGGTGCCATTCTGCCGGCGGGCATTCCGTAAGTGGTTAAATATAGCACCGAACAGACAGGATCCCAACAGTTACAGAAAAGAGAACATCTGAGGAGACTCCGGCAACTTCACCCACAAGGCCCAGACTCCCCAGAAGATACATTCACCCTCATTTGCTATTCCATCCGCATTATATGGTTCATCTCTACTACCCATTCCCGTATTGTTGGTGTTATTTGGGATTTCCAATGTCTTGGAACTAAAGCTCTTCCTGCCATCAAAAACCCCCCCAAAATATTCCCTATTTAATTGATTTAATTGACCCAGGAATTAAAGAGAGAAGCTCCACCTCGGGAGTCTCCTGACAATTTTTTACTAGTGACCTCATGACTGGGTTTAAATATAGCTGACCAAAATGTTTTTTTTTTTCGAACAGGACCACCATGGGTGTAATAATGTGCCTCTCGATTCACCGCATCTCCAGCATAGGTCAGACACAGCTGGATTCATTTTATTTGGTAAGACCGGACAACGGGACCCTCTCGTCATAATCTTCTAGTTAGGTTCCTGTCAATAAGACGACAAAGTTATTTTCAAGGTGAGGTAGAACACCTTGTCCCAGTCTTCACCATGGGCGGATCCAGAGTCTTGTCTCGGGAGGGGCACTGCCAGAAAATCCATTTTTTTTTGTGGGTAATTTATCGGGGAAACGGCTGGTGTTGGCGCTTCAATCATCCCAGCACCATGGTTGTTATGGTGTCAGGATGATTGAAGCGCATTATTTCTATAATTACATTGTAATATAAAATGAAATAGTTCAACTCACCATAATGCAGAATCAGTGGGAGCCCTGAGTGTGTCACTTGCCACGTCACCTGCCACACGTTGCGGATTGTCACTTGCCTGCCACCAGATGCAGATTGTCACTTGCCACATCACCTGCCACACCTTGTGGCTTGTCACTTGCCTGCCACCAGATGCAGATTGTCACTTGCCACGTCGCCTGCCACACCTTGCGGATTGCCACTTGCTACGTCCCCTGCCACACCTTGTGAATTGTCACTTGCCACGTCACCTGCCACACCTTGCGGATTGCCACGTCAGATGCCACACCTTGTGAATTGTCACTTGCCACATCACCTGCCACACCTTGCAGATTGCCACGTCACCTGCCACACCTTGTGAATTGTCACTTGCCACGTCACCTGCCACACCTTGTGAATTGTCACTTGCCACGTCACCTGCCACACCTTGCGGATTGCGACTTGCCACGTCACCTGCCACACCTTGTGGATTGCGACTTGCCACGTCACCTGCCACACATTGCGGATTGTCACTTGCCACGTCCCCTGCCACATATTGCGGATTGTCACTTGCCACGTCACCTGCCACATCTTGTGGATTGTCGCTTGCCTGTTGAGGTGGTGTTTTGGTTGTCTCTTGCTGTGTCCCAGACTCCCAGACTGAGTCAGGCAGCAGAGAGATAATGTAATCTCTCTGCTGCCTGCCCACTGAGGGCGGAAGTTACTGCAGGGATGCAGGGCTGGCGGAGAGAGATGATCTCATCTCTCTGCTCCCCTGCCCCTTGCTAACTGATTGGCCAGCTTCCAAAACACTGAGTCACCTGGCAGCCCGGCCCGCCCACAAATCGCGCCGCCCGCTCACAAACCGCACCACCCGGTCCGCCGGCTATGTTACCTGCCCAAGGAGCCGCCGGCCATGTCACCCGCCGGTGGAGCCGCCGGCTATGTCACCCGCCGGTGGAGCCGCCGGCTATGTCACCCACCGGCTATGTCACCCGCCGGCGGAGCCGCCGGCTATGTCACCCGCCGGCGGAGCTGCCGGCTATGTCACCCGCCGGCGGAGCTGCCGGCTATGTCACCCGCCGGCGGAGCCGCCCGCTATGTCACCCGCTAGCGGAGCCGCTCGCTATGTCACCCGGCCGGCAACAAATTTCTCGGGGGTGGCAATTGCCCCGTTGCCACCCCCTGGATCCGCCCCTGGTCTTCATGGGACAGATTTTTACCCAATTCTCGCTCCCAGTCTCGGACATAGAAAGGGCGATCTGGAAATGCGTGCAATAATAAAATACCGTACGTTTTAGATAATGCAGGAGGACATTTTGAGTCAGAAAGGCACATCTCCTCAAACTGAGTTAAGTCCCTACAGATACTTGAACTATTCAGCCCTTTACAGAAATTACGTAGCTGAAAGTATTGAAGACATTTACCTGCCTTCGGACGAGAGTGGGAACTAAGCTCAACTTATGGTTTTCAAGCCTCTATCCGTACAAGAATGACAGATAGGCAAAGGATGTAGTGGTTGCCAGCATAGAAAACTTTTTTTTTTCCTGGCGTTCCTGGTGGAAAACTTGGGTTACCCAATATTGGAGTCAATGGCCCTGAGCGTGAAGATAATTGTGATAAATTTGTCCCATACATATAACACAGATGAAATCAAAGGCGTTACTTGTGTTGAACGTGGCAGATCAATAGGAAGAAGCCATGGGAGAGGAGTCAGTGGTGTAGGCAGTAAATCGGACTCAGGTGTAACCCACTGCTTGAGTGATCCATGGTGAAACCAATCTAGCACCCTACTAAGTATCTGATCACCATATCTGAGTCTAGCCGGGAACCAAGGCCAAATATATTTTAGTAATATAGATCGGGTCAATCTAAAAAAAAAGAACATGGACCTCTGATTGGAATTGTTGGGAAAATATAAAAGAAATCTAGGAAGGATGTCCATCTTAAAGCGTGACATCCTTCCCAACCACGAGTGTCGCATTGGTGACCATTCCTTAAGACGAGATTGCACAATGTTCACAAGTGGCAGGTAGTTGAGTTCATACAATTTATAAAAGTTGTCTAGGTATCTGAATCCCCAAATAATTGATACTGGGCCCATTGGAACGAAAAATTATCAGCAAGAGAAACTTGAATGTCCTCCACTAGAGTTATATTTAAACAATGTGATTTTGCCGCATTAATTAGAGTACCGAAAAGTTCCAATTCCTTTAAAAGCGCTGGAGATGCAGTTATTGGATTAGTTATGTGGAGCAAGAGATCGTCCGCAAAAACAAACTTATCTTATATGGCTTACCAACAATTTCAACACCCTGTATTGAGTTGTTATCACACAAGGCCATCGCCAAATGCTCCATTGCTAGTATATACAGGAGTGGCGAGAGGGGAGGCCCCTAGCGGGTTCTATTCGATAAATAAACCGTGTCTGAAAGTAGGCCATTCACTCTGATAACGAGCTGATGGAGCAGAATACAAGGCCACCGTTTTTGGGCTATCCATGGCGTTATTGTTTTTACAGTATATCTAGAGCAGGTGTCTCCAAACTTTCTAAGCAAAGGGCCATATCATTGAGAAGAATTGTGCCCCATTGATGGTGTCAGTAGGGTGAATGGTGCTTCAAGATTGGTGTCAGTTGGTGGAATAGTGCCCCCTTGTTAATATCAATGAGAAGAATTGTGCCCCATTGATGGTGTCAGTAGAGGGAATGGTGCTTCAAGATTGGTGTCAGTTAGTGGAATAGTGCCCCATTGTCGATATCAATGAGAAGAATTGTGCCCCATTGATGGTGTCAGTAGGGGAATGGTGCTCCAAGATTGGTGACAGTTAGTGGAACAGTGCCCCATTGTCGATATCAATGAGAAGAATATGTGCCCCATTGATGGTGTCAGTAGGGGGAATGGTGCTTCGAGATTGGTGTCAGTTAGTGGAATAGTGCCCCATTGTCAATATCAATGAGAAGAATTGTGCCCCATTGATGGTGTCAGTAGGGGGAATGGTGCTCCAAGATTGGTGACAGTTAGTGGAATAGTCCCCCATTGTCGATATCAATGAGAAGAATTGTGCCCCATTGATGGTGTCAGTAGGGGAATGGTGCTCCAAGATTGGTGACAGTTAGTGGAACAGTGCCCCATTGTCGATATCAATGAGAAGAATATGTGCCCCATTGATGGTGTCAGTAGGGGGAATGGTGCATCGAGATTGGTGTGAGTTAGTGGAATAGTGCCCCATTGTCGATATCAATGAGAAGAATTGTGCCCCATTGATGGTGTCAGTAGAGGGAATGGTGCTTCAAGATTGGTGTCAGTTAGTGGAATAGTCCCCCATTGTCGATATCAATGAGAAGAATTGTGCCCCATTGATGGTGTCAGTAGGGGGAATGGTGCTCCAAGATTGGTGACAGTTAGTGGAATAGTGCCCCATTGTCGATATCAATGAGAAGAATATGTGCCCCATTGATGGTGTCAGTAGGGGGAATGGTGCATCGAGATTGGTGTGAGTTAGTGGAATAGTCCCCCATTGTCGATATCAATGAGAAGAATTGTGCCCCATTGATGGTGTCAGTAGGGGGAATGGTGCTCCAAGATTGGTGTCAGTTGGTGGAATAGTGCCCCATTGTCGATATCATTTAAAAGAATTGTGCCCCATTGGTGGTGTCAGTAGGGGGAATGGTGCTCCAAGATTGGTGTCAGTTAGTGGAATAGTGCCCCATTGTCGATATCATTTAAAAGAATTGTGCCCCATTGGTGGTGTCAGTAGGGGGAATGGTGCTCCAAGATTGGTGTCAGTTAGTGGAATAGTGCCCCATTGTCGATATCAATGAGAAGTATGTGCCCCATTGATGGTGTCAGTAGGGGGAATGGTGCTTCAAGATTGGTGTCAGTTAGTGGAATAGAATAGTGCCCCATTGTTAATATCAATGAGAAGAATTGTGCCCTATTGATGGTGTCAGTAGGGGGAATGGTGCTCCAAGATTGGTGTCAGTTGGTGGAATAGTGCCCCATTGTCACTATCAATGAGAAATATGTGCCCCATTGATGGTGTCAGTAGGGGGAATGGTGCTTCAAGATTGGTGTCAGTTAGTGGAATAGAATAGTGCCCCCTTGTTAATATCTATTAGAAGAATTGTGCCCCATTGATGGTGTCAGTAGGGGGAATGGTGCTCCAAGATTGGTGTCAGTTGGTGGAATAGTGCCCCATTGTCAATATCAATGAGAAATATGTGCCCCATTGATGGTGTCAGTAGGGGGAATGGTGCTCCAAGATTGGTGTCAGTTAGTGGAATAGTGCCCCATTGTTGATATCAATGAGAAGTATGTGCCCCATTGATGCTGTCAGTAGGGGAAATGGTGCTCCAAGATTGGTGTTAGTTGGTGGAATAGTGCCCCATTGTTGATATGAATGAGAAGAATTGTGCCCCATTGATGGTGTCAGTAGGGGGAATGGTGCTTCAAGATTGGTGTCAGTTGGTGGAATAGTGCCCCATTGTTGATATGAATGAGAAGAATTGTGCCCCATTGATGGTGTCAGTAGGGGGAATGGTGCTCCAAGATTGGTGTCAGTTGGTGGAATAGTGCCCCATGGGCCAGATAAAGGCAAGCACATGGCCACATACGGCCCCCAGGGCACACTTTGGAGACCACTGATCTAGACATATGCAAAAGATAAACTCATACTCGAAAATTTTTTAGTAATCGATAAAATACATGAACAGAATCTCCTTCCACACACTTAAAGTAGTTGCTGATATTGGGGGGAGGGGCGGGGTAACAGGACACTGTGCGGACACACCGCGTGCCTGCATTCCATAGTCCGTTCAGCCTGAGACAAGAGGCGGGCCATACTTGAGCAGGGGAAGTGTTCAAGAGTCAGGCTGTGATTAGGAGGGGCTTGTGCCAGAGGCAGGCTGTGATTGGTCTGGGGGTGTGGCGGCTGAACAAACTACCCAATCCAGGCATGTTGTGTCTGCACAGTGTCCTGTACCTCTAAATGGCCAGCCAAAGGATTTAAAACGATTAACTTTACAAGGAAATTTCTCCCAGAGCTTCGTGAATGGGGTGAAGCTCTGCTTACTATATCCAAGATGGAACATTCCATATCTCCTTTTCTGGAGTTCTTTGCTGGAGCTGTCCCCTCCTCCTCTTCTCCATGCACCCCCTTAGCAAGCCGGCTGCTGTGGGGGGACTCGAGCCGGGCTGTGTGCATCCATAGACCCACCCCCCCCCCTGCTCCCGCCCCCTCCTCTCAGGATTTGACTGACAACAACAGGAACGGATGGCTCCCAGGGCCCTCAGCCAAGTCTGTGAGAGCCGGGAGAGAGCAGAAAAGACTGGAGCACTGGATCAACTGACGTCTCAAGTAAGTGTTTGGGGGAGGGGTCACACAGAAGGTTTTTTACCTTAATGCAGAAAATGCATCAAGGTAAAAAAAAAAAAATTGCCTTTGGAACTACTTTGGGTGAGATTTACTAAAACTGGTGCAGCTGTGCATGGTAACCAATCAGCTTCCAAGTTTCATCGTCAAAACACTTCAATCAGCACCAATCACATGCAAGGAAAACAAAAAAAACAACAACAACAAAATAACTGTATTTTTTGTTTGCACACGATTGATGATGTCATCAGAGAGCGGTTGTGTACATTTATATTCGTCTCGGGTAAGAAGATATGGACGGGGTCGGTCTCTCTGCACACAGTCTTCCTGTAAATAGAGCCGATGGAAGGCTCTGAGGTCAGCCTGCGCTGTACAATATGTCTGCATAGTTTTCCCCCACAGCAAATATGAATAGAATGCCAGATATTTGCAGAAGCTACATAAGTAAACGTTCATTCTGCGTTTATCCTCGGAGAATTTGCGTTTATCTTGTGTGACTCATCATCCGGATAATGAAGGGCACAGTCATAGGAATACAGAATGATTACCCTTCCAGATCGGTCTCATGATACAAGGCAGACTGTAACCTGTGACTACGTTGTCCGCTCACCTCCAGAATGGATGTTTGGATCTGAAGAATCAGCTCGTGGCCTTTGACCTGCCTGACACAGATCTTGCAGGACAGCTGAGTGGTGGCTGGCGTATATCGCTCCAGGGAAAAGGCACAGTGCAGTGGCTGCTGGTTACTGCACCAGACACGGGAGAAAGGGACTTCCTGCAAGGAAAACAGGCAAAGACAGTCAGATGTTGGCTAGAATACAAAATAAGCTAAAGTACAATGGCTGCACTAGTGATCAGCAACATGGACGGTATCTTTTCTAACACCCCAGCCAGCTAATCTCTTAGCAACATGGGCATCTCTTTTCCTAGAACCACGGACAGCTATTCCCCTAGCACCATGGACAGTTCCTATTCTGTCACTATGGACAGTTCCTCCCCTAGCCCCATGGACAGTTCCTATCACTATGGGCAGTTCCTCCCCTAGCCCCATGGACAGTTCCTATCCTATCACTATGGGCAGTTCATCCCCTAGCCCCATGGACAGTTCCTCCCCTAGCCCCATGGACAGTTCCTCCCCCAGCCCCATGGACAGTTCCTATCCTATCACTATGGACAGTTCTCCTCCTAGCACCATGGACAGTTCCTCCCCTAGCGCCATGGACAGTTCCTATCCTATCACTATGGGCAGTTCCTCCCCTAGCCCCATGGACAGTTCCTATCCTATCACTATGGGCAGTTCTCCTCCTAGCACCATGGACAGCTCCTATTCTGTCACTATGGACAGTTCCTCCCCTAGCCCCATGGACAATTCCTATCCTATCACTATGGGCAGTTCCTCCCCTAGCCCCATGGACAGTTCCTCCCCTAGCCCCATGGACAGTTCCTATCCTATCACTATGGACAGTTCTCCTCCTAGCACCATGGACAGTTCCTCCCCTAGCCCCATGGACAGTTCCTATCCTATCACTATGGACAGTTCCTCCCCTAGCCCCATGGACAGTTCTCCTCCTAGCACCATGGACAGTTCCTCCCCTAGCCCCATGGACAGTTCCTATCCTATCACTATGGACAGTTCCTCCCCTAGCCCCATGGACAGATCCTCCCCTAGCCCCATGGACAGTTCCTATCCTATCACTATGGACAGTTCTCCTCCTAGCACCATGGACAGTTCCTCCCCTAGCCCCATGGACAGTTCCTTTCCTATCACTATGGACAGTTCCTCCCCTAGCCCCATGGATAGTTCCTATCCTATCACTATGGGCAGTTCCTCCCCTAGCCCCATGGACAGTTCTCCTCCTAGCACCATGGGCAGTTCCTCTCCTAGCCACATGGACAGTTCCTATCATATCACTATGGACAGTTCCTCTCCTAGCACCATTGACAGTTCCTCTCCTATCACTATGGACAGTTCCTCTCCCATCCCCATGGACTGCTCCTCTCCTATCACTATGGGCAGTTCCTCTACTAGCACTATGGGCAGTTCGTATCATAGCACTATGGACAGTTCCTCTCCTAGCCTCATGGACAGTTCCTCTCCTAGCCCCATGGACAGTTCCTATCCTATCACTATGGACAGTTCTCCTCCTAGCACCATGGACAGATCCTCCCCTAGCCCCATGGACAGTTCCTATCCTATCACTATGGACAGTTCTCCTCCTAGCACCATGGACAGTTCCTCCCCTAGCCCCATGGACAGTTCCTATCCTATCACTATGGACAGTTCCTCCCCTAGCCCCATGGATAGTTCCTATCCTATCACTATGGGCAGTTCCTCCCCTAGCCCCATGGACAGTTCTCCTCCTAGCACCATGGGCAGTTCCTCTCCTAGCCACATGGACAGTTCCTATCATATCACTATGGACAGTTCCTCTCCTAGCACCATTGACAGTTCCTCTCCTATCACTATGGACAGTTCCTCTCCCATCCCCATGGACTGCTCCTCTCCTATCACTATGGGCAGTTCCTCTACTAGCACTATGGGCAGTTCGTATCATAGCACTATGGACAGTTCCTCTCCTAGCCTCATGGACAGTTCCTCTCCTAGCCACATGGACAGCTCCTCTTCTATCACTATGGGCAGTTCCTCTCCTAGCCCAATGGACAGTTCCTCTCCTATCACTATGGAGAGTTCCTCTCCTATCACTAGGGACAGTTCCTCTCCGATCACTAGGGACACATCCTCTCCTATCACCATAGACAGTTCTTCTCTTAGAACCATGGACAGCTCTTCCTATGTCTAGGGACAGTTCCTCCTATCACCATGGATGGCTCCTCACCTAGCAAGCACCATGGGCAGTTCCTCCTATCACCAATAACTACCTCAATACCGGGCACTTTCACCCCCTTCATGTCCAGGCCATTTTTTTAACTTTTAGCGCTGTCACACTTTGAATGACAATTGCGCGGTCATGCAACACTGTACCCATTTTTTTTTTATCTCTATCTTCCACAAATAGAGCTTTCTATACATTCTCCCGGAACCAGAGCCGCACCGTCCCTTGACGATGGGCGGGCGGCAAGCGGTTAAACAGCCATTCTCAACTAGGGTTCCTCTAGAGGTTGCTAGGGGTTCCTTGAACTGTGGCTTTTATTTGATGGTGCCTGCATAGTTTCAGGGCCAACACCAGTTGGCAAAGCCAGCAGCATGAGACTAATTATCTTTTTAGCTGCCTGGGTGCCATTCTGACTACCACTGTAAGGGTTTTATTCTTCCTGAGGACTACCAATGTGTAAGGCACTATTATTAATATTATACAGGATTTATTTAGCACCAACAGCAACAACATGAGGGCAGACAGTACAGTTACAATACAACAATACAGGAGGAATCAGAGGGCCCTGCTCATTAGAGCTTACAATCTTACAAGCTTACAATCTTACAATCTAAAAGGGAAGGTCAAGTGATACAAAAGGTAATAGCTGTGGGCGATGATCTGATGGAGAAAATAAAAGTACTGTTAGGTGGGGGCCCGGATAGACTTCTCGGAAGAGAAAAGCTTTCAGGGATCGCCTAAACGTGGATACAGTAGGAAATAGTTACATAGTTAGTAAGGTTGAATAAAGACACCAGTCCATCCAGTTCAACCTGAGTGAGTGTGGGTGCCTGTCTACAATTGTTCCTATAGGGTCAATTGTGTCTCATTAAGATTCTCATCTATTATATTATTATTTTAAGGTACCCATGTAGCGCCGTCAATTCACGCAGCGCTCCACACATACATCACACACTCACATCGGACAGATTGGGATAGGGAATTCCAAAGGATGCGAGAGGCTCGGGAGAAGTCCTGGAGGTGACAAGCGAGCTAGAGAGCAAGAGGTCTTGGGAGGAATGAAGAAAATGATTTGGTTGGTATTTTGAGACCAGGTTAGTGATGTAGATGGGGGGGCCAAGACATATCACCATGGATGGCTCCTCACCTAGCACCATGGACAGATCCTCTTATCACCATGGATGACTTCTTTGCTAGTGCCATGGGAAGCTCCTCTTACATTTAAGGACAGCTCCTCCTATCACCATGGGCAGTTCCTCTTATTGCCATGGATGGCTCCTTACCTAGTGCCATTAGAAGCTCCTCTCCCAGCACCATGGACAGCTCCTCTCCCAGCACAATAAACAGAAAATCTAGCACCATGGATAGCTCCCACCCTAGCACAATGAACAGAAAATCTAGCACCATGGACAGCTCCATGGACAGGAAATCTAGCACCATGGACAGCTCCTCTCCCATCGCAATGGACAGAAAATTTAGCACCATGGACAGCTCCCGTCCTAGCACAATGAACGGAAAATCTAGCACCATGGACAGCTCCTCTCCCAGCTCAATGGACAGAAAATCTAGCACCATTGACAGCTCCCGTCCTAGCTCAATGGACAGAATATCTAACACCATGGACAGCTCCCGTTCTAGCACCTTGGACAGAAAATCTAGCCCCATGGACAGCTCCTCTCCCAGCTCAATGGACAGCTCCCGTCCTAGCACAATGGACAGAATATCTAGCACCATGGACAGCTCCCGTCCTAGCACAATAGACAGAATATCTAGCACCATGGACAGCTCCCATCCTAGCACCTTGGACAGAAAATCTAGCCCCATGGACAGAATATCTAGCACCATGGACAGCTCCCGTCCTAGCACAATAGACAGAATATCTAGCACCATGGACAGCTCCCATCCTAGCACCTTGGACAGAAAATCTAGCCCCATGGACAGAATATCTAGCACTATGGACAGCTCCTGTCCTAGCACACTAAACAGAAAATCTAGCCCCATGGACAGAATATCTAGCACTATGGACAGCTCCTGTCCTAGCACACTAAACAGAAAATCTAGCCCCATGGACAGCTCCCGTCCTAGCACACTAAACAGAAAATCTAGCCCCATGGACAGAATATCTAGCCCCAGGGACAGAATATCTAGCACCATGGACAGCTCCTCTCCCAGCTCAATGGACAGAATATCTAGCACCATGGACAGCTCCCGTCCTAGCACAATGGACAGAATATCTAGCACCATGGACAGCTCCCGTCCTAGCCCCATGGACAGAATATCTAGCACTATGGACAGTTCCTCTCTTAGCACCATAGACAGAAAATCTAGCACCTTGGTCAGCTCCTCTGTAGACTGTTCTTCCGTCCCGCTATTTGAGTTTAAGTTAAATTGTGTGTAGTAACAAAATGTAGAAACATTGCGATATCTATTCGGTATTTTAGACATTTAGGTTAGAGATCTAATGCCATTCAGAGGGTGAATTTGTTATTTATAGGAAATGTCAAACAGAACTATTTCTAGCAAGCTTTGCTCAAAAAAGACTCACCAGGTAGATATCACCTCACTGTAATTTGTTGATTAAAGGTTCCTTAGGATGAAGACAAAATAGAACTTTCAAGTTCTTGGTTTAAATTATCATTTTTATGATCCTCAGATAACTATTGACTGAGCAAGAAAATATATACACTTGTCACTTTCAAATACCAACTAAAGATGTATTCGTTAAATCCGCCAAACCTGTTTTACATTTGGCTTTAATTACCTTCATCCATATAAATAACTCAGGAATAAAGGATAACGTATGCATTAAACATTTTTCTTTCGGTGCCATCCAAGATCACAGGGATGAAATAGTTCAAGTGCTTTCCGCAAATTAGTAAACACGTCTCTGCACTCTCTTGACTAGAAACCATTTTTTTATTCTGAACAAACTGTAATTAAATTCCATGGTGTTTACATTGATCTAGGCTTCCATATACCATGTAGGATGGAGAGGCACCTACACTCTGATGGAGCAGAATGGTCATGATTAGCTACAGTAGGTACAAAATTAGCACGAACTTCACCAGCCTCATCTGGAAGTGGTTGAGATGTTCATCATTGGGCTGTCTCCATGAAAACTAAGAGTTCTGTCCAATTGATGGTTAAGGTTACAACTACACTATATTACCAAAAGTATTGGGACACACATATTACCAAAAGTATTGGGATTCCTTTACACACACATGAAATTTAGTGGCATCCCAGTCTTCTTCCGTAGGGTTCAATATTGGGTTGACCCACCCTTTGCAGCTATAACAGCTTCAACTCTTCTGGGAAGGCTGTCCACAAGGTTTAGGAGGGTGTCTATGGGAATGTTTGACCATTCTTCCAGAAGCGCATTTGTGAGGTCAGGCACTGATGTTGGACGAGAAGGCCTGGCTCGTAGTCTCCGCTCTAATTCATCCCAAAGGTATTCTATCAGGTGGAGGCCAGGACTTTGTGCAGGCCAGTCAAGTTCCTCCACCCCAAACTCAGTCACATATCCATGTCTTTAAGGACCTTGCTTTGTGCACTGGTGCGCAGTCATGTTGGAACAGGAAGGGGCCATCCCCAAACTGTTCCCACAAAGTTGGGAGCATAAAACTGCCCAAAATGTCTTGGTATGCTGACGCCTTATGAGTTCCCTTCACTGGAACTAAGAGGCCAAGCCCAACCCCTGAAAAACAACCCCCCTCCCCACCCACACCATAATCCCCCCTCCACCAAATGATTTGGACCAGTGCACAAAGCAAGATCCATAAAGACATGGATGAACGAGTTTGGGGTGGAGGAACTTGACTGGCCTGCACAGAGCCCTGACCTCAACCTGATAGGACCTCACAAATGCTCTTCTGGAAGAATGGTTAAACATTCCCATAGACACCCTCCTAAACCTTGTGGACGGCCTTCCCAGAAGAGTTGAAGCTGTTATAACTGCAAAGGGCGGGGCCAACTCAATATTGAACCCTACGGACTAAGACTAGGAGGCCATTAAAGTTCATGTGTGTGTAAAGGCAGGTGTCCCAATACTTTTGGTAATATAGTGTGTGTGTGTGTGTATATATATATATATATATATATATATATATATATATATATATATATATATTGTTACCATGAATTTAAAATAAAAAATGTACAAAGAAGGTCCACTTGCCCAAATAACTTTCATTTTCCCCGGCTGCTAGAGACCTCATTATAATATGAATTAAAGGAAAACAATTTCCCAAATAGTTTCCGGACTCCTGCCTGAGCCCTATTCCTTCTTCTCCTATTAGAGAATATGTATTTCTTAGCAGTGAATGGCTTTTCACAGCATAAAACAATGCTGATTACATTGGGAACATGTCCTAATTACACTTCAACCGGCGTTCTATTTCCAGCTAATGTTCTCTTTGTTATTATGACTATATCTACACTTAATGTGAGATTAATACCTTCTGTGTTAGTTGACTTGTAGTAAAGTATAATTATGTCTGTTTTTTTTGTAATGTTCACGAGCTGCTAATAAAGAGCCAGTGGTGCATGATGTCCTATCGGAGGCATTCACCTATTTGCAATGTTATTGTGACCAACCACCGGCTTCATTTACTTACATCCACAGTCATAGGAAGGGCGGGCTTTGTTGGTCTTACTTTGACCAAGAATAAGAAGAAAGAGAACTGTAGTTACAAACCAGAATGCTAGCTTGACCCTTTGGTGAACATTACCAAAATGAATCCCAAAAATGTACAAAGGGAGCACAGAATAACTGCTCAGTGCTTCACCAATACTCCACGTATTGCTGTACATCCCCAGTCCATCACATGTTCTTGGTCCAAAATATGGTGATCTAGGAACACATTTGACATCTGTTTGGGATGCAGGATAAGTATTCCCAAAAACACCAATTGCAGGAGGGGATTTGTAGTCTATCCAACACTGCACTCAGACAGCATAATGCAACAATACAATACAAAGTGTCCATACTAATATACGAGGGAGGTACCAAAAGTGAAGCAAAAGTGGGCATAACTTTTTCATTAAATAGGTTGTTCAAATGCCACATATTGGTGGAGTAACTCTTCTTCTATAGTAACTCTTCCTCTATAGTAACTCTTCTTCTATAGTAACTCTTCCTCTATAGTAACTCTTCTTCTATAGTAACTCTTCTTCTATAGTAACTCTTCTTCTATAGTAACTCTTCCTCTATAGTAACTTTTCTTCTATAGTAACTCTTCTTCTATAGTAACTCTTCTTCTATAGTAACTCTTCTTCTATAGTAACTCTTCTTCTATAGTAACTCTTCCTCTATAGTAACTTTTCTTCTATAGTAACTCTTCTTCTATAGTAACTTTTCTTCTATAGTAACTCTTCTTCTATAGTAACTCTTCTTCTATAGTTTCTCTTCCTTTATAGTAACTCTTCCTCTACAGTAACTCTTCTTCTTCTTCTTTTTTTATTGCAGGTAAATAATAGGTTCCAAGCAGAAGCAATGTGGCACAGAAGGGTAAAGAATGTTTCTGGAGATGACACCATTGATGAGCAATGTCTTATTATTGGTGACTCTTCTCAATGGTGTCATCTCTATAAACATTCTGTAGTCTTCTGTGGATGTCGCACAGCCTGCACCCCTCCTTCATCAAGAACTCAATGACCGCACATTGCTTCTGCTTGGAATCCATTATTTACCTGGTGAGAAGACACATGTACAGGAACGTCTGAGGTTTGCCAATAAACATCTAAATGATTCAGAGAGGATTGGTAGAAAGTTCTGTGGTCAGATTAGGCCAAAAATTTAGCTTTTTGGCATCAACTTAACTCGCCGTGTTGGGAGGAAGAAAAATGCTGACTATGACCCTAAGAACACCATCCCTACAGTCACACACGGAGGTGGAAACATGATACTTTGGGGCTGTTTCTCTGCTAAAGATGCAGGCCAACTTTGAGGGGCCAATGGATGGGGCCCATGTATTGTAAAATCTTGGATGAGAACCTTCTTCCCTCAGCCAGAACACTGAAGATGGGTCATGGATGGGTCTTCCAGCATGACAATGACCTCAAACATACCTCCAAGGCAACAAAGGAGTGGCTCAAGAAGAAGCGTCTTAAGATCATGAAGTGGCCTAGCCAGTCTCCAGACCTTAATCCTATGGAAAATTTATGGAGGGAGCTGAACCTTTGAGTTGCCAAGCGACAGCCAAGAAACCTTAAGGATTTAGAGAAGATCTGTAAAGAAGAGTGGACCAAAATCCCTCCTGAGATGTGTGCAAATCTGGTCACCACCTACAAGAAACGTCTGACCTCTGTGATCGCCAACAAGGGTTTCTCCACCAACTACTAAGTCATGTTTTGCTTGGGGGATCAAATACTTATTTTACTCACTGAACTGCAACTCCATTTATAACATTTGTATTGTGTGTTATTTCTGGATTTTTGGTTGATATTCTGTCTCTATCATATAAAATACACCTATGACGAAAATTATAGACCCTTCATTTCTTTGTAAGTGGGCAAACTTACACAATCTGCAGGGGAGACGATCGTTATTTTCCCCCCACTGTATTTTATAAAATGTGGTTGTAACTGAGTGGAATATCTTACTTTCATGCCGCGTACACACGATCGGAATTTCTGTCCGAAAAAACTTGGATGGTTTTTCCGACGGGATTCCGCTCAAGCTTGCCTTGCATACACACGGGTCACACAAAAGTTCTCTGAACTTTCCACCGTCAAGAACGGGGTGACGTACAACACTACGTCGAGCCAAAAAAATGAAGTTCGATGCTTCCGAGCATGCGTGATTTTTTTGGCGCGTCCGTACTGCATACAGACGAACGCATTTTCTGGTAGGAACACGAAAAATTGAGAACCTGCTCCCAATCTTTTGCTGGCGGTAATTCCGATGGAGCACACACACGGTCGCATTTTCCGACCAAAAGCTCTCATCGGTCTTTTCCTGGCCGAATTTCCGATTGTGCGTGTACGCGGCATCAGCGCGTTGCGATGTTTCCTGGATAGAAGTAACTGTTTTCAGAATGGTTTTGCCCGTTGGCTACAATCTGCAGGGGAGAGAATCATCATTTTCCCACCACTGTATATGGATGTGGTCCTGGATAGGCCCCTATTAATTTCTATATATTGGTAAAGAGAATAAATCGAGAGTCTGAATCTCCCAGACAGCAATAAAATTCTGACAGGGACTCTATCCAAAAATGTAAAAAAAAAAAAAATTTGCCTTTGGTTGTACTTTAATGAATATGAATAATACGTCCCACCATACAGGTACATTCTTTCTAGAGAATATTCTTTGACATAAAATACTAATACGCTACTTTTGGATCTGTTATCAAAAAATGGTTCTTTGCAAAAAAAAAAAAAAAAAAAAAAGAAAAGAAAATAAAACCAGGTCTGACTGGAGAAGCCTCCATTGAACCCGTAATTCTGTGTGATTGATGTTCTTGCGAAGTGAGTAAAGACTTCTGAAGCCCGAAGTATGAAATGAAAAAAAAAAAAAAGTGTGCTTTAAAAAAGTGATACCTTTTATTAGGATGACTATTGAGGTCTGACACGGCCTTCTAGGAATTAAACCCTCAAGGCCTCACTTGAGCTACTTCAGAAATTTGTTCTCTTTAAAGATTAACTGAAATAGAGAGGCTTTACGGGTCTCACATTCTTTCTGGCCACACAAAGATAGAGTGTAAATGTTAACCGTTTGTTCCAGGCAGGACTCAACCTTCTTCATTTCACACCTAGTCCGATCTTCTCCAGAGTCTTACCCCCTGCCTGCCGCCGAAAGAGATCTGAAAACCATGACTGCTTTATTGTCCGTATATAATATAAAATGATATTTATACTCATTAACCACCTGCCTTCCGGAAAGGTTTTAACCCCCCCCCCCTCCATCATGACCAGGGCAATTGTTGCTAATCAACACTGCGTTACTTTAACTCGGTCATCATGCAACGTTGTACCCTAAATTCAATTTATAAAAAAATGTTTTACACAAATAGAGCTTTTCATTGTATTTGATCACCTCTATTTTTTTTTTTTTATTATTATATAAACCCTAAACCCTATTGATCATCTGTGGGACATCCTCAAACGGAAGGTGGAGGAGCGCAAGGTCTCCAACATCCACCAGCTCTGTGATGTTGTCATGGAGGAGGGGAAGAGGACTCCAGTGACAACCTGTGAAGCTCTGGTGACCTCCATGCCCAAGAGGGTTAAGGCAGCACTGGAAAATAATGGCGGCCACACAAAATATTGACACTTTGGGCCCAATTTGGAGATTTTCACTTAGGGGTGTACTGACTTTTGTGGCCAGCGGTTTAGACATTAATGGCTGTGTGTTGAGTTATTTTGAGGGGACGGCAAATTTACACTGTTATACAAGCTGTACACTCACTACTTTACATTGTAGACAAGTGTCATTTCTTCAGTGTTGTCACATGAAAAGATAGAAGCAAAGATTTACAAACATGTGAGGGGTGTACTTACTTTTGTGAGATACTGTAGCGGCAGTGGCTGGGGGTGTGTGGGACCGATGTCCCGTTTGCACAAGCTGGTAAACTCTTTATTTTTTTCTCTTCACGCTGTCAGCATGAGGAAAAAAAAAAATCCTCCAATCCAAGAGCTCCCCCAGTGACCCAGAAAACCATAGAGGAACCACGTCCTTCTTGACTTCCTCTCTCTCTGCAATGCTGCTACGGTTGGAGTGCCACCTGCGGTGGAGAAAGTAGACTGCAACTGCCAACATTCTTGTGGCCTGAGGCTATGGAATGAAGATCCCTTTCCCAGTCAGGTCTTGCCTTTTCAACATTTTACTGATGGAAGAATAGGACTAGACCTCCCAGGATTGGGGAACAGCTCTCGTCTCCAGAACAATGGGTCCTACACAGAGGGGTTGCCGGCCAGCATTCCACACTTCACTCCCAAACCCGAGACCTCAAAACTCTGAAGATTTCCGCAGGACAAGTGGAGCTTTCTTCTCTATTTTTGGTACCAGATTTCCACATCTCCTTACACTCTCGGACATCTTCGTCCCATCAGCCCCTGGCTGCTTTGCACCTCTCTGTTTTTATAGGGGGGTAAAGGGGTCCCAACCCACACCTGAATAGCGAAAAGAGTGGGGTCATCCCTAAAGGAGAACGAATCCTGTGTACAAACCACCATGTGATTATTTTTGCCAGCAACCACACAAAATCAAATATTAGGTTGAGTCAGAGTTAGCTTTGGATGAGTCCTCTATCGGTCATCTTGGGATCTCAGTGCAGCGATAAGCCACCTTCCAATCTCCTGAATCCTCTGTGCTTTGTAGAATGCAGTTGGTGTTGCATTGCTGTCCTTCTCTAATGTGATAAGTATACACTATATTACCAAAAGTATTGGGACGCCTGCCTTTACACACATGAACTTTAATGACATCCCAGTCTTAGTCTGTAGGGTTCAATATTGAGTTGGCTCCGCCCTTTGCAGCTATAACAGCTTCAACTCTTCTGGGAAGGCCGTCCACAAGGTTTAGGAGTGTGTCTTTGGGAATGTTTGACCATTCTTCCAGAAACGCATTTGTGAGGTCAGGCACTGATGTTGGACCAGAAGGCCTGGCTCGCAGTCTCTAGTCTAATTCATCCCAAAGATGTTCTATCGGGTTGAGGTCAGGACTCTATGCAGGCCAGTCAATTTCCTCCACCCCAAACTCGCTCCTCCATGTCTTTATGGACCTTGCTTTGTGCACTGGTGCGCAGTCATGTTGGAACAGGAAGGGGCCATCCCCAAACTGTTCCCACAAAGTTGGGAGCATGAAATTGTCCAAAATGTCTTGGTATGCTGCCGCCTTAAGAGTTCCCTTCACTGGGGCTAAGCCCAACCACTGAAAAACAACCCCACACCACAATCCCCCCCCCCCCCACCCCCTACACCATAATCCCCCCTCCACCAAATTATTTGCACCAGTCCACAAAGCAAGGTCCTTAAAAGACATGGATGAGCGAGTTTGGGGTGGAGGAACTTGACTGGCCTGCACAGAGTCCTGACCTCAACCCAATAGAACACCCTTGGTATAAAGGCGTCCCAATACTTTTGGTAATATAGTGTATCATCCAGCTCCACCAAATAAAGGAATGCAGCTGCATTGCGGAGTCCTTACAGAAACTTTAAAATTATAATTATCCAAAAGTGATAATGACATTTAATTATCACTTCAAAAATAAAATAAACATAGAGGAGTTCATCCTCCATCCCATAAATATACAGAGTGTGTAAATACATCATTATCTCCATGTTAAGTTCTCCAGGAAAACCCAATGAGATGCAAGACACAAGTGTAGTACTTATTTAGTGGGGTGATGGGGTCATCACATAAAAAGGGGGGTTGGGCAGCCTGGAGAAAGAAATGAGAGTTCCCAGCATGCTTTGCCATGCAGCAGCTGTTGAGGCCCGATAGGAGTTGTCATACTTCAGCAGCCTGGAGAACTACTTTGTTCTCTCTGATAGGCTTGAACCCAATTTCCCATAACCACAATTCAATATCTGAACGAAAACACATACTGTATATAAAGTGGGGGGAAAATAATGATCGTCTCCCCTGCAGATTGTGTAAGTTTGCCCACTTACAAAGAAATGAAGGGTCTATCATTTTTATCATAGGTGTATTTTATATGATAGAGACAGAATATCAACCAAAAATCCAGAAAAAACACATGATACAAATGTTATAAATGGAGTTGCAGTTCAGTGAGTAAAATAAGTATTTGATCCTCCTACCAACCGACAAAAATTCTGCCCCCCACAGACTGGCTACAGTAGGTGCTCATGTGGTATATATATATGGAGTATATAGAGAGTGTATATAGTATATATGGGGGGTATATATGGAGTATAGACTGTCTACAGTAGGTGCTCATGTGGTACACAGATTAGTCCTGTCAATGTAAGAAGGTTCTCCTAACGACAACTCGTTATGTGTATAAAAGACACCTGTCCACAGAATCTCTTTCCTCCATTCAATCCTCACCATCATGGGGAAGACCAAAGAGCTGTCAGAGGACGTCAGGGAGAAGATTGTAGACCTGCACAAGGCTGGAATGGGCTACAAGACCATCAGCAAGAAGCTTGGTGAGAAGGAGTCAACTGCTGGAGCAATTATTCACTAAAAGAAGAGATACAAAATAACCATCAATCGTCCTCGGTGTGGAGCTCCATGAAATATTTCTCCTCATGGGGGTGAGGAAAATCATGAGAAAAGTGAGGGATCAGCCCAGAACTACACGGGAGGAGCTTGTGAAGGATCTCAAGGCAGTAGGGACCACAGTCACCAAACAAACCATTGGTAACACAATACGCCGCCATGGACTGAAATCCTGCAGCCCCCGCAAGATCCCCCTCCTCAGGAAGACACATGTACAGGACCGTCTGAAGTTTGCCAATGAACATCTAAATGATTCAGAGAAGGATTGGGAGACAGTGCTTGTGGTCAGATGAGACCAAAATTTAGCTCTTTGGCATTAACTCGACTCGCTGTGTTTGGAGGAAGAAAAATGCTGACAATTATTCTAAGAACTCCATCCCTACAGTCACACACGCAGGTGGAAACATGATGCTTTGGGGCTGTTTCTCTGATAAAGGTACAGACCGACTTTTCCGCATTGAGGGGCCAATGAACGGGGGCCATGTATTGTAAAATCTTGGATGAGAACCTTCTTCCCTCAGCCAGAACACCGAAGATGGGTCATGGATGGGTCTTCCAGCATGACAATGACCCAAAACATACCACCAAGGCAACAAAGGAGTGACTCAAGAAGGTCATGAAGTGGCCTAGCCAGTCTCCAAACCTTAATACTATAGAAAATGTATGGAGGGAGCTAAAACTTCGAGCTGCCAAGAGACAGCCAAGAAACCTTAAGGATTTAGAGAAGATCTGTAAAGAAGAGTGGACCAAAATCCCTCCTGAGATGTGTGAAAACCTGGTCACCAACTACAAGAAACGTCTGACCTCTGTGATCGCCAACAAGGGTTTCTCCACCAACTACTAAGTTATGTTTTTCTTGGGGATCAAATACTTATTTTACTCACGGAACTGCAACTCCATTTATAACATTTATATCATGTGATTTTTCTGGATTTTTGGTTGATATTCTGTCTCTGTCATATAAAATACACCTATGATAAAAATTATAGACCCTTCATTTCTTTGTAAGTGGGCAAAACTTACACAATCTGCAGGGGATCAAATCGTCATTTTAAGCCATCACAAATAGGAACTCACAACTTTTTGGAAAAATGTATTACAAAATGTATTTCAGCATCATTAACTAGTTGCTGCCTGCCCACTGTCAATTGACGGCGGGGCGGTGCGGCTGTCATTATGGGTGGACGTCATATGATGGCGTCCCAGAATGGTCACTCTTGTGCGCCCGTGGGGGCGGGCAGCAAGGCGATCGTGGCCGCGCTGTGTTGCTAGGACAGAGCGCGACCATGATCTCTGTTAAGAGCCGCGTTCGCGGGTCTTTGACCATGTAATCGGCTGTGTCTAAACATGAATGGATGGAGGAATGGAAGGATGGATGGAGACATGGATGGATGGGGGAGTGGTAGGATGGATGAAGACATGGATGGATGGGGGAGTGGAAGGATGGATGGAGACATGGATGGATGGGGGAGTGGAAGGATGGATGGAGACATGGATGGATGGCGGAGTAGAAGGATGGATGGATGGGGGAGTAGAAGGATGGATGGATGGGGGAGTAGAAGGATGGATGGATGGGGGAGTAGAAAGATGGATGGAGACATGGATGCATGGGGGAGTGGAAGGATGGATGGAGATGTGGATGGGTGAGGAAGTATAAGGATGGATGGAAACGCGGATGGATGGAAAGTAGAAGGATGGATGAATAGAGACATGGATGGAGTAAATGGGGGAGTAGATAGATAGATAGATAGATAGATAGATAGATAGATAGATAGATAGATAGATAGATAGATAGATAGATAGATAGATAGATAGATAGATAGATAGATAGATAGATAGATAGATAGATTAAGAAGGATGGATGGATGGTGGTGTAGATGGAGAAGAAAGATGAATGGATGGGGGAGTAGAGGGATGAATGAATGAAGACATGTATAGATGTATAACTAGATGGATGGATGGGGGAGTGAAAGGATAGATGGAGACATTTATGGATGGGGGGAGGGGATGGATAGATGGGGACATGGATGGATGGGGGAGTAGAAGGATGGATAGATGAAGACGTGGATGGATAGAGGAGTAGAACGATGGCTAGATGGAGACATGGATGCATGGATTGATGGATAGAGACATGGATGGATGGGGGAGTAGAAGGATTGATGGAGACATGGATGGATGGAAGGATGGAGACATAGATTGATGGGGGAGTAGAAGGATGGATGGAGACATGGATGGATGGGGGAGTAGAAGGATGGATGGAGACATGGATTGATGGGGGAGTAGAAGGATGGATGGAGACATGGATTGATGGGGGAGTAGAAGGATGGATGGAGACACGGATGGATGGAAGGATGGAGACATGGATTGATGGGGGAGTAGAAGGATGGATGGAGACATGGATTGATGGGGGAGTAGAAGGATGGATGGAGACATGGATTGATGGGGGAGTAGAAGGATGGATGGAGACATGGATTGATGGGGGAGTAGAAGGATGGATGGAGACATGGATGCATGGATGGATGGAGACATGGATTGATGGGGGGCTGTGCTTTGAACATTAAAACATTCAAATCAAATTAAGTAGAGTTTTCATTTTTGATGCTCAGATACAATTTAGTTCCACTTTAACTGCTGTTGTTGGTTTTTGTTTTTGCAGCAGAGAGCCGATACTGGCGTACAATACACGCCGTCATTCTACCAATGTGCAGTTTATGTACCTCATACAGAGCACTAAACCATTGGTCATCACGCCAATAGATGTTCTTCTAGAAGAGAACATTGTCCCGTATTCACAGTCAGTGATATGAATAGTTATCTAATACCCATACTGCATTGCAGCCTTTGCTGGCGGGAACGGCCTTCAGAAAATCCGCCATAATGCAAAAACACAATCTCATTCTTTTAGGTACATGAGAACACAATGCTGCATTCAAAGAACAAATATATATTTTATTCCTTTCGGTAACGCTCACACCTTCTGTCAAGGAGAATGGTGGGACGGGATCTAATGGCCGTGTCCTTTAATTCTTTGTACTAAAACTGCCGGAACACAAAGGGAAGGCAATCTCATTACAAAGCAGAAATCTTTTTTTCTCGGATATACTAAGAGCTCGTCGCCTATACCCGATACTAAATGAGAATTCCATGTTCCCCTCTAAATGGAGTTTCTCAAACGGCGGCCCTTTACCCTAAATCACAGCGGCCTCGCTACGCCACTTCTCCCCGCCACGTTTTATGATGCTCCAGCATATCACTTCCCTATTTTATATACTGTGCTGTTATAAAGTAATGGTTCTTTCATCTGCATTTTATCTCTAAGTAGTAAATTTTAATAGTTACTTAGGTCTACGGCACTCATGGAACTTTTAGCGCCGTGTGCATCGGATACACTATAAAGATTAATGCCTGAGAATTTACATTGTTATAATGCCTCTCTCACTTTTCACGGCACCCTGAAGTTCCATTTTACATTTGGAAATGTAGGAGGAAAATTTGGTCTAGTAATGGCAGAATTTTTGCAAACTATGGGAAAAGCAGGTCAATTTATCATAGGCTTGGTCTAGGCGGTGGCAGAGAATTATGTGGCCGCGGCTCTGAGGTATTGGTGTTTGTAGCACATTATTCTATTGCTGGGCTGCTTTCCAGATGAGAAGACTTTTTATGTTGTCCTTTAACAATGAGCAAAGAGCAATCACGATGTACAGTGTGCGAAATTTCAGAGCAAACCATCCAGTGCCACTTTACTACGTTCAGATCCCTTTAGAAATGTCTAAAGGGCAAACTTTTTTGTTTTTGAAAATGGTTAAAGCTCCCATCTTTTTTTATTGCCTTCTGTGTCCAATTGGACAATCCCATAGATGTGTGGTGAAGACCCCTAACAGGTCCTGCAGATTTGTCCCAGGTTCTTTTCCTAAGATGGAGTAAGGGCTACCAGGCACACCAGTCATGCAACTCACTATTACTCACTGATGATTTACTAATGGCAAAAACCAATGGCCACTACTCCATACTCATACTACTAGACCTTTATGTGGCATTTGATACTGTTGACCATCCCCTCCTCCTCCAAAAAATTCCACTCTCTTGGCCTTCAAGACTCTACTCTCTCCTGGTTCTCCTCCTACCTATCACAGCAGTCCTTCATTGTAACCTAAAACTCTGTCTCCTCCTCTCCACTTCCTCTTCCCATGGGGGCAGGGGGGGTCCCCCAAGGTTCTGTTTATGGACTCCTTCTCTTCTCCATCTAAACCTCCTCTCTTGGTCAATTAATAAACTCCCATGGCTTTCAGTACCATCTCTATGCTCATGACACCAAAATCTCTGTACTCCTTCCTTCACCCCTTCAGTCTCCTCTCACATTACTAACTTATTAACTAACATATCAGCATGGATGTCACACCACTTCCTCAAACTCAATCTTTCTAAAACTGAGCTCATTAATATTCCCTCCTGCCCGTGGCCCCCTCCCCTGACGTCTCCATCAGGATCAATAAAACAACCATCAGTCCCTTCCCTCACGCTAGGGTACTAGGTGTAATCCTGGACTCTGACCTCTCCTTTCAGCCCCAAATCCGATCGCTGTCCAAATCTTGTAGACTTCACCTCAGTAACATCTCTAAAGTACATCCCTTTTTAACTGTTGAAGTTACTAAGAAACTTATTCACTCCTTTGTTATTTCTCGACTATTTCTTGACTATTGTAACTTCCTCCTCATTGGCTTACCTCTCTGCAAGCTATCCCCTGCTCAGTCCATCATGAATGCTGCTGCTAGACTCCTCCACCTTACCAATCGTTCAGTGTCCTCCACGCCTCTCTGCCAATCCCTTCACTGGCCTCTATTCAGTGTCCTCCACGCCTCTCTGCCAATCGCTTCACTGGCCTCCATTCAGTGTCCACCACCCCTCTCTGTCAATCCCTCCACTGGCTTCCATCTAGTATCCTCCACCCCTCTCTGCCAATCCCTCTACTTAGCTCCATTCAGTGTCCTCCACCCCTCCCTGCCAATCCCTCCACTGGCCTCCACTAAAAGTCAAAACATTAACAATAACATACAAAGTCATTTACAACTCTGCCCCGAGCTACATCACCAGTCTTGTCTCCAAAGATTACCCAAACCGTCCTCTCTGCTCCTCCCAAGACCTCCTGCAACTCTAACTCCCTTGTTTCCTCCTCCCATAGTCATCTCCAGGCCTTCTCCAGAGCCTCTCCCATCCGCTGGAACTCCCTACCTCAATCTGTCCGCTTATCTCCTACTCTGTCCACTTTTAGGTGATCCCTGAAAACTCATCTCTTCAGGAAGGCCTATCCTGTCTTCAGTTAACAACCAAATCTTCTATTTCTCCCATCAGTTGGTCCCTCACAGTTATTACCTTTTGTTCCACCAGTCCCTCCCTATTAGATTGTCAGCTCCCAGGTGCAGGGCCTCTCCTAACCCTCTTGTTCTAAATTGTTGCTGTACTGTCTGCCCTTTTATTTTGAAAATAGCTGCGCACATTTTTGGCGCTATATAAATCCTGTATTTTAATAACAATAATAATAATAATGATCAGGTAAGGAATGTCTTTTTTTAAAGCTGAACTTCGTTGGGGTGCAGGGTGAGCTTTGGGATCCTCCAAATTTAACAGAAATCTTTTTTTTTTTAAAGGCGCATCAGAATAGGTACAATACCTGACAGTGCAGAGTCAAAAAATTAAAAGATAACTTAGAAAGTAGCTCAATGACACATCGTTGCAGCAGATATAGTTTACAGAGATGGTCGACTGGAGATTCAAATCCAAACAAAACCGCTTCATCCTAAATCAATAATTTATAAACTGAGGTTGCTTCAACTAATGGTATGCATACATACATTAATGCTAACCTAGAGTTTAAGAGGAGGAGGGGGAAAGAGGAGGGGAGCCCGGGCAAGGTCATGACATGGCTGGCTGAGGGTAGGGTAGGGGGAAGGAAAGGGAAGGGTGATCCTTTACAGCGGGAGGGGGGGTAGGGGGAGGGCGGGGAACTCAGAAATCTAGGAGACTTTAATGTAAGAGTCCAGGGCTTACTACACATGCACTAATGGCGTGTTGCCGCAAGAGGAAATCCGTGCCAACTGAGCATGCGCCAAAGACACCTCAGTCCGCCAAACCCGCTCCTGCGCAGAAGATCTGATGGAGAAAGGCAGGAAAATACCCAGTAGGCGCACAGGAAGTGACCTCAACCTGTTGGAAAAATGCAGGAAAATGCCCAGGAGGCGCACAGGAAGTGACCTCAACCTGATGGAAAAATGCGTGAAAATGCCCAGGAGGCGCACAGGAAGTGACCTCAAACTTCCCTATATAAGTCCAGCCCAGACACTGCCGAATTGCTGGATTATCTTCAGTCCCCCCCTTGTTCCTGTACTAGTGTGTGATCTGTCTGAACCTGTTGTGACCTGGAAACCTATTTAACTACTCTTGATTGCTGCTTGCCATTGACCTCGGATTTGTACCTTGACCATTCTACTTCTTTACCCCTTTTTGTACTCAGTTGCCAGATTGGAACCGACCCCGGCTTGGATCTCGACCATTCTTCTTCTGATTAACCCTTTTATACTTCGTTGCCAAACTGGAGTTGACCTCGGTTCGGATCTCGGACTAAGGCTTGCACGGTGCCCCGCACCCCAGGCACTCATGCCACTCGGTGTCCACCAAGTCTCTGTCTCCATCTCCAGAGGCTTCAAGGACCCGAGGTGCAAGAGAGGCCTCCCCATTACTTCTGTTTCACCTCAGCCAAGTTACCCCTCGTGACACTTAAGCTCTTAAACTCCATTTAGACATCCGGTCCATATGCTTTTGGGATACTCTAAATTTAGTGCACAGAATAACAGAGGACATTATTTGCCCTGACTACACTCTTCAGGATAATTCCCCTCTTGGCAGACAATAGAACAAGCAACTTAAGGACTCCAGAAAGCCCCAATTCAGCAAAACTGGAGCAGATGCTCAAAGGGTTAGAACAGCAAACAGTCACTAGGATCCTACACCCAGGCCTATACTCACACTGTCCCCGTATACTTTGATGCCTCATTTCAATACAGACACATCTCCTGTGAACTCCCAGGCCAGTTAAATTAGCTCCAGTTCCTGTTAGAAAATAACCCTTCCCCCCAACTCTACCCAGAACAGCCAAACATAATCACACACTGATCCAATGATTACAGATGAGCCAAAAAAAATAGATTTACCGGAGCCAGTCTACAGTAGCAACCTATTCTAGGAGAGTGCTACAGATACCACTTAAAGTGGAGAAAATTATCTCCAAAATGGGGGAGGAAATCTCTTAAGCGGTATGGAAGAATGGTCCTTATTTCTCATCAGAGGTGAGTAAAAGGAAAAAAATTCACCTGCAATTGTGGTTAATAGGAGGAAGAAATGTCCTCACATTGGTGTAAATTGGAGGAATAATATATGGGGGAAAGCTGGGAGGGCACTGTAGGGACTTCTTATGGATTTGCATGCTCCGTGGGGCTTTGAGTGTGGAGAGAAGCCCTGGGGCAGAGTTGGGGTAATATGGGGGGGGGTTCAGCAGAAGGCTACTGAAGCACCGTGAGGGGCATTGTGAGAAGAAGAGGGTCTCAGTGGAGGAAGCACTGTGGATGGCTGAGGACACTACACGGTAGGGCAGGGGTCTCCAAACTATGGCCCTCAAGTTGTTCAGGAACTACAATTCCAATCATGCCCAGTCATGTCTGTGAATGTCAGAGTTTTGCAATGCCTTATGAGACGTGTACTTCATCAGATTTTTTCCGACGGATGTTGACCCAAACTTGTCTTGCATACACACGGTCACACAAAGTTGTCGGAAAATCCGATCGTTCTGAACGCAGTGACGTAAAACACGTACGTCGGGACTATAAACGGGGCAGTGGCCAATAGCTTTCATCTCTTTATTTATTCTGAGCATGCGTGGCACTTTGTCCATCGGATTTGTGTACACACGATCGGAATTTCCGACAACGGATTTTGTTGTCGGAAAATTTTATCGCCTGCTCTCCAACTTTGTGTGTCGGAAAATCCGATGGAAAATGTCTGATGGAGCCCACACACGGTTGGAATTTCCGACAACACGCTCCGATCGGACATTTTCCATCGGAAAATCCGACCGTGTGTACAGGGCATTAGTTTTCCACCACACTGCTTTTAGGCCAAAAAGTTGAATTTTGGTCTCATCTGACCAGAGCACCTTCTTCCACATGTTTGCTGTGTCCTCCACATGGCTTCTCACAAACTACAAACAGACTTCTTATGACTTTCTTTCACCAATGTCTTTCTTCTTGTCACTCTTCCATAAAGGGCAGATTTGTGGAGAACACGACTAATAGTTGTCCTGTGGACAGATTCTCCCACCTGAGCTGTGGATCTCTGCAGCTCCTCCAGAGTTACCATGGACCTCTTGGCTCTTCTCTGATGAATGTTCTCCTTGCCCGGCCCGGTCAGTTTAGGTGGACGGCCATGTCTTGGTAGGTTTGCAGTTGTGTCATACTCTTTCTGTTTTCCGATGATGGATTGAACAGAGCTCCGTGAGATGTTCAAAGCTTGGGAGATTTTTTTATAACCTAACCCTGCTTTATACTTCTCCACAACTTTATCCCTGACCTGTCTGGTGTGTTCCTTGGCCTTCATGATGCTCTTTGTTCACTAAGGTTCTCCAACAAACCTCTGAGGGCTTCACAGAACAGCTGTATTTATACTGAGATTAAATCACACAGGTGGACTCTATTTACTAATTAGGTGACTTCTGAAGGCAATTGGTTCCACTAGATTTTAGTTAGGGGTATCAGAGTAAAGGGGGCCGAATACAAATGCCCCCCACACTTTTCACATATTTTTTTGTATCATTTATCATTTTCCTTCCACTTCACAATTATGTGCCACTTTGTGTTGGTCTATCACATAAAATCCCAATAAAATACATTTACGTTTTTGGTTGCAACATGACAAAATGTGGAAAACTCCGAGGGGTATGAATACTTTTTCAAGGCACTATATGTACTTACTTAGGTATTCGGTTAAATAAAAAAAATTATAGTTAGGGTTTAGTTTTAGGTAGTCATATATTCTACTTTTGTTTTGAGGATCACATCCATGTGCATATTGTTCCTGTTACACTCGCTAAAGGAGAAGAGGTGAAAGAGAGAGGAAAAAAAAAGTAGAAGGGAAGTAATAAGGGGCCTACCAAGGGTAGGAGTAGGTAGGAACTATAGTTAGAAAACATTGGTTTCCCTGGATTCTCCATCATGGCTGGTTAGGAACAGTGACCGAATTCCCTTTAACCCAGATCAGGTCAGACTCAGACGAGTCTCTAAACCTGGACCAGGCCATCCTGGCTCTTGTGTTAGGAGAAGAAGGGAAGTAATAAGGGGACTACCAAGGGGGGGGGGAGTAGGTAGGAACCATAGTTAGAAAACATTGGTTTCCCCGGATTCTCCATCATGGCTGGTTAGGGACAGTGACTGAATTCCCTTTAGCCCGGGTTAGGTCAAACGCAGACGAGTCTCTAAACCTGGACCAGGCGTTCCTGGCTCTTGTGTTACGAGGAGAAGAAGGGAAGTAATAAGGGGACTACCAAGGGTAGGAGTAGGTAGTAACCATAGTTAGAAAACATTGGTTTCCCCGGATACTCCATCATGGCTGGTTAGGGACAGTTTCCGAACAGCCTTTAGCCCACATCAGGTCAGACTCAGACGAGTCTCTAAACCTGGACCAGGCCTTCCTGGTTCTCGTGTTAGGAGGAGAAGAGATACCTGAATTAATGTGTCTATGAAGAAGTATTTAATAAACAACCATTTTACGTAACCAAATGCTTTTGAAAAGTTGTCGTTACATTGTTACCAATGATATAAGAATACAGCGATGTCCTCAGGGGGTTGTAGATGGCTCACCAGACCTTTTTTTTTGGTTGTTGGGGCTCATAGATGGGAACCGGTTTTAGAGGAAGGAAGCCGCCCGCAGCCCCCATTCATATTCATAGAAGTCCATGTCACGGCTCCACCTGTAGCCGATGCGGGGCCCATCACCGGAGGTTATTTACACCATGGTGGGGGCAGGGAATGTGATTTCAATTTGCAGTATTTCACTTCCAGTTTTATTTCCAGAAATGGAAGCAGATTTTTACTTCCCGTTATCTCTTCTATTCTTATATATCTCTGACATATATAGTTTAATGATTTGTGCGTTCAATTCCCTTTACGTTTATGTTCTTATAGGGATAGAAGTGGATGAAATTGCTATTTTATTTACAGTAGAGTTCTAAAAAAAAAAACTTTTATGGCTCTATAATGTAAAAATGTTTTCCATCAGTGGTGAGGAGAACAGAAACGATGGAAGTTCCTCCCACTAACTTTACTTTTTATTTTATATACCATCTTATTGTTTCTTCTTCAGTAGTTGTTCTTAACTTTGTAATGAGAACTAATACAGTGAAACCTCCGACTGCGAGTAACGCGGTTTACGAGCGTTTCGCAATGCGAGCTGTTTTTTAATTTTTTTAATTCTGAGCGTTGCCTCGCAAAACGAGCAGGATTCAAAACTCTGGGGTGTGCAGTACCGCATTTGGCCAGAGGTGACACTCAGAGACACTCGGAGATGCTCGGAGAAACTCAGAGACTCTCAGAGACACTAGGAGACACTCAGAGATGCTCGGAGACACTCAGGGACACTCAGAGATGCTCAGAGACACTAGGAGACACTCTGAGACACTCTGATACACTAGGAGACACTCGGAGATGATCTGAGATGCTCTGAGACACTGTGAGACACTCGGAGACACTAGGAAATGCTCAGAGACACTCTGAGACACTAGGAGACACTAGGAGACGCTCGGAGATGCTCGGAGACACTAGAAGACACTAGGAGACGATTGGAGACGCTCGGAGACGCTAGGGAGACACTAGGAGACACTAGGAGATGCTCATAGATGCTTAGGGACACTCAAAGATGCTCAGAGATGCTGTTAGACGCTCGGAGAAGCAGAGAGATGCTCTGAGACACTAGGAGACACTAGGAGAGACTCAGAGATGCTCTGAGACACTCTGAGACACTCTGAGACACTAGGAGATGCTCAGAGACACTAGGAGATGCTCAGAGACACTAGGAGACACTAAGAGACACAAGGAGATGCTCAGAGATGCTCAGGGACACTCAGAGATGCTCAGAGACATTGGGAGACACTCGGAGATGCTCTAAGATACTAGGAGACACTAGGAGACACTCGGAGATGCTCTGAGGCCCTCTAAGATACTAGCAGACACTAGTAGACAATCTGAGGTGCTCTGAGATGCTCGGAGATGTTCTGAGACACTAGGAGATGTTCAGAGACGCTAAAAGATACTAGGAGACACTCGGAGATGCTACGAGACACACAGAAACACTCAGAAAACACTCCGTTCACCAAGTGTCTCTGAGCGTCTCTGAGTGTCTTCGAGTGACTCCAGCTCCCCTGCACCTCTGGCCACATGAGGTACTGCATAGACAAGCAGGGGGTTTGAAACGGATTATCTGAGTTTCCATTATTTCCTATGGAGAAACTCACTTTGATATATGAATGCTTTGGATTACAAGCATTCTTCTGGAATGAATTATGCTCGTAATCCAAGGTACTACTGTATTAGTAAATCTATGGAGGGTTCATACTCCACCACAGCAGCTACACTTCAACCTTTAACAATGCCAACCGCCCCATTAATATTTAACTATAGGTTCCTCTCACTGGTGGTAGTGCTTACTACCCCCCATGAAAAGTGATCCAAGGTGAAACACTTTTTAGAAGGCAGTGAAAGGAGGTTGTGTTCATAAGGCAATACTCTTATAAGAGAAACTCTGCATGTAGTGTTAAAGTGGATATTCACCCTAAAGAGCATGTTGGGTGGCCCTGACTCCTCCCCCTGTTTTTTTTTTTTTCTTTATTAATTCGAAAAACAGAACTTCCGCAGCTCTTGCCATGGCGAGTATTTCTCCCCACCCCCCTGCATAGGCACAGGGTGCGTGTACTCAGAGAGGCCTGCGCATGCACGGGGCCCCCAGGCATCGGTGAAGGTGTGAGGTTTCCTGTATGTGGAATGACGACGACCAGGGAAGTCTGAAAACGTCTCTGTCTATGTGCAGCGAATCACCTGTGTGTGAGAATATGTGCCGACGGGCTCTGCCAACACCCAGATGCAGGGCAGAGCTTGTGGGTACATCTGTGCAAGTATCATAATGGTGGTACCTGGGGGGGCAGGGTTAGGCTTAACAAGTGGCTCTGTGAGCAGGATGAGGGGAGGAGCCGGTACACCTGTGTAAGACTGAAGGGGAGGGGAGGGGCGGAGTTAGGCTTAACAAGTAGAACTGTGAGCAGAATGAGGGGAGGAGTCGGTACACCTGTGTAAGACTGAAGGGGAGGGGCGGAGTTAGGCTTAACAAGTGGCACTGTGAGCCGGATGAGGGAGGAGTCGACACACCTGTGTAAGACTGAAGGGAGGGCGGAGTTAGGATTAACAAGTTGCTCTTTGAGCAGGATGAGGGGAGGAGCCGATACACCTGTGTAAGACTGAAGGGGAGGGCGGAGTTAGGCTTAACAAGTGGCGCTGTGAGCAGGATGAGGGGAGGAGCCAGTACACCTGTAAAATACTGAAGGGGAGGGGCGGAGTTAGGCTTAACAAGTGGCGCTGTGAGCAGGATGAGGGGAGGAGCCGGTACACTTGTGTAAGACTGAAGGGGAGGGGAGGGGTGGAGTCAAGCTTAACAAGTGCCGATGTGAGCAGGATGAGGGGAGGAGCCGATACACCTGTATAAGACTGAAGGGTAGGGGAGGGGAGGAGTCAGGCTTAACAAGTGGAACTGTAAGCAGGATGAGGGGAGCAGCCGATACACCTGTAAAATACGGAAGGGGAGGGAGTTAGACTTAACAAGTGCTGCTGAGAGCAGGATGAGGGGAGGAGCCAGTACACCTGTGTAAGACTCAAGGGGAGGGGCGGAGTTAGGCGTAACAAGTAACGCTGTGAGCAGGATGAGGGGAGGAGCCGGTACACCTGTGTAAGACTGAAGGGGAGGGAGGAGTTAGGCTTAACAAGTGGCACTGTGAGCAGGATGAGGGGAGGAGCCGGTACACCTGTGTAAGACTGAGGGGGGAGGGGCGGAGAGACGATTTAACTCTCCAGCATCCACCACAAGCAGAACTATCATTTTAAGGCAAGGTGACTCTTTAAAAAATAAAGTTGCTGGATTTGCTGACAGCGTTTTCGGTGTCGGGTTTCCGGTGACGGGGAGACTCCAGGCAGCAGACGTTTAATAATCATTATGGCCGCACATCTGATAGCCCTCCAGCAGCTCTAAACGCATTAGCTATTAATCAATGTGTTAAATAAGTAAAGAAAAAAAATAAAAGCCCCGATTGTTGTTGCTGCGTCTGCTGGAGAGATCTAAAGTGGGAAGTGTAAGTGGGTGTCATACCTGACATGCAGTAAACGGTTTGATCCTCCAGAGGAACGGCGGGATGTCGAGAACTGAAATCTGGATGCTGAAGGTATTCCCCTTGAAATGAAGCAACTTTGGTTCTTCCAGGAGCTGTCCTCCTTGATGTCGCTCGTCGGCCAGCACTTCCTGCGGAGAGGAGAAGGAGGAAAATCAATAAGAGGATGAGCCCGCCGGGGGCGATCGAAAGGTGGCAGAGTGGCATTCTGAATAATGTCATCCTCCCTGGCAGGCTGGATTGAAATCATCATAAAAATACATTTTAAAGAGAGAAGAATAAATGCGATTAGCGTCGGGCCCGGCCGCTTAGAACTCGCCCGTCATTTAGTGGGAATGGAATGGCAGCGCAAATTCTAATAACAAACACATTACCAATATTTCACCGCGCCGCGGCCAAATCAAGTGACAAGAGCTTATAATAAAAACAAACGCCGACCCGATTCCTCTTCACCGCCGGCCATCGATCGATGAAGATTAAGGGGCCCATTCACAGCAGAGGCTGCATATTCACGCCGCATTTTTTGCATGTGCGGTGACGTGCATTTGATGCGCGTTTTTACATGCATTCGGGGTCCTCCTGTGATCGTGCCCACCGCGCACCCGCAGCGGCCGACGCGCTCTGTGATCACCAGCGTCCGGAGGACATTGCTGATCACAGATTAAGGTAAAGAGCCAATCAGTGTCTCTTTACCGCGTGATCCGCTGTGTCCAATCAGAGCTGATTAAGGATCATTTATTGTTATATACGGAATGTACAGCCAATCCTACAAGAGCAACTAGACTTTGTAATCAGAAAGATACAAATATAATATATGAAATCTTTTTTTTTTTTTAACCTCTTAGAGACCGCCCCACGCACATATACTGCGGCAGGGCGGCGGCTCTGTGCCAAATCACCTCCCTAGTACGTGAACTGACACTTCCAGGTCTGGGGCCGCGCCGCCGGCAACCCGCTCCAAGCAGCCAATCAGCGGGGATACAAGGCAGAACGCCGTTCTGTGAGAGGGGAATGTATTGATCCTGTGTTTCTGCTAAGCAGGAACACGCATCTTCACTAGACATGTGCGGCTCGTTTCGTGCCGAATGAAAATTCTGACGAATCTTCGTTATTCGGAAATTCGGATGTATCCAAATTAGAATAGTACCGAATTTAAACAAATCCGAAGTAACGAAAAAAAAAAAAAAAAGAAATCAGACGAAATTCAAATTTGAAAATGATTTCAAATCATTTTGGAATAATTTTCGAATAGTTTTCAAAATTCGAGGTTCAAAAATTTTCCGAATTCAAATAGTTTTCCAATTTCCAAAAAGAATAAAATAGGATAGAAAATAAAGGATAGAAAAATAATAATAATAATAATAATATATATATATATATATATATATATATATATATATATAAAATATTCAGTATATATAAATAAATATATAATAGTATAATATAGTTTAATAGTATAATAATTATATATATATATATTTTTTTTTTTTTCTATTCTACTCCTTTATTTTCTATTTTATTATTTTTGGAAATTGGAATATATATAAATATATATATATATATATATATATATATATATATATATATATATATATATATATATATATATATTATAAAATATCTAGTATATATAAATAAATATATAATAGTAAAGTATAATATAGTTTAATAGTAAAATATATACATATATATACATATATATATATATATATATATATATATATATATATATATATATATATTTTTTTTTTTTTTTTTGCTATTCTATTCCTTTATTTTCTATTCTATGTTATTATTTTTGGAAATTGGAAAACTATTTGAAATTGATTGGAAAACTTTTCGGATCGATTCGAAAACTAAACAAATTCCGAAAACGAAGTAAACGAATGTATCAAAATCTAAAAATGTGCACCTATATAAAAATAGAAAAGTGAAGTATGCAAAAATGTGTACATTTGTAACAAATTCATGTAAATACCAGATCGAAACAGATCGAAACGCAACGTTAACACATTTTTTCGTTCGGCACATGTCTGATCTTTACCTCCCCCCCCCCAGTCAAAGCACCGCCCCCCACAGTTAGTAAGTGCTCCCCCAGGGAACACATTTAACCCTTTGAGCGCCCCCTGATATTAACCCCTTCCCTGCCAGTTTCATCAGTACAGTGACAGTGCATAGTTTTAGTACTGATCGCTGTATTGGTGTCACCGGTCCCCAAAAAAGTGTCAAAAGAGCCAGTTAGGTGTTTGATCTGTCTGCCGCAATATCGCAGTCCCGCTATAAAAGTCGCCGCCATTACTATGAAAAAAAAAAAAGAATGAAAAAAAATATCCCATAGTTTGTAGACGCAATAACTTTTGCACAAACCAATCAACATACATATTGGGATTTTTTTTAATCAAAAATATGTAGCAGAATACATATTGGCGTAAACTGAGGAAAAAAATAGATTTTTTAAATTTTTTTTGGATGTTTTATAGCAGAAAGTAAAAAACGTAGTTTTTTTTTTTGTTGTTTTCTTTTTAAATTGTCTTTTTTGGTTTTAAATTAAAATCCGCAGAGGTGATAAAATATCACCAAAAGAAAACTCTGTTTGTGGGGAAAGAAACCAAAACATTTATTTGGCTACGGCGTCGCACGACTGCGCAATTGTCAGCTAAAATAACACAGTGCTGTATCGTAACAAATGACCTGATCATGAAGGGGGGTAAATCTTCCGGAGCTGAAGTGGTTAAAAAACATGTTGTATAATAAAAATATATAATTTTATATATATATACCGTATATACTCGAGTATAGGCCGCCCAGAATATAAGCCGAGGCACCTAATTTTACCACAAAAAAACTGGGAAAACGTATTGACCCGAGTATAAGCCTAGGGTGAGAGATGCGCAGCTACTGTAAGTGGAAAAGAGGGTCAGCAATACCAGTCTGCAGCCTCACTGTGCCCATTTGCAGCCTCACTGTGCCCATTTGCAGCCATAGGTCCCCCGAACTTCAAACTCAGTAGTTAAGGGTTCCTAGATGCCCCCCTAGCTGCAGCCAACATTTGGGGTCTCTGGACCCAAAGGGTCCCAAAATGACATTGCTGCAGATAGACACTGTTGACCGAGTTTGGGGCCCAGTATCTCGGGGCCCCATGGTGCTAAGAACCCCAAATTTGGTGTGCAAACCCAGTGGAACTAGCACTACAACTGGGTTTCTAGCACCAAGTGGCCCTGAAATACGGGGCCCCAAATTCGGTTCGGAAAATGTCAAGCACTTTTCTGCAGCAGAGAATGACATTTTCCAAACCGAATTTGGGGCCCCGTATCTCAGGGCCACTTGGTGCTAGGAACCCCAGCTTTGGATAAATTCTAGAGCTAGTTTCACTGGGTTTGCGCACCAAATGTGGGGTTCCTAGCTCCAAGTGGCCCCGAGATACGGGGCCCCAAATTCGGTTTGGAAAATGTCATTCTCTGCTGCAGAAAAGTGCTTGACTGGAGTATAAGCCGAGGGGGGCACAAAAAAAGTGCTGAAAAACTCGGCTTATACTCGAGTATATACGGTACTCCGCGTTTGGCCTATACAGTCCGACTCTCTCTCTCTCTTTTTCTTTGCCAATGTATAAAATACGGATGTCGGCCACGAGGGTCACATTAATATTTACACCTTGTGTTTTTAGAGATCCTTTAAGGATATATTTCCGGTTTTACTGACACACCTGCCTGGCCGGACTTGTCTGTATGCCGGTCTATAAAGCACACCTGCCTGGCCGGACTTGTCTGCATGCCGGTCTATAAAGCACACCTGCCTGGCCGGACTTGTCTGCATGCCGGTCTATAAAGCACACCTGCCTGGCCGGACTTGTCTGCATGCCGGTCTATAAAGCACACCTGCCTGTCCATTTCTGGCCAAACGTTGCCAAGCATAGCAGTTACTTGTTCCATACTGGCACCATTGGACATCCAGTATTGTTTTGGGACCCAACGGCTGGATGTGATAAAACTTGGATTTTATGTACAATTAGAACAGAGTACATTAACCACTTCCAGCCCAGACCGATCTGACACTTCTCTCCTACATGGAAAAATCATCATTTTTTTTTATGCTAGAAAATTACTCAGAACCCCCCAAACATTATATATACAGTGAGGGAAAGAAGTATCCAATCTCTCCACCATGGCCAAGACCAAAGAGCTGTCCAAGGACATCAGGGAGAAGATTGTAGACCTACACAAGGCTGGGATGGGCTACAAGACCATCGCCAAGCAGCTTGGTGAGAGGGTGACAACAGTTGGTGCGATTATTCGCAAAGAAGACACACAAAATAACTGTCCATCTCCCTCAGTCTGGGGCTCCATGGAAGATCTCACCTCATGGAGTTTCAATGATCATGAGAACGGTGAGGAATCAGCCCAGAACTACACGGGAGAATCTTGTCAATGATCTCAGCTGGGACCATAGTCACCAAGAAAACAATCGGTAACACACTACACCGTGAAGGACTGAAATCCAGCCCCCGCAAGGTCCCCCTGCTCAGGAAATAACATGTACAGATCCGTCCGAAGTCTGCTAATGAACATCTGAATGATTCAGAGGAGAACTGGGTGAAAGTGTTGTGGTCATATATGACCAAAATCAAGCTCTTTGGCATCTACTCAACTCATTGTGTTTGGAGGAGGAGGAACGCTGCCTATGACCCCAAGAACACCATCCCCCACCGTCATACATGGAGGTCCTATGACCCCAAGAACACCATCCCCACCATCATACATGGAGGTCCTATGACCCCAAGAACACCATCCCCCACCGTCATACATGGAGGTCCTATGACCCTAAGAACACCATCCCCACCGTCATACATGGAGGTCCTATGACCCCAAGAACACCATCCCCCACCGTCATACATGGAGGTCCTATGACCCTAAGAACACCATCCCCACCGTCATACATGGAGGTCCTATGACCCCAAGAACACCATCCCCCACCATCATACATGGAGGTCCTATGACCCCAAGAACACCATCCCCCACCGTCATACATGGAGGTCCTATGACCCCAAGAACACCATCCCCCACCGTCATACATGGAGGTCCTATGACCCCAAGAACACCATCCCCCACCGTCATACATGGAGGTCCTATGACCCCAAGAACACCATCCCCCACCGTCATACATGGAGGTCCTATGACCCCAAGAACACCATCCCCCACCGTCATACATGGAGGTCCTATGACCCCAAGAACACCATCCCCCACCGTCATACATGGAGGTCCTATGACCCTAAGAACACCATCCCCACCGTCATACATGGAGGTCCTATGACCCCAAGAACACCATCCCCCACCGTCATACATGGAGGTCCTATGACCCTAAGAACACCATCCCCACCGTCATACATGGAGGTCCTATGACCCCAAGAACACCATCCCCCACCATCATACATGGAGGTCCTATGACCCCAAGAACACCATCCCCCACCGTCATACATGGAGGTCCTATGACCCCAAGAACACCATCCCCCACCGTCATACATGGAGGTCCTATGACCCCAAGAACACCATCCCCCACCATCATACATGGAGGTCCTATGACCCCAAGAACACCATCCCCTACCGTCATACATGGAGGTCCTATGACCCCAAGAACACCATCCCCCACCGTCATACATGGAGGTCCTATGACCCCAAGAACACCATCCCCACCGTCATACATGGAGGTCCTATGACCCCAAGAACACCATCCCCCACCGTCATACATGGAGGTCCTATGACCCCAAGAACACCATCCCCCACCGTCATACATGGAGGTCCTATGACCCCAAGAACACCATCCCCCACCGTCATACATGGAGGTCCTATGACCCCAAGAACACCATCCCCCACCGTCATACATGGAGGTCCTATGACCCCAAGAACACCATCCCCCACCGTCATACATGGAGGTCCTATGACCCCAAGAACACCATCCCCCACCGTCATACATGGAGGTCCTATGACCCCAAGAACACCATCCCCCACCGTCATACATGGAGGTCCTATGACCCTAAGAACACCATCCCCACCGTCATACATGGAGGTCCTATGACCCCAAGAACACCATCCCCCACCGTCATACATGGAGGTCCTATGACCCTAAGAACACCATCCCCACCGTCATACATGGAGGTCCTATGACCCCAAGAACACCATCCCCCACCATCATACATGGAGGTCCTATGACCCCAAGAACACCATCCCCTACCGTCATACATGGAGGTCCTATGACCCCAAGAACACCATCCCCCACCGTCATACATGGAGGTCCTATGACCCCAAGAACACCATCCCCACCGTCATACATGGAGGTCCTATGACCCCAAGAACACCATCCCCCACCGTCATACATGGAGGTCCTATGACCCCAAGAACACCATCCCCCACCGTCATACATGGAGGTCCTATGACCCCAAGAACACCATCCCCCACCGTCATACATGGAGGTCCTATGACCCTAAGAACACCATCCCCACCGTCATACATGGAGGTCCTATGACCCCAAGAACACCATCTCCCACCGTCATACATGGAGGTCCTATGACCCCAAGAACACCATCCCCCACCGTCATACATGGAGGTCCTATGACCCCAAGAACACCATCCCCCACCGTCATACATGGAGGTCCTATGACCCCAAGAACACCATCCCCCACCGTCATACATGGAGGTCCTATGACCCCAAGAACACCATCCCCCACCGTCATACATGGAGGTCCTATGACCCTAAGAACACCATCCCCACCGTCATACATGGAGGTCCTATGACCCCAAGAACACCATCCCCCACCGTCATACATGGAGGTCCTATGACCCCAAGAACACCATCCCCCACTGTCATACATGGAGGTCCTATGACCCCAAGAACACCATCCCCCACCGTCATACATGGAGGTCCTATGACCCCAAGAACACCATCCCCCACTGTCATACATGGAGGTGGAAACATTATCCTTTGGGGGTGTTTTTCTGCTAAGGGAAAACTTCACAGTATCAAAAGGGACGATGGACGGGGCCATGTACTGTCAAGTGTACCATTTATTTAAAATTAGCATAACAAAAGCCGATTGGCTGCCTACAATAAAAAGTGCCCACTCCCGGAACTGGGAACACTTGCATGTAGATACTTTGAGAGGGATTGCAAGCCACTCTGGACTCTCGAGCCGGCGTGCGTTCCACCGCCGCAGGAAGCGACGTTTGCTTCCCGATGACGCCGCAAGACGAAACGTACATCAAGGCGCATAGAGAGGCTGGCAATCCCTGCCAAAGTATCTACATGCAAGTGTCCCCAGTGCCGGGAGTAGGCACTTTTTAATGTAAGCAGCCAATTGGCTTTTGTTTTACGCTAATTTGAATCAAATGGTTTTAGGCTATGGCACTTTCTCTCTTATTTGTAATGGGATACCTCGGTGGAGAGGAGGCTGTTATTGGGAGGATTCCCTGGTTCCTCTCCAGTTATTACGCAAGCGAGTTTAAAGATCCACAAACAAAGCCTATTCTGACCTTTTTTTAGTTAAAGAGGTCATGTTCTTCCGGTGAGTAGGAATGTTTACCACACACATTGGGTGCAACTGAACGCATCTGTCTATGGTGATGGTGGCAAGTTTTGGAAATCGATCACAGAGGAACTCATGGTCTTTTAAATGAATTTATTTACTTATGTTATATTGCTGTACAGTGGAACCTTGGACTACGAGTATAATCCGTTCCAGGAGAATGCTTGTAATCCAAATCACTCGCATATCAAAGCGAGTTTCCCCATACAAGTCAATGGAAACGAAGATAATTCATTCTGCATTGACTTCTATTGCATGTAATACCGCAAGTGGCCAGAGGTGGAGGCGGGGCGCCGGAGAGCCTCGGAAATACTCGGGGACAGCTCGGCTGAACTCGGAAACCCTCGGAAAGGCTCGGAAACACTCAGGAACGGAGTATTTCTGAGTGGTTCCAAATATTTCCGAATGGCTCAGAACCGTTCCAAGTGTCACCGGCGCCCCCGCACCTCTGGCCAAATGCGGTACTGCACACCCCATTGGCTTGAATCCTGCTCGTTTTGCAAGACAACCCTCGCAAACTGAGTCTTTTAAAGGAAAAGTTGCTTGTCTTTCAAAGCGCTCGTTAACCGCGTTACTCGTAAACTAAGGTTCCATTGTATATGGAATGTAAAATTCTTTTGCACAGAGCACTTTATTTATACCTGGTTGTTTATGGTATAATCTTCTATTTTATTTTCTAGTTGATTGATCAATGCACTAGCGCCCCCTCTGTCCCCCACTGTCACTGACCTCTGTGATCGCCAACAAGAGTTTTGCCACCAAGTACCAAGTCGTGTTTTGCGAAGGGGGTCAAATACTTATTTCACTCATTAAAATGCAAATCAATTTATGACTTTTTTTAAATGCTTTTTTCTGGAAGTTTTTGCTGTTATTCTGTCTCTCACTGTTAAAATAAACCGACCAATAAAATTATAGACTGATCAGGTCAGTGGGGCAAACGTTCAAAATCAGCAGCCGATCAAATACTTTTTTCCCCTCACTGTACATATTTAGCGGAGACCCTAGGGAACAAAACGGCGATCGTTGGAATTTTTTATGTCACGCGGTATTTTTCAAATGCGATTTTTTGGAAAATAAAAACACTTTAAAAAAAAAAAATAACCACTAAAGTTAGCTCAATTTTTTGGTAAAATGCGAACGATGATGTTACGCCGAGTAAATAGATACCTAACATGCCCTGCTTTAAAATTGCGCACACACGTGAAATGGCACCAAACTTCGGTACTTAAAAATCTCCATAGGCAACGCCTTAAAATTTTCCAGATGTTACCAGTTTAGAGTTACAGAAGAGGTCTAGTGCTAGAACTATTACTCTAATATTCGCGGCGATACCTCACATGTGCTGTTTGAATGACATTTACAATGGGGGCGCGACCTAGGTATGCGTTTGCCTCTGCGTGCGAGCACGTGGGGCGCTTTAACATTTTTTTTTCTTTTTATTTATTTATTTTAATTTTATTTATTTTTTTTTTTAATTGTCCCTTTTTTTTTATACTTTTATTCCTATCAGTGGTACCTCGGTTTGCGAGTAACGCGGTGAACGAGCGTCTCGCAAAACGAGCACTGTATTTCTAAAAAATCCTAACTTGGGTTGCGAGTGTTGTCTCGCAAAACGAGCAGGATTCAGGCCAAAAGCTGTGTGCAGTACCGCATTTGGCCTGAGGTGGGGGGGGCGCCGGAGCCAAACAGCGCCGATTGCCGGCGTTCGGAAAGGCCCGAGGACAGTTCGACTGACCTCGGCAAACCTCGGAAATGCTCGGGCCTTTTCGGCCATTTCCAAGGCTCTCCGGCGCCCCCCCGCATCTGGCCGCATGCGGTATTGCATCCCATTGAAGTCAATGCAGAACTAATTATTTTCGTTTCCATTGACTTCAATGGGAAAACTCGCTTTGATATGCGAGTACTTTGGATTACGAGCATACTCCTGGAATGGATTATGCTTGTAATCCGAGGTTCCACTGTACAAGGAATGTAAACACCCCTTGTAATAGGAATAGGGCATGACAGGTCCTCTTTAAGGAGAGATATGAGGTCTATCCGAGTCCCCAAATCTCTCCTCTATACTGGAAAGCTTGAGATAAAAAAAAAAAAATCATATAAAATAAAGATCTTTCGAACTAAAAAAAAAAAAAACGCCGGTGTTTACATCTGTCAGAGCTGGAAGTAAGGTCTGACGTCGCTTGAGGCCTCAGAGTCATAGAGATGGCCAGGGAACATCTGGTCCACGGTCAGCACTATGGTAAACCACCATTGCTGGCCGATTCATTCTACAGTTCCCCAATCGCACGGGTGAACCGGGAGAAGCACCGGAGGGCACCGATGAGGCTAAACTGATGGGCACTGATGAGACAGCACTGATGGGCACCGATGAGGCTAAACTGATGGGCACTGATGAGACAGCACTGATGGGCACTGATGAGGCTAAACTGATTGGCACTGATGAGACAGCAATGATGGGCACCGATGAGGCTAAACTGATGGGCACTGATGAGGCGGCACTGATGGGCACCGATGAGGCTAAACTGATGGGCACTGATGAGACAGCACTGATGGGCACCGATGAGGCTAAACTGATGGGCACTGATGAGACAGCACTGATGGGCACCGATGAGGCTAAACTGATGGGCACTAATGAGACAGCACTGATGGGCACCGATGAGGCTAAACTGATGGGCACTGATGAGACAGCACTGATGGGCACCCATGAGGCTAAACTGATGGGCACTGATGAGGCGGCACTGATGGGCACTGATGTCCCCCCCCCCCCTCCGTCCCACCGCCTGTAAAAGCAATCAAGCGGCTGAACAGCCATTATGATGGCTTTTACATGACAGGGAATCGCCGGCTGAAAAAAACGATATCCGAACGACGCCTGTAGCTGCACCCATCATCCAGATATCTCCACTTCAACCTAAGAACGTCATACGATGTCCACCTAAGGTCCCGTCAGTCCAGAAAGGTCTACAACGGCCAACAGATGAGTCCTTCTGGCCAATATGTTGTCTGTCAGATTGACAGAACATTCTCGAGTTCTCACGTTGGGGTATACGGGATGAATGTTATGTGGATGTAGTATATTTTTTTTATGCAACTTCCTATGATTTTTTATACTGTAAGCTGCTATGGGTACAGAGCCTTGCGGAGAAGTGTTACCTCTGTAGCGGCACGTGTTCTCCTCCATGGTTATATATAGAAATGAGAGCCGCCCAGGGCTGATTCTGCAGCAAGCAGAACATTCTAGCTGTGAGAAGGGACAAGCATAGATCATTCCGGGGAAGAGAGAAATTGCTGCATCTGACACTCTGATTTTATTATAAGAACAAAGGCAGAGGAACCTCTTTGATTTGCCCTTCGGATGATCAACCTGATGAGACTGAAACTTTGTCCTTTTGTCTGAGAGATTAGAATGAGAAGAATCTTGTTCTGGCCTCCTTTCCTCTTCTCACAGTCTGGGCTCCCCGGAACCTCTCTGATTATCCGGCCGCACGGTTCAGAAGGACGTCTACTCTACCCCGAGGTTCTGCTTAGGGGCCCCTCACGCCTCTTATCTATATCCTCAGACAATGCCATGGAATAAGGGCAGTTTATGGAGCCTCTATAGCAAAGCTTTGTAAATACTGTGAAGAGACGCACCAAGAATAAGGGGACTACAAATGTACTCTTGGGGAAACCTCCAATCAAAATCACCAACTTAAATCGGTATTAACGCCTTCCTACCCGGCCTATAGCAGAATGAAGGCTTTACCATGTGACTGGACGTCGGCATTACCTTTCCTCGGCGCTGTCTGAGGAGAGGAAAGCCGATAACTGACTTTCCACTTACAGGGGACATTTACACTGATAATCAGGTGCACCGATCATCAGTGCAGCCTCATCAGTGCCCGTCAGTGCAGCCTCATCAGTGTCCATGAGTGCTGCCTATCAGTGCAGCTTCATCAGTGCAGCCTCATCAGTACCTCCTATCAGTGCCCGTCAAGTTGTAAAGCGCTACGTAAACTGCTGGCGCTATATAAATACTGTATAATAATAATAATCAGTGCCCATCGGTGCTGCTTCATCAATGCAGCTTCTTTAGTGCCCATCAGTGCAGCCTTATCAGTGTCTCCTATCAGTGCCCGTCAGTGCAGCCTCATCAGTGTAGCTTATCAGTGCTCATCGGTGCCGCCTCATCAGTGCCACCTCATCAGTGCCCATCAGTGCTGCTTCATCAATGCAGCGTCATCAGTGCTCATCAGTGCAACGTCATCAGTGCCCATCAATGCAGCATCATCAGTGCCCATCAGTACAGCCTCATCAGTGTTTATCATTGCCGCCTATCAGTGCAGCTTAATCAGTGCCCATCAGTGCTGCTTCATCAATGCAGCTTCATCAGTGCCCATCAGTGCAGCCTCATCAGTGCCACCTCATCAGTGCCCATCAGTGCTGCTTCATCAATGCAGCGTCATCAATGCCCATCAGTGCAACGTCATCAGTGCCCATCAATGCAGCATCATCACTGCCCATCAGTACAGCCTCATCAGTGTTTATCATTGCCGCCTATCAGTGCAGCTTAATCAGTGCCCATCAGTGCAGCTTCATCAGTGCCCATCAGTGCAGCCTCATCAGTGCAGCTTATCAGTGCTCATCAGTGCCGCCTCATCAGTGCCACCTCATCAGTGCCCATCAGTGCAGCGTCATCAGTGCCGCCTCATCAGTGCCCATCAGTGCTGCTTCATCAATGCAGCGTCATCAGTGCTCATCAGTGCAACGTCAACAGTGCCCATCAATGCAGCATCATCAGTGCCCATCAGTACAGCCTCATCAGTGTTTATCATTGCCGCCTATCAGTGGAGCTTAACCAGTGCCCATCAGTGCAGCGTCATCAGTGCCACCCCATCCACAACCTGGCCCCCAGCTACATCTCTAACCTAGTCACAAAATACCAACCTAATCGTTCTCTTCGCTCCTCCCAAGACCTCCTGCTCTCAAACTCCCTTGTCACCTCATCCCATGCTCGCCTTCAGGACTTCTCCAGAGCCTCCCCCATCCTCTGGAATGCTCTACCCCAATCCGTCCGATTTTCTCCTACTTTATCCACTTTCAGACGATCCCTGAAAACTCATCTCTTCAGAGAAGCCTATCTGGCCCCCCACCTAACAACTGTCCATTTATCTTCTCAATCAGCACATCACCCACAGTTATTACCCCTTGTATCTCTTGACCTTCCCTCTTAGATTGTAAGCTCTAAGGAGCAGGGCCCTCTGATTCCTACTGTATCAAAGTGTATTGTATTTGTACTGTCTACCCTCAAGTTGTAAAGTGCTACGTAAACTGTTGGCGCTATATAAATCCTGTATAATAATAATAATCAGTGCCCATCAGTGCTGCTTCATCCAGAGGCGGCTCTAGGCTTTGTGAGGCCTTAAGCAAAACCTAGACATGAGGCCCCACTTATGCCCTTAAAGGGAAAAATAATTCAAGCGATAAAAAAATTAATTGTATAAATTACAAATATTAAGAGCTTTAAAGTGCTGGTGTCAGTGCTCTCTATCTCAGTGCTGGTGTCAGTGCTCTCTATCTCAGTGCTCTCTATCTCAATGCTGGTGTCAGTGCTCTCTATCTCGGTGCTGGTGTCAGTGCTCTCTATCTCAGTGCTCTCTATCTCGGTGCTGGTGTCAGTGCTCTCTATCTCGGTGCTGGTGTCAGTGCTCTCTATCTCAGTGCTCTCTATCTCGGTGCTGGTGTCAGTGCTCTCTATCTCGGTGCTGGGGTCAGCGCTTTCTATCTCGGTGCTGGGGTCAGCGCTTTCTATCTCGGTGCTGGGGTCAGCGCTTTCTATCTCGGTGCTGGGGTCAGCGCTTTCTATCTCGGTGCTGGGGTCAGCGCTTTCTATCTCGGTGCTGGGGTCAGTGCTCTCTAGCTCAGTGCTGGGATCAGTGCTCTATCTCAGTGCTCTCTATCTCGGTGCTGGTGTCAGTGTTCTTTCTCGGTTCTGGTGTCAGTGCTCTATCTCGGTGCTAGTGTCAGTGTTCTATCTCGGTGCTAGTGTCAGTGTTCTATCTCGGTGCTGGTGTCAGTGTTCTATCTCGGTGCTGGTGTCAGTGAGGGAGATAGCAGCGGAGAAGCCAATCAACAGGCAGTGCCAGCACCATGGTTGAGGATCAGCACTGGACTGGCACCTCCGGACCCCCCGCAGTGGAGCCCTGCATAGGTGGGGGTAAGGGTCGGGAGGAGGGAAGGGCTGTCAAGCACAGGTTGGCACACTGGGACACTGGCACAGGACTGAGCTGCCCTGACTGTAGCACTGATAACCAGGAGGAAGGTAGTGGATGGGGATGGGGCAGGGGGTGGATTTAAAGGCCAGTGTCTGAGGGATGCTGGAGGAGCAGGCATGGGGGCCTGACTCTCTCTCATGCTGGAGGAGCAGGGATGGGGGCCTGACTCTCTCTCATGCTGGAGGAGCAGGGATGGGGGCCTGACTCTCTCTCATGCTGGAGGAGCAGGGATGGGGGCCTGATTCTCTCAAGCTGGTGGTAGCTGGCTGCAGATCGGGTTGTAGCAAGGTAGCAGTGCGTCTCCCTGCAGCTGGAGCCCAGATCCCCCCGCCCTAATTGACAGCCCCAGAGAGGGTCGGCCCAAACACCATTTCTCCCCCCCCTTCCACCGGCTCCATATACCGTGCTGGTGAGGCTTCCTCCCCGGCGGGACCTTCCTCTTCCCCTCTGGAGCTCTGCTTACCAGTCAGATGCCTCCTCCGGGTGTGCGGGGATCACTTAGTGGAGCACTTCAGTTGGGGATGACGGGGGTGATCTGCGTCTCCGGCTGCTGGAATGACTCTCCTCCCATGGACCACACAGTGCTGGCCGGCCCTGCCTCCTACCCAAGACACAGTCACGGCCCCATCCTTTCTCCACTGCCTCACCATGGAGCTCACAGGCAGCACTAACCCTCTGCTGACCGGAGCGCAGACTGCGCTGCAGCGGCAGTGTTGTCAGCAGAAGTGGCTCTTAAATTAGGCAGTCGCGAGGCCCCTGTGAGTGCGAGGCCTTAGGCAATCGCCTAATTTGCCTAATTAGAGAGCCGCCTCTGGCTTCATCAATGCAGCGTCATCAGTGCCCATCAGTACAGCCTCATCAGTGAAGAAGAAAAATTACTTATTTTCAAAATTGTATAACAGAATTGAAGAAAGAGTTTTTTTTCAAAATGTTAATTTTTTTGCTTTGTTTATTAAGCAAAAAAAAAAGTGCCCCCCTCCCCCGTCTCTTTCCGGACATTTCCCCCGCTTACTGGAGCCGTCTGTAAAAGGTGGAAACGATCCGATCCCCGGGAGTGGTGGGCAGGAAGTCAAGTGAGAGCAAGATGGCCCCCCCCACTTGACTCTATGCCCTTGGAGGACCAGAGCAATGTCTGACATCACTTCCGCCTCTAGGCCTTAAAGGGACCATTTTTTTTGTGTGTGAAAGTAAAAATAAATATTTTTTTTTATAGCTTTTGACCCCAGATCTCACAATAAAGAGGACCTGTCATGCATAATAGGAATAAAAGTAATTAAAAAAATATTTTTAAAAGGACAGTGTAAAAATAAAAAGTAAAATAAATAAGAAAAAAAAAAAAATGTAAGGTGCCCCCGTCCCTTCGTGCTCACACAGAGAAGCGAACGCAAACGCAAGTCACGCCCACATATGTAAACTGTATCCAAACCACACATACGAGGTATCGCCGCGATTGCTAGAGCGAGAGCAATAATTCTATCTCTAGACCTCCTCTGTAACTCAAAACTGGTAACCTGTACATTTAAAAATGTCGTCTATGGAGATTTTTAAGTACCGTCGTTTTGTTCGCCATTCCACAAACGTACGCAATTTTAAAGCGTGACATGTTGGGTATCGATTTACTCAGCGTAACATTATCCAAAATTGGGCTAACTTTACTGTTTTATTTTTTTAATGAAAAAAAAAAATTTTTCCCCAAAAAATTGCGTTTGTAAGACCGCTGCGCAAATACAGTGTAACATAAAGTATTGCAACGATCCTCTATTTTATTGTCTAGGGTCTCTGCTAAAACAAAATATATATATATATATATATATATAAAATTCAAAAATGACTTAAAACCTCTAAACATTTTATATATATATATATATATATATATATATATATATATATATATATATAAAATGTTTAGAGGTTTTAAGTCATTTTCTATCAAAAAATACAGATTTTTACTTGTAAACAACAGATGACAGAAACAGACCTGATCTTCAAGTGGTTTGAAAAATAGCAGATTTACTGGCAGGATCACCAAGTGAAAATAAAAGAAAAAAAAAACCTAAAACACGAATGCAGCCACCACATCTAAGGATCGGTAATCTGCAATGGAATACATTTTTGTTTGTAATACCATTTTGAATGTTCATAAAAATCAATCTTTTTTTATTAAATCAGTTAAAATAAAAGAAAGAAGTGATCAACCCTTATAAAATGATACATTAATTATAAAAAAAAAGGATATAAAGCTCTTGCATAGACATGTGCAATTCGTTCCAAATTAGTTTTTTAACGAATTTCGACAAATTTGTTAATCATGAAATATCGGTATTAACGAAAAAAAGTTAAATGAATTTTTCTGAATATTCCTAAATTCAAATATTTCAAAATTCGTAAATTCATAAATTTAAAAATTCGGAAATTTGGAAATTCGGAAATCTGAAAACCCGAAAAATTTAATAATAACCTAACTATTACTAAACTACTAAATTATAGGTATTGGAATTTCCTTTCAAATTTGGCTGTTAGTGAACATAACGAATACGGATTTATCCGAAATAATGAATGCCACATCTAAACAAATGGAACGGAATGAATTAATAATAATAAATAACAATAACAATAATAAAAACCGTTTTACTATTATTATTATTAGTAATAATTATTAAAGGGGGTTGTAAACCCTCGTGCATCCTATGCATTAAGGTGAAAAAACACCTGGCAGTGACCGGCCCCCCAGCCCCCCCCCCGTTTTACTTACCTGAGCCTCGTTTTTCCCTCGGCGAGGACGCACTGTCCCTCTCTCCAGAAATTTATAGCAGTGCAGCCATTGGCTCCCACTGCTGTCAATCAAATCCAATGATGCGGGCGCCGGGGGGCGGGGCCGAGTCCGGCATTCGTGTCTATGGACACCAAATGCTGGACTCGCAAGGTAACCCCCCCCCCCCCCGTCCGGGAGAGCATTTCTCCTAGGGGGTTATCTGATGCGGGGAGGAGCCGCAAGCACCACCAAGGGACCCCAGAAATGGACGATCGAGGCCACTCTGTGCAAAACTAGCCACACAATGGAGGAAAGTATGATATGTTTGTTATTTTTAAAAAATAAAAAAGAGCCTTTACAATCACTTTAATTCGTTACATTCTATTTGTTTAGCTGCAACATTCGTTATTTCGGATAATTCGTAACTTCGGATAAATTCATATTTGTTCACTAACAGACAAATTTGAAAGGAAATTCCAATACCTATCATTTAATAGTTAGTTATTCTTTCGAATCTTCGGATTTCCTTTCTTAATTTCAGATTTCCAAATTTCTGAATTTACGATTTTCCGAACTTTTGAATTTCAAATTTAGGGATATTTAAACTTACGAATTGCGATCATAACGATTGACCCAAAAAATGAAAAACGAAAAAAACAAAAACAAATGAGACATTTTCAGCAGTGCACATGTCTACTCTTATACAGATCAAATAACATGAACCTCAACACACATACAAGTCGACGCGTTTCACAGACCACCGATGCTTCTTCAGGACTGGATGATGACATACAAATTATATACATAGAATGTTGTCAATTAATCTGTCTAAAATAGACAATCCAATCAATAACTGTATAAAGCAAACATTTCATCCAGATCATAATATACCTGGATTAAATGTTTGATGTATAAAATGTCCAAAGATCCACATATTGCGTTCTACATTTAGCCGCTCATATATCAATGACGGATTGTGTTGATAGACCACATGGTGCACATCTTGGTATGGTCCCAAGGCCCAAATTGGTCGGCATTTCCAAAGTCTTACCTGAAACGCACACGGGGTGTTGTCCATACAATAAACTCTCAGGTTGTAGTCTAAGGAGTTGCAGGACATACATCCAAACACGGCCACTTTGAGCTCCTTCACCGCACAGTCTGTGAGAGGTTCCCCCACCAAAGCATAAGTGCCAAAACTGTCCATTAATATATGGCAAGCAAAGGGGTCCAGAAGGCAATAAAATGAAGTGGTTTCATCGTCTGTACACATCACTTCCTGGAAGAAAAAAAAAGGGGGGGATTTAAAGAGAGAGGCTGATTGGAAAAAGTCTATCCCTTCTACAAATGGAAGGTCTTGTTGTGCCATTGTGGCTGTGACGGGAGTCACTTTAGGTGGGGGGTTTGTGCAACTCAGCTTACCTTGGGGAGCTCTGTAAACTCTGTGTCCAGCTTCCCCAGACCCTCTTATTGGTAAATCACCCTGTGTCCATTAGGGGCACAGGGTGACCGAGAACCCCACTATGGTCTGTGCTAGTCAGACTCAATGTTGTATATATGTATATATTGTATATTGTCTCATGCTGTTGCGGACTCTTTGCTGTGATCGTTTGGGGTGTGGTTGTATTCCATGGTTTGTGTCTGTCTGCCTTGGAAGAAATGTACATTATGAGATGTATGTCTATGTGGAAGGTAAGACTGTTTACTGATGAGAAACTTGAATACACCTGACCTGTGTGTCTATTGTGATTGGACAGTTTACCCCGCCCTGAAAAAAATGGGCCTGGGGCAATTGTCCCTTTTGCCCCCCTATAAATCCGTCACTGGCTGTGTGGGTGGAGCTTTGCATAGCTGCACTGTTTTTAAATTGAGACAGTGGGTGCAGGGAGAAGATCCCCAGCTCGCTGTTGGGGGTAGGGGATGGGTGGGTACAGACAGGTGCTGTACTGTAACATGTTACATATTACACCCTAAATATGGGTATAGACATGTAACTTGTTTATAAGGTGAGCTTATCCTTTAAAAATGAGAGTCCCGTGGCTCATTCTTTGTAAATCGAGTCTAATATGCGCTCATTGGACACTTACCTCCCATTTTCCCTGTTGGGTTCTCCTCTTCAGTCGGACGTTCCAGTCACAGCTGACTTCGGCGCAGTGGGGGATGGTTAAGGCCACGGGAGTAGAGAAGGTCAAATCAAGTGGTCCACAGGTGACCTCAGGTGCCAGGAGAACCTCCGATCCTTCAAGCTGAAAGCTTTCAAGAAAAAGATCCAAGTTATATCGAGAACTACAAACCTTATCAAACAACTTTATTAATCCATCACAGAAAACCACTTTGAATTCCTCATAAAATTCATAAGATGAAAATACGAACAGAATGAGAAGATTGTTCAGGGATGGGTAATCGTTGGGGAATGGCCAGGCGTTTAAATATATGTTGGTGACATGATTTATGCATGCAGTGCATGTTGGACCGCCATATACACTATATTACCAAAAGTATTGGGACACCTGCCTTTACACACACATGAACTTTAATGGCCTCCCAGTCTTAGTCCGGAGGGTTCAATATTGAGTTGGCTCCGCCCTTTGCAGCTTTAAAAGCTTCAACTCTTCTGGGAGGGGCCATCCGAAAACTGTTCCCACAAAGTTGGGAACATGAAATTGTCCAAAATGTCTTGGTATGCTGACGCCTTAAGAGTTCCCTTCACTGGAACTAAGGGGCCAAACCCAACTCCTGAAAAACAACCCCACACCATAATCCCCCCTCCACTAACTGATTTGGACCAGTACACAAAGCAAGGTCCATAAAGACACGGATGAGCGAGTTTGGGGTGGAGGAACTTGGCTTGAATTGAATTGAATTGGGATGAATTAGAGGGGAGACTGAGTCAGGCCTTCTCGTCCAACATCAGTGCCTGACCTCACAAATGCGCTTCTGGAAGAATGGTCAAACATTCCCATAGACACCCTCCTAAACCTTGTGGATGGCCTTCCCAGAAGAGTTGAAGCTGTTATAGCTGACGGAGCCAACTCAATATTGAACCCTACGGACTAAGACTGGGATGTCATTAAAGTTCATGTGTGTGTAAAGGCAGGTGTCCCAATACTTTTGATAATATAGTGTAATAAACTACCACAGTCCTGATTTGTGGATGCATTTGATAAATAAGGAAAAGGGTAATTAGCCTAAAATTTCCAGTCTGGATTATTCTTTTTTCATCTGGTGCTCTGACGATACAGTCAACAGCCGCGGCCAACCATCATCTGATATCTATAAATAATGATTGATGCTTGTGTTGCATGACAACTTTATATTGCAACAACTATTACTATGAGCTAAAACCATTCTGGAATTATCATCAGGCTGTAAATTAGAACCCCAACTTGAACCCCTGCACAGTCTTTTTTTTGGACTCATAAACCGCATTGGGTCCCTAATTTGATCCCGACATCATATGGACTTGTCCTGGACAAGATATTGCATCAAATCAAGACACTGCTCTATCCAATATGGTCATTTAAATCAGTGGAGGCATGTTCCCACCAAGCACATTTTAGGTCAGGGGTTCTCAACCTTATTCTTGTTCTCAACCTGTTTATACTCACACAGTAAAATGATAGAAAATAAAAATATGTACTGAAATTGTGAGATGTTCTGGGTGGGGCTGGGTGTCACTTTGAAGGGTGAGGGTTGAGGGGACCAGCAGACTTGGTGGTGTTGTAGGTGAAGAGGTTTCTGGATGGGGATGGTGGACTTGCAGGGGCAATGTGGGAGACTGGGGGACACTTTAGAGGGTGAGGGCACTATGGGGTTTGGAGGGTGTGTAGCAAACTAAGGGGCTTTTGGGGGGATTGTGGGGACTGAGGGCTCTTATTGGGTCTGGGGGATGCTATGAGTGGTTGAGGGGGACTGTGGGCCACTATAGAAGGTTGGGTGACACTATGGGTGCTGGGAGGCACTGTGGGAAGTTAGGGGATCTGCAGCTAGCTGAAGGCCCAAGAAGAGAATCCAGGGCCACACAGTGGGCCACTATAGGAGGTGTGGTGGCACTATGGGAGCTGGGAGGCACTGTAGGAGGCTGGCAGGCACTGTCAGGACTTAGGTTTCTTAGGGAGCCATGGGGGCACTATGGACCACTATGGGAGATTGGGTGGCACTATAGGATCTGAGAGGTCCCGTAGGAGGTTAGGGGATCTGTAGCTGGCTGAAGGCCCAGGAAGAGAGCCAGGGCCACTATGGGAGGTTTGATGGCACAAGGGGGGCTAGGGGGCACTGTGGAAGGTTGGTAGGCAATGTGGGGACTGAGGGTTCTTAGTGGTTGAGGGGTACTGTGGGCCACTCTGGGGGGTTGGGTGGCACTTTGGCAGCTGGGAGGCACTGTGGGAGGTTAGGGGATCTGTAGCTAGCTGAAGGCCCAGGACGAGAGAACCAGGGCCAGAGAATAGACCACTATGGAAGGTTTGGTGGCACTATGGGAGCTGGGAAGCACTGTAGGGGGCTGGCAGGCACTTTGGGGACTGAGGGTTCTTATGGACCGCTATGGGAGATTGGGTGTCACTATATGAGCTGAGAGGCACTGTATGGGGGGGGGATCTGCAGCTAGCTGAAAGTCCAGGAATAGAGAGCCAGGGCCCACAGTGGGCCACTATGGGAGGTTTGGTGGCACAAGGGGAGCTGGGAGGCACTGTGGGAGATTGACAGGTACTGTGGACCACTGTGGGAGGTTTGGTGGCACTATGGAAGCTCAGAGGCACTGTGGGAGCTTAGGGGATCTGCAGCTGGCTGAAGGCACATGAGGAGAGAGCCAGGGGTTGAGGACCACTGCTCTAGTTCACTACTGTCTGTCAGTGCTAAATTTTGGACCGAAGGGACCACACAGGTATATGTACGTTGTTGGCTCTTAACGGTGCTCCTTTTAAAGGCCACGTCATCTGTGCCAGTCAATATACAGCCATTTCCAGTACTTTCCACATTTTAGGAAACAGTGATACAAATGTAGGGTATATGCCAGAAATGAAGACTTTGGGGTGAATCAGCCTGCTCCTTAGAGGATTGAGGTAATTGGCGTACTGCACCAAACATTTGTACAAAAGGTTGTTCTGTACTGCAAGTCTTTCAGAGATTTCTGGACCATAAAATATGATCTTGAAATAGATCCAGGACACACAGTACGCATGGCATCCATACACAGAGATAGCACAAAGGGTTGTGTAACGCACTCTATCTATGCTTTTAGGCAGATGCAGACAGCATTGCTCTAGGGCTTCACATCTTAAAAAGTGTTGAGCGTTTAAATGTGAAGACACCAAAGTGGCGTTCGGGGATTGTTTGGTCTCTTGCGTTCTGTCCCATTTAATGGAGGTTCACTTCTTCACCTTTCCAATTGGTGCAGGCTTGTAATTTAAAGACAGGTGCTAAAAACCCATTAGGTCCCATTCAAGATACATGAAAAGTCTGGGGAAGGTCCCAGGGGACCATTAATGGAGACAAGAAGGAGAGAATGAAGGTCAGGAGTGTAGAAGACGGAGAAGGAGAGAGACAGAGAGAGGGAGCTAGTGAAGTATGGAGGACACGGGGACAGCGGCTGGTGAATCCCAGATGGTGGAAAAAAGGAAAATAAAGAAGGAAACAGACAGAGAGATTGATAACGGTGAATTGGTAGATGAACCAGTGGAGGAGATATCATCTTCCCGGGACGGGCTCATTGCAGATATAATGGCGTTTGTTGGACGTTGGGGGACTTCTAAAGCAATGAGGGAAGTCTCACGTCACCGGCTGGTCTGCCGACTCCCAATCACCAAACATATGAGACGGCTTCTTTACTACAAAGACAAATCAGCAGAACATATACAATGTATCATTTATTAATCCCGTGTAGCCGGCACCTGCCGGCCTTCAAGGGCTTTAGAAAGCCGGGAGGCGGGGCAGGGCTTTTGGTCACGTGACCGACATAATCGGCTGTCATGGTGGTCACATGATCGGAAAGCTCTCAGTCAGCTTTCAGTCAGCCGGTGGCAGCTGTGCCGGGGGGGGGGCTCTCAGCTCGCCTCTACCGGCACGGCCGCTCGGCGCCAAGACCCGGCCGATGAGAGGTCGTATGTTTGTGTGCGCTCGGCGTGAAAAGGTTTAGCCAGACATAAAATAGCCAGAAATAGTGCAGAAACCTTCTTAAAGTCGGAGTCGTAGTGATTTGAACGATTTCACAGCCAGAAATAGAATAGGGTGCGACTTGTCATGTGACTTTGATCTGTCACGTGTGAACGATCGCTTAAAGTGATATTAAAGGTTTTTTTTATATATATTAAACATGTTATACTCTTTAATGGATTTGCACAGAGGGGCCCTGAACCCCCTTTTCTCTGGTCCCCCGCCGCCACTCCTGGCCCCTCCCACAGAAGGGAGGAGGGACAGAGGCCGCTGCTGTCATGCACAGCACTGGATAGGGAACCCGGACCACAGCGGTGGCATGATGATGTTGAGAAAGGAGCGAGCATGCCTGACAGTGGCATTGCGCATGCTCATCAACATGTTGCTTGTTACGGTGACGTCATCACGCCAGCGCTGCGGTCCAGCCCTCTCTTTGCATGGTGGATGGTTTCCCGTCCGGCTTCCTCCCTTCTGACAGCTGGATACACGGATCTCCTGTGACGTTCCTCTCCTTAGAGATGAGCGATCGAAGTCTCTGTTTTCATTACGATGATCCCTTCATTCTCTCCTATCACGTGAGCCTCCATTGTAAAGTTCTAATAACATTTCTGTCTACACTTAGAGGCGCCCTCCCTTCCCTGCTACAGGAGGGGGCGGAGACAAAGTCACTCTGCACAAGGAGAGAAAGCAGGAGCTGTGGGGGGGGCCCAGCAAACTCCACCCACTACAGGCTGCATGCAGAAAACTAAAAGAGGGGGCGGAGACAAGACCGATCTCCCTTAGACACGCGCAGAACAAAAACATTTGTTTTGTTTCGATTTGTTATTTAAATAATTTTGTTTAGTTACATCCATTAAATTCTTTTAATTCGTTTTCGAATTTGATCCAAATTTTCCAAATTCGTTGGAGTTGAATCCAATTCGACCAAATTTGGAATATCTGAATCAAATTAGAATTTATCTGATTTGAAATTCAAACTTCGGAAGACAGTTACATTCTATTTTACTCTATTGTTTTTTCTATTCTAATCTATTCTATATGAATGTATTCTATTCAAATTGCAGAAGATGGTTTTGTTATTGTTATTTCCTTCTATTCTAATCTATTGTCTATTCTATTCTCTTATTTTCTATGCTATTCTTTGCTTTTCTATTAATTTCTTTTTCTATTCTATTTTTCTATTCTATTCTATTTGAAGCTATTCTATTCACATTTCGGAAGATGGTTATATGGATTTATATTTCCATCTATTCTATTCTAGCCTATTGTTTATTCTATTCTCTTAGTTTCTATTCTATTTCTTTTCTATTTGATTCTTTTCTATCCTATTCAAATTTCTGTAAACGGTTCTATTCTATTGTTTATTCTATGGTATTCTTTTCCATTGTATTCTATTCTTTTCTGTTCTTTTCTATTCTATTTCTTTATTTTCTATTCTATTTTATTATATTCTTTTTTTTTCTATTCTATTTTCTTCTGTTTTACTCTATTCTTTTATATTCTATTCTATTATTTTCCCCTAGTTTCTATTTTATTATATTCTATTCTTTTATTTTATATTCTATTGTTTTACCCTATTTTCCATTCTATTCACTTATTTCTATTCTATTTTCTTCTGTTTTACTCTATTCTTTTATATTCTATTCTATTATTTTCCCCTATTTTCTTTTTTTTTATATTCTATTCTTTTATTTTCTATTCTATTGTTTTACCCTATTTTCTATTCTATTCACTTATTTCTATTCTATTTTCTTCTGTTTTACTCTATTCTTTTCTATTCTAATATTTTATTTAATATTATTTTCTATTCTATTTCTTTATTTCCTATTCTATTTTCTTCTATGCTTTTATTTTCTATTTTCTTCTATTCTTGTTTTTGAATGTCAATTTTGAAATGTATTGGAATTCGAATTCCGGCTGAATTTTGTTTTGTTGCTTCTGATTCGTTTAAAATGTGTTACTATTGTAATCAGGAGAATTGGATGCATCTGAATCTCTGAATAACGAAAAATGTGTCTGAATTTCGATTTGGAATTAATGGAACTGCACAAGACCCGTCACCCTGCGTAAGTAAAGAGAGAGCAGAGCTGTGGGAGGGGCCCAGCAGGCTCCACCCACTACAGAAAACTACAGGAGGGGGCGGAGACAGGACCTGTCCCCCTGCACAAGGAGAGAGAGCAGATCTGTGGGAAGAGCCCAGCAGGCTCCACCCACTATAGAAATTTATAGGAGGGGACGGAGACAAGACCTGTCTGACTGCACAAGGAGAGAGAGAGCAGAGCTGTGGGAGGTGCCCAGCAGGCTCCACCCACTACAGAAATTTACAGGAGGGGGTGGAGATAAGACCTGTCCCCCTGCAAAAGGAGAGAGAGCAGAGCTGTGGGAGGGACCCAGCAGGCTCCACCCACTACAGAAATTTACAGGAGGGGGCGGAGACAAGACCAGTCACCCTGCACAAGGAGAGAGAGCAGAGCTGTGGGAGGGACCCAGCAGGCTCCACCCACTACAGAAATTTACAGGAGGGGGTGGAGATAAGACCAGTCACCCTGCACAAGGAGAGAGAGCAGAGCTGTGGGAGGGGCCCAGCTAGCTCCACCCACTACAGAAAACTACAGGAGGGGGCAGAGACAAGACCTGTCCCCCTGCACAAGGAGAGGGAGCAGAGCTGTGGGAGGGGCCCAGCAGGCTCCACCCACTACAGAAATTCACAGAAGGCGCGGAGACAAGACCAGTCACCCTGCACAAGGAGAGAGAGAGCAGAGCTGTGTTGGATGCCCAGCAGGCTCCACCCACTACAGAAATTCACAGGAGGGGGTGGAGATAAGACCAGTCACCCTGCACAAGGAGAGAGAGAGCAGAGCTGTGGGAGGGGCCCAGCTGGCTCCACCCACTACAGTAATTCACAGGAGGAGCGGAGACAAGACCAGTCACCCTGCACAAGGAGAGAGAGAGCAGAGCTGTGGGAGGGGCCCGGCAGGAAACTAAAAGAGGGGGCGGAGCCGAGACCAGTCCCCCTGTACAAGGAGAGAGAGAGCAGAGTTGTGGGAGGGGCCCGGCAGGAAACTACATGAGGGGGCGGAGCCGAGACCAGTCCCCCTGTACAAGGAGAGAGGACGGCAGTGGGAGGTCTTTATTTGAGGAAGTCTCACATTGGATGACTGCACAGATCTGGAGGAAATACACAAAGGTCTCCGAGATTCAGGAAGAAGACGGTTCTCTCGTATTCGGATGATATTTGTACAGATCGGAGTTCAGCTTTAAAAATACAAATGATTTAGAAAATAACGTTTTTCTTGCTCATTGAAAGAAAAGATCTTCTCTGTCTCTCCTCTCCCCCCGGATGGCAGATCTTTCCCCGGAACTCGGTGTGATTTTCTGTCTGCTCGGATACAGATATGTCTTTCAGCTGCTTGATATTAAAAATAATCTTTTCTCTCCCCGGGCTCGGATTGGATGGGGGGGTGTAATTCATTTCATCCATAAACCACAAGCTGATACAATAAATAAAGAAGTCCTCTCGTTTTAGACAGGAAGGGAAGCGTTGTGTCCTTATCTCGGCCTTGTCGGAAGGAGTCCAGATGGAAGCAGTGTGAAAACCCGTCTTAATTTGATGGAAAGGAGAATGGCGGTCGGGGGCCCGGCTCTGCTGATAACACTGCGGAGTCGGGGGGGCTTCCTTCTTACCGATACGTCGCTGCAAATATCTGCCGGCCCGAGCTCTTATCTTTCCTGGAGGAACCAAAACCTTCTTCTAGATTTTACTATGAAGAATCCAGATCCAGAAAACTGTCCCCCGTGACCTCCTGAGGGGGCAACCCGAAAAAACTGTCCCCCGAGACCTCACGGGGGGGCAACCCGAAAAAACTGTCCCCCGAGACCTCATGGGGGGCAACCGAAAAAACTGTCCCCCGAGACCTCATGGGGGGGCAACCGAAAAAACTGTCCCCCAAGACCTCATGGGGGGGCAACCGAAAAAACTGTCCCCCACGACCTCATGGGGGGGGTACCGAAAAAACTGTCCCCCGAGACCTCATGGGGGGGGCAACCGAAAAAACTGTCCCCCAAGACCTCATGGGGGGCAACCGAAAAAAAAACTGTCCCCCAAGACCTCATGGGGGGGCAACAGAAAAAACTGTCCCCCGAGACCTCATGGGGGAGCAACCGAAAAAACTGTCCCCGAGACCTCATGGGGGGCAACCAAAAAAACTGTCCCCCAAGACCTCATGGGGGCAACCGAAAAAACTGTCCCCCGAGACCTCATGGGGGGGCAACCGAAAAAACTGTCCCCTGAGACCTCATGGGGGGGCAACCGAAAATACCAAAACTGCCACCACCATCTACTGTCTGAGCTCCTGGTGTGATCCACATTGTATCCTCCTTATATGGATACAATGTAAGTATGGACACCGATCCGACACACCTTCATCACCACCCACCTCATATTGAGAAGGCCACCAAAACAGCCCTGACCCCGGGGCCATCTTTAATATTGATTGGACCCGGGGCAAACATTTTCTTTCCCCCCCCATGAAATTTTGCTCTCACATTACATAGGACCCCTCCCCCATACTACCCCCATCATCACATAGGGCTCCCCTCCTCCATCATAACACAGGACCCCCCTCCCCTATACTACCCCCATCATTACACATGACCCCCCTCCGCCATCATTACATGAGACCCCCTCCCCCATATTACCCCCATTATTACATAGGGCCCCCCTCCTCCGTCATGACACAGGACCCCCTCCCCCATACTATCCCCATAATTACATAGGACCCCCTCCTCCATCATTACACAGGACCCCCTTGCTCATACTACCCTCATCATCACATAGGGCCCCCCTCCTCCATCATTACACAGGACCCCCCCATACATACTACCCCCATCATTACATAGGACCCCCCTCCTCCATCATTACACAGGACCCCATTCCCCATACTACCCCCATCATTACATAGGACCCCCCTCCTCCATCATTACACAGGACCCCATTCCCCATACTACCCCCATCATTACACAGGACACCCCTCCCCCATACTACCCCCATCATTACATAGGACCCCCCTCCTCCATCATTACACAGGACCCCCCTCCCCCATACTACCCCCATCATTACATAGGACCCCCCTCCTCCATCATTACACAGGACCCCCCTCCCCCATACTACCCCCATCATTACATAGGACCCCCCTCCTCCATCATTACACAGGACCCCATTCCCCATACTACCCCCATCATTACATAGGACCCCCCTCCTCCATCATTACACAGGACCCCCCTCCCCCATACTACCCCCATCCTTACATAGGACCCCCCCTCCTCCATCATTACACAGGACCCCCATCCCCCATACTACCCCCATCATTACATAGGACCCCCCTTATCCATCATTACACAGGACCCCCCTCCTCTATTATTACAAAGGACCCCCCCCCACACTACCCCATCATTACATGGGACCCCCACCTCCATCAATACACAGGACCCCCTCCCCCATACTACCTCCATCATCACATAGGGCCCCCCTCTTCCATCATTACACAGGACACCCTCCCCCATACTACTCCCATCATTTCACAGGACCCCCCCCCACCTTTCCCATATTACCTCCATCATTACATAGGGCCCCCTCCTCCATCATTACACAGGACCCCCACCCCCCATACTACCCCCATCATCACATACTGTAGGGCCCCCCTCCTCTATTATTACACAGGACCCCCCTCTCCCATACTACCCCCATCATTACATAGAACCCCCCTCCTCCATCATTACACAGGACCCCCATCCCCCATACTACCCCCATCATTACATAGGACCCCCCTCCTCCATCATTACACAGGACCCCCTCCTCTATTATTACAAAGGACCCCCCCACACACTACCCCATCATTACATGGGACCCCCCACCTCCATCAATACACAGGACCCCCTCCCCCATACTACCTCCATCATCACATAGGGCCCCCCTCTTCCATCATTACACAGGACACCCTCCCCCATACTACTCCCATCATTACACAGGACCCCCCCCCTCTCCCATATTACCTCCATCATTACATAGGGGCCCCCCTCCTCCATCATTACACACGACCCCCCTGCCCCATACTACCCCCATCAATACATAGGAACCCCCTCCTCCATTACACAGGACCCCCCCCACACTACCCCATCATTACATAGGACCCCCCTCCTCCATCATTACACAGGACCCCCCTCCCCCATACTACCCCCATCATTACATAGGAACCCCCTCCTCCATTACACAGGACCCCCTCCCTTCACAGACCCCTGCACTGCAAACAGGCGAGCACACACCAGGCACACACCGCCAAACCTTTCTTCAGCGGGCCAATGGTCTGTGACTTGTCAGACATGGTGAGAGGGAGGGGCCGGTGTGTCTGTGCCCCGGGACTCTACCCAGACAAGGTTTACCTTACCAAGCTGGCCGGTCACCCCTCAGATAGCAGACATAACCCCCAACCTATCACCAGCGTCCCCAACATTCTAGTTCACCTTCATTGCCTGAGTGATAGCCAAATCTACTTATTAACTATTTGCCGGCAGCACGGGCTCAAGGGGCAGCTCAGCTGTTTTAATGGGCAGCTCAGCTGTTTTGGGCCCAACAACAATGACTGGGCCCGGGGCCCCCTCTGCATCATGCTAAGGACAGCCCTGCCTGACCCATCGAGGATTGAACTTCACTAGACCTCTAAAGGTACGTTGTGGTATCTGGCACCAAGCCATCAGTAGCAGATCCTTTAAGTCCTGTAAGTTGGTTGGTGGGGCCTCCATAGATCTGACTTTTGCAGCACATCCCACAGATGCTCAATTGGATTGAGATCTAGAGATGTTGGAGGCCAAGTTAACAGCTGAAACTCATTGTTGTGTTCCTCAAACCATTCTTGAATCATTTTTTGGAGTGTGGCAGGGGGCATTATACTGCTGAAAGAGGCCACTGCCAACAGGTAATTCCGTTTCCATGAAGGGGTGGACTTGGTCACCAGCAATGTTTAGGTAGGTGGTACGTGTCAAGTACCATCCACATGAATGGCAGGAGCCAAGGTTTCCCAGCAGAACATTACCCAAAGCATTACACTACCTCCGCCGGCTTGTCTTCTTCCCATACTACATCCTGGTGTGATCTCTTCCCCAGGTGATTGACGCACCCGGCCATCCACATGATGTACAAGAAAATGTGATCCATCAGACCAGTCCACCTTCTTTCATTGCCCTGTGGTCCATTTCTGATGCTCACATGCCCATTGTATGAGCTTTTGGCTGTGGACTCGGGTCAGCATGGACACCCTGACCGGTCTGCAGCTACATAGCCCCCATACACAACACACTGCGACGCTCTGCGACACCTTTCTACCAGAACCAGCGTTATTACCCTCACCAGCAATCTGAGCTCCAGTAGCTCTTCTATTAGATGGGACTACATGGTGCCGGCCTTTTCAAGCTGCATATTAATTATTTGTCCCCAGAACCATCACGCGGCTTCAGTCCTGATTGACCTCACGCAGATCTCGCCTGGTGAAGTTCCCTTTGAGGAAGAGAGGCGGCCGATCGCTGCATTCTCTGTCTGCGTTCAATCGCGAGGCCGTCATCGGCGAGTCCCATGGGGGTTTCCTGGCAAATTGTAGAATGCTGTTAACAGGAGACGTTCCTTCTCTTACACATTGTAAAGGGAGTTATCAAAAGATCTACAGCAGAGCGACGCTTTCTATTTCTGAATGACAACGCGACTTCCACACAATGGCCAACAGACTGCAACCAACCAGAAGAGGAATAAATGTCACCTTGCTCTATCCAGCTATAATAACTATATATGTACATATATATATATACATACACACACACTATATTACCAAAAGTATTGGGACGCCTGCCTTTACACGCACATGAACTTTAATGATATCCCAGTCTTAGTCCGTAGGGTTCAATATTGAGTTGGCTCCGCCCTTTGCAGCTATAGCAGCTTCAACTCTTCTGGGAAGGCCGTCCACAAGTTTTATTAGTGTATCTATGGGAATGTTTGACCATTCTTCCAGAAGAGCATTTGTGAGGTCAGTCTCTGATGTTGGATGAGAAGTACTGGCTCAAAGTCTCCTCTATAATTCATCCCAAAGGTGGAGGGGGGATTATGGTGTGGGGGGGGGGTGGAGGGGGGATTATGGTGTAGGGGGGGTGGAGTGGAGGGGGGATTATGGTGGGGGGCTGTTTTTCAGGGGTTGGGCTTGGCCCCTTCCTGTTCCAACATGACTGCACACCAGTGCACAAAGCAAGGTTAATGGCTGTGTGTTGAGTTATTTTGAGGGGACAGCAAATTTACACTGTTATACAAGCTGCACACTCACTACTTTACATTGTAGCAAAGTGTCATTTCTTCAGTGTTACATAGTTACATAGTAGGTGAGGTTGAAAAAAGACACAAGTCCATCAAGTCCAACTTAAGTGTGTGATTATGTGTCAGTATTACATTGTATATCCCTGTATGTTGCAGTCATTCAGGTGATTATGTAATAGTTTCTTGAAGCTATCAATGCTCCCCGCTGAGACCACCGCCTGTGGAAGGGAATTCCCTTTTGTCACATGAAAAGATAGAAGAAAAAATTGACACAAATCTCACTAAGGGGTGTACTTACTTTTGTGAGATACTGTTACAGACACCAAAACAAATCCGGATAATAATAATAATAAAACGGGAGGACACAGGAAAAAGTATTGAACACATGAAGAAAGGGAGGTGCAAAAAAGCATGGAAAGCCAAGACATCGGCTGAAATCTATCAGTAAGTAGAAAGCAATCCTGCCCCTTTTCAGTGCAAATTAATATCAGCTGGTTCAGTCTCACCTGATGGCCTATAAAAAGGTGTCTCATTACCAAGGTGTCACACAGGAAACATCTCATGATAGGTAAAAGCAAAGAGCTCTCTCAAGACCTTCCCACCCTCACCGTTGCAAAACATACTGGTGGCATTGGTTACAGAAGGATTTCTAAAATTCTGAATGCTCCAGTGAGCACTTTTGGGACCATAATCCGGAAGTGGAAAGAACATCATTTCACCATAAACTGGCCACCACCAGGTGCTCCTCACAAGATTTCTGACCAAGGAGTGAAAAGAATTATCAGAAGAGTTGTCCAAGAGCAAAGGACCACTTGTGGAGAGCTTCAGAAAGACCTGGAATTAGCAGGTACAACAATAAGTAACGCCCTCACCCACTGACTGGTGGCTGACATATTTGGTCAGTAGAGGTTAGTAATGGTGGTCTCTATATTTTGTCAGTTGCTAATGGTGGGCTCCATATTTGGTCACCTGAAATCGATAATGGTGACTGACATATTTGGTCAGTAGAGGTCAGTAATGGTGGTCTCCATATTTTGTCAGTAGAGGTCAGTAATGGTGGTCTCCATATTTTGTCAGTAGAGGTCAGTAATGGTGGTCTCCATATTTTGTCAGAAGGGGTCAGTAATGGTGGGCTCCGTATTTTGTCAGTAGAGGTCAGTAATGGTGGGGGTCCATATTTGGTCACTAGAAGTCGATAATGGTGACTGACATACTTCGTCAGTAGATGTCAGTAATGGTGGCCACCATAATTGGTTAAGAGAGATTTCCCAAGATATATGGAACAGTTTAAATCAAAACTGAATAACTCCACCGAAGTTCACGTATTCCGTTTGGTGAGAAAATAAGGTTATATCACTTTTAAAAGTCAAAATAAAAAAAAAATCAGATTCGGAACGTATCATCAGAAGGAATGATTTCCCTTGCCAGTTATAGAGTTAAGAGATATCACAGCTTCATACCAAAGAAACCGCCATCAAATCTGCCGCGGCCATATGTTCCAGCCAGCTGATTATACTTTCAACTTTCCGATGGCTTTTCTCTTCCTGCAAGAGGAGATTTCACCGGGGAATCCTCGAGGCCGAGCTGGAGCCAAGATAATGGCTTGTGAGATTGATGGATTAATAAATGGACGGGACAGTAATAGCATTAGGATGTAGTGGGCTGAGCGTCATCGGCAACGCTCGTTGGACGAACCGTATTTGGCTCACAAGTCTGCTCTGAAAACACAACACCTTGGCAGACATTTGTAGATGGCGGGGGTCATGAATACCACTTGCCTGTCAATGGTTTGAGTGCAACAACGAGAGATATTCTTTATTTTCAATGGTCTCCAGGCTATCCTTTTTGGTAAATATTCATTTCCTTGTGGGAGCTCCTGGTTGGAGAAATAGTGGGCCTAATATTAACCACTTGCCCTCCGGAAGGTTTTACCCCCACCTTCATGACCAGGCCACTTTTTACAATTCAGCACTGCGCTACTTTAACTGGCAATTGCGCGGTCATACAACATTGTACCCAAATGACATTTATATCATTTTTTTTCACACAAATAGGGCTTTCTTTTGGTGATTTTTAATCACCACTGGGGTTTTTTATTTTATGCAATATAAAAAAAAAGGCAAACATTTTTGAAAAAAAAAAACAGCGTTTTTTTCGTTTCTGTTATAAAATTTTGCAAACAAATAATCTTTCTTCAATAAATTTAGGCCAACATTTTAGTTTGCTAAAAAATAAAAAAAAATTTGGTGAAAATAACCAAAATCAATAAATATTATTTAGTCTGTAGGAAAGTTAATGAGGTCCACAAACTATGGGATATATATCTGAAAATCCATCAATCCTGATGTACTGACGGCCGATCTCATTTCTTGAGACCCGAAAATGCCTGGACAGTACAAATACCCCCCCAAATCACCCCCCAAACCACCCCCCAGTACAAATACCCCCCAAATATCACCCCCCAGTACAAATACCCCCCAAATATCACCCCCCAGTACAAATACCCCCCCAAATCACTCCCAGTACAAATACCCCCCAAATCACCCCTTTTTGGAAAGCAGACAGTTTGAGGTATTTAGTAAAAGACATGGCAAGTTTTTCTGTCATTTTTTTTGTCACAATTTTTTGAAAAAAAATGAAGAAATATTTTTATTTTTTTTTTTACATTTTCTTTTTATTTATTTTTTTACATACTGTCACCAGTGCAGTACAGCATCATCATTGTATAACTGGTCTGATGGTGATCAGTGATACTGACTGAGGACAGTACGTAAAATAAATAAATACATAAATTTGTATTCAATTTTTATTCATTTTTCTTTTTTTTTCCTTTTCTTTTTTTTTTTTTTTTTACATACTCTCATCAGAGTAGTTCAGTGTCATCATAGAGACAATGTAATGCTCTGGGATGGGGTAATCGGGGATTTTATTTTTTTTACACTGTTATTTTCACTGTAACAGCATTCGTTTGAACTGTCATTAACGGCTTTCATGACTCAATGTTTTTCTATTGTAATGCTGTGATTGGCCACAGCTATTACATAGCACAGGGTGCTTTGATTGGCCCAGATACCATGTGATCACTGGTGACCAATCACAGATCACACACAGTGGTAAAGAATGTCATGTGATCACACAGTAATCAAGTGGTATTTGAACCACCCACAGTGGCCCAATACGTTACATAGTTACATAGTTACATAGTAGGTGAGGTTGAAAAAAGACACAAGTCCATCAAGTCCAACCTATGTGTGTGATTATGTGTCAGTATTACATTGTATATCCCTGTATGCTGTGGTCGTTCAGGTGATTATCTAATAGTTTCTTGAAACTATCGATGCCCCCCGCTGAGACCACCGCCTGTGGAAGGGAATTCCACATCCTTGCCGCTCTTACAGTAAAGAACCCTCTACGTAGTTTACGGTTAAGCCTTTTTTCCTCTAATTTTAAATGAGTGGCCACGAGTCTTGTTAAACTCTCTTCTAAGAAAAAGTTTTATCCCTATTGTGGGGTCACCAGTACAGTATTTATATATTTAAATCATATCCCCTCTCAAGCATCTCTTCTCCAGAGAGAATAAGTTCAGAGCTCACAACCTTTCCTCATAACTAAGATCCTCCAGACCCTTTATTAGCTTTGTTGCCCTTCTTTGTAGTCGCTCCATTTCCAGTACATCCTTCCTGAGGACTGGTGCCCAGAACTGGACAGCATACTCCAGGTGCGGCCGGACCAGAGTCTTGTAGAGCGGGAGAATTATCGTTTTTTTTTTTCAAATTATAAGTTTATTCAAGATCAAGAGAGGATGTAGCTCCATCGTACTCACATAAGGCATACATATACTTTCCTTTTGAGGGCGCAGCCTCCAATGGTTCAATACCGTGATGTTCAGACACAACAAAATCTACATATTTATTGTTAAACCGTTATATAATACTAATAAGCCTTAAAAAATGTGAAAAATATGTGAGTGGGGCCAACCCTCCCCGTTTTCCATTTTCATTTAAACAATAATATAAGAGATGTTGAGAGAGAGGAGAGCGTATGTAAGACAAAGGAATAAGAGGTAGAAAAGTAAAAGGTATAGAAGAGTAATGCCCCGTACACACGGTCGGATTTTCCGATGGAAAATGTCCGATCGGAGCGTGTTGTCGGAAATTCCGACCATGTGTGGGCTCCATCGGACATTTTCCATCGGATTTTCCAACACACAAAGTTGGAGAGCAGGAGATAAAATTTTCCGACAACAAAATCCGTTGTCGGAAATTCCGATCGTGTGTACACAAATCCGACGGATATAGTGCCACGCATGCTCAGAATAAATAAAGAGATGAAACCTATTGGCCACTGCCCCGTTTATAGTTCCGACGTTTAGAACGATTGGATTTTCCAACAACTTTGTGCGACCGTGTGTAGACAAAACAAGTTTGAGCCAACATCCGTCGGAAAAAATCCTAGGATTTTGTTGTCGGAATGTCCGAACAAAGTCCGACCGTGTGTACGCCCTATAATAGTAGGGAATAAGAAGAAGGGAAGGAGGCATTAGGGAAGAGGAGGGGAAAAGGGGGCGGCTATTGCGTGTGTCACCTGCTAGGCACATGGTGAAAAAGTGTTATATACCGTTCCCAGACAGAAACATATCGTAGGTGGCCCATACTAGACAGGTAAGCTCCCTCCCAGGAGCGTCTGACCCTCATCAGAGAAAATAAACATGTTCCACCTGGACCAAGCCCTGGTGAACAATTCGTTTTGGTTTCTAGCTGTCAAAATCAGATCCTCCATTCTCTTAATGTCCTCCACCTTTCTGATCCACGCACCAACTGAAGGGGGCTGCGTAGACTTCCACAGCAAGGGAATACACGCCTTGGCAGCATCTAACAAGTGACGCACCAGCGATTTCTTATACACTTTACTAGCCGAGTTGGTGGCGTGAAGCAGAAAGAGGGCCGGATCGTTTGACATGGGATGTTCAGTGAACTTCTGCATAGTATTTTGGATGGTCTTCCAGAACCGCTCCAACAAGGGGCATGTCCAAAAAATGTGGAGAATGGTGCCGCGATCGCCATGGCATCTCCAGCACCTGTCCGAGGTAGACGGGAATATCTTATGTAGTTTTGCAGGAGTATTGTACCACCTATTGACCAGTTTATAATTAGTCTCCTGCATTTTCGTGCAAATCGAGGATCTGTATGTGAAATGAATGATATTCTGCTTTTGACGTGACGTGAATTTACATTGCAAGTCCCCTAAACTTTGTAAGCTGAAGCTGTCTGGAGGCGTAATTAACAATTGGTATGTGGCTGATAAGACATGAGGCATGGTATCCTCCTCAGTACAATATATTTTGTATGTCGTCAGAGGCTGGACAAAGCCATCGGGAGAGGGCAGTGTTTTGAGAAAATGATTGAGTTGGATAGCCCTTCAAAAATCTAAATGAAACGGTCCGGCTGGGTTCCTAAGTTCAGGTATAGTAGGCCATTTTCCGTTAAGGAGAAAATGAGAAGCCTGAAAATAATTAGAGCTCTTCAGGGATAGAAACATGGGATCTGTGTAGAATTATCGTTTTATCTCTGGAGTTGATCCCCTTTTTAATGGCAATATTCAGTTTGCTTTGTTAGCAGCAGCCTGGCATTGCATGCCATTGCTGAGCCTATCATCTACTAGGACCCCCAGGTCCTTTTCCATCCTAGATCCCTGCAGAGGATCTCCCCCCAGTCTATAGTCAGATTTTTGAAACCCAAATGCATTATTTTACATTTTTCTACATTGAACCTCCTTTGCCATGTAGTTGCCCCTCCCCCATTTATTTGTTCAGATCTTTTTGCAAGGTTTCCACATCCTGCAGAGAAGTTATTGCCCTGCTTAGCTTAGTATCGTCTGCAAATACAGAGATTGAACTGTTTATCCCATCCTCCAGATCGTTTATAATACTGAACACTGCAATCTGCAGTGACCACCGGTCTCAGATCAAGCTGCTCCGCGCCCCAGGGGATGCACCAGTGCTCATGAGCAGGGAGAAGTACTGGTACATTTCGGTGCCCACTGAGGCCCCTGGCCAGATTTGGCTGGGTTGTAGTTAGCTCAGACCAATTGTATAGTTTTCCACCTGGGGTTTCCCTAAACTTAAGTTGGGTTGTGATTTCTCACTGCGGCCAGTAGATGTCGATGGTCATAGTATGAGATTTCACAAACTAAACTAAGTTATGAAAATTTATATTTCAGCCCATACAGTAGGAGTTTTAGGCCACTGGTGCCTGCTGGGGGGATATAAATATTTGGATGAGGCCATGTGCTCTCTTTCTCTCTTCCCCTGGGCTGAGGCCTGGGGGGGGGTGCTGCTGGGTGAAGCTCTTCTGTTAGGCCCAACAGCCTGTTTTGGGGCCTGACATGTGCAGAAGTGGTCCTGAAGCTGTGCTGCCTGGTCTGGAGGAAGCTGTGCCAAGGAGGAGACCCGGGAAAGGCCCTTTGCTGGAGTTCCACAGTGTTGCCGGATCAGCTTAAAGGTTCTGGCACTGTGAAGCTGGATGTGGATCCGGATCTGGATAGTCCATTATCCATGGCCTCAGCTCTGGGGTGAAATGGTAACCCACCCCTGGCCTCTGGAGGTGCTTTCCTGCATTTGGGGTGTCAGAATTGCTATGTATAGTATGGTATGGTATAGTATAGTGTGGTATGACATGGCATGGTATGGTGTAGTATGGTAAAGTAAGGTATGTTATGGTATAGTATAGTAATGTATAGTATGGTGAATAGTATAGTAGAGTATAGTGTAGTATGGTATAGTATGGTATAGTATGGTGTATAGTATAGTAGAGTATAGTGTAGTATGGTAAAGTATAGTATAGTGTAGTAAGGTATAGTGTAGTATGGTAAACTATAGTAAGGTATAGTATAGTGTAGTATAGTATACAGTAGTATGGTATAGTTTAGTATAGTAACTATAGTATAGTATAATAAGGTATAGAATAGTATAGTATAATAATGTATAGATAAGTATAGTATAGTATAATAGGGTATACTGGTGGTAAGTTAAGCTTGGTTTTTCCCTTGGATTTATCCTTGGCCTTGTTTGTACCCTTTAGTAAGGTATAGTATAATAAGGTATAGTATAATATAGTATAGTATAGTATAGTATAGTATAGTATAGTATAGTATAGTATGATAAGGTTACAGTATAGCATAGTATAATAAGGTATAGAATATTATAGTGTAGTATAGTATAATAAGGTATAGTATAATAAGGTATAGTATAATAAGGTATAGAATAGTATAGTATAATAATGTATAGATAAGTATAGTATAGTATAATAGGGTATACTGGTGGTAAGTTAAGCTTGTTTTTTCCCTTGGATTTATCCTTGGCCTTGTTTGTACCCTTTAGTAAGGTATAGTATAATAAGGTATAGTATAGTATAGTATAGTATAGTATAGTATAGTATAGTATAGTATAGTATAGTATAGTATAGTATGGTATAGTACATTATAGTATGATAAGGTTACAGTATAGCATAGTATAATAAGGTATAGAATATTATAGTGTAGTATAGTATAATAAGATATAGAATAGAATAGTATAGTATAGTGTAGTATGATATAGCATAGTGCAGTATAATAAGGTATAGTATAGTATAATAAGGTATAGAATATTATAGTATAGTATGATAAGGTATGGTATAGTGCAATATGGTATAGTATGGTATAGTATAGTATGGTATAGTATAGTAAGGTATGGTATAGTGTATTGTAGTGTAGTATAATATAGTATAATGAGGTATAGTATAGTGTAGTATAATAAGGTAAGGTATAATAAGGTATAGTACAGTATAATAAGGTATAGTATAGTACAGTATAATAAGGTATAGTATAGTGTAATAAGTTATAGTATTTACTAGAAATGCCCATCTTCTGGCTTCTCGGGGTTAATAGACGAGACAAGCAGTTTAGCGTTTTTTACTTTCGTGGCGATTTTGTAATTTTGCTGCGGAATGAAAATCACTTGTCATAGAGAATCCTGTAGACAGATCTCGGCCTAATCACAACTTGAAGAGTCGGCGTTGGAAATGGCAATCATTGCAGCAAGGTGTAAATTGGTTGATTGGCATGGCGGCTCCTCGGAAGGTAACACGACGTTCTCCGCTTGTATTTTGTTTTGAGAATTCTGACTTTGGTTGATTGGCATCCGTCTGGTGGACTCGGCCTCCATTGTGCCGTCAGCAATTTCATTCTGAATTTCCTTCTTTTTTTTTTTTTTTCTTTGTTTGAAGTGGAGATGTTTTCCATCTTTACAGGCGGGTGGATGGTTGGAGTGAATCACATGACTTTTTTTTGACAGTATTATTGAAATCCAGCGGTTCTGTAAGAGGAGGTGGGCGGGGCTTTTCAGACAACATTGTATCAGATGGAAATATCTGACCGGCTTCTCTACTGAACATGCAAAGAGAAGTGCGGGATCACAAGAAAGCAAACACACATACTCATCTATGTGGATTAAAAAAAAAAATTTGACTTTTTCTTACAGATAGATCGTACGAAGAAGGCTTCATGTCTTTGGAATGCAGAAAACCATCACCCCGCAATCCATTAAATCTCAGCAGAGGACAACAGAGATGTGCAAGAGAGATACAGAAAAGTCTGATACACTTGTGTCATTCATTAGAGTTGTAGCCCCCTCTAGTGTGCTACTAGTGGTAGTGTATGTAAAATATAGTTTGGCTCAGGGCTAAGCCTGAGTGATGGAATCTGGGTCAGGGTTCATTAGAGGTCAGGGCTGGATGACTCATCCAGGTAGCACCCATTCTAGAATGTTGGAGAATGTTCTAGAAATTAGTGGGCAGAAGCTAGGATTGTTGTCCTGCATATTTAATGGCCCTTAGCCAATCCCCAGGTGGCAGGCCTGGCGGGGGACTAAGTGAGCCCTTAAATAGACATGGGCCATGCCAGCAGGGGAGTCAGGTAGAAGATGGAGAAGCAGTGCTGAGGGAGACTGTCGGTGGCTCTTGAGGGACCCTCACTGGGGGGGGGGGAGTTTACCTTGGGCCAGGGCTCGGGTGGCTGGTCTGGAAAGATCCTACCACAGGAGAAGTTGGAAGGAGGCTTTCCTGAGAGGCAGCAGGAGCAAGGAAGGACAGTGTGAGTAGATCAGCACGGTGCAGGAACTGACAAGGGGAGAGACTGCTGTAGACGGTCTATCTTGAAGACGGCAGTGTGCTTAAGTCTTCATCCCTTGCCCTGGGAGATCTCCCATCAGTCAGTCAGTTAGACTGGTGAAGAAAAGTCAGTCGGGTAGACTGGTGAAGAAGCAGCCAGGTGGGCTGATGGAGGGGCAGCCAGCCAGCCAACACATTGTGCTACTGCCCAAGGGACTGAGAGTTCCTAGCCTGTAAGGGGCTGTTGCTGAGCTAACAAAAGACAGTTGGTTTCTAAAAAGGAGTAAATCAAGTGAAGCTGTAAATAGGGAGGAAGTTGCCCCTGGTTCTTTTTGTTACTGATAATTCCCATCCCCATCCAAGTCATTACTCCCTCAATAAAACAACAAAAAACAAGCTCAAGGACTGTTTTCTGTGTCTGGCTGTAAGAAGGAAATGCTATGTGACTGGCTGGCCTGGGGCACAGTAGGGAACCCTGACATTTGCAACTCCTATTGGGGTAATGCTATATGGTGGCAACACAAAACTTCTATCATCTACATTTCATCCATCATATTAACACATGCCTTCAAGCTTGCAGTTGTTTCCAAGTCAACATCGTAGGCCATCAGTCAGGACATTCCTCCAAGAAGTTTCTCTTTGTGATTCGATTCCCCAAACATAAAAGTGGAACAAAGAAGTGGAACTAAACTCTCTCAATCGTCATGAACTGTGTAATCCGTATGCTGCTAGCATTAGTACATAGAGATAGTCAGTTGTTCCATCATAGCAAATATTCTGAGGAACCTCAAGCTGGATATATTTAGGAGCCTAAGGACAGTTTCGACCATCATTTTCAAACAAAGTGGTTGGCTAACTGATTGACTGATGAGTCGATTTTATTTTTGGAGCTAGAAGACATTAAGTTGACATCTCAACAAAGTGGATAGGGACACTTTAAAACATTTCATCCAGTAATACACAGGATCCACCAACATGCTGCCATTTCCTGAAGAAGCTGGAAGAACAGTCCTAATGCACAAGACCAGGGGTTCTATGGAATACCAGGGTTCCTGCACAAAATGCTAAGGGTTCCTTGAGCAATTTCTGCCTCTCAGATAAGTTCCCACTGACACCATTCATTTTCATCCCAATGGCCACAAATGTAAGGAGCATTCCTCCCACTGACCACCAATGTAAGGGACATTCTTCTCACTGATCATCAATGTAAGAGACATTCTTCTCACTGATCACCAATGTAAGGAACATTCTTCTCACTGATCACCAATGTAAGGAGCATTCTTCCCACTGATCACCAATGTAAGGAACATTCTTCTCGCTGATCACCAATGTAAGGGACATTCTTCTCACTGATCACCAATGTAAGGGACATTCTTCCCACTGACCACCAATGTAAGGAGCATTCTTCCCACTGATCACCAATGTAAGGAACATTCTTCTCTCTGATGACTAATGTAAGGAACATTCTTCTCACTGATCACCAATGTAAGAGACATTCTTCTCACTGATCACCAATGTAAGGAACATTCTTCTCACTGATCACCAATGTAAGGAGCATTCTTCCCACTGATCACCAATGTAAGGAACATTCTTCTCGCTGATCACCAATGTAAGGAACATTCTTCTCTCTGATGACTAATGTAAGGGACATTCTTCCCACTGATCACCAATGTAAGGAACATTCTTCTCACTGATCACCAATGTAAGGAACATTCTTCTCACTGATCACCAATGTAAGGAGCATTCTTCTCACTGATCACCAATGTAAGGAACATTCTTCTCACTGATCACCAATGTAAGGAACATTCTTCTCACTGATCACCAATGTAAGGAACATTCTTCTCACTGATCACCAATATAAGGAACATTCTTCCCACTGATCACCAATGTAAGAGACATTCTTCTCACTGATGACTAATGTAAAGAACATTCTTCTCACTGATCACCAATGTAAGGAGCATTCTTCCCACTGATCACCAATGTAAGGAACATTCTTCCCACTGATCACCAATGTGAGGAACATTCTTCTCACTGATCACCAATGTAAGGAACATTCTTCTCACTGATCCCCAATGTAAGGAGCATTCTTCCCACTGATCACCAATGTAAGGAACATTCTTCCTACTGATCACCAATGTGAGGAACATTCTTCTCACTGATCCCCAATGTAAGGAGCATTCTTCCCACTGATCACCAATGTAAGGAACGTTCTTCTCACTGATCACCAATGTAAGGGACATTCTTCCCACTGATCACCAATGTAAGGAACATTCTTCTCATTGATCACCAATGTAAGGAGCATTCTTCTCACTGATCACCAATGTAAGGGACATTCTTCTTACTGATCACCAATGTAAGGAACATTCTTCTCACTGATCACCAATGTAAGGAACATTCTTCTCACTGATCACCAATAAAAAGAACATTCTTTCCACTGATCACCAATGTAAGGAACGTTCTTCTCACTGATCACCAATGTAAGGAACATTCTTCTCACTGATCACCAATGTAAGGAACGTTCTTCTCACTGATCACCAATGTAAGGAACATTCTTCTCACTGATCACCAATGTAAGGAACATTCTTCTCACTGATCACCAATGTAAGGAACATTCTTCTCACTGATCACCAATGTAAGGAACATTCTTCTCACTGATCACCAATGTAAGGAACATTCTTCTCACTGATCACCAATGTAAGGAGCATTCTTCCCACTGACCACCAATGTAAGGAGCATTCTTCTTACTGACCATCACACTAATGTACTATGAGTTGTAGATATAGGAATTATTAGCAGTGGGTTCCTTCAGACCAGAATGTTATTTGAAGGCTTCCTCTGTGTTGGAAGGTTGGGAAAGGCTCCATTCGGGTCACTTACTAAAGGCAAATAGGCTGCTCATTTACTAGCAAATTTTCTCTTAGCTTAGTAAATGTAGAAATTCACTTGACAAAGAATACACAATCATGTGCAAGAAAAATAAGGTAGAAGAAATGATTATAGATGATTAGGCGATGGTGGGAACAGAGCGTCACCTTCTCTTGTAAAGTTATCAGTCTATTTGCTGTTAGTAAATCCTCCCATTATCTCTCACTCTAGTCAGGAACTGCAGGATATCAATGATTACCCTTCCCCCGCCTCTTTGGTGCACTTAGTATTCTCCATCAATGCCGGAAATGTGGACCAGTAAACCCGCTTATTATTAAATTCCATTGGAAGCTTCCATTGGCATCCAACTTAATTGCCAGACAAGTGTGGACGGCGTCTGACCTTGTCCTAATTCATAACGTGTTTTCTCCGCAGTAAAGGTTCATTTAAAGATTTATTGCTCTGTGTGATGTTATTTATTGGAGCTTGAAGGCATGTGTTAATATGATGGATGAAATGTAGATGAACAGCACAACCAATTAACATCTTCCGCAAACGCTCAATAAAGTCCGCCAGTTCTACATAGTGTTATATGTTGTGCCGCTGCCCTCAGGAATCCCGGACATCGGATCTTTGTATCCTATCCGAGAATTTCTATATTTCAACCCCGGACATCGGATCTTTGTATCCTATCCGAGAATTTCTATATTTCAATCCCGGACATCGGATCTTTGTATCCTATCCGAGAATTCCTACATTTCTACCCCGGACATCGGATCTTTGTATCCTATCCGAGAATTCCTATATTTCAACCCCGGACATCGGATCTTTGTATCCTATCCGAGAATTCCTATATTTCAATCCCGGACATCGGATCTTTGTATCCTATCCGAGAATTCCTATATTTCAATCCCAGACATCGGATCTTTGTATCCTATCTGAGAATTTCTATATTTCAGTCCCGGACATCGGATCTTTGTATTCTATCCGAGAATTTCTATATTCCAACCCCGGACATCGGATCTTTGTATCCTATCCGAGAATTCCTATATTTCAATCCCGGACATCGGATCTTTGTATCCTATCTGAGAATGTCTATATTTTAATCCCGGACATCGGATCTTTGTATCCTATCTGAGAATGTCTATATTTCAATCCCAGACATCGGATCTTTGTATCCTATCCGAGAATTCCTATATTTCAATCCCGGACATCGGATCTTTGTATCCTATCTGAGAACGTCTATATTTCAATCCCAGACATCGGATCTTTGTATCCTATCTGAGAATTTCTATATTTCAATCCCAGACATCGGATCTTTGTATCCTATCCAAGAATTCCTATATTTCAACCCCGGACATCGGATCTTTGTATTCTATCCGAGAATGTCTATATTTCAATCCCGGACATCGGATCTTTGTATCCTATCCGAGAATTTCTATATTTCTACCCAGGACATCGGATCTTTGTATCCTATCCGAGAATTTCTATATTTCAATCCCGGACATCGGATCTTTGTATCCTATCCGAGAATTCCTATATTTCAACCCCGGACATCGGATCTTTGTATCCTATCTGAGAATTCCTATATTTCAATCCCGGACATCGGATCTTTGTATTCTATCCGAGAATTTCTATATTCTAACCCCGGACATTGGATCTTTGTATCCTATCTGAGAATGTCTATATTTCAATCCCGGACATCGGATCTTTGTATCCTATCTGAGAATGTCTATATTTCAATCCCGGACATCGGATCTTTGTATCCTATCTGAGAATGTCTATATTTCAACCCCGGACATCGGATCTTTGTATCCTATCCGAGAATTTCTATATTTCAATCCCGGACATCGGATCTTTGTATCCTATCCGAGAATTTCTATATTTCAATCCCAGACATCGGATCTTTGTATCCTAACTGAGAATTTCTATATTTCAGTCCCGGACATCGGATCTTTGTATCCTATCTGAGAATTTCTATATTTCAATCCCGGACATCGGATCTTTGTATCCTATCCGAGAATTTCTATATTTCAATCCCGGACATCGGATCTTTGTATCCTATCTGAGAATTTCTATATTTCATTCCCGGACATCGGATCTTTGTATCCTATCCGAGAATTTCTATATTTCAGTCCCGGACATCGGATCTTTGTATCCTATCCGAGAATTTCTATATTTCAGTCCCGGACATCGGATCTTTGTATCCTATCTGAGAATTCCTATATTTCAAACCCGGACATCGGATCTTTGTATCCTATCTGAGAATTTCTATATTTCAGTCCTGGGCATCAGTTTTTTTCTCTTATCAGACAATTTCTCTTTTTCTCTCCTGGGCATCGGATTTCTTTTTGCTCCTTGTATCCTACCAGACAATTTTTTAAATCCCGGGCATTGACTCTTTTTCTGCTCTTTGTATCGGAGAATTTCTATTTTTGAATCCCGGCTTTTTTTCTGCTATTTTATCCTAGCAGAGAATTTTTGAATCCTTGACCTCTGCTTTTTTTCAGCTCTTGGTATCCTATCAGAGAATTTTTGAATCCCGGATTTTTTTCTGCTCTTTGTATCCTATTGGAGAATTTCTATTTTTGAATCCCTGCTTTTTTTCCTTCTCTTTGTATCCTATCAGAGAATTTTTTAAAATCCTGGGCATTGGCTCTTTTTCTGCTCTTTGTATCCTTTCGAAGAATTTCTCTTTTTGAATCCCGGCTTTTTTTCTGTTCTTTTATACCTTAGGAGAATTTCTATTTTTTGAATCCCAGGCATCGGCTCTTTTTAAGCTCTTTGTATCCTATCGGAGAATTTCTATTTTTGAATCCCAACTTTTTTTCTGCTATTTTATCCTAGCAGAGAATTTTAGAATCCTGGACATCGGCTTTTTTTCAGCTCTTGGTATCCTATGGGAGAATTTCTATTTTTGAATCCCGGACATCAGCCCCTTTTTTTTCTGCTTTTTGTATCCTATCAGAGAATTTCTATATTTGAATCCTGGGCATTGGCACTTTTCTCTTTGTATCCCATTGGAGAATTTTTGAATCCCGGACATCGGCTCTTTTTCTTCTCTTTGTATCCCATTGGAGAATTTTTGAATCCCCTTCATTGGCTCTTTTTCTGCTCGTTGTATCCTATCTGTTTTCTATTTTTCTTGGTCAATCTTTTTAATTGACCATTTTGGATAAAACAGGGGAAAAAAACAGGGTAACCCCCATGAAAAAGTGTTATAGAACAGAATCCAAGGAATCCAAGGTTAACAAACGCCACATCAAGGCTAGGCAAAAAAAAAATACAACGTAGAAGATGACTTATGTAGACACATCGGAGAAAAAAGGAAAGAGAAAGAACGAAAGAGCTAAATATTTGAACATGGTAGAATAATAGTTATCGTAGGAAAAACAGAACAAATTGAAAAAGAATAATGCTCATGGAGCTCTATGTGATGAGTAATCGGTGTTGTTGGATTGTAATACATTGTAATACATTGACGCCAATAGAGAAAAAAAGAAAAATAAAGGGAAAAAAGTAAAAGACAAGAGGAAGAGAAAGAGGGAAACAAGAAGATGTATAAGAGTATGGAGAACAGAGTGGGGAGAAGGTAAGGGAAGTAGGGGTTGGGGGGGGAGCTTTGGGAGCTTACAATCTAATAGGCTGGGACAGGTGGTACAAAAGGTTGTAACTGTGGTCAATGAGCTGATGGAAGCGGTAGAAGATTAGTTGGAGATGTGATAGGCTTTCCCGAAGAGATGAGTTTTCAGGGATCGCTTGAAGGTATCAAGAGTAGGGGATAGCCGGACAGGTAGAGGTAGCGAATTCCAGAGGATGGGAGAGGCTCTGGAGAAATCCTGGAGACGAGCATGGGAGGAGGAGACGAGAGAGCTTGAGAGTAGGAGGTCTTGAGAAGAGCGGAGAGGACGGTTTGGGTGACATTTTAAGACAAAATTGGTGATGTAGCTCAGAGCAAAGGTTTGTGAATGGCTTTGTATGTTGTGGTTAGTATTTTGAATTTAATTTGTTGGGTGAATGGGAGCCAGTGTAGGGATTGGAGGAGAGGGTTGGTAGACGCTGATTGGGAGCCAGTGTAGGGATTGGAGGAGAGGGTTGGCAGACACTGATTGGGAGCCAGTGTAGGGATTGGAGGAGAGGGTTGGCAGACGTTGATTGGGAGCCAGTGTAGGGATTGGAGGAGAGGGTTGGCAGACACTGATTGGGAACCACTGTAGGGATTGGAGGAGAGGGTTGGCAGACACTGAATGGGAGCCAGTGTAGGGATTGGAGGAGAGGGTTGGCAGAAACTGAATGGGAGCCAGTGTAGGGATTGGAGGAGAGGGTTGGCACACACTGATTGGGAGCCAGTGTAGGGATTGGAGGAGAGGGTTGGCAGACACTGAATGGGAACCAGTGTAGGGATTGGAGGAGAAGGTTGGCAGAAACTGAATGGGAGCCAGTGTAGGGATTGGAGGAGAGGGTTGGCACACACTGATTGGGAGCCAGTGTAGGGATTGGAGGAGAGGGTTGGCAGACACTGAATGGAGACCAGTGTAGGGATTGGAGGAGAGGGTTGGCACACACTGATTGGGAGCCAGTGTAGGGATTGGAAGAGAGGGTTGGCAGACACTGAATGGAGACCAGTGTAGGGATTGGAGGAGAGGGTTGGCACACACTGATTGGGAGCCAGTGTAGGGATTGGAGGAGAGGGTTAGCAGATGCTGATTGGGAACCAGTGTAGGGATTGGAGGAGAGGGTTGGCAGACACTGATTGGGAACCAATGTAGGGATTGGAGGAGAGTTGGCACACACTGATTGGGAGCCAGTGTAGGGATTGGTGGAGAGGGTTGGCAGACACTAAGCGGTTGGTAAGGTGGATAAGTCTGACAGCAGCATTCACGATAGACTGAAGAGGGGAGGAGCCTATGGAGAGGCATGCCAATGAGAAGGGAGTTGCAATAGTCAAGGCGAGAGATAACAAGGGAGTGAACGAGGAGCTTGAGTATACAGAATCCAGGGTGACCAAATTATCCAGAACCTTTCATAGGTGTCCGAAGAAATGGCTGATGAATAACCATGGTCCTGTTCAGCCGCAATTGTGCTTCAGAAAAATGTAGTGGCGGGGACCTCCAAGAACGATCTATCGTCTGCTTTCTGGCAGCAAAAACGAAAGAGATAAATTTGGCGGCTGGGCGTGAAACTCCCTCAAGGGGTTTGTTCAGTAGAACTCCTTTCGGGTCTTTACGTAGGTTACAGCCCAAAGCGGTATAGATGAAGGTATTAGTACGGATCCATAAGCCTACGTAGTTTTAGGCAAGCCCACCAAATATGTACCATTTTGCCTTCCTGACCACAGCCCCAGAGAATTTCTATTTCTGAATCCTGGGCATCGTCTCTTTTTCTGCTCTTTTGTATCCTATTAGAGATTTTCTATTTTTCGTGATATACTCTTTAGGTCATTGTTGAACGTAAACTATATAAAAAAGAAATCACTTCTAGTCTATCTAAAGGGCTTGTCTTAAGATCCAACCAAAGCCATTTGAGGCTCCCATTCCAATCACCGCGTATCACTGACCTGAAACAAAGAACACTTTTCTCATTTCAGACTTTTTTTTTCTGTTTGTTTCCATTAACATGTGGCCATCACTCTCCTTACCTTGGTTCCCCTTGATTGACTGACAGATAGATTTCCCAGGAGTTGTCTTCTGCAATCGCCTCATGCGGGATCAACAGGCTCACCCCTGGAAAATAACGAGATAGAGCTTACAGATCAGAATCAGACGGAGAGAAGGCCTGACAAGTGCAGACATCAGTAAAGCACATCTCCCTACACGGCACATGGCGGGGCAATCAAACTCGGAGAACATCCCTCTGTCTGCTGAGGAGATAATGACTCCAGAACGTTCCACCAGTGAGATGATGGAACGGCACTTGTAGTTCTCCGAGTTGTAGGCCAATCTGTCTCTTGAGGTTGCCACCTCGTCCCTTTTAAACCTGAACACATATGAATTACATGCGTTCTGGGGCTAATTTAATGCAGATAATGCCCCAAGAGAGTGTAATTACCACCTTAATCAGCCTCAGAACCCGTGTAATTCATATGTGTTCGGGTTTAAAGGGATGAGGTGTCAACCCTACTGTCTCTATGTTCTCTAAAGAGAACCTTATCATTGATTTGTCATTACAAGGTATAAACCAATTGAGTAATTAGATGGACATTTTTAATTATTAGGAGATTATAGAATACAAAAAACACAAATAGCAAATGTGAATTTTTTTTAGTTACTATCCCCAAAGGAGCAGACAACAACAACAAAACTAAGTACTGCTAAACGCATACACCGGTCAGTCCTAACATTATTATCATCTACCATGGCTGCTGTTAGAAATCACGGGGGCCACGTACGGCCCACCTGACAGGGGCCCCGTATGGCCTACCTGACACGGGCCCCGTATGGCCTACCTGACAGGGGCCCCGTATGGCCTACCTGACAGGGGCCCCGTATGGCCTACCTGACAGGGGCCCCGTATGGCCTACCTGACAGGGGCCCCGTATGGCCTACCTGACAGGGACCCCCGTATGGCCTACCTGACAGGGGCCCCATACAGCCTTCCTGACAGGAGCCCCGTATGGCCTACCTGACAGGAGCCCCGTATGGCCTACCTGACAGGGGCCACGTATGGCCTACCTGACAGGGGCCCCGTACGGCCTACCTGACAGGGGCCCCGTACGGCCTACCTGACAGGGGCCCCGTACGGCCTACCTGACAGGGGCCTCGTACGGCCTACCTGACAGGGGCCCCGTACGGCCTACATGACAGGGGCCCCACAGCCCCTTTGAAAATATCAAATAATATTTTTGCTACAAATACAGCAGCTGCTGACTTTTATTAATCGGACACTTACCTGTCCCAGGGTCCAGCGATGTGGGGGGAAGGAAGCCTCGCTCGTCTCCCCCTCCTCTCTGCGGTGCCGGCATTGTCACTGTGGGGGCCCCGCTGTGGCTTCACAGTCGGGGGACACACTGCGCATGCGCGAGCCGCGCTGCATGCTGTGACTGGCCGGGCAATCTTCTGGGACCTGTGACGTGTCCCAGATGAATGCAGAGAGGGAGGGGGGAGAGGTGATCTTCCTTCCGGTGCCAGGGTGTTCCAGGAGGAAGTGGGAGCTGGAACCCTCTAAAAAGAGGGTTTCCGCCCCCCCCCCAAAAAAATGGCATACCAAATGTAGCATGTCAGGGGGTCACCTTCCCTTAAAGCAGAAGTTCCATTTTTGGGAGGAACTCTGCTTTCAGGAAAAAAGAAGGGGCTGGTAAATATGACATATTTACCACCCCTTCCCCCTGCTTTCTATTCTGAAACATCCCCCTGTGTGCCCGCAGCAGCCAATGGGAGAGGAGAGGAGGGAATCCAGCAATGCTGCGGGGGTGGGGGGGTCTCACAGGTGGGCCTGGCAGCAGGTAGAAGGGGGTTGCAGATCCTATAACCGATTCCCCTGCAGTGCAGAAGCCGGCAGCGCCACAGGAGAGATGCATAAGAGTCACAAGTGTCAGTAATAAGGCAGTACAGCCGGCCCTCCCGCTCGGCAGATGTCTGGGTCCCCGCTCTGAACAGAAGGGCCGGCTGTACTGCCTTATCAGCAGCCCCATCATCTACATAATATTGAGTGTACTACTCTTCAAAGGATGAGACAAAAAACACACAAAAAAACTTTGATTCAATGCTTTCAATGGTAGAGGAGAGATGTGGGGTCCTTCTGCCTGAAAAGTGATCCAGCAGCTAATCGGTCGCTCGGATCACTTTTACAAGATAGAGAATCACCAGCTGAAAATTTTGATAGCGGAGTTATGATTGACAGTGACAGTATGCAGCAATGGCCCCGGAACTACCTGTATATGTTATCTAAAGTTTTTAGTTGCTATTTTTTCTCCTATGAAAGTGAAGTTACCTTTTAAAATACAATATGACTTGGGTACAATTGTATATGTTATGTTTTTTTTTTTTATTTAATATAAATAATAATATTTTTTCTATATATATATATATACACACACACACACTATACTACCAAAAGTATTGGGATACCTGCCTTTACACACACATGAACTTTAATGGCATCCCAGTCTTAGTCCGTAGGGTTCAATAATGAGTTGGCTCTGCCCTTTGCAGCTATAACAGCTTCAACTCTTCTGGGAAGGCTGTCCACAAGGTTTAGGAGGGTGTCTATGGGAATGTTTGACCATTCTTCCAGAAGAACATTTGTGAGGTCAGGCACTGATGTTGGACGAGAAGGCCTGGCTTGCAGTCTCCGCTCTAATTCATCCCAAAGGTGTTCGATGGGTTGAGGTCAGGACTCTCTGCAGGCAAGTCAAGTTCCTCCACCCCAAACTCGCTCATCCATGTCTTTATGGACCTTGCTTTGTGCACTGGTCCAAATAATTCGGTCGAGGGGGGGATTATAGTGTGGTGGTGGAGGGGGGATTATGGTGTGGGGGGGGGATTATGGTGTGGGGTTGTTTTTCAGGGGTTGGGCTTGCCCCCTTAGTTCCAGTGAAGGGAACTCTTAAGACGTCAGCATATCAAGACATTTTGGATAATTTCATGCTCCCAACTTGGTGGGAAGAGTTTGGGGACGACCCCTTCCTGTTCCAACATGACTGCACACCAGTGCAATATATGTCACGCTCTTCAGGGTCCTCATGGTACGGAATGTAGAATAGGGGACTCTGGTAGAATGAAGGACACTGGTGGAAGATAAACCATTGAACGGCCCGGCACTGCAGACGCCGAGGTAACCGGCGGGGAATCCTCCTTCCTATTCTCATGCATTGTCTCAGGTAAGTGGTTGTGTTGTAGGTTGTCAGCCCCGACTCAATACTCTGGACAATGACTATTGTGTTTGGTGAAAGGACGAGATGTCCACAATTCACGGCTACAATCTGCATCGTAGAACATCATGACATCTCCATTTGTAGAAAGGAACGCGCGTCCCCTCGTAATGTCAGCGTTCTTCTCCAGGCACCGATCGTTCAATAAACATTCTCCAATATCAGCCATTCGTAGCGCTGCAATAGCAATATTATTATAATTCATGACTAATTGCGGCATCAATTCAATGGGGGATATAAAGGAAGTCAGCTAATCGATAGAAACGCTCCATACATCTCTCGGAGTATTAAATGAGGAACTTTTATGGTGTTTTTACAACATGCAGATTTGTTCTGAAGATTTATAGAAGGTTTGCGTGCGTTGATGGTAAGTACAATTAATGTTAATGACGTTCGGTGATTTGGATGATGTCCTGCTAGTCTGGTATGGGAAGGATTCACAAAGGTCGGCATTGTTCTACTAATTACTTCTAACAAAAGATGAGAGAAGCAATCCCTCCCAGAAGAAACTTTACCGAGATCCGAGCCATTTGTGGGTAGCGGACGGACAATGTCAGCTGACCCACTGGAAGCCGTTCGCTTTTTTCATTTTTATTTTTTCTACTTTAGGAAAGTACATCTGCTTCCAAAATATGAGGACCAGGAATACAGCATCCAGAGTCCCCGGAGAAGAAGGGCCGTGAGCCAGCGATGTGCATCTAAAGACATCTCCTGCATATTGCAAATGAAGAGTGATAGAAGCCGGAGGCATATCCCCTAGATCAGTGTTCTCCAAACTGCGACCCGGGGGCCAGATGCGGCCCTTTGCTTGCTTTTATCCGGCCCTTGGGGCATAATTTCTCCCCCGTAATACCAAAGATGGGGCACAATTCCTTCCAATGACACCAACGTTGGGGCACGACTCCTGCCACTGACACCAATGATGGGGCACAATTCCTCCCAATGACATCAACAATGGGGGCATAATTCCTTCCAATGACAACAACAATTGGGACCAATGAGGGTCCACAATTCCTCCCAATGACATCAACAAGGGTTGCACAATTCCTTCCAATGACACCAACAATTGCTACCAACGATGGTGCACAATTCCTCCTACTGACATCAACAATGGGGCACAATTCTTTCCAATGACACCAACAATTGGGACCAATGATGGTGCACAATTCCTCCTACTGACATCAACAATGGGGCACAATTCCTCCCAATGACACTAACAATTGGGACCAATGAGGGTCCACAATTCCTCCCAATGACATCAACAATGGTTGCACAATTCCTCCCAATGACACCAACAATTGGGACCAATGAGTGTCCACATTTCCTCCTAATGACATCAACAATGGGGCACAATTCATGCCAATGACCCCAACAATTGGGACCAATGATGGTGCACAATTCCTCCTATTGACATCAACGATGGGGCACAATTCTTCCCGCTGATGTGGGGACCTTTTCTACTCCCAATGGCAACAGTATGGCCCCCTTAAAGTCTTAAGGACAGTAAACTGACCCCCTTGTTATAAAGTTTGGAGACCCCTGCTCTAGATGTCGATAGGCACGTGGTTCAACCCTTGGCTTTTTTGTTCAAGGCCTCCTTGAGTATAAGAGAAGGTAGGACACATGGGCCACCAGAGAGGTCAGTATAATAACTCTTCTCTCCTGCAGGAGCCTGAGACCTGATAGGGTTTCTTAATGACCCTAATGGAATATGTAAGCCAGTGGTGGTCAACTTTCCTGACATGTGGGGCCTCAAGTGGCCCCCTGACATCACCAAAGGGCTGCATGAAAAATATAGTAAATATTCAGTCGGAGAGAAAGTATAAACACAACAGGATATATTCAAAGACCATAAACACGATAAAAGAAATGATCTAAGACTGCGGGCATGATGCAAGAGATGGTCAGAGACTGCAGACATGATACAAGAGATGGTCAGAGACTGCAGACATGATCCAAGAGATGATCAGAGACCACATACATGATAAAGGAGATGGTCAGACCACAGACAGAACCCAAGAGATGGTCAAAGACTGCAGACATGAAACAAGAGATGGTCAGAGATTACAGACATGATACAAGAGTTGGTCAGAGACCAGAGACATGATACAAGAGATGGTCAGAGATTACAGACATGATACAAGAGTTGGTCAGAGACCACAGACATGATACAAGAGATGGTCAGAGACTGCAGACATGATACAAGAGATGGTCAGAGACTGCAGACATGATACAAGAGATGGTCAGAGACTGCAGACATGATACAAGAGATGGTCAGAGACCACAGACATGATACAAGAGATGGTCAGAGACTGCAGACATGATACAAGAGATGGTCAGAGACTGCAGACATGATACAAGAGATGGTCAGAGACCACAGACATGATACAAGAGATGGTCAGAGACTGCAGACATGATACAAGAGATGGTCAGAGACTGCAGACATGATACAAGAGATGGTCAGAGACTGCAGACATGATACAAGAGATGGTCAGAGACCACAGACATGATACAAGAGATGGTCAGAGACTGCAGACATGATACAAGAGATGGTCAGAGACTGCAGACATGATACAAGAGATGGTCAGAGACCACAGACATGATACAAGAGATGGTCAGAGACTGCAGACATGATACAAGAGATGGTCAGAGACTGCAGACATGATACAAGAGATGGTCAGAGACTGCAGACATGATACAAGAGATGGTCAGAGACTGCAGACATGATACAAGAGATGGTCAGAGACTGCAGACATGATACAAGAGATGGTCAGAGACCACAGACATGATACAAGAGATGGTCAGAGACTGCAGACATGATACAAGAGATGGTCAGAGACTGCAGACATGATACAAGAGATGGTCAGAGACCACAGACATGATACAAGAGATGGTCAGAGACTGCAGACATGATACAAGAGATGGTCAGAGACTGCAGACATGATACAAGAGATGGTCAGAGACTGCAGACATGATACAAGAGATGGTCAGAGACCACAGACATGATACAAGAGATGGTCAGAGACTGCAGACATGATACAAGAGATGGTCAGAGACTGCAGACATGATACAAGAGATGGTCAGAGACCACAGACATGATACAAGAGATGGTCAGAGACTGCAGACATGATACAAGAGAGGATCAGCGAATGTGGGCATGATACAAGAGGTGGTCAAAGCCTATGAACATCATAAAAGAGTTGGTCAGAGACTGCGGACATACTGCAGGAGACTGTGAGCATGCCATAGGAGCTGTTGGAGATTAGTAATCTGCTTCCATAGACAATCATAGACTGGAGACACATTGCACAAGAATGCTAGAGATCACGGCCATGTAGGCAGGTGTAGTCTATTTTTTCCACTATAGGTGGAGCTCATCCGATGCAGCAATGCAGATGGGGGAGAAGGTCAGAGGAACCTAGGGACAGTACTTAGAGCCAGGGCAAGGTTCCCGGATGAGTAGGGAAAGCACAGGAACCACGCCAACCCTCTGTAAAGCTTCCCCTTTGGATATGGACGACCAGGCTGCTTTCCGCTCCCTGGGGCAAAGTCTACTCTCCGGTCTCCAGTCTACTGTCCTATCACTGTGTCACCTTGTAAGTGTTATATAGTGATATATAGTGTTCATCATATTGGAGTGTAATGAAAGCCCACCAATAGTATCTCTTTTGTCATGGTGTCAGATGGGGCATTACACTCCAATATGATGTACACTATATTGCCAAAAGTATTGGGACGTCTGTCTTTACAATATGTCTGCTCCAACGCATTCCTTATTTTTTTTTACAATATGTGCAATAGTATTGTTAAAGTATACCTGAAGCTAAATATATACTATATAACCAAAGGTATTGGGACGCCTGCCTTTACACACACATGCACTTTAATGGCATCCCAGTCTTAGTCCGTAGGGTTCAATATTGAGTTGGCTCCGCCCTTTGCAGCTATAACAGCTTCAACTCTTCTGGGAAGGCCGTCCACAAGGTTTAGGAGTGTGTCTATGGGAATGTTTGACCATTCTTCCAGAAGCGCATTTGTGAGGTCAGGCGCTGATGTTGGACAAGAAGGCCTGGCTTGCTGTCTCCATTCTAATTCATCCCAAAGATGTTCTATCAAGTTGAGGTCAGGACTCTGTGCAGGCCAGTCAAGTTCCTCCACCCCAAAATCGCTCATCCATGTCTTTATGGACCTTGCTTTGTGCACTGGTGGGCAGTCATGTTGGAACAGGAAGGGGCCGTCCCTAAACTGTTCCCACAAAGTTGGGAGCATGAAATTGTCCAAAATGTCTTGGTATGCTGACGCCTTAAAAGTTCCCTTCACTGGAACTAAGGGGCCAAGCCCAACCCCTGAAAAACAACCCCATACCATAATCCCCTCTCCACCAAATGGTTTGGACCAGTGCACAAAGCAAGGTCCATAAAGACATGGATGAGCGAGTTTGGGGTGGAGGAACATGACTGGCCTGCACAGAGATTCCTCTGGGGGGATCTAGGATGGAAAAGGACCTGGGGGTCCTAGTAGATGATAGGCTCAGCAATGCCAAGCTTCTGCTAACAAAGCAAACAGAATATTGGCATTAAAAAGGGGGATCAACTCCAGAGATAAAACAATAATTCTCCTGCTCTACAAGACTCTGGTCCGGCCGCACCTGGAGTATGCTGTCCAGTTCTGGGCACCAGTCCTCAGGAAGGATGTACTGGAAATGGATCGACTACAAAGAAGGGCAACAAAGCTAATAAAGGGTCTGGAGGATCTTAGTTATGAGGAAAGGTTGCGAGCTCTGAACTTATTCTCTCTGGAGAAGAGACGCTTGAGAGGGGATATGATTTCAATTTACAAATACTGGACTGGTGACCCCACACTATATAATAACGGGACTGGTGACCCCACAATATATAAATACCGGACTGGTGACCCCACAATAGGGAGGAAACTTTTTCGCAGAAGAGAGTTTAACAAGACTCATGGCCACTCATTATAATTAGAAGAAAAGAGGTTTAACCTTAAACTACGTAGAGGGTTCTTTACTGTAAGAGCGGCAAGGATGTGGAATTCCCTTCCACAGGCGGTGGTCTCAGCGGGGAGCATTGATAGCTTCAAGAAACTATTAGATAATCACCTGAATGACCGCAACATACAGGGATATATAATATAATACTGACATATAATCACACACATAGGTTGGACTTGATGGACTCACCTATTATGAAACTATATGTAAGAGTCCTGACCTCAACCCAATAGAACACCTTTGGGATGAAACTGTGATCCAGACCTTCTCGTCCAACATCAGTGCCTGACCTCACAAATGCGCTTCTGGAAGAATGGTCAAACATTCCCATAGACACCCTCCTAAACCTTGTGGACGGCCTTCCCAGAAGAGTTGAAGCTGTTATAGCTGCAAAGGGCGGAGCCAACTCAATATTGAACCCTACGGACTAAGACTGGGAGGCCATTGAAGCTCATGTAAAGGCCGGTGTCCCAATACTTTTGGTATTATAGTGCATGTTTAGCTTCATTCTCTTGAGGACCGGTATACTTTACCAATACTAATGCAAAGATCGTAAAAAATAAGGAATGCGTTGGAGCAGACATATTCCCAGTCCAGCACAAGTAGGAAGCAATAACAGCCTTGTAATAAGGACTTGCATCTCTTGGCTCCATCACAGTTAATTCAGTTTGTTTCCTTCATCCAGCTGAGCTCAAGTGCAAACGCAGCCATGTGGCGGGCAGCGGCCAAGAGCGCACACAGCGTGTCAGGAGGACGGAGCGCGTTGAAGGCACGTCGCCTTTTTTTTTTTTTTTCCTCCTCCATGTGCCCGGCTTATCTTCAGGAACACATCTATTTACTCATCGCTCCCATCCCTGAGAAGAATGTGAAATTAACCTGGAAATGATCAAATGCGGCTTAGCGCTCAGCCAAGCGTGCGTCCAAATGCCACGCAGAGTTTGGTGGCCGATAGCGCGACGCCGCGTGCCTCGAGAAGAAGCCGCTGTCCTGCCTCTCCTGTGTCGTTCGACAAGCTAGCTTTGATTAACCCGAACACCTGTTACCCGAGATTGCCTTTTATTTGATCTGGCAGGAGAACAAGTTGTTGTGTTTTTTCATTCAATAACGGCACAAAAAAAATAAAAAATAAAAATAAAAGAAGGAAAAAAAAAAAAAATCGTCTATTCCTGATATAATACGTGCCTGCAATGTCCACATACTACGCTGTGCTAGCTTTCCGTGAAAAAATAAAATTGCCTGGTGGTTAGCGGCGTTGTTTCAGCAATAATAACCTCATCACAGCTGAAAAACGAAAAAAAAAAAAAATCATTTACCACTCCTATAGATAAAAAAAAAAAGAAAACGAATCTAACACTTAACCCTTAAAGTAGAACTAAAGGCAACACATTTTTTTTTTTTTTAGTTTTGATAGAGCGATGGAGGGTTATAACCCCTGTAAGGTTTATACAATGTATATTTCTCTTTTTTTTCATTCTTTAAATTTTTTATTTATTTATTTATTTTAATTTGTAAAATTTGTTTACATTTTTATTTAATTTATTTTTTATTTTACATTTATACTCACAGAGGTTCTGTCCTGGATGGAGGCCCTGCCCTTGGTGGGTGCCCTATCCTGAGTGGAGACCCTATCCTGGCCTGGGGTCCTGTCCTGGGTGGGGGCCCTATCCTGAGTGGAGACCCTATACTGGCTGTGGGCCCTGTTCTGGGTGAGAGCCTAGTCCTGGATGAAGGCCCTGTCCTGGGTTGAAGCCCTATCCTGGGTGGGGGCCCTGTCCTGGGTGGGGGCCCTGTCCTGGGTGGGGGTCCTATCCTGGGTGGAGACCCTATCCTGGGTGGGAGCCCTGTCCTTGGTGGGGGCCCTATCCTGGGTGGAGACCCTATCCTGGGTTGGAGCCCTCTCCTGGGTGAGAGCCTAGTCCTGGATGGAGGCCCTGTCCTGGGTGGAAGCCCTATCCTGGCTGGGGGACCTGTCCTGGGTGAGAGCCTAGTCCTGGATGGAGGCCCTGTCCTGGGTGGGTGCCCTATCCTGGCTGGAGGCCCTGTCCTGGGTGGGTGTCCTATCCTGTGTGAAGACCCTATCCTGGCTGGGGGCCCTGTCCTGGGTGAAGACCCTATCCTGGCTGGAGGCCCTGTCCTGGGTGGAGGCCTTATGCTGGCTGGGGGCCCTGTCCTGGATTGGAGCCATATCCTGGGTGGAGACCCTATCCTGGCTGGGGGGCCTATTCTGGGTGGAGACCCTATCCTGGGTTGGAGCCCTGTCCTGGGTGAGAGCCTAGTCCTGGATGGAGGCCCTGTCCTGGGTGGAAGCCCTATCCTGGCTGGGGGACCTGTCCTGGGTAGAGCCCCTATCCTGGCTGGGGGCCCTATCCTGAGTGGAGACCCTATACTGGCTGGGGGCCCTGTCCTGGGTGAGAGCCTAGTCCTGGATGAAGGCCCTGTCCTGGGTTGAAGCCCTATCCAGGGTGGGGGCCCTGTCCTGGCTGGGGGTCCTGTCCTGGGTGGGGGCCCTGTCCTGGGTGGAGGCCCTATCCTGGCTGGGGGTCCTGTCCTGGGTGGAGGCCCTATCATGGCTGGGGGCCCAATCCTGGCTGGGGGGCCTGTTCTGGGTGGAGACTCTGTCCTGGGTGGTGGCCATGTCCTGGGTGGAGACCCTATCCTTGGTGGGGGCCCTGTCCTGGGTGGAGACTCTGTCCTGGGTGGGGGCCCTGTCCTGGGTGGAGACTCTGTCCTGACTGGGGGCCCTGTCCAGGGTGGGGGCCCTGTCCAGGGTGGGGGCTCTGTCCTGGGTGCCATCCCTGCCAACTTTATTATCAATCACACTCTCGACACAGCGAAGGTTCTGGTATAAAAGAGGGCTACATATACTTTAACTGGAACTTATCCCTAAACAAAGCCCTTTAGGTATATCTAAATCCAAAACTTTTCTTTTTAATTTGCTGAAAATACCCCACCCCCTCCCCCATCTTATAAAATTCAAAAACTAACCACAACATACAAGGCCATCCACAACATCGCCCCCCCCATCTACATCACCAACCTCATCTGCAGATATCGCCCAAATCATCCCCTCCGCTCCTCCCAGAACCTCCTGCTCTCTAGCTCCCTTGTTACCTCCTCCCATGCTCGCCTTCAGGACTTCTCCAGAGCCTCTCCCATCCTCTGGAACTCCCTACCCTGGTATATCCGATCAGCCCCTAACCTGTCCACCTTTACGCGATCCCTGACAAGTCACTTATTCAGGGAAACCTCCCCCACCTCCACATGAGAACTGTACCCGAGTCACCTCCGTCAGATCATCCCCTGAAGCTATTACCTTCTGTGCCACCTCCCCCCTCCCTTTAGATTGTAAGCTCCATGAGCCGGGCCCTCCTATTCCTTCTGCATTGACCTGTATTGTAATCGCACGGTCACCCCTTTTTATTGCAAAGTGCTGTGCTAACTGTTGGTGGATTATAAATTCTGTATAATAATAATATATACACAATATCTGTAAAAAAAAAAAAGCTGTAAAAGTAAAAATCAGTAGTTAAATCTATGGCCGGCCCCAGGCTACACAACCATTGGATAATTCACCGGTGAAAATAGTCGCCTTTGAGTTCATATTAAAGATTCTACTTAGTGGGGGAGGGGCAGAATACACGGCACTCCACATTCATTATAACTGACATGTTAATTAACAAAGGAAATAGCAAACAATATGTATAAAATATGGATACAGAGCCTACTGTTGTTTCTTTTGTCTGACTAAAATATGACCGATAACTCATATACCGCCTTTATCATATAAGACACTCGTCATAAACGTTTTTTGTTTTTTTTGAGGAGACACGTTGCTCGGTCTGTTCCCTAATACTGGAATACTAAACATTTTTATTGCATCTAACCCTTCTGTGACATTGTAGATGAATGTTCCTCCACCAGGGTTCCATTGGGTGGGTCTTCAGGAGCGCTCGGTACAAAAAGCTTTCATGAGACTCAGAGGTCAGATTGAAATGTTTATTGAATAAAAGAGGCAGATGGGTCCAACACATTTCAGGAGAAGATTGAAAAACAAATTTGCAGTGTGACCAGGTTTGACCATTTGGATCTAACCCCATTGGAGGTCTTCTAATTGTACCTCATATCCAATTCAATCAGATTCATGGTTGTAAGGGAGAGGCACCCCCCCCCCAAAAAAAAAGCATTGGCACCATTGTCACTTTTATTTAAACATTTCAATTGGACCTCTGAGTGTATGAACTTTGGTACTGGGTGCTCCTCAATAACCATCCCAAAGTTTGTTATCTACTGAATGTTCTCCGTGAGGCTATCAGAGAAGCAACATCCAAGGACCCGGACAAGGTCCATCTACACGGCACCTTCATTGCACATCAGCCCCTTTGAAGGAAAAATGACTGCTATCTTATTTCCAACTATACCAACAACTCTCTTCTGTTAGTCCAGAGATATTAAACCCACACATCACAGAAGGAGAAGAAAAAAGGGGAAGGAGGACAAAAAAAGAAGGAGGAGGAGGAGAAGAAGAAGGAGGAGGAGGAGAAGGAAGAGTAGAAGGAGAATAAGGAGTAGAAAGAGAAGAAGGAGAATAAGGAGTAGAAGGAGAAGGTGAATAAGGTGTAGAAGGAGGAGAAGAAGAAGGAGAAGAGAAAGGAGAAGGAGAAGGGGAATGAGAAGAAGGAGAATGATTTACTACTACTGATCTACTGAATGTTCTCCATGAGAGAAGCAATAACCTGGGACCCGGACAAGGTCCATCTACACGGCACCTTCATTGCACATCAGCCCCTTTGAAGGAAAAATGACTGCTATCTTATTTCCAACAATACCAACAACTCTCTTCTGTTAGTCCAGAGCTATTAAACCTACACATCACAGAAGGAGAAGAAAAAAGGAGAAGAAAGGGGAGAAAAAAAGAAGGAGGAGGAGGAGAAGGAGAAGGAGAAGGAAGAGTAGAAGGAGAATAAGAAGTAGAAGGAGAATAAGGAGAATAAGCAGAAGTTAAATAAGGAGTAGAAGGAGAATAAGGTGTAGAAGGAGAAGGTGAATAAGGAGTAGAAGGAGAAGAAGGAGGAGAAGAAGAAGGAGACAAAAAAGGAGAAGTAGAAGGGGAATGAGAAGAAGGAGAATGATTTATATAGAGGAAGAGTAACTTTTGTACTGGGTGCTCCTCAATAACCATCCCAAAGTTTGTTATCTACTGAATGTTCTCCGTGAGAGTAGCAATATCCCGGGACCCGGACAAGGTCCATCTACATGGCACCTTCATTGCACATTAGCCCCTTTGAAAGAAAACTGACTGCTATCTTATTTCCAACAATACCCACACCCCTCGCCTATTAGTCCAAAGCTATTCAACCCACACATCAGTTGTCCAGGGTTATATGGAAACCTCCTGGAGAGATCGCTATGGGTTCCCTTATCCGTTTATATACTGTACTTCTGTGTTTTATATGTACTTATACCCTCTTCTTTTTCGTTGCAGGTAAATAATGGATTGCAAGCAGAAGCAACCCAGATAGCAAGAAAAACTTGCCACGCATTTGTGGAAGTGTTGAATTGTAAGTCTGTTAACTTGCTGCAAATTTTTACTGGCAAGATGTACACTTGCAGAGCATTTGATGAAGTTCTAGCTGACACTTTTTCAATTTATAGCAAATTTGCGTGGCAAGTCTCTAGCAAAAGCAAAGTTGCGTTGGAGAGTCTACAGCAAGAGCTCTGCAAGTCTACAGTATGAAAATTCAGCCACAGTGACCCCTGTGGTGGGATGACCATTGCGCAACATAACTGAACCAGTCATGCAATGCGGTCTTGCTGCAATTGTGCAACAAACTTATGAAAGCCTGGCAAGTCTAGTGATAGCTTAGCAAATCATGTTCAAACTTGCACCACAATTGCTTGCTACCTGGGAATGTGCGGTCATTGAGTTCTTGATGAAGGAGGAGTGCAGGCTGTCCGACATCCACAGAAGGCTACAGAATGTTTACGGAGATGACACCATTGAGAAGAGCGATGTCTTGTCCTTGGTGACTCTTCTCACAGGTGTTATCTCCATAAACATTCTGTAGCCTTCTGTGGATGTTGGACAGCCTGAACCCCTCCTTCATCAGGAACTCAATGACAGCACATTGCTTCTGCTTGGAATCCATTATTTGCAGAAGAAGGAGAAGAAGAAGGAGGAGAAAGGGAGAAAAAGAAGGAGAAGGAGAAGAAGGAAAATAAGGAGTAGAAGGAGAAGGAAGAGAGGGAGTAGAATAAGGAGTAGAAGGAGAAGGAGGAGAATAAGGAGTAGAAGGAGAAGGAGGAGAATAAGGAGTAGAAGGAGAAGGAAGAGAGGGAGGAGACTAAAGAGTAGAAGGAGAAGGAGGAGAATAAAGAGTAGAAGGAAAAGGAGGAGGAGGAGAATAAAGAGTAGAAGGAGAAGGAGGAGAGGGAGGAGAATAAGGAATAGAAGGAGAAGGAGGAGAATAAGGAGTAGAAGGAGAAGGAGGAGAGGGAGGAAAATAAGGAGTAGAAGGGGAAGGAGGAAAATAAGGAGTAGAAGGAGAAGGAGGAAAATAAGGAGTAGAAGGAGAAGGAGGAGAGGGAGGAGAATAAGGAGTAGAAGGAGAAGGAGGAGAATAAGGAGTAGAAGGAGAAGGAGGAGAGGGAGGAGAATAAGGAGTAGAAGGAGAAGGAGGAGAATAAGGAGAGGGAGGAGAATAAGGAGTAGAAGGAGAAGGAGGAGAGGGAGGAGAATAAGGAGTAGAAGGAGAAGGAGGAGAATAAGGAGTAGAAGGAGAAGGAGGAGAGGGAGGAGAATAAGGAGTAGAAGGAGAAGGAGGAGAATAAGGAGAGGGAGGAGAATAAGGAGTAGAAGGAGAAGGAGGAGAGGGAGGAGAATAAGGAGTAGAAGGAGAAGGAGGAGAATGAGGAGAATAAGGAGTAGAAGGAGAAGGAGGAGATGAGGAGAAGGAGGAAAATAAGGAAAAGGAGGAGATAAGGAGTAGAAGGAGAAGGAGGAGAGGAAGAAGAAGAAAGAAGAAGAAGAAGAAGAAGAAAGAAGAAGAAAGAAGAAGAAGAAGAAAGAAGAAGAAAGAAGAAAGAAGAAAGAAGGAAAGAAAGAAAGAAGAAAGAAGAAAGAAGGAAAGAAAAAGAAGAAAGAAGAAGAAGAAAGAAGAAGAAGAAAGGAAGGAAGAAGAAGAAGAAGAAGGAAGAAGAAGGAAGAACAAGAAGAAGAAGAGAAGAAGAAAGAAAGAAGAAGAAAGAAGAAGAAAGAAGAAAGAAAGAAGAAGAAGAAGAAGAAGAAGAAGAAGAAGAAGAAGAAGGAAGAAGAAGAAGAAGGAAGAAGGAAGAAGAAGAAGAAGAAGAAGAAAGAAGAAGAAGAAGAAGAAGAAGAAGAAGAAGGAGAAGAAGGAGAAGGAGAAGAAGAAAGAGAAGGAGAAGGAGAAGGAGAAGAAGGAGAAGAATATGGAGAAGGATAAGAAGGAGTAGAAGGAGAAGGAGAATAAGCAGTAGACAGAGAAGAAGGAGGAGAAGAAGAAGGAGAAGTAAAATGAGAAGGAGAAGGGGAATGAGAAGAAGGAGAATGATTTATATAGAGGAAGAATGTTATGCCCACTTTAGCATCACTTTGGGTACAACCCTCGTAGAAGTCTGAATTATTCTACTATTACTTGACTTTACTATCTGGTTCTGTTGTTTACATTTGCCCAGGATCTTCTCTAGGAGTAAGCCTCCACACACACGGCTCCCTTTATCCCCGGGGTTCCACTTTAGCTGGCTGGTGGCTGACGATGATTTCCATCCACCATTGTGAAATCAGTGCCGTTATTTCCATTAAACATTGTACATGTGCCCCCCCCCCACTCTGCATCCAACAAGCCGAAAATGACACTCTCTTCTTTTGGTGTCCCGGGGGGACTAAATTGTCTAACTATTGTGTTGTAGAAATGTCTGTTCTTCCTCTTCTTACAGTCTGAGCGGCTGTCGTTCTCCCAATAAAGTGAGATCTCTCCGCAGCTCCGGTCCCCTAACAATGTTTTCTTATCTTCATTTTTCTTTTTTCCTTTTTTTTTTTTTTTTTTTTTCTTTTTGACACCTGCAAAAAAAATCAAGTCTGCGATCTGTCTCTCTGCGGGGTTCTCATTGTGGCGGAGAAGAGGAAGAAGGAACACAATGTTGCCGCGATGTTCGGGCTGACACCATATAACGTGTTTTGTAATGCTCTGCAGGTTTTTTTGTGTAGAATTACGCTGTGGCCCTTTTTCGTTAAGCGGCGCTAAGGACGGCAGCTGTATTCACCCCGGCGATCGACGTCTACGTGAGGCCTGCGTTCCTTCCAACAACACAGATGTAGAGGCGTCATTACAAAAAAAATCAGCTTTAACTCCCGTCCTGCCGACGCGATCGGTGCGCCCCGTTCACAGCTCCTCAACACAGAGAGGCTCTCTACTGGTTGTAAACCTCTGAAGTGAAAAAAATGAACAAAGCACAACCCTCTATAGTGTGTACTTACCTCAGTCCAAAGTGACATTAATGTCTGCTCTCTCCTCCCTCTGCTATCTGCGTGAGTCACCAAGCGATCCCAGGAGACAGCCCCCTCCAGCACACAGCAGGTGATTGATAGCCTCAGCTGTCCGTTTATTCCCTGTGAGACTGTGTAGAGGAGGGTGTGTCCATGCCCTGCACTTAGGTCTCAGATTACACTCAGCTCTCCGCTCTATGCGATGCAGTGTGTGACATCAGATCCCCGCCCCCTGCTTTCTGAGGCTCAGAAATGCTGTGCAAATTCCTAACTTTGAGGGGCTGTAGAAGAGAGAGGGCTGCAGGTAAACGGGTACAACTTATGTAGGAGGATGCTGGAATTCTACTTTAGGGACAGGATGTCGGCTGACACCCACCAAGCAAATTTCGGTCAGTTCACCTGGAACCCACCAAAATTCACTCCATGCATGGCTAGCTTTACTTAGCGGACTAAGAAACTCCCTACTTATCACACATAAAGTGGGTGTAATCCTCAGACATGAAATCTGAACAAAGCACATCCCTCTACAGTGTGTACTTGTCTCAGTCCGGAGCACTAAGTGTTATTTCTGTCTGCTGCCTCCTTCCTCTGCTGTCTGCATAAGTCCTCCTCCCTCCTCCCTCCTCCCTCCTCCCTCCCCCCTCCCCCCTCATTCCTCTGCTATCTGCATGAGTGTGCTCCTCCCTCCTCCCCCCTCCTTCCTCTCCCCTCCCCCTTCCTTCCTTTGCTATCTACATGAGTATCCTCCTCCCTCCTTCCTCTTCCCTCCTCCCCCCTCCTTCCTCTGCTATCTGCATGAGTCCCTTCTGACAAGTTTTCCTGACACCAAGACATAAAAAGGTGACAGGGGAGAGAGTGCTGGCACACAGCCTGTGATTGACAGCCTCTGCTCCTGTGTGCTGTGTAGAAGGGGGCCATGTCCCTTCTCTCCGATCAGCTCCCACTGAGCTCTGCTGAGTGTAACTTCAGCTGCCTTGCTTTCTGACAGCTCAGACAAGCTTTATCAATTCTGCACTTTGAAGGGCTGTAGAGAAGAGAAGAGAAGACTGCAAATAAACAGGTAAAACTTATGTAGGAGGGTTTGTTTCATCTCTGTGTATTGCCTGAGGATAGTCAGTTCACTGGGAATATGGAAGTGTTTGCAACCACTGTAACATGTACACACACTATATTACCAAAAGTATTGGGACACCTGCCTCTACACACGCACATGAACTTTAATGGCATCCCAGTCTTAGTCCGTAGGGCTCAATATTGAGTTGGCTCCGCCCTTTGCAGCTATAACAGCTTCACCTCTTCTGGGAAGGCCGTTCACAAGGTTCAGGAGGGTGTCTATGGGAATGTTTGACCATTCTCCCAGAAGTGCATTTGTGAGGTCGGGCACTGATGTTGGATAAGAAGGCCTGGCTCGCAGTCTCCACTCTAATTCATCCCAAAGGTGTTCTATTGGGTTGAGGTCAGGACTCTGTGAAGGCCAGTCAAGTTCCTCCACCCCAAACTCACTCATCCATGTCTTTAGGGACCTTGCTTTGTGCGCTGGTGGGCAGTCATGTTGGAACAGGAAGGGGCCGTCCCCAAACTGTTCTCACAAAGTTGGGATCATGAAAGTGTCCAAAATGTCGCCTTAAGAGTTCCCTTCACTGGAACTAAGGGGCCAAGCCCAACCCCTGAAAAACAACCCCCCACCATAATCCCCCCTCCACCCCACACCATAATCCCCCCTCCACCAAATAATTTGGACCAGTGCATACATTTGTGTTTTTATATATATTTTATAATAAATCATACTCCCCTGAGCCCCCTCTCGATTCAGCGATGTGCATGGGAGCCTCAGCTGCCTTGGGTCTCTCTCTCCTCTTTGGCTCCCACTTCTGTCAATCACAGCCAGTGAGCCAATGAGGAGAGAGTGGGGGCTGAGCTGTGGTTCTATGTGTCTTATGGACGCATAGTGCGGGGCTCAGGAGCAAGTTGCTATTGGGGCACTGGGCAAGGGGGAGGAGCCAGAAGAACCGGCAGGGGACCCGAGAAGATGAGGATCGGGGCTGCTCTGTGCAAAACCATTCCCCAGAGGTGGGTAAGTATCATGTGTTTCTTATTTAAAAAAGAAGAAGAAGAACCTTTAATATGACTTTAATCCTTAGCAGGTCCCAACAACCTTCTCCAGATGAATCCAGGCAAGAAACCGCATTAAAAAAAAAAAAGAGCAAATAAGGAATAATTGTTTTCAGAAATACTCGATCTTCATGCTGGTCTGTGATCGTCGGAGGGAACTTGGCAATCCTCATCTTCAATCCTGAATCTTCCAGGGAGTCCAGCGTCCATAGAAGAGCCTCGGGAGCTCGATGGGTGATTTTTGGTCACATGATTGTAATTTTCTTAATGATCGATCACCTTTTCTGCTCGGATTCCCATGGGAATTCCCACAAGGTTCCGAGTTGGTCATTAACCCGGACGATCTCACATGCAATTAAAGAGCCCTGCAAAACTTCCCGTGATTAATCGCCTCCATAGACTTCTATAGGCCAAGCAATTCATTGCACATACAAAGGATTGTTCTGAGGGTTTCCATCGGTTCTCTCCAGAGTTTGATTAATCCCATAAGACAAAGAGAACATCAATCACAGACCGTTCCTACCAATCCCATGCTGGTTTACCATCAGAGTGAAATCATAGAGTCATCTCACATACAGGATTGTATCTACGTCATATTTTAACCAGTTTCTGTCCAGAAGACGGCTACAATGTGGGCTTACTGTGCCGGGAGGCGTACATGGACGTCCCCCAGGAATGCGCTGTCCGCACGCCCCCTGTGGTGCGCGGGTGGCGTGCTCTGCGATCGCCCAGTCCTTCGGTCCTTTACCACTTGATCAGCTGTGTCCAATGACAGCTGATCATGATGTAAACACGAGCCGGTTATCGGCACTCCTTTCCTCAAGGTGACCGTGTGAGGAGAGGAGAGGAGAGCCGATAACAGACTTGTGTTAAAGGGACATTGGCACCAGGACTATTATCAATGTCCTGATTATCAGTGCAGTCTCAACAATGCCCACCAGTGCTGCCAATTAGTGCTCATCAGTGCTGCCAATCAGGGCCCACCAGTGCTGCCATTTAGTGCTCATCTGTGCTGCCAATCAGTGCCCACCAGTGATGCCAATCAGTTCTCATCGGTGCTGTCAATCAGTGCCCATCAGTGCTGCCAATCAGTGGCCATCAGTTCTGCCAATTATTGGCCATCAGTGCTGCCAGTCAGGGCCCACCAGTGCTGCCAATCAGGACCCACCAGTGCTGCCAATCAGTGCTCATCAGTGCTGCCAATCAGGGCCCACCAGTGCTGCCAATCAGTGCTCATCAGTGCTCCCAATCAGTGCCCATCAGTGCTGCCAATCAGTGGCCATCAGTGCTGCCAATTAGTGCTGCCAATCAGTGCCCATCAGTGCTGCCAATCAGTGCCCACCAGTGATGCCAATCAGTTCTCATCAGTGCTGTCAATCAGTGCCCATCAGTGCTGCCAATCAGTGCCCATCAGTGCTGCCAATTAGTGGCCATCAGTGCTGCCAATCAGTGCCTCCTCATCAGTGTCACCTATCAGTATCCATCAACGACACTTACCAGTGCCCATCAGTGCAGCCTATCAGTGCCACCTATCAGTGCAGCCTATCAGTGCCCACCAGTGCCACCTATTAGTGCCCATCAGTGCTGCCTATCTGTGCCCATCAGAGCTAGTTATCAGCGCCCTTCAGTGCCACTTATCATTGCCTTTTTACCAGTGCCCATCAGTGCCATCTATCAGTGCCTATCAGAGCTGCTTATCAGTGCCCTTTAGTGCCACTTATTGCCTTCTCATCAGTGCCCATCAGTGCCACCTATCAGTGCTGTTCTCATCAGTGCCCAATGACCTATTTGCAATATTTTATAACAAACTATGAAAAATGTTTTTTTTTTTCTTGCCCTCACTCGACTTCCTGCCCAGCCATCGGTTTCATCGGATTGGTTTCCGGGCTTAACAGCGGTTCTAGCAAGCTCAGAAATGACCGGGAATTGGCGGTGCACCTCTCCCGCCACCTATAAAAGTGAAAGCTGGCCACCTGATGTAAATAGTGATACCTGGGTATGGACAGCTAGCTGTTGCCATAACAACGGTATTTAACGTCAAAATCTTGACATCCATTCCCAGTTAGGGTGGTCGGCAAGTGGATAAAGACGGCCCTGGTCCCAGTAACAGAAAGATGTCCAGTGCAAAAAAAATCTATACTGAAGAGAAGATGTGACACCTTCACACGTCCAAGTATTCTTCTAGGAGAGGCCAATCACCATCTCCCTGTAGAGCCAACGCTCACCAGAACCGATGGTTGCCATTACAGCAGCGCGTGCGCCCGTGACTTGTGTCTCAAAATCCACAGAGTGTGTATACACTCTCCCCAGATCTGCATCAGGTGGCACCTCTCACTGGGATGAATAAGGCTCAAGAGTTTGGTATTTTAATGAAAACTTGATGTATAACTATAGCACCCTCTGGTGTGCTAGATGCACAGTATATAGGTTTGCTAGTGTAGGAAAATTTGGTTTTGGCTGAGAGCCAGGCCTGGGTTGAATCTGGGTCAGGGTTGAGTGACCCAGGGAGGCTGGGTGACTCAGCAAGCAGCTTCTCTGTTGCCTCCCCCTGTTTTCTGGAACCTTGGAGAAGCTTCCAGATGTAGTGGGTGGAGGTTAGGAGAAGTTGTTTGGCTTATTTATGAGGTCCTTAACCAATCCCCAGAGGACAGTGGTCTGGAAGGGGGATAGGCACCTTATAAATAGGCACGAGTCATGCCAGTAGGGGCAGTCAGGTGAAAGATGGAGAAGGAGTGCTAAAGAGGTTGTTGGTGGCCCTTGAGGGTGCCCCCTAGTCTGGGGGGGGGTGACCTTGGACCTGGGCCTCAGGTGCTAGAAGGATCCCCCCACAACACATGGAGGAACCACTTCCTGGAGGCACAGGAGCAAGGAGAGGACAATGGGAGCAGGTTAGCACATCTATGAGATCTCCTGAGGAGTCAGCTGGGTGGGCTGGTGAGTGCCAGTCTGGGAGGACTATGGAGAAGTTAGCCTGGAGGGCTAGTGAAAGGGGCAGCTGCAGCCAGATGGGCTGGCAGGGCCTGAAGAGGTGGTGCTGGGCTCAGTGACCACGGGAGGAAGTGCTGAAAATGTGTGAGCTGTGTCACTCCAACGTTCTACAAGTATAGGGGTGGGGAGGCCCTGCCTGCATGGCTCTGGTAAGCGGCGGAGGGCACCGAAGCGTGGTGGGAGAGGGGTGGGGCCCTTTCCTGCCCACGATAAAAGTGATCTCTTAAGCACTCTTGATCTCTCTTACGGCCAATCTGCCGCAGAGACCACTTTTATCTGAAAGCGGACCACCCGCTAAAAAGAGGATACCTGGGTTATGGCAGCTATCTGCTGCTATAACAACAATATTCTTCTTCAAAGTACCGACGTAAAACAACGGCGGGCGGTCCGTAAGTGGTTAAATGGTTTACCAATACTGCACTTAGGGGGCGCTGTGTCTCTTTTCCTTTGTTGCTTTGCAGAGACGGCTTCTAGCTCTTCACACTGGCTGCCCTTAGTGCTGGTACATGGATTCCTCTCCCTCTTCATCTTACAGACTGTTGCTATGGACTTTGTCCCTCCTATTGAGAACATTTTTTAAAATCACATTTATTTGATCTGTGTACACCTCCAGGGTCTCTCCTCAAACGAGCGCCAAGTTTATTTTTTTGTCTGTTTTTTGTCTGTTTGTACTTAGATAAAACAGCTGCTGCCGACCCGGGAACGCACAGCAGCGTGACGTCAGCACAAGAAACACTGTCTAACGCGTTTCATCCAATGGGGGTGTTGATAATGTCCCACCTTTTGTGTATTTTCCCCCCCAAAAAATTGCATTTTAAAAACCACCACACATTTTATTCTCTGCTTAAAAAAAAAAATATATATATATATATATATATATATATATATATATACCGTATTTATCGGCATATAACACGCACTTTTTTCCCCTGAAAATCAGGGGAAAATCGTGGGTGCGTGTTATAGGCCGATCCCCCCCAATTGTGTGTGATCGGAGCGATCGCGGCAATTGCCGCGATCGCCGCCGACATACACAGCCGTGTGGAAATTCAAATACGGCGCCGAGACTGCAGGGACTCTTCGGAGCGGAGCTACACATAGCCGAGAGTCCTCGGGTTTTCTCGGCGCCGCTTACAGTCCCGCCCATAGGGCGGAACTGGGCGGGACTGTAAGCGGCGCCGAGGAAACCCGAGGACTCTCGGCTATGTGTATCAGCGCTCTGCCGAGTCCCTGCAGTCTCGGCACCATATTTAAATTTACACAGGGCTGTGTATGACGGCAGGGATCGCGGCGATCCCACAAAGCTACACGGGGGGGCAAGGCTGCACTGGGGCAATGCTGCATGGGGGCAAAGCTGCACTGGGGACAAGGCTGCATGGGGGCAAGGCTGCACTGGAGAAAAGCTGCACTGCCATGGCTGCACTGACATTGCTGCACTGACATGGCTGCACTGGGGCAAAGCTGCACTGACAAGGCTGCAATGGACACTGGGGCAAGGCTGCACTGACACTGACAAGGCTGCAGATGGACACCGATAACGCTGCATTGATGGGCATTTTAATGTAAGTTTTTCTTCCTTAAACTTTACTCCTAAAAGTTTTTTTCCTTAAAATTCCCTCCTTAACTTGGGTGCGTGTTATACGCCGGCGCGTGTTATACGCCGATAAATACGGTATATATATATATATATATATATATATATATAATGTTTGGGGGTTTAGGTAATTTCCTAGCAAATAATACAGATTTTTCCATGTAAACAAAAAGTGTCAGAAGGTGGCCTGGTCTTCAAGTGGTTAATCCTCACTGGTGGCCTATCTGGGAGGGGCTACAATGGTAGACACGTGCAATTCGTTTAGTTCCAAATTTGTGTTTTTGAACGAATTTCGACAAATATGTTAATTGTGGAAATATCTGAATGAACGAAAAATTTTCGAATATTTGTAAATTCGTAAATTCATAAATTCTAAAATTCGTAAAATTCGAAGATCCGAAAACCCGATAATTCGAAAATATGAAATAACAACTGACTAATAATAACTTAACTATTACTAATTGTTAAATTATAGGTATTGGAATTTCCTTTCAAATTTGGCTGTTAGTGAACGTAACGAATACGAATTTATCCGAAGTTAGGAATTATCCGAAATAATGAATGCCGCATCTAAACAATTGGAACGTAAGGACTTAAATAATAAATAATAATAAACACTTTTTATTATTATTTTTTAATAATTTGTTTAGATGTGACATTCGTTATTTCGGCTGATTCCTAACTTCGAATAAATTTGTATTCGTTATGTTCACTAACAGCCAAATTTGAAAGGAGATTCCAATACCTATAATTTAATAGTTAGTTATTATTGGTTAGTTAGTTATTCTTTCAAATTTTCGGATTTTCTTTCTGTCAGGGCTGGGCTCAGCTCTTCCTTCTCTGAGCTGGCCGCTCAGCTGTTGGCTAATTGCCAGCTCCTATCTCTCCACAGTTACTCACCTATTGATGATATCCTGCTCGTCAGTCCTGCCTACTTAAGCCATCCAGCCCAAAGGATCTCTGCCTTCACCTTGATCAACATCACAAGAAACATCTCCTGTGTTCCTGTTTAAAGACTGGCTTTGCTGACATCCCTTCTGGCTCCAGATCCTGCTTGCTGTTCCACTACATTGATCCCTGACTTCTGGCTTGGCTGACTATCCATTCCGGTTCCTGAGCTCTGGCTATGTTTTGACTACGTTTGTTTTTACTTTAATTATTAAACAAGTGTGATTTAACTGTACTTCTGTCTCGGCCTGATCTCATGGTTTCTGACACTTTCTTATTTTTGGATTTTCGAACTTTCAAATTTACAGATTTTTAAATTTTTGAATTTTACGAATTGCGATCATGACGAATGACCTGAAAAACCCCCCCGTATGGAACGAAAAATGAACACATTTGGCAGTGCACATGTCTATAGTAATGATGACGATGATAAAAAAAAAAAAAAAACATTTTCCTTTTCGGAACGATACATTTTGGGAACGGAAAGAGATAAATAAGAGCCGTCCGTTCATACATTATGCAGCTCTGTGGAATTAATAGTTTGTCATTCCCTGCCGATTGACCTTTATGCTGTACAAAGGTAAAATTGAGTCCTATTTTTCCAGGCGGATATATAAATGGGGAAAGGTTCAGTCGGGTTCGGCGGCGGCGGGGCGGGGGGGGGAGGGGACAGTATGATTTATAGATGGAATACACACACAGCCATACATCATGTGAAGTCAAAGGAACTCCACATTTCACAAGATACATTTGCTGGCATCGCCTTCATTCCTGGAATATTTTATATCCTGAGTTTTGCCGCTGCCTGCGTATTCCGTGCCGCTCCAAGCGTTCATATGTCTCCGGAATGCTGATGATATGTCAGCGGTGCGGCTTTAATGATAACGAATTTGCGTCAAAAAAATATGAACGGAAACACACTCAGGATTAATAACCGGGGCGACTACCAACATGTAAACTTCTTATGACCCCCATTCCCTATTATACCCCATTCCCTATTATATCCCATTTCCCCACAATTCATATGGAGAGCTACCCCCATAGGAGCCGCATGCATTTAACTAGTTCTTTCCCAAAACAGAGCAGAGGCAACCAGGCAACAGTCCATTCACCCCGCCTCCAATATATAGTCTAGGGCCTGGGGGGGGGGGTCAAACTCAAATTAAAACTGGGTCACATCAGTATTATGGTTACCCTTAAAGGGCCGGTTGTATCTGTAAGACTACACTATATTGCCAAAAGTATTGGGACGCCTTCCTTCCTTTACAAATCCCGTGAACTTTTTAATTTAGCCATGTCTCTCCACTTCCTGTTTGCCTGATTATTGTGCTCTTTCCAGCTAATATCACACTCTTGTCACTTCTGTTGCTGTCCTTATGACTACCTATCATTACCAACCTTTAGCTTGTTCCTCTACTATGCTTCTGCTTTATCTGTTTACTGGGACATAGTACAGTTGCAATACACGAGAGTAGAGGGTCCTGCTCATAAGAGCTTACAATTTAAAAGGGTGGGGCAAGTGGTACGAAAGACTATAACTGGGGGGGGGGGGGGCGATGGAAGTGCTAAAAGATTAGCTGGAGGTGTGATAGGCTTCCTTGAAGAAATGAGTTTTCAGGGATCGCCTAAAGGCAGCCAGAGTAGGATATAGCCAGACAGATTGAGGTAGAGAGTTCCAGAGAATGGAAGAAGCTCTGAAGAAGTCCTGGAGAAAAGAGTAGGAGGTCTTGGGAGGAGCGGAGAGGCCAGTGGAGGGATTGGCAGAAAGGGGTGGAAGACACTGAATGGAGATCAGTGGAGGGATTGGCAGAGCGGGGTGGAGGACACTGAATGGGGGCCAGTGGAGGGATTGGCAGAGAAAGCCAGTGGAGGGAATGGTAGAGAGGAGTGGCGGATAATGAATGGAGGCCAGTGAAGGGATTGGTAGAGAGGGTTGGAAGACACTAAGCAGAAGCCAGTGGAGGAATTGGCAGAGAGGGGTGGAGGACACTAAATGGAGAGCCGTGGAGGAAATGGTAGAGAAGGGTGGAGGACACTGAATGGTGGCCAGTGGAGTGATTGGCAGAGAGGGGCGGAGGACACTCAATGGAAGTCAGTGGAGGAATTGGCATAGAGGGGCGGAGGACACTGAATGGAGACCGGGGGAGGAATTGGCAGAGAGGGGCGGAGGACACTGAATGGAGGCCAGTGGAGAGATTGGCAGAGAGGGGTGGAGGACACTGAATGGAGGTCAGTTGAGGGATTGGCAGAGAGGGGTGGAAGACACTGAATGAAGGTCAGTTGAGGTATTGGCAGAGAGGGTTGGCAGACACTGAACGGTTGGTAAGGTAGATGAGTCTGGCAGCAGAATTCCTGATAGACTGAAGAGGGGAGGAGCCTATAGAGAGGTAAGCCAATGAGGAGGGAGATGCAATAGTCAAGGGGAGTGAATGAGGAGCTTAGTGGTTTCATTAGTTAAAAAGGGGTGAATTTTGGAGATGTTACGGAGGTGAAGTCTACAAGCTTTTGACAACTATTGGATTTGGGGCTGAAAGGAGAGGTCAGAGTCCGGAATTACACCGAGTACCCTGGTAAGAGGGGAGGGACTGATAGTTGCATTATTGATCTAGATGGAAATGTCATATAGGGGGGCACAGGCGGTGGGGGGGGGGGGCGGATATTACCAGCTCAGTTTTAGAGAGATTTCGTTTGAGGAAGTGGAGTGACATCCATGCTGATATGTCAATTAGTAAGTTAGTAATGCGTGAATGGACTGACAGGGTGAGGTGAGGAGTAGAGAGATATATTTGGGTGTCATCAGCGTAGAGAGTTGGTCCTCACGTGTGCATTGTAGGGGATCTGACCTGGTGACGTCACACCCCGGCACCGGTCGGCGTGATGCCAGACACTTGGTTGGGGATTATATCTATCAGGCATTGGCCTGCTGGATGGTGCGGAGGATGGTTGCCCGGGGGGGGATTTCTGTGGAGGCTGCTTGGACCTGTTTGGATGTGGAGGTTATTCATCCATGTCCGACTGTTATTTATTATTTGCTGGAGTGGTTCCAGCGGTCACTGCTATCATTTACCGCATTACTTAATGGGGGTCATTTTTTCCTCCTAGGTCATGATTGATCCTTGTACCTATATACTAGTAATCTCCACATTATAAACCAGATTGGAACATCTTGGAACATCTTGATCTCTGGCTTTTTCTTTGCTGCTTATGCTTCCGAGCTATTTGTATGGGGGCACTACAGCCTCCAAGTGGGTAATTCCAGCCCTCTTTCTCCTCCAGGTTATAGACATATTCCCGGCCAATCCCTCCCTCCCTTGGACAAAAGGTTAGTTACTTGAATTATATATATATATATATATATATATATATATATATATACACCTCTTTTTTTATATCAAGCGTTACATGGACACATGTGTACTAATATAAACCTTTGTACAACAAACCCTCTTTTCTAGTAGCTAATCAGCATATCTAACACCTATCCAGCCCCTCCATGTCGGCCACAGGGAAATACTGGTGACATTACTGTTCAGCCTCGATCTCCTATGGGCCTTCACCAATAAGCATTTGAATGTCTCTCACTTCCTCAATTAACTGTCTTTCTGTTTACATGTAAGCATTAATAATTGGTGCTTAACATGTAAACTTTATCACCTTATCTATAGATTTTATTATGTGTTCCTCCTGAAGAAGCAGCCTATTAGCCGGCCCGTGGAACATGTAGAGGATGATCGTGCACTGAGTAAACTCAAAACTCCTACTTTCCATCATGGAGTGTATTTGAGTACCAGTGTAATGTCAAATCTGGACAATTTTTTATAGTCATAATTATCTGGATACTTGATTATATTTTAACTATGTATCAATAAAATCCTTCTGTTTTATCTCGTGTTCAATCTGTTCAGGGTTCCAGAGATGGTCAAGTTTTTTTTTCCTGCTCCCCTTTTCCGCTTTGGAGACCCCTCTTGGGGAACTGTCTCCTTGCACTTCATTATCTATCAGCATAGAGATGGCATTGGAAGCCATGGGGAGGTTATACATTGACGAAGGGAGGAGGTGTAGATAGAGAAGAGAAGGGGTCCAAGAACAGATCCTTGGGGGACCCCCACAGAAAGAGGAAGTGGAGAGGAGGAGACAGAGTTATAGGCCACACTGAAGGAGCGCTGTGATAGGAGGAGAACCAGAATAGAGCAGCGTCTTGGAGACCAAGGGAAGGGAGTTTATTGAGCAGGAGCGGGCGTGGTCAGCAGTACGAAAGGCCACAGAGGGGTCTAGTAGTAGGAGTATGGAGTATTCCAGAGATGGTCTTTAACTAGTTGTGACGAATCCTTGTCCTCAACAGGACTATGTCCACCGTAAATGCTTCCTCTGTCCAGCACTATCCAAGACCCCTTAGCTCACCCAGTCATTAGCCGTAACACAGTGTAGGTCGAACAACAACATCAAACTGATATATTCCAGCACATGTTACCTCAGATATCCAACTCCTGCCCCCCAACCTTGGATTCAGGGCAGGGTAAACTGTCCAATCACAATAGACACACAGGTCAGGTGTATTCCAACTCCTCATCAGTAAACAGTCTTATTAACCATGGAGAGCTGTTGGAGGAATCCACCCCCACCCCCTCCACATAGACATTCATCCCATAATATATACGTTTTTTCCAAGGCAGACAGACACAAACAATGGAATACAACCACACCTCAAACGATCACAGCAAAGAGTCCACAACAGCATGAGACAATATACAATATATACATATACAGTGCAACCTCGGTTTGTGAGTAACGCGGTTAATGAGCGTTTCGCAAAACAAGCACTGCATTTCTAAAAATCCTAACTTGGTTTGCGAGTGTTGTCTCGCAAAACGAGAAGGATTCAGGCCAAAAGCGGTGTGCAGTACCACTTTTGGCCTGAGGTGGGGGGCGCCGGAGTCGAACAGTGCTGACCGTCGGCGTTCGGAAATGCACGGAAATGCCCGAGGAGGCGTTCGGCTGACCTTGGCAAACCTCTGGAAAGGCTCGTGAACTGAGTCTTTCCGAGGTTTGCCGAGGTCAGCCGAAGTGTGCTCGGGCCTTTTCGGCTGTTTCCGAGGCTCTCCGGCGCCCCCCGCCTCTGGCCTCATGCGGTATTGCATACCATTGAAGTCAATGCGAAACTATTTTAGTTTCTATTGACTTCAATGGAAAAACTCGCTTTGATATGCAGGTACTTTGGATTACGAGCATACTCCTGGAACGGATTATGCTCGTAATCCGAGGTTCCACTGTATACAACATTGAGTCTGACTAGCACAGATCATAGTGGGGTTCTCGGTCACCCTGTGCCCCTAATGGACACAGGGTGATTTACACATAGGAGGGGTCGGGGAAGCTGGACACGGAGTTTCCAGAGCTCTCCAAGGTAAGCCGAGTTGCACAAACCCCCCCCCACCCAAAGTGACTCCCGTCACAGTCTGTAATAGTTTTTATCTGTTTCATGTAGATCATGTATGATGATTGTTATGCTTTGTTTTTATTATGTGATTTGCAATGACAATGTTGCATGTATGTGTCTGTTTCTTCATGAAGTCTAAATTCTAATGAGTAAAATGTTCAGTAATTCTAATTACACTTCAGTATTTCCAAAGTATTCACTTCTATTTTGCATTCATAATTTTTTCCTAAATCTGGTGGCATTTCCTTCCTAGTCTCCATCCATGACGGTGCACATGCCGGCATACATCTGTGTGAGGGGTTGGCGTGTCTATGCGTGTCTATGAGGGAATCCTATTTTCAGTAACAAAGCTTCCAAGAAAAACGTGTAAATTATTCACCAGCGCGGGTGATAAACAAGATGCTGAATCTAACGAATCTTAACTTATTTATGTAACATGTGTCGGCTGTTCACACCTGTATTGTCAAGTCTCAAACCATCGCAGTGGATTACCGGCTTCACTTGCAATAAAGTCACCGTAGCGTTATGCGTTACGGCATGGCGGCTGGTAACATTGACTTAACAGAATGCTTCCTCCCCATGGAAGGAGGCCATGATGGAGGGGGTGAGTTCACTGGTTGTCTCATCTTATATTCCCCTAGCAGTAGTTAATGTTATTCGGGTCAAGGACAAGACTTTAACCACTTGCCCTCCAGAAGCTTTTACCCCCCCCTTCATGACCAGGCCATTTTTTGCTATTCAGCACTGCGCTACTTTAACCGCTTGCCGACCAGCCGCCGCAGTTATTCCGATAAACATGAGAAAAGTCCTGGACAGCCGCACTCAAATAGAAATTTCCTTTATTCAGTAAAAACAATAAAAGTACATATATGCCACAGCAAGAAGAGGGAAGCTGACGCGTTTCACACTGCAATCAGTGCTTAATCATAGCTATGCTAAGCTATGATTAAGCACTGATTGCAGTGTGAAACGCATCAGCTTCCCTCTTCTTGCTGTGGCATACATGTGCTTTTATTGTTTTTATGGAATAAAGGCGATTTCTATTTGAGTGCGGATGTCCAGGACTTTTATCATCTTTATTGTTACAAGCATTGCCGACACCTGAGGCTTCCAGTCTGGAGGAGAGGTTTCTGATTGACCTTCTAATGCCCCGTACACATGGTCAGATTTTCCGATGGAAAATGTCCGATCGGAGCGTGTTGTCGGAAATTCCGACCGTGTGTGGGCTCCATCAGACATTTTCCATCGGATTTTCCGACACACAAAGTTGGAGAGCAGGAGATAAAATTTTCCGACAACAAAATCCGTTGTCGGAAATTCCGATCGTGTGTACACAAATCTGACGGACAAAGTGCCACGCATGCTCAGAATAAATAAAGAGATGAAAGCTATTGGCCACTGCCCCGTTTATAGTCCCGACGTACGTGTTTTACATCACCGCGTTTAGAACGATTGGATTTTCCGACAACTTTGTGCGACCGTGTGTAGACAAAACAAGTTTGAGCCAACATCCGTTGGAAAAAATCCTAGGATTTTGTTGTCGGAATGTCCGAACAAAGTCCGACCGTGTGTACGCCCTATTAGAGCGGTGATTTCTTCCTCCCTTACTTCTGGACACCGCAGTTATACCGCGGCAACATGGCTCGGCTGCACGAATCGCCGTCATGTTACATCGCTTCTATTTGTGGCCACTAGGGGTGCCCCCTAGTGTTAACCCCCTTCACTGCCAGTGACATTTGTACAGTAATCAATGCATTTTTATAGCACTGATCGCTGTATAAATGCCAATGGTCCCAAAAATGTGTCAAAATTGGCCGATGTGTCCGCCATAATGTCGCAGTCACGATAAAAATCGCAGGTCACCACCATTACTAGAAAAAACAAAAATAATAATAACAAAAATGCAATAAATATATCCCCTATTTTGTAGATGCGATAACTTTTGCGCAAACCAATCAATATATGCTTATTGTGATTTTTATTACCAAAAATATGTAGAAGAATACGTATCGGCCTTAAACTGAGGAAAAATTAGCTTTTTTTTAAAAAAAATGGGGGATATTTATTATAGCAAAAAGTACAAAATATTGTGTTTTTTCTTTCAAAATTGTCGCTCTTTTTTTTGTTTATAGCGCAAAAAATAAAAACCGCAGAGGTGATCAAATACCACCAAAATAAAACTTTGTGGGGAAAAAAGGACGTCCATTTTGTTTGGGTACAACGTCGCACGACCGCGCAATTGTCAGTGTCGAATCGCAAAAAATGCTAATTGCGCGGTCATACAGAAGCAATGTGCCCCCATTGAGTTCTTGATGAAGGAGGGGTTCAGGCTGTCCGACACCCACAGAAAGCTATAGAATGTTTATGGAGATGACACCCCTGACAAGAGTCACTAATGACAAGACATTGCTCTTCTCAATGGTGTCTTTTCCGTAAACATTCTGTAGCCTTCTGTGGTTGTCAGACAGCCTGCACCCCTCCTTCATCAAGAACTCAATGACAGCACATTGCGTCTGCTTGGAATCCATTAATTACAGAAGAAGGAGAAGAGTGAGGAGGAGAAGAAGGAGAAGAAGAAGGAGAAGGAGGAGGAAGAGAAAGAGAAGTAGAAGGAGAAGAAGGAGAAGGAGAAGGAGAAGGAGAAGGAGAAGGAGAAGGAGGAGAAGGAGAAAGAGAAGGCAAAGGAGGAGGAAAATGAGAAGAAGAAGGAGAAGGACGAGGAGGAGAAGGAGAATGAGTAAAAGGAGGAGAAAGAGAAGAGGGAGGAGGAGGAGGAGAAGGAGAAAGAGGAGGAGGAGGGGGAGAAGAAGAAAGAGGAGGAGGTGTAGGAGAGGGAGAAGGAGAAGGAGGAAAAAAGGAAGAGAAGGAAAAGGAGAAAAAAAATGAGGAGGAGGAGGAGGAGAAGGAGTTACTCCTCTATTGGACATTCAGAAACCAATTATCTCCCCCCTTTTTTTAATCTACTCTTTTATACAGTAGAGCCGAGCTCAGACGTGTTTGGATGCTCATCCAAATCCATGTTACCAAGCCCGCCAATGGATCAACCACATGCGACGGGGCATTCCCTGCCCTGCAGCCACACGTATACAAGCGATATGTATATGTGAGGCTGCAGGGTGGGAAATGCCTCGACCACAGGTGATTGGTCTATTACAGGTGGCAGCTTCCTACTGGGATTGGCCACATGGGTTCGGAAGAACATCTGAGCTAATCTCTACTCTTCTATATGCGTGTGCACATTGTAGCATTGTATTCTTTTATTGACAAATAATACCAACACATTTGAAGAGCTTGCACCTTTCCATTGCGTTTGTAAGCAGGGGTTGGGGCTCTTTTAGGATGCCCCTGCTCTGTTCCTTATTTGAATGTGGGTTGGAACCTTTCCCTGGACAGTTAGTATAAAAGAAGAAAGAAGAGCCTGCATAGGGGTTGATGGGAAGAAGTCGTCATAGAGTTCCTCAAGGTGTGGTAGTAAGGTGCCACAAGAGCTTTTCCCTTAGAAGCCCTGTCTGTCTTGCGAGTACCTTTGGGGTATGGATGTGTTGGAAGAAGGAGTAAAGAAAAGAATGCTGGCTTGCATCCTCTCTGTGTAGGATACGTTTACTTGTTATCCTGGAAGATGTTACCTGAGACTTGGGATGCATTTTGTCATTCCTAAATCAGTAAATCGTTGGAAAAGCAAAATCTGTTTGGACATTCTTTATTGGGGAGATGGATCTGGATTATCATTATGAGGCCTTGCACCTCAATGTAAGTATTGAGACAAGATAGTGGAGCCTCCCCTGAAGATAAGAGAGCCGAAAAACCTCTTCTTGTACAGTATTCCATGAGGTCACAGGAGAATGTCCCTAGGCCATCAGGTGGTTTGGCCGGTGACTATTAGGAGACCCGCTTATAAATTAACCAATAATACTATTTCAAGAGCTGGTTCTGTTCAGCTCAGCTGATTGCTTTAAAAAAGACCTGGATTATTTCCTAAATATACATAATGTAATTGGGTACTGACATTTGTAGGTAAAGTTGATCCAGGGAAAATCTGATTGCCTGTTGGGGGATCAGGAAGGAATTTTTTCCCCTGCATGAGCAAATTGGATCATGCTTTGCTGGGTTTTTTGCCTTCCTCTGGATCAACTGTGGGTATAGGATTGTGTATTTTTTTCCCCTTTTATTGGTTGAACTAGATCAGGGGTAGACAACCTGGGGCTGTCCAGCTGTTGTGGAACTACATTTCCCATGAGGCATTGCAAGGCTGTCAGTTACAATTACTCCCAGAGGCATGATGGGACTTGTAGTTCTACAAAAGCTGGAGGGCCCCAGGTTGCCTACCCCTTAACTAGATGGTCTTTATTGGACCAGAATAACTATGTAACTAGGTACTATAACTTCAAACAGTACATTAAGGCAAAGACCCTTACCTGTATTTGGCATCACCAGCCGCCCTCCTTGATGGCCAAAAAGTCCACAGACTCTCATCTCCGGCTTGGAGGAAACAGAGGACAGGTTCTGAATGTAGGGAGTTTTGTTCCTATTGTGTAAAGTTCCAAAGCACCTGTTGTTCCCATGAGGAAAGGTCCCCGAGAGGGTCTTGCTGTGGAACTCCGGCCTCTCAGTCACCCCCAGTGACACCATAAATGAACTTTGCACTTTGACCTTGATGTCTGTTAGGGGGTTAAAGATTGAGGATTCAGTCATTAGCTCTTTGTCCATGGGGTCCTGGAAACAAATGGGACCGCTGTAGGTTCTGCTGACCGTTAAGTCAGGCTGGAGCGAGGAGTTCAGTAGAAGAGAGTTACCTGCAAGACAAAAGGGATCAGCTGTCAATTGGTGACCACAACCCAGGCCTTATCATGAACTGCACAGGTGACCATTGTGTTAGACTCACTCGGGATAGAGTCTTTTGGAGGGGACTGAATGCTAGCCTCTTGTCTACTGACTCTGGTCTGTTAAGGGGAACCTTTGTTTCAGCTCCCCACGCACCTCCTACGTCTAAGTCACCCTGTGTCTATTAGGGAAACAGGGTGACTGAGAAAATGATAGACAGCTATTTAGTGGACATTGAGAATGTGGCGTGGATTACTTAAAATGGAACAGTAATATTTATCCCCAATATCTCCCAGGAAATATACAAAGACTATTCCTGGTCTGTTTGCTTCTGAACTATACATGTTAATTGAAAGAGCTGATCACATTGGCCTCCGTACAATGTGGGAGATGGATAGTCTGCTACTGTGTGAAGGAGTTCTGTGTTTATACCTATGATAATGTGTATTGTGTCTTCTGAGCTAGAAGACGACAAGTCTGACCTGAAAGGTCAAACCTGGGAGTCACCTAGGCTGGTTAAATCAGCCTTTCCCAACCTTTTCAACGTAGAGGAACCCTTGAAATAATATACCAGTCTCAATGAACCCCCAATGACTATACCTACAAGTCATGATACTTTAATGTGATGGTCAGTGGGAAGAATGCTCCTTACACTTGTGGTCATTGGGAAGAATTGCCACCTTATAAAAAGAGCAATGGTGTCAGTGGGAACTTATCTGAGAGCCAGAAATTGCCGGTTGCTTAAGGAACCCCTAGAAACCTCTGGAGGAACCCTGGTTGAAAAACCCTGGGTTAAATGATTAATTAATTAGCTCATGTTAATTTATGTTTCTGGTTACAGTTGTATTGTTGGGGTAATATGATCAGGAGTGGGGGGGGGGATGTATTTCTCAAGTGTATAAAAGCCTGTATTCTTGTTTCAAATAAACAGTTCCATTTCTGGTGTACTCCAAAGCTGGTGCTGCCTGGTTCTTGGGGTTACTATAGCCAGATCCATTGGCCTCGTGTTCCCAGGACTTGCAAAGCAGTTTCTTGGCGGAGATGCCCAACAGGGTGTCCGGAGTCCGTCACAACCCTGTGTAGACATGCAACCATCAACTAACATCCCAGGTTTTACTCTTTAGGATTAAACCCATTTAATTTAGCAAATCCGCAGATAGAATTTCAATATAAACACCCGCCCCCGGTACTAAATCCTATGTGATAGAAGCCATCAAAGCGTTTCGGGGAATACAGAATGTGCACTCATGTATCTTCAGAGTTAATATCATTTTACTATGCACTTACATACTAAGCCATGTTGTCCCCATTATGGGCTCTCTATCCATATTTCATACACATTTCATATCTGCGGTAGTATGCATGAATGGAGCCGGCTTGCTTCATTGTCACAGAAGGTTCACTTAATGTAGCTTTGCCGAGCTCTATGACTGTGTATAGGAATAATTCCCTCTATAATGACTTTCACAAGTAAATAAGATTTGTTTTCATTGATTCTGTTTGAAAGGCGCGATTCTTTTAACGCTCGCACCTTTTTGGTGGTTGGTAAAAAAAATTATCCGAGCAATAAACGATACCCGGGGCTGTATTTATCAGAGACGTTCCTGAGCTATAGAACCGGGAGAAGGCGGGTGGGCGAAAAAAAATACTTACTGGTACAATAAAACCGAAAAAAATGAAAAAAAAAATGAAAATGAAATGGATGAAAAAAAATAGAGTTTTATATATTTTTTTTCACTTTAACAAATTAACACTTTGGGGGGAGATTTAGAAAAACTGGAGAGTGCGAAACCTGGTGCCGCTCTGTAGAGAAACCAATCAGCTTCCCGGTTATTGTCAAAGCTTAACCGCTTGCCGACCAGCCGCCGTCATTATACGGCGGCAGGTCGGCTCTTACCCGCGAATTGCCATAGCTGTACGTCGGCTCCATAGAAGGCGCGCCCGCGCCCGCTGCACGGCAGGGGACCGAATGCGCGTAGCCGGCGGCCACGATGTCAGCCGGCCACCCGCGATAGCGGCAAAGAGAGTCAGAACGGAGATCTGTCAATGTAAACAGATAGATCCCCGTTCTGACAGGGGAGGAGAGAGAAAGAGATCTGCTGTTCCTATTGATTAGGAACAGCAATCTCTCTCCTCCTCCTCCAGTCAGTCCCCTCCCCCCACAGTTAGAAACACCTCCCAGGGTACACATTTAACCCCTTGATAGCCCCTTAGAGTTAACCCCTTCTCTGCCAGTGACATTTACACAGTAATCAGTGAACTTTTATAGCACTGATCGCTGTATAAATGTCAACGGTCCCAAAAAAAGTGTCAAAAGTGTCCGATCTGTCCGCCACAATTTCGTAGATCACCGCCATTACCAGTAAAAAAAAAAAAGAAATAATAAAAATGGCATAAATCTTATTTATTTATTTTTTTTTAAATGCTATAAATCTATTCCCTATTTTGTAGACGCTATGACATTTGCGCAAACCAATCAAAAAACTCTTATTACGTTTTTTTTTTTTACCAAAAATATGTAGCAGAATACATATTTGCCTAAATTGATGAAGAAATTCATTTTTTTTACTTTTTTTTGGATATTTATTATAGCAAAAAAGTAAAAAATATTGTTTTTTTTTTTTTTCAAAATTGTCACTCTTTTTTTGTTTATAGCGCAAAAAATAAAAACCACAAAGGTGATCAATTACCACCAAAAGAAATCTCTATTTGTGGGAAAAAAAGGAAGTAAATTCTATTTAGGCAAATGATACAAATGTCATATGTGTGTACAGTGTAACATGACCGCGCAATTGTCATTCAAAGTGTCACGATAAAAATCGCAGATCGCCGCCATTACTAATAAAAAAAAATAATAATAATAAAAATGCCATAAAACTATCCCCTATTTTGTAGACGCTATAACTTTTGCGCAAACCGATCAATATACGCTTATTGCGTTTTTTTTTACCATAAATATGTGGAAGAATAAATATCGGCCTAAACTGAGGAAGAATTTTGTTTTTTTATATATTTTTGGGGGATATTTAATTTAGCAAAAAATAAAAAAATATTGCTTTTTTTTTTCAAATTTGTCACTCTTTTTTTGTTTATAGCGCAAAAAATAAAAACCGCAGAGGTGATCAAATACCACCAAAAGAAAGCTCTATTTGTGGGAAAAAAAGGACGTAAATTTTTTTTTGGGTACCACGTCGCATGACCGCGCAATTGTCAGTTAAAATAACGCAGTGCCGTATCACAAAAAATGGCCTGGTCATTAAGGGCAAAAAATTTTTGCGATACGGCACTGCGTCATTTTAACTGACAATTGCGTGGTCGTGCAACGTTGTACCCAAACAAAATTGACATCCTTTTTTTTCTCACAAATAGAGCTTTCTTTTGGTGATATTTGATCGCCTCTGGGGTATTTATTTTTTGCGCTTTAAACAAAAAAAGAGCGACAGTTTTGAAAAAAAAATAATATATATATTTTTTACTTTCTTCTATAAAACATCCAATAAAAAAAATGTAAAAAATCTAATTTCTTCATCAATTTAGGCCAATATGTATTCTTCTACATGTTTTCGTTAAAAAAATCCCAATAAGCGAATATAGATTGCTTTGCGCAAATGTTATCACGTCTACAAACTATAGGATTTAAAAAAAAAGTTTTTTTGTTTTTTTTACTAGTAATAGCGGCGATCAGCGTTTTTTAGCGGGACTGCGACATTGCAGCGGACAAATCGGACTACAACTGACACTTTTTTAGGGGACCAGAGGCACCAATACAGTGATCAGTGCTAAAAAAAAAATATGCACTATAACTGTACTAATGACACTGGCTGGGAAAGGGGTTAACATCGGGGGCGATCAAAGGGTTAAATGTGTGCCTAGGGAGTGCTTACTAAATGTTTGGGGGAGGGGGTTGCGCTGTGGAAAGGCAGAGATGGGGCTCCCCGTGCTCTGGGGGTGAACCGTCCCTTGGTGTCGTCACGCCCCATGTAGGGTAGGGACCCTGAATGGATCTTGATAACATCAGGACCTTAGACTGCTGGAGCATGGGGGAGGAGACGCTGCAGGGACTGGTTTAGAAGGACCGGAAGATTGGGTAAGTAGATCTTCTTTATTGTGTCTTCTAGATCTAAATGGGCAACTGCAGTGCAAGAGCAGCCTCACCGCAAAGAAAACTTTTTACGTTTCCCAGAGTTGGGCTTCAAGCTCAAAAGAAGTGACAAGGGCACATCACTTCTGACAGGATCGACAGGTATCTCCTGAAATGCTCTGAGCCTGAAAAAAAAAAGGAAACAAATGCAGCCAAAACATCTAAGGATTGGTAACCTGAAATATATTTTTGTTTTGGGGTTCAGATGAACCTTAAGGGTTAGTTAAGTTTAAAGAATGACTGGACTTGAAAATAAATTGTATTTCCAAATTTTGCTCCCCACTGACCTTTATCATTCCACTCCTCCAGGTACATACCTACCTCAGTTCAGTAGCTATAGCTTCAGACATTTCTTTACACCCAAAAATCTTCTGGGCGTCAGGCCTGCCTCCACAATGTATTCCCGTAGACTTCTGTGGGATCATTTCTGGAGGATCCTCAGCCTCAGGACGCAACAGAAGTCTATGGGGAGCTACCTATGAGAGGAAGACGTATGGGTGACAATCATGGGGGCCGTTCTGTGAGTGGGATCATCACATAGTTGGCTTGAATACAGACTGGATTTGGTGAGGCTGATTTTTATATGGACCCATCTGTTACCCAAGCGTGCTCGGAGGAAGACTTGGACAGATCTGGAGAGCGGCTACACAACATTTCAATTGAATGTTGCAGACTTTCTTTATATAGTTATTGGTTAATTGGAAAATTCTAAGTTTGAAAAAGATACAAGCATTACCGCTCTGGACTTCCCTTTCCAACTTATATCAGCTGACAGTTCAACAAACTCTGCGAGAGTTCACTGGGAGAAGGCCAGGAGAAGAATATGATCCACCTAATGGAATGGGTCATGGTGGAAAGTTCACAATGATGTCTCCTCACCATTTAATAAAAAGGGGTAAATATAATTAATATGTAAATGTATGGATGTTTCACAGCTCAGATTATATCAGGAATAGGAAATAAAGAAAAAAAAAAGGTTTCGAAAAAGCTCAAAAGCCCGTAGGAGGCACTTCTTTGCGCTTCTTTGAGATGCCGTGTGCATGAGCCCTAAAACTGTTGTGTTGTGATACTTTACATAAACTTTCTCTTGTTATTTGGAGAACAGGATGCTGAAATGTATTTTTACAGCGTGGGGGGGGGGGAGGGGTTTTAGGTACTTTGGGCACCCCATTTATTTTATAGTCACATTGCAGTGACCCCCTAACAAGCCATGAGGGGTCAGGCTACTGAATCAGAAGAGTGGAAGAAGGACTCCATGGTTGAGTTCCCCGCACCTCGTTCTTCGTGCTTTGCCCACCATAGGGTCTCAGAGGTATGGCCCAGAGGGGTAGGTTTTGTCCTCATACCCCCCCCCCTCCCCATGCTCAGCATGCCCCAGATTCTTCGGGTTATATTGTCACAGACTCGTCTTTGGGGGACGCTTAACTAACCAACCATGAAGAGAAGAAAGGAGAGAAAACAGTGTGGATTTTCATTTCTATCCTTCGCCTCCAGGCTTCCTGAAGCATGATATTTTATTTATTCTTCCCCATCGCTGCAGAACACGGAGTAACAAGACTCTTCCCTAACGAGTCAGAGACGCTCCGCAGCTTTAAGTGGTGCTTTGCATCCTATGCATAATTCTCTCACATTGTTCCCCAGAAAACAGCTGGGAAGGGAAGAAGAAGCAGACGGCACTTCCACCGATTTTCAAAGTCTCGGGTTGAATTCAGGTTAGCGGCCAAGTCACACCTGGAATCCGGTTATGAAAGTAAAGAAATGTTCCCTCCTCAGACTTCAAAGGGAATGTGATAGTGTTGTGCCCATCTCAGGCTTCAGTGTTTTATGTCGCTGATTCGGGACAAGCATGTGGCAAGTGAAGTCAGAACTCCTGACCTAAACAACTGTCCGGGGTCTGCAGAGCGATGAAACCATTTATTCACCATTACTGTAAGGAATCTACTGATACCAATGATGGGGCACTATTCCTCTCACTGACTCCTAACAAGGGGGGCACCATTGCTCCCACTGACACCAATAATGGGGCACCTTCCCCCCCCACTGACACCAATGATGGGGCACTATTCCTCCCACTAATACCAGTGATGGGGTACTATTACTCCCACTGATACCAATGATGGGGCACTATTCCTCCCACTAACACCAATGATGGGGCACTATTCCCCCCACTAACACCAATGATGGGGCACTATTCCTCCCACTGATACCAATGTTGGGGCACTATTCCTCCCACTGACACCAATAATGGGGCACCTTTCCCCCCACTGACACCAATGATGGGGCACTATTCCTCCCACTGACACCAATCATGGGGCACTATTCATTCCACTGATACCAATGATGGGGCACTATTCCTCCCACTGATTCCAATGATGGGGCACTATTCCTCCCACTGATACCAATGATGGGACACTATTCCTCCCACTGACACCAATGATGGGGCACTATTCCTCCTACTGACACCAATCATGGGGCACTATTCCTCCCACTGATACCAATGATGGGGCACTATTCCTCTTACTGATACCAATGATGGGGCACTATTCCTCCCACTGATACCAATGATGGGACACTATTCCTCCTACTGACACCAATAATGGGGCACTATTCCACCCACTGATACTAATGATGGGGCACTATTCCTCCTACTGACATCAATGATGGGGCACTATTCCTCCCACTGAAACCAATGATGGGCCACTATTCCTCCTACTGATACCAATGATGGGGCACTATTCCTCCCAATGATACCAATGATGGGGCACTATTCCTCCCACTGACACCAATGTTGGGGCACTATTCGTCCCACTGACACCAATGATGGGGCACTATTCCTCCCACTGACACCAATGATGGGGCACTATTCCTCCCACTGATACCAATGATGAGGCACTATTCCTCCCACTGACACCAATGATGGGGCACTATTCCTTCCACTGACACCAATGATGGGGCACTATTCCTCCCACTGATACCAATGTTGGGGCACTATTCCTCCCACTGACACCAATGATGGGGCACTATTCCTCCCACTGACACCAATGATGGGACACTATTCCTCCCACTAATACCAATGATGAGGCACTATTCCTCCTACTTATACCAATGATGGGACACTATTCCTCCCACTGATACCAATGATGGGGCACTATTCCTCCCACTGATACCAATGTTGGGGCACTATTCCTCCTACTTATACCAATGATGGGACACTATTCCTCCCACTGATACCAATGATGGGGCACTATTCCTCCCACTGATACCAATGTTGGGGCACTATTCCTCCCACTGACATCAATGATGGGGCACTATTCCTCCCACTGACACCAGCAATGGGACACTGAGGGTTATTTACGAAAGGCAAAGCCACTTTGCACTACAAGTGCAAACTAGAAGTGCAAAGTGCACTTTAAATTGCACTGAAAGTGCACTTGGGAGTGCAGTCACTGTAGATCCGAGGGGGACATGCAAGGAAAATAAAAAACAGCATTTTAGCCTGCACATGATTGGATGATAAATTCATCAGAGCTTCCCCTCATTTCAGATCTACCCCTCGGATCTACAATGACTGCACTTCCAAGTGAACTTTTAGTGCAATTTCAAGCGCACTTTGCACTTGTAGTTTGCACTTGTACTGCAAAGTGGCTTTGCCTTTCGTAAATAACCCCCACTGTTCCTTTCATTGGCACCAACAATGGGGCACTTTTCCTCCTACTGACACCAATGATGGGGCACTATTCATCCCACTGACACCAATGATGGGACACTAGTCCTCCCACTGACACCAATGATGGGGCACTATTCCTTCCACTGATACCAATAATGGGACACTATTCCTCCCACCGACTACAGTGATGGGGCACTATTCCTCCCATTGATACCAGAAGCTGAGAGAAGAGCTTCAAGATTGGCAGTAAATGAAGGAAGAAGCTGCTGGTGATAAGAACTAGATAGAAGATCAATAGATAATATGGATGGATGATATGATGCAGATTGACTTCCACCATCAGTGTTCTGCAAAACCCTTGAATCATCTAGCTTACTGTAGATCCAAAATAAGTGCCATCGGGTTACCTGCAATCACCCTCAAAAAGTGTCACTGTAGGGGTAATCCAGCCTCCAATCCACACTATGGGCTTATTGGGTTTTGTGTATTCACTGACATTTTGCAGTCTTACAAGTGACCGCATCTTTTCTAGTTAGGACTCCATAAGAAGCGCCATGTTCTGGGACTTTTCTCTATCTTGTTAATGAGGATTACCTGGCAAGCCAACCCTTCACAAGAAGCTATTAACCAACCAAGCCAACCCTTCACATAAGGGCCATTACCCAACCAAGCCAACTCTTCACATAAGGGCCATTACCCAACCAAGCCAACCCTTCACAAGGGCCATTACCCAACCAAGCCAACCCTTCATAAGAGGCCACCATCCAACCAAGCCAACCCTTCACAAGAGGCCATTAACCAACCAAGCCAACTCTTCACAAGAGGCCATTAACCAACCAAGCCAACCCTTTACAAGAGGCCATTAACTAACCAAGCCAACTCTTCACAAGAGGCCATTAACCAACCAAGCCAACCCTTCACAAGAGGCCATTAACCAACCAAGCCAACCCTTCATAAGTGACCATTAACCAACCAGGCCAACCCTTCACAAGAAGCCATCAACCAACCAAGCCAACCAAGCCAACCCTTCACAAGAGGCCATTAACCAACCAAGCCAGCCCTTCATAAGTAGCCATTAACCAACTAAGCCAACCCTTCATGAGAGGCCATCAACCAACGCAGCCAACCCTTCACAAGAGGCCATTAACCAACCAAGCCAACCCTTCACAAGCGGCCATTAACCAACCAAGCTAGCCCTTCATAAGTGGCCATTAACCAACCAAGCCAACCCTTCATGAGAGGCCATCAACCAACGCAGCCAACCCTTCACAAGAGGCCATTAACCAACCAAGCCAACCCTCCACAAGAGGCCATTAACCAACCAAGCCAACCCTTCACAAGAGGCCATTAACCAACCAAGCCAACCCTCCACAAGAGGCCATTAACCAACCAAGCCAACCCTCCACAAGAGGCCATTAACCAACCAAGCCAACCCTTCACAAGAGGCCATTAACTAACCAAGCCAACCCTTCAAAAGAGGCCATCAACCAACCAAGCCAACCGTTCAAAAGAGGCCATCAACCAACCAAGCCAACCCTTCAAAAGAGTCCATCAACCAACCAAGCCAACCCTTCACAAGCGGCCATTCACTAAGCCCAGGAGACTCTATGAGTTTGATCGTTTGAATGTTGCAGGGGCAGTTGGTAGGGAGCTGAAGGGTGATAGATTGCCTCCTGGATGCCTGTTTTAACCCTTGATGCAACTGTATGCACTTATTGGCACCATTTGACCTCCAGAAGATTTTATCCTCTTCATGACCAGGCCATTTTTTCCTATTCAGCACTGCGCTACTTTTACTGGTAATTGCGCGGTCATACAACTCTGTACCCAAATGACATTTATATAATTTTTATCACACAAATAGAACTTTATTTTGGTGGCATTTGATCACCACTGCATTTTTTTATTACATAAACAAAAAAAAAGACCAACAATTTTGAATGAAAAAACATAACGCTGTCAGGCAACATTGTACCCAGATGACATTTATATAATTTCCTTCCCACAAATACAGATTTCTCATAGAATGTTTTAAGGTAAAGAACCTTGTAGCTGTAGAACCACTTTGATACATTCTATTGGTCATTAGGATGCATTACATAAATGCACATGTTTATGTGTGTGTGTGTTTTTTTCTGCCCAAATGCTCCTCTCTGAACTCAGCTCCAAGAAAGATGTAGCCGGCAACCCCATAATTCCATGGAAATCTTTATTTGCTACATAAAGGTTAAGATTAACCACTTCAGCCCCGGAAGGATTTACCCCTTTCCTGACCAGGCCATTTTTTGAGATTCAGCACTGCATCACTTTAACTGACAATTGCGCGGTCGTGCGACGTTGTACCCAAACAAAATTGACGTCCTTTTTTCCCACAAATAGAGCTTTCTTTTGGTGGTATTTGATCACCTCTGCGGTTTTTATTTTTTGCGCTATAAACAAAAAAAGAGCGACAATTTTGAAAAAAAAACACAATATTTTTACTTTTTGCTATAATAAATATCCCCGAATTAAAAAAAAAAAAGTAATAATTCTTCCTAAGTTTAGGCCGATATGTATTCTTCTACATATTTGTGGTAACAAAAATTGCACTAAGCGTATATTGATTGGTTTGCGCAAAGGTTATAGCGTCTACAAAATAGGGGATAGATTTATGGCATTTATATAGATACAGTGGGGACGGAAAGTATTCAGACCCCCTTACATTTTCACTCTTTGTTATATTGCAGCCATTTGCTAAAATCATTTAAGTTCATTTTTTTCCTCATTAATGTACACACAGCACCCCATATTGTACTCACAGCCCCCCATATTGTACACACAGCACCCCATATTGTACACACAGCACCCATATTGTACACACAGCACCCCATATTGTACTCACAGCCCCCCATATTGTACACACAGCACCCCATATTGTACACACAGCACCCCATATTATACTCACAGCCCCCCATATTGTACACACAGCACCCCATATTGTACACACAGCACCCCATATTGTACACACAGCACCCCATATTATACACACAGCACCTCATATTGTACACACATCACCCCATATTGTACACACAGCACCCCATATTATACACACAGCCCCCCATATTGTACACACAGCTCCCCATATTATACACACGGCCCCCCATATTGTACACACAGCCCCCCATATTATACACACAGCGCCCCATATTGTACACACAGCCCCCCATATTGTACACACAGCCCCCCATATTGTACACACAGCACCCCATATTGTACACACAGCACCCCATATTGAGAGAAAAACACAGAATTGTTGACATTTTTGCAGATTTATTAAAAAGGAAAAACTGAAATATCACATGGTCCTAAGTATTCAGACCCTTTGCTCAGTATTTAGTAGAAGCCCCTTTTGATGAGGCTTTTTGGAAAAGATGCAACAAGTTTTTCACACCTGGATTTGGGGATCATCTGCCATTCCTCCTTGCAGATCCTCTCCAGTTCTGTCAGGTTGGATGGTAAACGTTGGTGGACGGCCATTTTTAGGTCTCTCCAGAGATGCTCAATTGGGTTTAAGTCAGGGCTCTGGCTGGGCCATTTAAGAACAGTCACGGAGTTGTTGTGAAGCCACTCCTTCGTTATTTTAGCTGTGTGCTTAGGGTCATTGTCTTGTTGGAAGGTAAACCTTCGGCCCAGTCTGAGGTCCTGAGCACTCTGGAGAAGGTTTTTGTCCAGGATATCCCTGTACATTCTTGCTTGCCTCATGGGTCTTGTAGTTTCTGCAACAGCTGGAGGTCCGCTAATTGCATATCCCTGGTTTACACCTTCATTTGAGTCCATGATTATACTGATTGGACTTGATTAGGAAAGCCACACACCTGTCTATATAAGACCTTACAGCTCACAGTGCATGTCAGAGCAAATGAGAATCATGAGGTCAAAGGAACTGCCTGAAGAGCTCAGAGACAGAATTGTGGCAAGGCACAGATCTGGCCAAGGTTACAAAAAAATTTCTGCTGCACTTAAGGTTCCTAAGAGCACAGTGGCCTCCATAATCCTTAAATGGAAGACGTTTGGGACGACCAGAACCCTTCCTAGAGCTGGCCGTCTGGCCAAACTGAGCTATCGGGGGGGAAGAGCCTTGGTGAGAGAGGTAAAGAAGAACCCAAAGATCACTGTGGCTGAGCTCCAGAGATGCAGTCGGGAGATGGGAGAAAGTTGTAGAAAGTCAACCATCATTGCAGCCCTCCACCAGTCGGGGCTTTATGGCAGAGTGGCCCGACAGAAGCCTCTCCTCAGTGCAAGACACATGAAAGCTGCATGGAGTTTGCTAAAAAAAACACCTGAAGGACTCCAAGAGAGAAATAAGATTCTCTGGTCTGATGAGACCAAGATAGACCTTTTTGGCCTTAATTCTAAGCGGTATGTGTGGAGAAAACCAGGCACTGCTCATCACCTGTCCAATACAGTCCCAACAGTGAAGCATGGTGGTGGCAGCATCATGCTGTGGGGGTGTTTTTCAGCTGCAGGGACAGGGCGACTGGTTGCAATCAAGGGAAAGATAAATGCGGCCAAGTACAGGGATATCCTGGACGAAAACCTTCTCCAGAGTGCTCAGGACCTCAGACTGGGCCGAAGGTTTATCTTCCAACAAGACAATGACCCTAAGCACACAGCTAAAATAATGAAGGAATGGCTTCACAACAACTCCGTGACTGTTCTTGAATGGCCCAGCCAGAGCCCTGACTTAAACCTAATTGAGCATCTCTGGAGAGACCTAAAAATGGCCGTCCACCAACGTTTACCATCCCCCCTGACAGAACTGGAGAGGATCTGCAAGGAGGAATGGCAGAGGATCCCCAAATCCAGGTGTGAAAAACTTGTTGTATCTTTCCCAAAAAGACTCATCAAAAGGGGCTTCTACTAAATACTGAGCAAAGGGTCTGAATACTTAGGACCATGTGATATTTCAGTTTTTCTTTTTTAATAAATCTGCAAAAATGTCAACAATTCTGTGTTTTTCTGTCAATATGGGGGGCTGTGTGTACAATATGGGGGGCTGTGTGTACAATATGGGGGGCTGTGTGTACAATATGGGGGGCTGTGTGTACAATATGAGGTGCTGTGTGTACAATATGGGGTGCTGTGTGTACAATATGGGGTGCTGTGTGTACAATATGGGGTGCTGTGTTTACAATATGGGGTGCTGTGTGTACAATATGGGGTGCTGTGTGTACATTAATGAGGAAAAAAATTAACTTAAATTATTTTAGCAAATGACTGCAATATAACAAAGAGTGAAAAATGTAAGGGGTCTGAATACTTTCCGTCCCCACTGTATGTCACCCCCTGACATAATCTTTAACCCCAGACAATTATCCAACTGTCCATTCAGTGCCTCTGGTTTATAGACCGGATACCCCTAATCTTAACCCCAACCCATAACCCTAATAATAACCCTTAATAATGAACCCTAGTCCTAATCCTAACCCCTAACCTAACAAAATAAATAGTTAAACAAAAATAAGTCAATAAATATAATAAATAAAATATCTAAATAAATTAACCCCTAACCATTATTATTATTATTATTATTATTATTATTATTATTACTATAAAGGATTTAGATGGCATACTCTTTAACCCCTAACAATAAATAAATAAATAAATAAAAAATAATAATAATAAGAAGAAAAATAAAATTGGGTGAAAAGCAAAGCAACAAATAATGAAACAGATGTTTTTCTCTATAGGCTCGTCAAAAATGCTTTAAAAACACTGTACAAAAATGCTCAAAAATGCCCATAGAAACGCCTGAAAAAAACACCCACAAAAACCTCTCAAAAAGCGTGACGCTCAGGCGTGATTGGAGCCTTACAGTCATTTTATCCTCTGTTTGATCTGCAGTTAGTCGCCATGGTGCTGCACATGTGATCAGTTATGACGCCGGCCCTTTAATGGCTTGGCAGTTGGGTTGGGAGTGGTGACAGTTATCATTCATGGCAAGCCTTGATTGTAACTGTTTTGGGAAACAGTTACATTGATGGGTTGGTGTAGTTCTGCTCCAATGGTTGGTAAACTATATACTGTATATATATATATATATATATATATATATATATACAGGGCTTTTTTTTAGGGGGAACTTGGTGGAACTCGGTTCCACCACCTCTGGCTCCAGACCCTTTGGTGCCTGCTCACCACAATCACTTGTAAACACAGAAGTCTGGTTTCTCTGCTTACAAGTGACAGCTCTGTACTCTGTATGTAATGCAATCCTGGTATTTAATGCCCCTTTAAGGCCCTCCTACTGTTTTCATGAAATTTGACTGAACACACCCACTATTTGATGTGATTTGGAGAGGGTGTGTAGGGGGAGGGGTTTTGTGGGGCCGTGGTTAAATTCCAGCAACTATTGTTTGAGAAAAAAAGCCCTGTATATATATATATATATATATATATATATATATATATAGATATATATATATTATATTATAAATAGCTATGGGAGATAATAAATCCAGTGCTAATAACAAGTACCCCTTAAACACCAAATGGGCCATGACAGAGAGACATTTATGTGCATCATGCAAAGTATGAAAGGAAGCCACAGAGAAGCAGATTTATAAATACAAATTTAATTAAAAGTCCAAAATGTCACATACAGACCAATGAATAAATATGAGGACAGAATAATGGTGAAAACATCGCAAGCTAACTGCAATGATAAAGAGAAGCAGAACGTATGGTCATCGATGGAGATGAGGGCAGTTTAGCAGTTGGGTTCTGATCAACGGACTTTGAGCAAACTCAAAGAAACTCTTTAGTTCTCCAGACTTGGAAAGAGACGGACAAGTTCTCTTTGAAATGTGTTGAGTTGCACAACCTGCAGGATAGGTTCATTAGGGAAAAGAGGGAGACCAAGGTCACGGTAGACTAACCTTGTCGGACAGTTTTGAAATTGAAAGTCTGAAAGCCTCCTGTCAGGGCAGACGAATCAATAACATCCACGCCATACTCGCTCTGGCTCCTTCGATACAACGTAATTCCCACCACCAGCACGGCCACGGCGATGATGGCTGCTCCCAGACCGGAGTACAGAGCAATGTCACTGCCACTCTCAGCGCCTGCACAGAAATCAAAGAAGAAAGAAGGAAAAAAAACTAAATAAATGACTTCAGAGGTCTCCATGAAATCAGAAGCGTTGAGGGACTTTGTGGTCAAATGCCATAAAGAAACCAATGTTCTGTAATACACAATTCTCTTTGTGGCTGAGGAGACATGCAACACGGACAACTATTTTTTTCCTCTGCTGTTCAGACAACATATTTTAAAGGTAAATATTTGAAGGAGCTGATCCTGTTGGCATGCACAGCAGCCGTGTGTTCAGGTTTTAAAGATTGAGAGGAACCAACCCATGACTGAACATTTTTATAGACCTGGCAGACATCAGCACCAGTTTAGGGGACACTGTACCCCGATTTTCCCATTGTGTTTAAAGTGCAGAGAACACAACTGAGATCCAGAAAACATAAGATATAAAACAATCTTCCTGTGCCAACTTTTACCACCTCCTGCCATGGGCTTATGCTTTCATGGTAGAGGACATCTACAACACTTTCCATATAAACAAAATGGCATGAGGTGGTAACCAACCATTCTTGGTCTATCCTCTTTGCCTTCTTCCAACACATGGAGGGGGTCAGGGCTTTTTTCTCAGAGAATAGGTACGGGTACTTCTCCCTCCCCTGAGTCACTGCTTGTGACATCCTACTCACCTCGGAACATCATCCCTTGTCTCCACATCCTACTCACCTCCGAACATCATCCCTTGTCTCCACCTCCTATACGTATTCCGAACATCATCCCTTGTCTCCACCTCCTACCCACCTCTGAACATCATTCCTTGTCTCCACCTCCTACCCACCTCTGAACATCATCCCTTGTCTCCACCTCCTACCCACCTACTACCCACCTCCAAACATCATCCCTTGTGTCCATCCCTTCCCCTACCCACCTACAAACACCATCACTTGTCTCCATACCCTCCCTTACCCACCTACAAACACCATCACTTGTCTCCATCCCCTCCCCTACCCACCTCCGAACATCATCCCTTGTCTCCACCTCCTACCCACCTCCGAACATCATCCCTTGTCTCCACCTCCTACCCACCTCCGAACATCATCCCTTGTCTCCACCTCCTACCCACCTCCGAACATCATCCCTTGTCTCCACCTCCTACCCACCTCCGAACATCATCCCTTGTCTCCACCTCCTACCCTCTTCCGAACATCATCCCTTGTCTCCACCTCCTACCCACCTCCGAACATCATCCCTTGTCTCCACCTCCTACCCACCTCCGAACATCATCCCTTGTCTCCACCTCCTACCCTCTTCCGAACATCATCCCTTGTCTCCACCTCCTACCCACCTCCGAACATCATCCCTTGTCTCCACATCCTACTCACCTCTGAACATCATCCCTTGTCTCCACCTTCTACCCACCTCCGAACATCATCCCTTGTCTCTACCTCCTACCCTCCTCCGAACATTATTCCTTGTCTCCACATCCTACTCACCTCTGAGCATCATCCCTTGTCTCCACCTCCTACCCACCTCCGAACATCATCCCTTGTCTCCACCTCCTACCTACCTCCGAACATCATCCCTTGTCTCCACATCCTACTCACCTCTGAACATCATCCCTTGTCTCCACCTCCTACCCACCTCCGAACATCATCCCTTGTCTCCACCTCCTACCTACCTCCGAACATCATCCCTTGTCTCCACCTCCTACCCAGCTCTGAACATCATTCCTTGTCTCCACATCCTACTCACCTCCGAACATCATCCCTTGTCTCCACCTCCTACCCACCTCCGAACATCATCCCTTGTCTCTACCTCCTACCTACCTCCGAACATCATCCCTTGTCTCCACCTCCTACCCATCTCTGAACATCATTCCTTGTCCCACCTCCTACCCGCCTCCCAACATCATCCCTTGTCTCCACCTCCTACCCACCTCTGAACATCATCCCTTGTCTCCACCTCCTACCCACCTCCGAACATCATCCCTTGTCTCTACCTCATACCTACCTCCGAACATCATCCCTTGTCTCCACCTCCTACCCAGCTCTGAACATCATTCCTTGTCTCCACCTCCTACCCACCTCCGAACATCATCCCTTGTCTACACCTTCTACCCACCTCCAAACATCATCCCTTGTGTCCATCCCCACCCCTACCCACCTACGAACACCATCACTTGTCTCCATCCCCTCCCCTACCCACCTCCGAACATCATCCCTTGTTTAGCAAGGGGGACCTAATAAAGGGGGTCCCTCCCGCTACTAGCAATGTGGGCCTAATAAAGGGGGTCCAAACCCCTACTAGTAAGGGGGACCTAATAAAGGGGGTCCAACCCGCTACTAGCAAGGTGGGCCTAATAAAGAGGTTCCAACCCGCTACTAGCAAGGGGGACCTAATAAAGGGGATCCAACCCCCTACTAGCAAGAGGGGCATAATAAAGGGGGTCCAACCCGCTACTAGCAATGTGGGCCAAATAAAGGGGGTCCAACCCCCTAATAGCAAGGGGGACCTAATAAAGGGGGTTCAACCCGCTACTAGCAAGGTGGGCCTAATAAAGGCGATCCAACCCGCTACTAGCAAAGTGGGCCTAATAAAGGGGGTCCAACCCACTATTAGCAAGGTGCACCCAATAAAGGGGGTCCAACCCGCTACTAGCAAGGGGGGCCTAATAAAGGGGGTCCAACCCACTACTAGCAAGGGGGATCTAATAAAGAGGGTCCAACCCACTACTAGCAAGGGGGGCCTAATAAAGGGGGTCCAACCCACTACTAGCAAGGGGGGCCTAATAAAGGGGGTCCAACCCACTACTAGCAAGGTGGGACTAATAAAAAGGCTGGTGAGTGTATATTCATCCACCTTGCTGTATAGAATATATATATATATATATATATATATATATATATATATATATATACACATACACACACTCTTTTACAATTTTTTTTAGGAGATGGATTGAGGGTTTGGTGAAATATTGAGGGTCTAAGCAGATGCCTCACGTTTGAGACAGAGAAGGGGACAGAGGACAAAGATTCTCCAGTCCTGCACAGTGAATGAATGGGAAGTGCTCTGTGTTGAGCGGCTTCCAGTTCATTCACACACTGAAGCCTAGTACACTGTTTCCTGTGCTTCAGGTATGAATGAACAAAGTGAGTGATTGATATGTTCATCCATCCTGAAACGACCCCCAGGAGAGGAAAGAGGGACACCCTGGGGGGGGGGGGGAGCCAGGCAGCAAGGAGAACCTGCACCACATGGAGAGATTAGGCACACCCGGCACACCCCGTGCACACGCCTATGTCTGTTATTCTTTTTTTTAGCCAGAAAGGTCTATTCTTTATTGCTGAAAAGGCCAAGCTATGCTGTCCATACTTGCTCCAGGAAGCCTGCTGCCTCTTTAGTTCCACTTTAGAAAAACAACACACATAATCCAAGATTCAGGTGACGAGGGAGGTAATAACTAATGTTGTTGAACCATGATCATGCGTTTGCCAACATTTCCTAATGTTTAGTTTCAAGCCTTTGAAATGCCCATGGATCCATCTCAGGTTAATTTCTGCTGATTTTCTTTCACAAAGTTGCTACATTAGAGGAATAAATGAATAATTGTTGAAGATTATGTAAAGATTGTATTTAAACAGTTACCATGATGACTGCCTGTTGTGTCACACAATACTAACCTTCTATAAGACGCAGCAAGAGAAGAAATTTAAACAGTTTAACATAACAAGATTGTTATATTACAAATAAGCGAAGGTCATACACTCCACAGAGACTTTATAATACGAAATGTATCACAAGATAGAATTTACAGAATGTATTTCTTTGGCTTTCATTTATATATATATATATTCCATTCCGCATGCAGTTCAGCCTCACCCTGTCCACACAAAGCCAGAGATTTCCAGCTCCAGGATGTGGCTGCTGTTATCTTTTGGTGCAGGAAGATCTTTATCATAGAAGATCCCAGTGCAGGAGAGGTGAGGGACAATTGGAGGTTGGGGTAACAAGGAGGGACAGTGTTAGGGTTGAGGTTACGGAGTGGTTAACTATGAGGGTTTGAGTTACAGGGAGGGTTATTTGAGGGCTGAGGGTAGCAGGGAGGGTTACTATGAATGTTGAGGGTACAAGGAGGGTTAGTATGAATGTTGAGGGTACAGGGAGGGTTAGTATGAATGTTTAGGGTACAGGGAGGGTTAGTATGAATGTTTAGGGTACAGGGAGGGTTAGTATGAATGTTGAGGGTACATGAAGAGTTAGTATTAATGTTGAGGGTACAGGGAGGGGTAGTATGAATGTTGAGGGTACAGGGAGGGTTGGTATGAATGTTGAGGGTACAGGGAGGGTTAGTATGAATGTTGAGGGTACAGGGAGGGTTAGTATAAATGTTGAGGGTACAGGGAGGGTTAGTATGAATGTTGAGGGTACAGGGAGGGATAGTATGAATGTTGAGGGTACAGGGAGGGTTAGTATAAATGTTGAGGGTACAGGGAGGGTTAGTATGAATGTTGAGGGTACAGGGAGGGTTAGTATAAATGTTGAGGGTACAGGGAGGGTTAGTATGAATGTTGAGGGTACAGGGAGAGTGAGTATGATTGTTGAGGGTACAGGGAGGGCTAGTATGAATGTTGAGGGTGCATGAAGTATTAGTTTGAATATTGAGGGTACAGGGAGGGTTAGTATGAATGTTGAGGGTACAGGGAGGGATAGTATGAATGTTGAGGGTACAGGGAGGGATAGTATGAATGTTGAGGGTACAGGGAGAGTGAGTATGATTGTTGAGGGTACAGGGAGGGCTAGTATGAATGTTGAGGGTGCATGAAGTATTAGTTTGAATATTGAGGGTACAGGGAGGGTTAGTATGAATGTTGAGGGTACAGGGAGGGATAGTATGAATGTTGAGGGTACAGGGAGGGTTAGTATAAATGTTGAGGGTACAGGAAGCGAAGGAACAGTATGAATGTTGAGGGTACAGGGAGGGTTAGTATGAATGTTGAGGGTACAGGGAGGGGTAGTATGAATGTTGGGGGTACAGGGAGGGTTAGTATTAATGCTGAGGGTACAGGGAGGGTTAGTATTAATGCTGAGGGTACAGGGAGGGTTAGTATGAATGTTGAGGGTACAGGGAGGGTTAGTATGAATGTTGAGGGTACAGGGAGGGTTAGTATTAATGCTGAGGGTACAGGGATGGTTAGTATGAATGTTGAGGGTACAGGGAGTGTTGGTCTTAATGTTGGGGTTTTAGGGAGAGTTAGTGTTAAAGCTGAGGTTACAGGAAGGGCTAGTATGAATGTTGAGGGTACAGGGAGGGTTAGTATGAATGTTGAGGGTACAGGGAGGGTTAGTATGAATGTTGAGGGTACAGGGATGGTTAGTATGAATGTTGAGGGTACAGGGAGTGTTGGTCTTAATGTTGGGGTTTTAGGGATAGTTAGTGTTAAAGCTGAGGTTACAGGAAGGGCTACTATGAATGTTGAGGGTACAGGGAGGGTTAGTATGAATGTTGGGGGTACAGGGAGGGTTAGTATAAATGTTGAGGGTACAGGGAGGGTTAGTATGAATGCTGAGGGTACAAGGAGGGTTAGTATGAATGCTGAGGGTACAGGGAGGGTTAGTATGAATGCTGAGGGTACAGGGAGGGTTAGTATGAATGTTGGGGGTACAGGGAGGGTTAGTATGAATGTTGAGGGTACAGGGAGGGTTAGTATGAATGCTGAGGGTACAAGGAGGGTTAGTATGAATGTTGAGGGTACAGGGAGAGTATGAATGTTGAGGGTACAGGGAGGGTTAGTATGAATGTTGAGGGTACATGGAGAGTATGAATGTTGAGGGTACAGGGAGGGTTAGTATGAATGTTGAGGGTACAGGGAGGGTTAGTATGAATGTTGAGGGTACAGGGAGGGTTAGTATGAATGTTGAGGGTACAGGGAGGGTTAGTATGAATGTTGAGGGTACAGGGAGGGGCAGTATGAATATTGAGGGTACAGGGAGGGATAGTATGAATGTTGAGGGTACAGGGAGGGATAGTATGAATGTTGAGGGTACAGGGAGGGTTAGTATGAATGTTGAGGGTACAGGGAGGGTTAGTATGAATGTTGAGGGTACAGGGAGGGTTAGTATGAATGTTGAGGGTACAGGGAGGGTTAGTATGAATGTTAAGGGTACAGGGAGGGTTAGTATAAATATTGAGGGTACAGGGAGGGTTAGTATGAATGTTGAGGGTACAGGGAGGGTTAGTATGAATGTTGAGGGTACAGGGAGGGTTAGTATGAATGTTGAGGGTACAGGGAGGGATAGTATGAATGTTGAGGGTACAGGGAGGGCTAGTATGAATGTTGAGGGTGCATGAAGTATTAGTTTGAATATTGAGGGTACAGGGAGGGTTAGTATGAATGTTGAGGGTACAGGGAGGGATAGTATGAATGTTGAGGGTACAGGGAGGGCTAGTATGAATGTTGAGGGTGCATGAAGTATTAGTTTGAATATTGAGGGTACAGGGAGGGTTAGTATGAATGTTGAGGGTTAAGGGAGGGGTAGTATGAATGTTGAGGGTACAGGGAGAGTGAGTATGATTGTTGAGGGTACAGGGAGGGCTAGTATGAATGTTGAGGGTGCATGAAGTATTAGTTTGAATATTGAGGGTACAGGGAGGGTTAGTATGAATGTTGAGGGTACAGGGAGGGTTAGTATGAATGTTGAGGGTACAGGGAGGGTATAATTTTGAGGGTACAGGGAGGGTTAGTATGAATATTGAGGGTACAGGGAGGGTTAGTATGAATGTTGAGGGTACAGGAAGGGGTAGTATGAATGTTGAGCGTGCATGAAGTATTAGTTTGAATATTGAGGGTACAGGGAGGGTTAGTATAAATGTTGAGGGTACAGGGAGGGGTAGTATGAATGTTGAGGGTTCAGGGAGGGTTAGTATGAATGTTGAGGGTACAGGGAGGGTTAGTATGAATGTTGAGGGTACAGGGAGGGTTGTTATGAATGTTGAGGGTACAGGGAGAGTATGAATGTTGAGGGTACAGGGAGGGTTAGTATGAATATTGAGGGTACAGGGAGGGTTAGTATGAATGTTGAGGGTACAGGGAGGGTTAGTATGAATGTTGAGCGTGCATGAAGTATTAGTTTGAATATTGAGGGTACAGGGAGGGTTAGTATAAATGTTGAGGGTACAGGGAGGGGTAGTATGAATGTTGAGGGTTCAGGGAGGGTTAGTATGAATGTTGAGGGTACAGGGAGGGTTAGTATGAATGTTAAGGGTACAGGGAGGGTTAGTATGAATGTTGAGGGAACAGGGAGGATTAGTATGAATGTCGAGGGTACAGGGAGGGGTAGTATGAATGTTGAGGGTACAGGGAGGGTTATTATGAATGTTGAGGGTACAGGGAGGGTTGGTATGAATGTTGAGGGTGCATGAAGTATTAGTTTGAATATTGAGGGTACAGGGAGGGTTAGTATGAATGTTGAGGGTACAGGGAGGGGTAGTATGAATGTTGAGGGTACAGGGAGGGTTAGTATGAATGTTGGGGGTACAGGGAGGGTTAGTATGAATGTTGAGGGTACAGGGAGGGTTAGTATGAATGTTGAGGGTACAGGGAGGGTTAGTATGAATGTTGAGGGTACAGGGAGGGTTAGTATGAATGTTGAGGGTACAGGGAGGGATAGTATGAATGTTGAGGGTACAGGGAGGGCTAGTATGAATGTTGAGGGTGCATGAAGTATTAGTTTGAATATTGAGGGTACAGGGAGGGTTAGTATGAATGTTGAGGGTACAGGGAGGGATAGTATGAATGTTGAGGGTACAGGGAGGGCTAGTATGAATGTTGAGGGTGCATGAAGTATTAGTTTGAATATTGAGGGTACAGGGAGGGTTAGTATGAATGTTGAGGGTACAGGGAGGGTTAGTATGAATGTTGAGGGTACAGGGAGAGTGAGTATGATTGTTGAGGGTACAGGGAGGGCTAGTATGAATGTTGAGGGTGCATGAAGTATTAGTTTGAATATTGAGGGTACAGGGAGGGTTAGTATGAATGTTGAGGGTACAGGGAGGGTTAGTATAAATGTTGAGGGTACAGGAAGCGAAGGGACAGTATGAATGTTGAGGGTACAGGGAGGGTATAATTTTGAGGGTACAGGGAGGGTTAGTATGAATATTGAGGGTACAGGGAGGGTTAGTATGAATGTTGAGGGTACAGGAAGGGGTAGTATGAATGTTGAGCGTGCATGAAGTATTAGTTTGAATATTGAGGGTACAGGGAGGGTTAGTATGAATATTGAGGGTACAGGGAGGGTTAGTATGAATGTTGAGGGTACAGGGAGGGTTAGTATGAATGTTGAGGGTACAAGGAGGGTTAGTATGAATGTTGAGGGTACAGGGAGGGGTAGTATGAATGTTGAGGGTACAGGGAGGGTTAGTATGAATGTTGGGGGTACAGGGAGGGTTAGTGTGAATGTTGAGGGTACAGGAAGGGGTAGTATGAGTGTGGAGGGTACATGCAGGGTTGGTATTAATGCTTGTGTTGCATTAACCACGTCCTCTTGTGTCTTCTTGACCTTACAGATTCCCTACTCTGCCCAAAAATAAAAGTTTTGGTCATGTATTTTGAAGTATGATGTACCCCCGTTAAGCCTGTGTTGATTAGTAAGGTTGCATCCTGAAGAATCGCATGTTCTCTGCTCAGTGATTTACCCCTCCCGTTACACAACTCACTTTCTCATTCTGAATTGACGGTGCGGCTCTCATTTCCTCTTCTTGCTTTTTTTATCAAGGTGTCAAAAATATTTCCAGAAATGTAGCACAAAAATGTTCTTGGATATTTCCGAAATTCCTTTATCTGAGGACGGTGTGACTACAAAAGTCGCACGATTCCTTCTATTAGTCATTTTTGTCAAATGCAGAACTTACAACAAAAACTTCCCAACCAAACAATGGTGCCAGACGTGGGGGGAAAAGCCGGTGGCGGTCCTACCGAGCCGCTTCTCCGAACTTCTCAACTCATCACAAAACAAAAAAAGTAACTTAATTGGCATTTTGTTGCGAAGGTGTTTTCACACCTTTGTCTCGGAGTGTTACCCGAATGTATACGAGGTCCTGTGGAAGACACTTGTGATGTATTAGCGCGATACGTAATTATGGATTTTTCGTTGCGGTCTTTGTACACATCCAGAGAGATTGTCATAAAACAGCCCACTCCAGAGCAGAGAAAATCTCCGGCTATGATGCGTTCCAGCAATGAAAAACAAACACACCGGCATACGAGAGGCTTGTCTGCCGCAGATTACTTAACATAAGTACATAGACAAATATTCAACAGATTTTACTGAACGTGACAGATTTTTCTCCCCCCGGTATGACAGCCATCGTTCCTCGCGTTTCACTAAATTGGTGAGATTGTTACAAAACACTAAAAGCAATTGTAAACCCTTCCTCAAAATTGTTTAATATGAAAAAAAAAAAAAGCAACAAGAAAACCTTATAAATGAGAAGAAATCCCGCCCATAACTAAAGGGCGGGGAAAAGAAAGGGGGGCACTATGGACTTTTACTGGGGTGTGTATGAACACAAACCAAAACATTATTACCAAATTCTATTCACAACGTAAGTTAAACCCACGTCCGGACCGCCCACTGTATATATATATATATATATATATATACCTCATCACTTTGACGTTAAGTACCGTTGCTAGGGCAGCAGCTAGCTGCCATAACCCCAGTGGGCGATTCGGCGTCCACTAAAAGTGGTCCCGGCGGCGGATTCGCCAAACGGGATCACTTTTATAGATGGATATGAAAAAATACTGCGCTATAAATAGAAACATAAAAAAAAGAGCTGCGACTAAAAAAAGTGTTATACTACACCAAACAAATATATAAATAGAGCAAAAAGTCGCGCTAATCAAGGAATAATACAAAACGAAAAGCAAATGAACTTTTATAGGCATCGGGAGAGGTGCCACACCCCCTCCCCCCCCCCCCGCAGCTTACCGGAAACGATCCAATCCCAGGAGTGATGGGCAGGAATTTGAGTGAGGGCAAGATGGTCCCCTCCCCCCACTCGACTTTATGCCCTTGAAGGACCGGAGCGACCGTCTGACGTCACTTCCGCCTAACAACCTTAAAGGGCCAATTTTTTTATTTATTTATTTTCTGGTAAATGTAACATTACATTTTTATTTTATTTCTTTCTTTGCTTTTAAGTGTAAATGTGAGATGTGAGGTCTTTTTGATCCCCCAGATCTCTCCATAAAGAGGACCTGTCATCCTTATTTCTATTACATGAGATCTCCATAAAGAGGACCTGTCATCTCTTATTTCTATTACATGAGATCTCTCCATAAAGAGGACCTGTCATCTCTTATTTCTATTACATGAGATCTCCATAAAGAGGACCTGTCATCTCTTATTTCTATTACATGAGATCTCCATAAAGAGGACCTGTCATCTCTTATTTCTATTACATGAGATCTCCATAAAGAGGACCTGTCATCTCTTATTTCTATTACATGAGATCTCTATATAAAGAGGACCTGTCATCTCTTATTTCTATTACATGATATCTCTCTATAAAGAGGACCTGTCATCTCTTATTTCTATTACATGAGATCTCCATAAAGAGGACCTGTCATCTCTTATTTCTATTACATGAGATCTCCATAAAGAGGACCTGTCATCTCTTATTTCTATTACATGAGATCTCTCCATAAAGAGGACCTGTCATCTCTTATTTCTATTACATGAGATCTCTATATAAAGAGGACCTGTCATCTCTTATTTCTATTACATGAGATCTCTATATAAAGAGGACCTGTCATCTCTTATTTCTATTACATGAGATCTCTCTATAAAGAGGACCTGTCATCTCTTATTTCTATTACATGAGATCTCCATAAAGAGGACCTGTCATCTCTTATTTCTATTACATGAGATCTCTCCATAAAGAGGACCTGTCATCTCTTATTTCTATTACATGAGATCTCTCCATAAAGAGGACCTGTCATCTCTTATTTCTATTACATGAGATCTCTCCATAAAGAGGACCTGTCATCTCTTATTTCTATTACATGAGATCTCCATAAAGAGGACCTGTCATCTCTTATTTCTATTATATGATCTCTCCATAAAGAGGACCTGTCATCTCTTATTTCTATTATATGATCTCTCCATAAAGAGATATTACATGAGATCTCTCCATAAAGAGGACCTGTCATCTCTTATTTCTATTACATGAGATCTCCATAAAGAGGACCTGTCATCCTTATTTCTATTACAAGGGATGTTTACATTCCTTGTAATAGAAATAAAAGAGATAACATTTTTTTTTTTAAAGGGACAAGGTAAAAATAAAAAATAAAAAGTAAAATAAATAAGTTTTTTTTTTTTAAAGCGCCCTGTCCCTCCGAGATCGCATGCTGAAGCGAAATCACGCGTAGGTCAGTGTTCAAACCACACATGTGAAGTATCGCCACATTTGTCAGATCGAGAGCAATTATTATTATGTTATTTATTATTTTTATTTTATTATTTTTATTTTATTATTATTATTTTTTGGGGTAAATGTAACATTACATTTTTATGTTATTTATTTTTTTGAATTTGTGTGAGATCTGAGGTCTTTTTGACCCCAGATCTCACAATAAAGAGGACCTGTCATCCTTATTTCTATTACAAGGGATGTTTACATTCCTTGTAATAGGAATAAAAGAGATAACATTTTTTTTAAAGGGAAAGTGTAAAAATAAAAATAAAAAGTAAAATAAATAAGAATTTTTTTTTTTTTTAAAGCACCCCGTCCCTTCAAGCTCGCATGCAGAAATGAAAGCATGCGTAACTCGCGTCTACATATGTAAACGGTGTTCAAACCACACATGTGAGGTATCGCCACGATCGTTAGAGCAAGAGCAATAATTCTAGCACTAGACCACCTCTGTAACTCTAAACTGGTAACCTGTAGACATTTTTAAAACATCACCTATGGAGATTTTTCAAAAAACGTAGTTTCTCGCCATTCCACGAGTGTGCGCAACTTTAAAGCGTGACACGTCAGGTATCTATTTACTCGGAGTAACAACATCTTTCACATTATACAAAAAATTGGGCTAACTTTAGAGATTTTTTTTGTTTTTTTTTAATTCATGAAAAGTGTATTTTTTCAGAAAAATTTGCGTTTGAAAGACCGTTGCACAAATACAGTGTGACATAAAATATTGCAATGACCGCCATTTTATTCTCTCTGCTAAAATATATATATATATGTGTGTATATAAATATGTGCATATATATATATATATATATATATGTGTGTGTATATATATATATATATATATATATATATATATATATATATATATATATATATATGTGTGTGTGTATATATATACCTATATACACATATATATATAAAATGTTTGGGGGTTCTAAGTAATTTTCTAGCAAAAAAAATAAACTAATTTAAACTTGTAATTAACAAGCGTCAGAAAGAGTCTTGGTCCTTAAGTGGGTAAAAAAAATACATCAGTACATTATAATAAAAAGGATTATAAAATCTCTATTTCATTTAGAGGGCTCAAAACCAGCTCAAACATGCCATATACATTGTGTGTAGGGGAGTCGTCATCCACCTTGTTGCTGCCTCTACGCGTTTCGTGGGCAAAGCCTCAAGAGGCTTAAAGAGGAATCTGCAATCCCAATGAGTGGAACAGAGCCTGATATGCATAATGTTTGGTGACACATTGGCTTGGGTATAAATAGAAATATACAAATATTGCTCTACTGTGTATGCAATTCTTTGCTCAAGTAGATGATGACGCCTTGAATTCCTCCTGAGGAAGCAGGCGAAACAGGTAGAGGCAGCAACAAGGTGAATGAGGACATTTACCACTTCACTTCCGGGTCATTATCAGGAGGGGGAGATCAGCAAAATGAAAGTTCACTGATCTTTCTCTCCTTTAGCTGGTGGCACCTGGCCACGCCGGTCCTGGGTCCACTGATGGATGCACAGGGCCTTGGAAACATGGCACCTCACACAGGGTGGAAGCCACCACTGATGGGGGTGTGTGGAAGCAAACATGCAGGTAAGAGTTGGTTTGATAAGATTTACACACACTCCTGGCAGCAGCAAACACCAGGAGTGTGTGTAAAACCCCACCACCACCACCACCGACCTATGGCATATGGCGGCAGCGGTAAAAGGGTTAATCATGCTCTTCTGGACTGCCCAGTAGGGGTGATTGGCACTAATGCCTCCAATGACCACAGGGACCATGCAAGAGCACCGTGTGCGTAGAAACCAGTGGATATTGTTGTCAGCTGATTTAGAAATCCGCACTGCCCATTTTCTAGCCACTTGAAGGCCAGGCCTTTTCTATCACATTTTGTTCACATGTAACAATCATTTTTTTTTTTTTGCCAAAAAATTACTTAGAACCTCCAAACATTTATATATTTTTTTTAAAGCAGCGGCCCTAGAGAATAAATTGGTGGGGTTTGCAATTTTTCATGTCACGCGGCATTTGCACAGTGTTTTTTCAAATGCATTTTTTTGGGGGGAAAAAATACACTTTTTTGAATTTTATTGTAAAAAAAACCACAGTACATAACCCAAATTTTTTTGTAAAATATAAAAGATGATGTCACGGCGAGTAAATAGATACTAAACATGTTGTGGTGTTCTTAGGGTCATTGTCAGCAGTCAGCGAGAAAAATGCTGACTATGACCCTAAGAACACCATCCCTACAGTCACACGGAGGTGGAAACATGATGCTTTGGGGCTGTTTCTCTGATAAAGGTACAGGCTGACTTTGCCGCATTGAGGGGCCAATGGACGGGGCCATGTATTGTAAGATCTTGGAGGAGAACCTTCTTCCCTCAGCCAGAACACTGAAGATGGGTCATGGATGGGTCTCTCAGCATGACAATGACCCAAAACATACCACCAAGGCAACAAAGGAGAGGCTCAATAAGAAGCACATGAAGGTCATGGAGTGGCCTAGCCAGCCTCCAGACCTTAATCCTATAGAATATTTACGGAGGAGCTGAAACTTCGAGTTGCCAGGAGACAGCCGAGAAACCTTAAGGATTTAGAGAAGATCTGTAAAGTAGAGTGGACCAAAATCCCTCCTGAGATGTGTGCAAACCTGGTCACCACCTACAAGAAACGTCTGACCTCTGTGATCACCAACAAGGGTTTCTCCACCAACTACTAAGGGTATCAAATAATTATTTTACTCACTTTACTGCAACTCCATTTATAACATTTGTATTGTGTGTTTCTTCTGGATTTTTGGTTGATATTCTGTCTCTATCATATAAAATACACCTATGATAAAAATTATAGACCCTTCATTTCTTTGTAAGTGGGCAAATCTTACACAATCTGTAGGGGAGCCAATCATGATTTCCCCCCTGTATATCATTTTAATTTTGAGTTTATTACCTATTTGCCCACTTTGAGCTCCACTACCCGTCCTTCGACCATCCTCTGGATTTCGTTATTAGGAAATCCAATTCTCAGTAATATTTGCAGTAATTTTAATGTACCAAACTTCCCTTCACTGCCACCGATCTTATCCCCGGTAAAGTCCTATGGAGACCCCAACCCTCGCTATCGCTTGAAGCTCGCCAATGAAGGAACGATACCACGATCCTCACCTGCAGACGCAGCATTTCCCTGCCGGCCGCTCTGCGCTAATGTGAATCTTAATGGCCAATGCAGGTAAGCAGAATATTAATCCAGGCAGGAAAATGAGATCATTTTAAAACAAAATAAATCCCCCCTATAATTGTACTGTACAGGATATTAACTGAAAGTCTATTTTAAGTGTGATTACCCTCAGCAAATTCACCTTCAGATAATTCGAGATGTGAGCGAGAAGGAAGTCATAGATTCTGTTTAGAGCATTAGAAAACATCGCTGATTGGAATTAGTTCATTTACAGAACCCGCTTTATGCTGATAAGAGAGGCGGCTCTGGTGCCATTTTTATTACCCCCATTAAAGGGCCTGTTCACCGAAGATGGGTATTTCCTTTCCAAATAAATATTAGCAAGCGAACCAAGCTCAGCCTTTCTACGTTCCTGTAAAGAATGTATATATATATATATATACTGTATACACACATAACCAAAAGTATTTGGACGCCTGCCTTCACACGCACATGAACTTTACTGACATCCCAGTCTTAGTCCGTAGGGTTCAATATTGAGTTGATGAGAAGGGAGGGGGGGGGATATAGTGGCGCTTGGAGAGAGACGGTTGGGTGGGAAACAAAATTATGGGTAAAGGTGATTATGATTATAAAATCCAGTGGTTGGGGGTAGCGTGGACCCTGGAAATATTGAGTTGGCTCCACCCTTTGCAGCTATAACAGCTTCAACTCTTCTGGGAAGGCCGTCCACAAGGTTTAGGAGGGTGTCTATGGGAATGTTTGACCATTCTTCCAGAAGAGAATTTGTGAGGTCAGGCACTGATGTTGGATGAGAAGGCCTGGCTCGCAGTCTCCACTCTAATTTATCCCAAAGGTGTTCTACCAGGTTGAGGTCAGGACTCTGTGCAGGTCACTCAAGTGCCTCCACCCCAAACTTGCTCATCCATGTCTTTATGGACCTTGCTTTGTGCACTGGTGCGCATTCATGTTGGAACAGGAAGGGGCCGTCCCCAAACTGTTCCCACAAAGTTGGGGGAATGAAATTGTCCAAAATGTCTTGGTATGCTGACGCCTTAAGAGTTCCCTTCACTGGAACTAAGGGGCCAAGCCCAACCCATGAGAAACAACCCCCACACCATAATCCCCCCTCCACCAAATGATTTGGACCAGTGCACAAAGCAAGGTCCATAAAGACATGAATGAGCGAGTTTGGGGTGGAGGAACATGACTGGCCTGCACAGAGTCCTGACCTCAACCCAATAGAACACCAACCCATGACTGCTGCTCCTCTCTGCCAATCTCTCCACTGGCGTCCATTCAGTGTCCTCCATCCCTCTCTGCCAATCTTTCCACTGGCCTCCACTTTGTGTCCTTCCCCCCTCTCTGCCAATCCTTCCGTCGGCTTCCATTCAGTGTCCTCCACCCCTCTCTGCCAATCCCTCCACTGACCTCCCCTTCAAATTACTAACCACAGCATACAAGGCCATCCACAACATCACCCCCAGCTACATCACCAACCTCATCTGCAGATATCTCCCAAATTCCTCTCTGCGCTCCTCCCAGGATCTCCTGCTCTCTAGCTCCCTTGTGACCTCCTTCCATGCTCGCTTCCAGGACTTCTCCAGAGCCTCTCCCATCCTCTGGAACTCCCTACCCCAGTATGTCCGGTCAGCCCCTATCCTGTCCACCTTTAGGTGATCCTTAAAAACTCACTTATTCAGGTAAGCTTAGCCCTCCTCCACCTATAAGCACTGCATAAACTGTTGGCGCTATATCGATCCTGTATAATAATTAAAAAAATAAAATAATAATGAGAATAAAGCTGTATGGAATTAAATGGTAACAATAAGAAGAAAATGTATTTATCCCAATAAAATGTATATGCCGATGTGAAGCCATTAACTCTGGGGTATGAATGTTTCATTAAGCCGCACATACTATGGTTGTTTGTCATATAAAGAGACAGTAAGTGACCTCTGAAAACTTCCCGCATCCCATTAAAGCTTTTCATTTTTCATCCATGCAGCACTTTCCTTTCATGTTCCATGTCTGATGGAGCCCACACTCAACACAGGTTGTCACCCAGTTTAGCCGACAGTTATATGAATCATTAAATTAACGCTGACCTCCAGTACAAGTGTCTATACTTTATTTCCCACCTTAACCAACCAGCAACTGTATATATATCATTCAAGAAAGGCTCAGACTACCATGAATAATTAATGCAATTCAATAATTAACTAGCTGAATAATTAATGGAATATAAAATTGTTTCAAAATGTGGGTTGGCGACCACGAGTGAGTGCAGGAAAAAAAAAGGAGAAAACGGTGAAAAGAAAGAGATAAGACTTTACAAATGCACAAAATTCAACTTCAGCCTCCGTAACATTTCTTGTGTTCACTTTTAGCCTCGGTAAGACATTCGCTGTACACACATACATGGGATCGTCTACACATCCCACAGATTTATTGATTAAAGTTCAGTCCATGAAACCTCATACTGCGCACTCTACACCAACGTTTTCCAACCTTTCTTTAGTTGCACAATCGCAAGGCTCCCCGTCCGAAATGTTAAAAACATAAAGGTTATGAATGAGCCTGGGACGATGCACACAACCACCTTGATGAAGTTAACTTCACATCAGAGGTTCCCCCTTCACATCAGAGGTTCACCATCGTACCAGAGTCCCACCTGCACATCAGAGGTTCACCATCATGTCAGAGATCCACCATCATATCAGAGGTCCACCATCATGTCAGAGATCCACCATCATATCAGAGTCCCACCTACACATCAGAGGTCCACCATCATGTCAGAGATCCACCATCATATCAGAGTCCCACCTGCACATCAGAGGTCCACCATCATGTCAGAGGTCCACCATCACATCAGAGGTTCCCCTCACATCAGAGGTCCCCCATCATGTCAGATTCCCCCCTACACATCAGAGGTTTTCTATAACGTCAAAGGTCCCCCATCAAGTCAGAATCCCCCCTACACATCAGAAGTCCAACATCACATCAGAGTCCCACCTACACATCAGAGGTTCCCCATCACGTCAGAGGTCCCCCATCATATCAGAGTCCCACCTGCACATCAGAGGTCCACCATCATGTCAGAGGTCCACCATCACATCAGAGGTTCCCCTCACATCAGAGGTCCCCCATCATATCCGATTCCCCCCTACACATCAGAGGTTCTCTATAACGTCAAAGGTCCCCCATCAAGTCAGAATCCCCCCTACACATCAGAAGTCCAACATCACATCAGAGTCCCACCTACACATCAGAGGTTCCCCATCACGTCAGAGGTCCACCATCAAATCAGAGTCCCACCTGCACATCAGAGGTCCACCATCATGTCAGAGGTCCCCCATCACATCAGAGGTTCCCCTCACATCAGAGGTCCCCCATCATGTCCGATTCCCCCCTACACATCAGAGGTTCTCTATAACGTCAAAGGTCCCCCATCAAGTCAGAATCCCCCCTACACATCAGAAGTCCAACATCACATTAGAGTCCCACCGACACATCAGAGGTTCCCCATCACGTCAGAGGTCCCCCATCATATCAGAGTCCCATCTGCACATCAAAGGTCCACCATCATGTCAGAGGTCCCCCATCACATCAGAGGTTCCCCTCACATCAGAGGTCCCCCATCATGTCCGATTCCCCCCTACATATCAGAGGTTCTCTATAACGTGAAAGGTCCCCCATCAAGTCAGAATCCCAACTATTACATCAGAAGTCCAACATCACATCAGAGTCCCACCGACACATCAGAGGTTCCCCATCACGTCAAAGGGCCACCATCATATCAGAGTCCCGCCTGCACATCAGAGGTCCACCATCATGTCAGAGGTCCCCCATCATGTCAGAGGTTCCCCTCACATCAGAGGTCCCCCATCATGTCCGATTCCCCCCTACACATCAGAGGTTCCCTATCACGTCAAAGGTCCCCCATCAAGTCAGAATCCCCCCTACACATCAGAAGTCCAACATCACATCAGAGTCCCACCGACACATCAGAGGTTCCCCATCACGTCAGAGGTCAACCATCATATCAGAGTCCCCCCTAAATGCCCCTTAAAAAACGGGTTCTGTTCAAAACCGGATGTTTTGTCCATAAGGGATTGCATGGACATGGCCCAGAGTACCTGAAGAAAAAATTTGTCAAGTATGTGCCTACCCAATCCTTGAGATCGGCGAACTTGGCCATACTGAAGATTCCAACATTTAAAAAGAAAACATGCGGAGGGAGAACGAGTGAAGTACAAGGAGCTTAATTTTGGAACTCCTTGCCTCCGAAACTGAGACCTGAGAATGACTTTTTGAAATTCCGAAAGAAAACCATACTTTTTGTACAAGCTTTTGGAGTCATTTTAATTGGGGTGTGATGGACAGGCTGCCTGGCTTTTATTGTGTATGTTGCCATGCTGGTTTGCTGGTTCTCTTAAGGTCTTTTAATGTCAATGTCCTTTTGTTTTGCGCATCGAGGCCTTCGGCTAAGACTGCGTAGGTTAAGCATTTTAATAAATAAATAAATAAAATAAATAAAAAAAAATTAATAAAAATAAAATAAATAAATGTTAGCAGTCCATAAACACATCTGAGTTCCCCTACGTATCAGAGGTCCACCATCACATCAGAGTCCCCCCTACACATCAGAGGTCCCCATTCATGTCAGAGTCCCCCTTATACATCAGAGGTCCAACATCATATCAGAGGTCCCCCATTACATCAGAGGTCCAACATCATGTAAGAGGTCCACCATTATATCAGAGTCCCCCCTAAATGTTAGCGGTTCATCAACACGTCTGAGTCCCCCCTACACATCAGAGGTCCACCATTACATCAGAGTCCCCCATCACGTCAGAGTTCCCCCTATACATCAGAGGTCCAACATCACGTCAGAGGTCCACCATCACATCAGAGTCCCATCTACACATAAGAGGTCCCCTACCACGTCAGTGGTCCCCCATCATGTCAGAATCCTCCCTACACATCAGAGGTCCCCCGTCACATCAGAGGTCCACCATCACATCAGAGTTTCCCCTACACCTCAGAGTCCCCCCATCATGTCGGAGGTCTAACATCACGTCAGACTCTTACCTACACATCAGAGGTCCCCCTCACATCAGAGGTCCCCCATCATATCAGAATCCCCCCTACACATCAGAGGTCCCCCATCATATCAGAATCCCCCCTACACATCAGAGGTCCCCCATCATATCAGAATCCCCCCTACACATCAGAGGTCCCCCATCATGTCAGACTCTCACCCACACATCAGAGGTTCCCCATCACGTCAAAGGTCCCCCATCAAGTCAGATTTGCCCCTACACATCAGAAGTCCAACATCACATCAGAATCCCCCCTACAGATCAGAGGTCCCCCATCAGGTCAGAGGTCCCCCATCAAGTCAGAATCGCCCCTACACATCAGAAGTCCAAAATCACATCAGAATCCTTCCTACAGAACAGAGGTCCTCCATCAGGTCAGAGGTCCCCCATCAAGTCAGAATCGCCCCTACACATCAGAAGTCCAAAATCACATCAGAATCCTTCCTACAGATCAGAGGTCCCCCATCAAGTCAGAGGTCCACCATCACATCAGAGTTCCCCCCTACACATCAGAGTTTCCCCTACACTTCAGTGTCCACCCTACATGTCAGAGGTCTCCTATCGTGTCAGAGGTCCCACATCACGTCAGAATCCCACTTACACATCAGAGGTTCCCCATCATGTCAGAGGTCCCCAATCATGTCAGAATCCCCCCTACACATCAGATGTCTTCCATCACGTCAGAAGTCCACTATCACATCAGAGTTCCCCCTACATGGCAGAGCCCCCCACTACACATTAGGGGTGCCCCATTAAGTCAGAGGTCCACCAGCATGTTAGAGTCCCCTCTATACATCACAGGTCCAACATCAGAGTCCCCCCTATACATCAGAGATCCATCGTCACATCAGAGTCCCCCCTATACATCCATACGTTCGATCGGGAGCTTCTGATCACGTGACCACTATGACAGCCAATCACAGCAGTCATATGATCGGAATGCCCGCCTCCCGGCATGTAGATCCTCTTAAAGGGAGGTAGAGGAGAAAAGGGGTTAAAGGCTGTACAGGCGCTTCTTTGGGGCAGGATTGGCACCACTGACCTTTATTATAGAAGGGCCTGAAAAATGTGCATAACATGCATGTTTGTGCATTACAAGACTGTGTACAGAGAAGGGAGGTGTGTCCATTACCTCCACTCAGGTCTCAGATTACACTCAGCTCCCTACTCTAGGCTATGCAGTGTATGACCTCGGATCCCTGCCTATCTTCTGAAGCTCATAAATGCTGTGTAAAATATGGATTTTGAACGCTTGTAGAGAAGAGAAGACTGCAGATAAACAGGTACAACTTATGTAGGAGAATTTGTCTCATGCCTGTACATCACCTGAGGCCCAGTCACTTCACTGGGGATATGGAGGGTTTACAACTACTTTAAATCTAGATATTTTTCAACTTCTCATTTAAATAAAAACACGTTTCAAGAGAATAGCTGAATATTGTAACTCTACTGGTCGTATTTATGCTGACGGGAGTTTTCCTTTAACGTTTTATAACATGGATGATACACCCTAAAGAGATTAGCATGCATTATCAAGCAATTAATAAGTATTACTTTCCAATGTCCTTAAAATGCACACCCGGACTATTTTCTACTAATCCAAGAGATGTTTAGAAATCCCGTACCTTCCCATTACTTGTATGTACTCAGAAGATAATCTCCATGAATTTCACGCCTCAAATCTACTCACTTAAAACTCAATCTCAGTAAACAGGGAAGCATTGGAGGATTATATTTCAATTAAAGATTAAATTCAAGAGTGCTAATGCATAATTTCCGAAAACGGTATTTCAAATTGTCTGAAAGGCTCGAAGTAGATCTTCATGATGTAGCTGGGCAAAGCTGGACTGGGAGTTGACGGTGGCCCTGGAACATCTATCAGCCCCGATCTGGATCCTGACTGATAGAACACATGGCTTATTCTAGAACAGTGATGATGACTTTATGATCCACATATGTACAGTCCAATGATTGTACCAAACCTATCTCCAAGATTCCAAGGTTTTTAATGATAAAATGTATTCAAAACTGAAATAATCCAACAGGTTTCAGTGGCCAAACACACTTCCCTTCATCAGGGTGTTCCACTTATTGACTTGGACCTCCAGGTCCTCACGTGGCTCTGCCTACTATGCTACCTATGGCTCTTGGCTCCGCCCATTCTGCCACTGTCCTTTCCGCCTCCCAATGCACTTGACTCTGTCCATTCTGCCTCCCATGGTACTTGGCATTGTCCATTCTGCCACTTATGGCACTTGGCTCTGCCAATTCTGCCACCCAAGGCACTTGCCTTTACCTACTCTGCCTCCCATGGCTCTTAGTGCTGCCCAGTATGCCTTCCATGGCATGTGGCTCTGCCCATTTTACCTCATCATATCAGAGTCCATACCTTCGATCCATACTTTCGTTCGGAAGCATCTAATCACGTGACCGCTATGACAGCCAATCACAGCAGGCACATGATTGGAATACCCACCTCCGTCTCCTGCCATTTAGATCCTCCTAAGTGCCCCATGACACTTGGCTCTGCCCATTCTGCCACTTATAGCACATGGCTCTGCCCATTCTGCCTCTCATTGCACTTGGTTCTGCCCATTCTACCTCCCATGATACTTGGCTCCGCCCATTCTGCCATTCATGGCACTTGGCTCTGCCCATTTTGGCTCCATGGCACTTGGTTCTACCCATTCTGGCACCCATGGTACTTGGCTCTGCCCATTCTGTCATCCATAGCACTTGGCTCTGCCCATTCTGCCATCCATAGTACTTGGCTCGGTCCACTATGTCTCCATGGCACTTAGCTCTGCCAGTTCTGCCACCCATAGTACTTGGCTTTGCCCATTCTGCCACCCATGATACTTGGCTCTGTCCATTTTGCCTCCCATGGCACTTGAATCTGTCCATTCTGCCATCCATGGCACTTGGCTCAGTCCAATATGTCTCCATGCCACTTGGCTCTGCCAGTTCTGCCACCCATAGTACTTGGCTTTGCCCATTCTGCCACCCATGATACTTGATTCTGTCCATTTTGCCTCCCATGGCACTTGAATCTGCCCATTCTGCCATCCATAGTACTTGGCTCGGTCCATTATGTCTCCATGGCACTTGGCTCTGCCAGTTCTGCCACCCATAGTACTTGGCTTTGCCCATTCTGTCAGCCATGGTACTCAGCTCTGCCCATTCTGCCTCCCGTGGCACTTGAATCTGCCCATTCTGCCTCCCATGGCACTTGAATCTGTCCATTCTGCCATCCATGGCACTTGGCTCTGCCTTTTCTGTCTCGAATGGCACTTGGCTCTGCCCATTCTGACTCCCATATCTCACTGGTGATCGGGGAAGCTGCCCATCACAGTCACTACCCAATACAGAGGCACAGAAGACTGAAGGGACGGGATCAAGTGTTAACTTCCTAGAGGAAGTAAAGTTTTAATAAACAGAGCCCTCCGTGGGTTCCCTGAGTGCTGATGGGCAAACCTCTCCCTGCAAGCCGGCATCCAGAAATATCTTCATTCTGAATAAAAGAGTCTGTTTAGGACTTTATCATAGGAATACTTTACATGATATTTGGCAGATCAAAGCAAATCTCTAAAAATTCTGATTTATCTTCAAATTATTAGCAGCAGGACTAAAGAAATCTGTAGAAAAGCTGCACTGATGTGAATATTGTTGCTGATTTCTGAAAACTATAGACTTAAGCCCTTATTTTCCTGCGCGTGGATTGTCCTCCAAAACCCAATGGGATTAAAACTGCCCCATTCTAAACTGCAGTCCAAATCCCGAGCCGTCAGCTCATACATTCAATCCATCGATGGAAAACAAACACGCCAACATATGCCGGGTTGTTTGTCTGAGATCTCCTAACATAAGTACATAGGTAAATATTAAACATCTTTTACTGAAAACACCAGATTTCCCTCTTCCCGTCTCGCGGGAACCGTTCCTCGTGTTGTTTCAGTCGATCAGTGAAAAAATGTTACAAAACACTTCGTTAATGTATATTAACGGGAAGTAAAAGTCTCTATTAGATGTGATTATACTTGCCGAACGCACCTGTAGCTAATTTAGGATGAGTGTGAGCATAAAATGGAAGATTCTGTTTAGAACATTAGAAAACATAATTGATTAGAATTAACTCATTTGTGGAATCCACTTGTCTCTGTGATGAGAGGCGCCGCTCGCTGCTATTCTGATTAATTGTTAGCAGGGCACTACGATAATAATGATCTGAGCGAGCGCTAATTTATTGAAATCCCCTTAAAACCATTTTGTCTAAAAATCTGAAGGTTGTCACTTTTTACTCTCCAGCTTTCAGAGTTTGTAAAAGACCCCCCCCAAACCAGACATTTCCTGAAAGCATAGACCAAGGAAAATAAAAAGAAGGTGCTATTGATTTTTTTTAGGCCCCGAAATGTTTATCAAATCGTTATTTTCACTAAAAATACAAAACATAGCTTACAAAATTCACTGCAGCACCGCATGTCTCCAGACCTAAACCCTATTGAGCATCTGTGGGACATCCTCAAACGGAAGGTGGAGGAGCGCAAGGTCTCTAACATCCACCAGTGAAAAAGGACTCCAGTGGCAATCTGTGAAGCTCTGGTGAACTCCATGCCCAAGAGGGTTAAGGCAGTGCTGGAAAATAATGGTGGCCACACAAAATATTGACACTCTGGGCCCAATTTGGACATTTTCAATTAAGGGTGTACTGACTTTTGTTGCCAGCGGTTTAGACATTAATGGCTGTGTGTTGAGTTATTTTGAGGGGACGGCAAATTTACACTGTTATACAAGCTGTACACTCACTACTTTACATTGTAGCAAAGTGTCATTTCTTCAGTGTTGTCACAGAAGATAGAAGAAAAGATTTACAAAAATGTGAGGGGTGTACTCACTTTTGTGAGATACTGTATATTTATATATATATATTGTGACAGCGAGGCCATGCCATGGTGAAAACACAGAAGAAAACAACACAGGATTATCTCTCAAAGCTGCAGTTTGGGAAGCTCCTGGGTGTTTGAAGCTTCCTCTGGGCTTTGTAATCCTAGATCGGGGCCTGGAGCTCTGGAGCTTGAAGATCCCAGGTGTCTTGGGTGGAAAGGAACCTTCAATTCTGTGGCCGGGTCTTGCTGGATGCCTGCAGCCTGTGTGAGTACAGAGGTGTGCAGGTTCATTAAAAGCCAAACCTAAACATTGCTCAGGGCTCCCATTTAGGAGACGCGGCTCCAGCCAGGAGACAGGAGGCTTCGGCAAGGGGTCAGGTGTGCACAAGGGTCAGGTGGGCTCCTATCAAGAGGTCAGAGTGTGGACTTGTGAAGCTGAGTTATGAGCCAGAGAACCAAGGAAGCGGTGAAAGAGATGCAGAGCCTGGGTTCTAGGAGACACGTGGTTCTCAGGGCAGGTTAGCATTTTGTGTTTTCTGGAAAGCCGAGAGGTGACCGAAGAGAGCAGCAGTACTGCTGGGCAGGGAGACGGGTGGCTCAGCACTTTTCAGCTGCTTCTTTTGTGGCGTTGAAACCCCTGCAAGGGCAACTATTTTTGTATGGAACTTTTCTTATGTTTCCAAGGGCTGCTTCACCCTTGAACTGAAGTTTGGACTCACGTGTCTCATTAAAAACACATCTACCACATTGAGCCTAACCACCCCATATCAATATATATATATATATATATATATATATATATATATATATATATATATATATATATATCACTTTTTTTTTTATTGATGATTTGTTGGAATACAAATAAAGCACATTATGCATAATAAAGTCAAATAAATCAAACACAAGAGAAAAAAAAAGAAAAACATGTTGATCATAAAACAGGCAAAAATAATGAAAAGGCTATAGCCAATGACAATTGAGTGTCAGCAGGTTGTACACCAAGAACATAGACCTAGGAGGTATTAAGCATTGGGCTTCATAATGTAACTAGGTCTGCAAAGAGATAGGGAGGGTGGGTGGTGACAGGAGGACACGGAGCTGTATGTGGGATACAAGAGGGATTCAGGAAGGAGAACCATACTCAGAATGGTCCCACAGGTCCCAGATCTTGTCAAACCTGTCAACAGCATCCTCTACTATGGCTGTCATGTGCTCCATTCTACATATGTCAGCAATAGCTTGTAGAAACTGAGCTTGGGTTGGGGGGGGGGGGGGAGATAACTAACACAGTGGAATGACTCTCTAAGCAGCTAGTAAAATATAGGAAGCCAATCTGGTCGAGGCCTTTCCCAGACCAGGGAATGGAAGGCCCAGAAGGAGATGTAACGGATCCAGCGAAAGAGGAGACTAAAAAATTTGCTGGAGCAGAGACATCGCCATGGACCAGAAAGGTACAATTAACACACACTGCCAAAAGATATGATAGAGAGTTCCTCCAGTTTTACCACATCTCCAACAAAGAGGGGAGAGAGAGGGGTCAAAACGATGTAATACCTCGGGGGTCCGGTACCAGAAAAATAACACTTTAAATGCTGTCTCTCTCTGTGCCACACATCTGGATATTTTGGAAGTTGAAGTCCATATTTTAGCCCACTGATGGAGGGAAATTGTTAGACATGTGCACAGCCAAAAAATTCGTTCATTTTCGTTTTCGTTTCATTAGTTTATTATTTTTTTTTCGTCTTTCGGGTCATTCGTTATGATCGCGATTCGTAAATTTGTTCATTCGTAAATTCGTAAATGCGTTCATTCGTACATTCGTAAATTCGAACATTCGTTCATTCGTAAAATCGTACATTTGTAAATTAGAAAATTCGGAAATTTGTAAATTCGAAGTTTGAAAATCCAAAAACCCGAAAATTCAAAAATCTGAAATAGTAACTAAATATTAATTTATAGGTATTGTAATTTCCTTTCAAATTTGGCTGTTAGTGAATGTAACACATACACATTTATCCGAAGTTATGAATGATCCGAAAAAACGGAATGGAACGGAACAAATTAATAATAAATAATAATAATAAAACTTTGTTATTATTATTATTGTTATTTATTATTATTAATTCATTACGTTCCATTCCGTTTTTTCGGATCATTCATAACTTCGGATAAATTTGTATGTGTTACATTCACTAACAGCCAAATTTGAAAGGAAATTACAATACCTATAATTTAAAAGTTACTAGTAATTACTAATAGTTAAGTTATTATTAGTTAACTATTATTTCAGATTTCCGAATTTTCGAATTTACAAATTTACGAATTCACTAATTTACTAATGTACGAATGTATGAATGCCTGAATTTACGAATGTCCAATTTTATCGAATTTCCGAATATTCGGAAAAAATTCGCTAAACGTGTTTTTGTTAATTCGGATATTCCCGAATTAACGAATTTGTCGAAATTAGTTTAAAAAAGGAATTTGGAACAAAACGAATTGCACATGCCTAGAAATTGTCCATTTTCGCATGTAGGAGTGGGAGTCTACAGAAAGTGGAGGGGTCTCCTGAAGCAATTGGTAAATGACAGATATTAGCCGCGTTTAATGGGGGCCCTGGGAACAGATGAGTTCAAAAGTTGTTGGTCTGGGTAGAATAAGGGACGGGCAGAGAGTTGATAAATAGTGGGTCATTTGGAGGTAGGAATAGAACATATGTTTCAGTATCTGATATTTAGATTGAAGGTCTGCAAAAGGGCAAAATTTACGTTTGACCAGGTGTACAAAGTGGCGAAATTGGAGCAGGCCAGCCTGTGCCCAAGGGAGAATTTGGGAGTGGGATAGGCTATTGGGAATTAAGGGATTAAAGATTACATTAGAGAGAGGGGGACACGGGGAAGAGATGGAACATTTGGTGTGACATGAGCGCCATATTCTCAATGAAAACAACATAGGGCCCAAACATAGACTATGGAGATTGGGATCCGAAAATAATGCAGGCGACCATACAAGGGAGCAGGGATGAGCCGGGAACAAAGAGCCCATCTCAATCTCTGACCACCTATTCAGCGGCATTAAACTGGACCAGGGCACCACTGCACGGAGGTGGGAAGCCAGATAATATTTGTGAATGTCCGGGGCTCCCAGACCTCCACAACTTCTGGGGGAAAACATCGCCGAGCTTGCTACTCTATGGGTCCCGTCCCTCCAAATAAAATTAAGAAACCATAGTTTGAGCAATTTTAATTGGGCCATAGGGATAGGCAGGGTCTCAAAAAAATACAGTAATTTTGGCATAACATGACATTTTCAACACATTGATCCTACCTATCCAGGATATTGGGAGAGGATTCCAACGCGTCAACATGGCCTTGATATCCTTAAACAGGGGGATATAATTGGCTGAGTAAAGGGATGAGTACGATGGTGTGATTTGTACACTCAGGTACTTGAGAGAGGAGGTGCACCAACGATAAGGGTATGAGTTTTAAAGCGATAAAAGGTCTGCAGGCGGTGTATGTAGTGGTAGGGCTTCTGTTTTAGATGCGTTAATTATGTATCCAGATAGAGAGCCAAACTGGGATAGGAGAGCATGCATGGACGGGAGGGAAATATGTGGGCTGGTAAGAGTCAGAAATACATCATCTGCAAATAGAGATAGTTTTTATTCCCTATGACGCATGGGGACCCCTCAGATGTCAGGATGGGATCTTATAGCTTCTGCCAGGGGCTCTAAGCATAGGATGAAAAGAAGTGGGGAAAGAGGGTAGCCCTGTCTAGTGCCACTATACATTGGAAAAGTCTGGGACATAAAAGAAGCCACTTGGACCTGCGATGAGGGATTGGAGTAGAGAGTTTTTAAAGCCGAGATGAAGGGACCTTGAAAACCGAATTTAGTAACGGTAGCAAACAGGTAGGGCCAGCTTAATCTATCAAATGCTTTTTGGGCGTCGAGGCTAACGATCAGAACAGGTCTACATACTCTGTTCAGCATATCAATGAGATCAATAGTACGCCTAGCGTTGTCCCCCCTCGTGTCTAGTGGGGACAAAACCCACTTGGTCTCTATCGAACAGTTTTGTCAAAAATATGGGAAAAGCGGTTAGCCAAAATTTTTGTGAATAGCTTATAATCCGAATTTAAAAGTGCAATCGGCCTGTAGCTGTCTGGAAGCGATGGATCTTTATCCGGTTTAGGTATAACTGAGATTTAGGAATGTAAAAACTGCTGATGAGGGGACTCGCCCTGAAGAAGAGAGTTAAATGTCTTGTAGTAGGAGTATGGGAGGCCATCTGGACCAGGGGATTTGTGGGTTGGTAGGCTCTTAATAGTGTTAGCTAGTTCCTCCCCGGTAACGGGGGTGTTCAATGCCCGCAGATGTGACTTGGTCAGTTTAGGCAGCTTCAAGTCTGACATGAACATCTCGAAAGCCTCCTGGTCAAATGGGGAATGAAGGGTGGGAGTAAGGCGGTTATAGAGTTTATCATAAAACTCACCAAAAACCTGGGTCATAGTCTGTGGGCAGTAGGAGTAGGAGTAGGAGTACCATCTGGTTGTTTGAGGTGGTCAGGGAAGAAGAGATAAGGTCTAGAATTGAGTCTGAAGACCAGCATTCTATGTGGCTTATTGGAAAATTCATGAAATTTTTGTTTTGCCCATAGGAGGGACTTGTCTATGGCTGACATTTCCAGAGATTTTATTTGGTTGCACAGCGAGGTTACTGCCCGCAGTCGAACCACCGTGGGAGAGCAGGTCAAGGATCGTTCGGCGGATAGCAGTTTGGTTAGTAAAGAGGATTTCAAGAGGGCTGCATCCTCCTTTTTTTGTGAGCTTACAGAGATACACTGCCCCCTGAAGGACGCCTTGTTGGCCTCCCATAAGGTGGATGGACTGGTCACAGAACCTGTATTAAGCTGGAAGTATTCAGTTAGTGCAAGGGAGCGTTTATCTTTAGTATCAGGATGTTTTCGCAGAGATTCATTGAGTCTCCAGTGGCATTTCCTGGGGAATGCAATTGACAGGCAAAGATCCAGGGTCAAGGGAGTGTGATCGGACCAGGTAATGGGACCCAGGTCGGATGACACTGTATGAGGCAAAAGAGGGGCTGTCACAAGAAAATAATCCAATCTGGAGAACATATTATGGGGGGAAGAGTAGAACAAGTACTGTTTACCAGTGGGGTGTTTAATCCGCCATGCGTCAAATACATGATGGCTTTGGGTCAATTTACGAAAGGAGGTGGACAAAGATTGTGTTGCGAGGGGTAGTTTAGTTAGGAATAAAGATTTCCTATCTCGGGTGGGAGAGAGGACAGCATTAAAATCTCCGCCAATCACCGTAAAAGGCTGAGAAAAGCGTTGCAATTGTTCAAATGCATCAGTAAGAAATGTGATCTGACCTATATTAGGTGCATATATATTAATAAGTGTTATAGGATTAGATAAGTAGGTACCTTGCAATATTATATAACGACCATGGGAATCCAAATGGGTGGACTTGATCTGGAGAGGGCAAGAGCGTCTGATCAGCACTGCAACACCAGCCTTTCCAGATGAGCCAGACGCCATATAAGACACTGGGAAGTATTTGGAAGCGAATTTCAGGGAACACCCAGCATGGAAGTGAGTCTCCAGAACCAGGATCACATCCACACCAGAGGCCCTGAACTCCTTTAAAGCCATCCATTGTTTCTTGATGGAATTCAGACCTTTCACGTTATATGACAACAACCTCAGAACCATAGTAATGCTGTGAAATTTAGCCTGTGAATATAGTAGGCGATAGCCCAACAGTACAGATATACGTCTATAACCTTATAACAGATGATAATCTATCATGCAACATAGAAAAAAAAAGCATATCAACATAATGAAGGAAAAAAAAAAACGAAAAAGGAAAACAAAAAGAAACTCAAAAGGAAGTCCAAAAAAAGAACCAAAAGGAATATTGTTGCGTAGTAACAAGAAGGCCAGGGTGGCCTAAAAAACCCCAAAAAGTACAGACATCAGGTGCAGGCCTGAGAGGCATCCGCGTCTTAGGAAACCTCGGCCGCAGCCAGAGGACATGTGGGGGATCAAAGCAGTCTCCAACAAGGGGAAAACATGACGCCCTGCCGCGATGCTCTGTGGCTAGCATTATCAAACCTGTAACTCCTCAGAACTTTGTAGAGATTAGCAAGTAGAAAGAACAAAAACAGTTAAAAAACAGTTCAAAGCAACTCCATGGGTAAAAAGGGGAAGGTGAAACAATCCCCTAAAGGGGGCAATGGGGAGCTGGGTTCCCAAGAGAAAAAAAAAAAAAAGAGAAAGGATGACTCACAGCTGATCAAGTAGGTAGCCTGGTACGTTGAGAGTGCTGAGGTGTGGAGTAGGCCCTCAATCCCCTTCCTCTCACTGGTGTCCAGATCTTAGAAGGAGCCGGCGGAATATGGGGGGTGGCAGGTGACAGCTGACCATCTTCTGCAGGCAATGGTGGAAGGTCTAGGCGCTTCTTGCAGGTCTCAAAGAACATGTTGGACACCATCCTTGGTGACATTGAGGCGAAAAGGGAAGCCCCAATAATAGGGGATCTTGTGTAGTTGAAGGTGAGAGGTGATGGGCCGTAGTGAGCGGCGTTTGGCCAGGGTGAATGGGGAGAGGTCGCTAAATAGTTGTATTTTTGTCTCCTTTATAATCAATCTGAGAACGACTGTGAGTAGCCAGAGTGAGCACCTCTTTACTTTCATAATAGTGGAACCTCACAACTATATCACGCGGTTTGGCCCCTGCTGGGGGTTTGGGGGCCAGGGACCTATGGACCCGGTCAAGGCGCCAGTCTATGTCCACAATTTTAGGTGCCAGGGTGTTAAATAAGCCCAGAAGATGGGGTCTGATATTATTGTCAGCCACCTGTCCTGGGATGCCGCGGATTCTGAGGTTTTGGCGTCGTTCTCTGTTCTCCAGGTCCTCTTGCTGGGGTTGTAGCTGGGATACAGAGTATTTAAGGAAAGCATTCTCCTCTTCTAGAGCCTATACATAATGCAAAGTCTCATCAAACTTAGTTTCCAGGGTAGCTGTGCACTCGCCAAGCTGGTCTATCTCACCTCTGAGTTCTCTGGAGATCTTCCCCATCTCCTGGGCTATGCCCCTGGTGAGCTGTTGTACCAGAGCCTGGAGTTTGAGATCTGGCATCTCAGGTTGAGGAGATGGGGATCGGTGTGAGGGGAGAGCCTGCTGAGTGCTATCGTCTGCCATCAGAGTGCTGAAATAATCCTCCTGGTCTCCCTGTGAAATCGAGACCGTGGGTTGGGGCCCTAGTCAGATAGCGATCCATAGTGGAGGAGGACCGCGGTGTTTGTGTGGCTCAGTAGTAGGATTGCTGATCCCCGATTTTTCCCATGAAGTGCTAGGAGGTCTGAGGGGTCTTGGTAGCTTACCCCAGACCGCAGCTCACAGATCACGCATCCGCCATATTGAAGAGCCTGCGCCTATAAACTCACCATTTTGACATTGGGATTGCTTGCTTTGACTGACTGAGATGTTCCAAGTTGTTGTTAAAGGCCAATATGACATCTAATAACTACTGCAGGTCATCAGATGAGTCATAACATTGTTTAGCTATTGTAAATATTTTATTAAAGTATAACAATGTGCAAATCATATTACACTTGCAAAGTAAATAAAGAAAAGCACACCAAAGAGATTAAAAGTAAATGCCATCAACAAATCGTTCGTTATAAGGAGCAATAGCAATGTAAAGATAACAAAACAGGGCCATGCCTTGATCTGCGGATCTAAGCAGTATAAGGTTTAGCAGGACAGGCCTCAAAATAAAGAGAGGGTAAGTAACAAACTAGGCAATGATCTTTTTCCATAGTTCCATTACCTTGTTATGCAGGGCTTTTTCACACTTCTTTTTTGCTCTTCATGACAATTTATACACAGACACTAACCGCAATTTAAAAAGCCACAGGTGTGGGAAATTAACCTTTAATTGGCATTGTAACCTGCGTGTGTCACCTTCTGTGTCTGTACCAAGGGAAAACATTCCAGGGCGGGGGGGGGGGGGGGGCTTTGGGGGCTTTTCATCAGGGCCATTTGGGGGGTTTCTGTTATCATTAGGAGGGTTTAAAGTGGTTGTAAACCCTTACAACACACTTTTTGTTACGGTAAGCCTTACCTGTAGCTACCCTGGATATCTCATAAACCTGAACGGTTTAGGAGATATCCCCTGTATTTGCATGTGCCGACGTCATCGGCACATCCGCACAGAAGCAGAACGAAGCAATGGCGCATACGTGCCGTTGCTTAAGTGAGTGTGCCATTACCGGCGGCTCCCGTGACGTCATCGCAGCTCCGGCCAATCACAGCGCCGGAGCCCGCGATACCCGGAAGTAACTCCGGGAGCGATGTCGCCGGCCGGATCGGTGAAAGAGGACCACTGTGGGGGGCTTCGATCTGAGGTAAGTAATGCTATGCACACTAGCTCATTATGCCTTTGTCTTGTAGGGGTTTTTTTTTTGTTTTTTGGGGGGGTTACAACCACTTTAAAAAGGAGCCAAACGACTATGTGATAATATATGGCTTCATATCATCACTATCCAAAAATAAAAGACAGTTGAATAAAAGACAGTTTGGCATTGACATATTGTTGCCAATATTTCACCATTTCTGCCCGGGGAGGCAAACTTTTAAGCACAACTGTACTAACATAACACAAAAACAATGAAAAATCTGCATCATAAGCCCTGGATTAAAGCCCCCACGTCCGGGACGCACAGAGAGGAATTATAAATTTGATGGCCCAAGGGCAACAATGATTACCCGCGTGGCCGTACACAGAGGCAGTGATGGAGCGGAATGTTCTCAGATCCGGGTTCTATGCTATGCAGTCTTTCTACGTCTAGCTGTAGTTGAGTTCTTAGTACATATAAGCCAGCTAATGCTCCTCAGCTTTGCCTTTTCACTGCTGACATTATGGTGACATTTGTTGTCAAGATAAGTATCCTCCTTGACACAATCCATGTAACAATAAAGCTGTGTTAATCTTGTCTAGGCGCTGCGGGAAGACTCTTCGCCCAAAGTCTGAGATGAACATATTTCCTACAGATAATATTTCTACGCGCCATTGAACAAACTAATGTTACAATTACCTATAGGAAGAAGTGACGTTTTTTCGGTGTAACATGGAATTATGAAGCTGGCGATGAGGCTCAATAGCGTGGAACCTGCGAAGACGTAGGATGTAGTGGAGTTTAAGTGGCACATTACTGCAAAGAACGGCGCAGGAAGAATTCAGTCATCAAGGTGAAACTGCACCTGAAAAATGGCCCCAGTCAAGTTACAGTATAACACCAGCCATTCGTGAAACGGCGCCCGCCACACTCGCCTGATTATCGTAGAATGTCATCATTAAGATTCCGAACACGCCGCTGGCTGGGGATGCGGCCGCCTATGTGACTCCCACTCACAACAGCAGCTTGCACTCCAGTTCTTCCAGAGCCGCCATTGTTTGTTTTTCAAAACTTTTGTCTTTTCTGCCTTGTGATTGTGAGAATGTCCACACTCCCAGTCCTAGAGTGACAACAGCAGGGGCAGCATGGTCACCATCTAGCCTGTCTGATTTGGAGGTGCAAAAAAAAAAACCTGGGGGGGGGGGCATACTGTCAAAACTCCTTCCTTTTACTCCCCCATTCACATCGGAGCAGTGGCGGCCGGTGGAAACATTTGGGGGGGGGGCGGCAAACAGTATGCTACCCCGGTTGATTGGTAGCACTTACCCCATCACCGTCGGCTTCCGTGCTTGGCGGCGTCTTCCCCTGCTCGGCGGCCTCCCATTCACCTGCTGTTCTCCTGCGTTTCTCGTTTTCCGGGTCATCACGGCGGCTTCCGTTTCCTCCCTCCTCCTCGGCGGCCAACTGGGAGTTTTCTCTTCTATGGCCAATCAGAAAATGGGTCTCACACCCGCTTCTGATTGGCCGGATTAAGGATCAGTGTTTCAACAGCGAATTTTAATTCGCTGTTGTAACACACCTGGGTGGGATTGGGGCGCATCCTCTGCGCCCCAAGCCCACTCGATTTTAAAGCCTATTAGATCCTCCAGGTCTAATTGGGTGCTTAAAAAAACCCCCGCCGCTGTAATTCATGCACCCGGTGCCCTAAAGGGGGCTGGACGCATGAAGAAGGGGGTGGCCACGGCGGCCGTGGATAGATTCATGAATCTATCCATTACCATATGGAGGGGTGAAGTGGAGAGAGTGGGCGGAGCCTGGGCGGCCCTAATGGACGGGCCGCCACTGCATCATAGTCTCTCACTTATGTCAAACTCAAGGCCCGGGGGGCCAAATCGGATCCCACCAGGCCTTGTCATGTGGCCCTCACAGCCAGTTTTGTAGCCGGAATGTGGAGGAATGAAGTTCCGCCACCTCCAGCTGTCACCCTCTTCTTACGCTCCCTGCTGTGTTTACAAGGGACAGCTTTGCTCTCAGTGGCTCCTGGATTCCTGCACATGCTTATGGTGGGGCACAGCAGGGACAAATCTCCAGGATCTGAGGGAGAGAACGATTTCCCTGCAAGGTGAGGCAGAGCCGCCTACACAGGGAAGTACTAGAGCTGAGACAGGTAGGAGAGAGATATGTGAGGAAACTTTGGTGGGGGGGGGGTTGGGCTTGCACACCATAAACTCTGTACGTAATGATCCCCTGAGCCCTGCACTCTGTATGTAGCGCACTCCTGAGCCCTGCACTCTGTACATAGCGCACCGCAGATACAACTGGCCCTTTGAGGTCAACCATACTGCTGATGCGGCCTGCAATGAAATTGAGCTTGACACCCCTGCTCTATTACATCCGAGTCAGCACCCTTTACAAAAGATCCCCTCCATTATATCAAAGTGCACTTATCACACTGAGCCCCCCCCCTTTACCTAAGAGTTCCCCCTTCATATCAAAGTTTCTCCATCACATTAGAGACCTATATTACATCAGAATAAGCCCCCCCCTTCACATAAGAGTCCCTCCATTATATCAAAGTCCCCCTCATCGAACCAGCACCCTCCCTTCACATCACAGGTCTCCCTTCACATCAACGTTCCTAAATCACATCAAAGTCCTATTGCACCAAAGTCCCCCCTCTTTAAACCAGATCCTCTCCATCATATTAGAGGCCCCATCATCTAAAAGACCCCCCCCACCCAACACATCAGAGCGCCCCATTACATCAAAGTCAGCCCATATTATCTCATAAACATGAACGAAAGAGGGTGCACTGGCCTAGGGCATCATCCCAAAAACATGTATTTAAAAAATAAAATCAGAACTACTCACAAGCATTAGAATAAAATATCGCTCAACGAGCCACTCGTCTGTAGCTCAAGCGTCCTGGACTAAACAGTCTCCAGACCATAGGGGGACTTCACTGGGATCCCTGCTGGCTGACATGTTTCGAATGATTTTCCTTCTTCTTCAGAGCCTCTGAAGAAGGCTGAGGCTCTGAAGAAGAAGAAGGAGGCTCTGAAGAAGAAGGATAATCCTTCAAAACATGTCAGCCAGCAAGGATCCTGGTGAGGCACCCCCCTATAGTCTGGAGACTGTTGAGTCCAAGACGCTTGAGCTACAGAAGAGTGGCTTGTTGAACGATCCTTTAAAACGTGTCAACCAGCAGGGATCCCAGTGAGTTCCCCCTATGGTTGGGAAACTGTTGAGTCCAGGATGCTTGAGCTATGAATGAGTGATTGATCTTTTATTCTAAGGCTTGTGGACAGTTCTAATTTTATTTTTTGATAAATGTTTTTAGGATAATGCACTGGGCTGGTGTGCCTTCTTTTGTTCGTTTTTTAAAGAGGCACAAGGACATCCCCAGTCTTAGAGGGCAGCAAAGCTTGAAGTGATATCGCTTGTGATGTGGGGAACCACTTTTACCTTTGTCAGGCCAGCACACTTATGCACAAGAGACATTTGTTGTTCGTGATTTCATATCATCTCATAGTTCCATGACATCAGAGTCCCCACACCACTTCAGAAGCAGCCCCCAACACAGAGTCCTTGTCCCCACTTCACAAACAGAACGGGGTGTGGAGCAGGTCTGGACAGAAGCAGGACTTCCATTCTCTTCTAAATACTTCCTTCCTGGATCAACCTCATTCCTTTTTTCTATGATGCAGATAGGTTGGCCGTCAGCACCATAGCAACAAATAATGCCATGCGAACCAGTCCACCCCCCTGCACCATGGAAACAAATGATGAGGTGCAATGGATAGGGGCAGAGCAATCTGCACCCATGCCAACTCAGCATTGTTGAGGCTGCATGCTGACCCTCGGCCTCTTTGCTTCCTGATACCTAAGTTACTGGTCTTTTGGGGGGCGCGGCTTTGGGTGGCGCAGCCCCCCCCCACCAGCCCCTGGATCCGGCCATGTTGTCAGCCTACAACGTGTGTTTCTCTGGACTCCAGTCTGAGGTCAGCTTGCCAGCATTTACAAGGTGAAGTCCACAAGGAAGAAAAAAGCATCATGGGACATTACTGTCATTGGAGAGGAACTGAAGGCTCGGGGGAGGACATTGGAGGGGTTTGGGCTGGACGCCTATACCCAAAAGGGGAAGGATTAAAAAATAAAACTTCCACACACTAGCTAGGGACTGTCTTAAACAGGACAGATTAAAATGAGGTCAGGGTTCAGTTATACTTTGGAGGGGTTTTCACTGCATAGTCAGCTGGATGTGGTAGACCACATATGTCAAACACGAGGCCGGCGTGCCAAACCCAGCCCACCAGGCCTTGTCATTGGACCCTTGCACCCAGTCATGCAGATGCAACGTGGCGGAATGGAGTTCCGCCACCTCCGGCTCTCACCCTCTTCTCCCGCTTTCTGCTGTCATGTGTAAACACAGAAACTTTCTGTGTTTACAAGGGATAGCTTTGCTCTCCACAGCTGCCAGATCTAATCGACCCCTGCATGTTCTCATGCGGGGCACAGCAGGGACAGATCTTCAGAATCTGACAGAGAGAACAATCTCCCTGCAAGGTGAGGCAGAAATACCTACACACAGGGAGGTACTAGAGATGGACTAGGTAGGAGAGGGGGATGCAAGCAAAATGGAATATCGAGTGGAAAGGACTTTAAATCCAATACAGCAGAACGAAAATGCTGTAGCTTGCCCAAGAAACGCTTCATTGTTGAAGTTAAGTTTGGCAAAGCTGAAGAGCAGTATTCCTGTGGTTTCAGAGCCAGTTCTGATCAATGGACTGGAGATGCTTGAGGTGAAGACTTCAAGTTGAGATTCTCCAAATCTAACTGCAGAAATATGGAGATTTTCTAGAGTTCAGACACTCGAAAATTTGATATTTGGCTGCTCCATTATTAGTCCCAACCAAACGTTTCTTGGGTTGCATGCAGCCCCTCTTACTCCTATCTTGCAAGCCTTGGCCAGTTTGAAGAAACAATATTGGAAGGAATCTATAGGCTTCCATTGATGACCTTCTTTGGAAAATGCTAGTTTCCATGGTTTCCTCAGGCGTTAGTACTTTCCAAGTCAGTCTCCACAGGCACAGGACGTAGAAAGGCTGTCATGTTACTCATTGACCTTTACACAGATGCCAATTTGCTGTTTGTATATTGAGGCTTAGTCTGCGCTGGACCCTGCTGTGGAGGCTATTTATGTCCCCATGGTGATGGCCTCATTCTCGGTTCTTTGGTTCTAATGTTGGTCCCCTTGCGGAAGTATCATGAGACTTTCATCGCCCTGTCAATGCTCATTACATGCCTGAAGAAGTGGAGTAATTTTGGGAAATGCTCTACCAATCCAATTACTAGCTGCAATTATGGACTTGCAATGTGTTATGTTAAGATACTACAAAAAGTATGGGCTGTGTAGGTGCTTAAATGATTGTGTGTATTGTTTATTCAAATGTTTGTGTAGCACCCTCCTAGGTAGGTGCTAGGATAGGTTGGTAGGTTGGTGATACCGTGTGTTTTTTTGATAGGCACATTTTGTTGCCACACTGTAGGCAGTTTGGCTGCAATTATTTGGTAGGCGAAAGCAGATTCTGCTCACTGTATCCGGTGAAGCTGTATTCTGCTTGTCAGGTCTGCTTAGTGTGTTCAGCTGGTGCCAGCCTGGTCCAAAGCTTCCTCTGTATCAAGGAGACTGGAGAAGTTTCTGGATGATAGGTGTGGAGCTATGCGGATGGCAGCATGAATATTGATACAGCCCCTGTCTATCCCAGAGAGGCAGGCTCTAATGACATGCTGGGAGACTCTACTTATTCAGTGAGCACACAGAGCTCTGGGTCTTGTCCCAGAGTGGAGGAGTTCAGCCTGGGGGGGGGACACACTGCCCCCTCAGACACAGGCTGCCATGTGGAGGCCCCAGGTGGGTGATCTGAGGAAAGAATGCTGAGACCAATGTGCTTGGAAGAAGCTGACTGAGGGGAGCTGCCTGCCATAGATCTGTCTGGTATCACTGAAGGGCATCGCATAGAAGATTAGAAGGCGGTATCCATCTGTCCTTAGGCCTTGTGAGTACAGACATTGCTAGACCTGGTGGACCTTGTGCTCTAGCTACCCCTCTGGTGCCTTATAGTCACCAGTTGTACATAGTTCTCATTCTTGGAGTATCCCACTACTTCCCTCATCCCTATCCAAGTTCTCCAAAAATAAAAACAACAAAAACAACATCCCCCAGACTGGTCTTTGGAGTGAATGAGCCTGTTGTGTGACTGGCCGAGGGGCTGAAGTTGGAAAGACCTGGACAAGTAAATCCTGTGTCTCCTATGGAAGAAGTGCTACATTTGTATTAAATAAAAATATGTTTTTATAATAATTTTGTATTTAGTTGGTGCCTTCAAAGTCCGTGAGTTTTTACAAATACAAATTTTCCAAGTTATTGGGGTTAATTTACTAAAGGCAAGACTTTGTACAAGAATTTTCACTTTGAAAGATAATATTTGCCTTAGGTTAGTGAATGTGGTCAAAATTCACTATGCAAAACATACCCTATCACATGCAAGGATAGGGGGAAAAAAAAAGCAATTTTGGCTTGCACGTGATTGGATGATGGAAGTCAGCAGAGCTGCACCTCATTTAATAAGCAAAGGTAAAGTCCCCTTGCAAACAGCATATTTGCCTTTAGTAAATCATCCCCAATATCTCAAAACAGGTATGCACCAAGTAACAATGAGCTGCATGCGGTTTCCAGGTCAGCAGCTCAAGGTTTTAAAGCCACTGAACTGGCACGACAGCCAAGCAACGTGTATTTCTCCAAAGAACGGGTCACCCGGTGAGGCCTACATACCGCTCTCAGAACAGTTTTACTTTAGGAATATAAATTTATTGAAGTTCAAGTAATTTGAATTCATTCTATGAGTTATTACGGCTACTTTTCCTAAAGTAATCTTGACGTTGAGTAATCCAGAAAATGGTCCCTTGCATCTTTATTAAATTATTACTTTTTTAATATAACATTTATAATTGGTATGCTAATTCCCAAAATGCTGCTGGAATTAGGTAAATGTGGGAATTTACATTTTTATCAGTTTGGCACTTTGTGTTACTAGCAAGTCTGTTCTACAGGGTCTCCAGCTGGCTGCAAACAATCCCCTCCATTCAGAACACAGACGAGCTATGTGCGGACGCCGGTGGATTGGACCACTACTGGGGCCTGAGTCTTCTCATGGGGAACGAATGGAGCAGTTTGGACATACAAAGAAGAGCCCTGGTAGAGACTACCCAGAAGTCTGGGACAAAAGCAGCTTACTAAGGCAACAAAGGGTCACAATCGGGACTAACTATAAAGGTACACAATTTATTGAGTTCAGAAAAAGTATGAGCAGTATGGAAAGCAATATTATTGCAACTTCACATATACCGAATCAACAATTAAAAACAGTTTGGATCAAGCCCTGACAAAATAGTCCATTCATACTGTAAGCTTAAGTGGATTCCTAGAACCAGAAAACCAGTGCGGACATGTGCTCGTGTGCTCGTGTGCTCATGTGCTCGTGTGCTCATGTGCTCGTGTGCTCATGTGCTCGTGTGCTCATGTGCTCGTGTGCTCATGTGCTTGTGTGCGTTCACATTGCATGCATGCTCATTTTTCCAAACAAAGGGGCAAGGTTACTGTGCCAGTTCACCACGCGCATGTCCCTGTGCATACAAATTAGCGTGCACACTTGGCATCCAGTGGCCTATTTTAGGTGGCTTTAAAGGCTGAAGGAGGGAGAGGAGCCAGGAGCGCTGGCAGGGGATCCGAAAAGAAGAGAAAACCACTGCACAGAGCAGGTAAATATAACATGTTATTACGAAGCTTTAATAATACTTTAAACTGATATCTCATTATGAACAGTTGCTGAATGATCTTCAGCTTGTTCCTGAGATCTGATCCGCTGTCTTTGCTTGCCTATACCTGTATCGCTGTACCTGCTTGCGCTGTACTTGGCTTGCCCTTGGACTTTACTTTTGCTCCCGCTTTAACTCTGTTTACTCTGACCTTAGCCTCTTTATTGGACTTGTCTTTGCCTCCTTACTCTGTACTGCTTTGCCCGGCTGTTACTGACCTTGGTCTGTCTTCTGGACTTGCTTCGCCTGCTGATTCGGTCCCCCGTAGACCGGTTGGCTGCTGACTGCTGCCCGGTTGGCTGCTGACTGCTGCCCGGTTGGCTGCTGACTGCTGCCCGTCTTCTGGTCCTGTTTCTGTTTCCTGTTCTGGTGCCAAACTGCTCCTGCATCCTGTTCCGAGGACTATGACTACCCGCTCTACCCACTAACGTAGTGGACATCACCAGCCAGCTACTACGGCACTAGTGCCACTCCTTGCCCTTAAACTCTCCGTCTCCACCTTCAGGAATGTTGGAGGTGCAAGAGAGGCCTCCACAACGTTCCAGCCTTCACCAGGTACGTGATATGTACCCACGGTTTCAGCCCTGAGTAAGGGGGAGGAATTCCTGTGTAACCTTTTTGACTTCATTTTGATCCCTTTTTTTAATAAACACTTTGATTAGACCTTGCATCAAAAGGTTTTGTACTGGGCTCTATTCGATACCCACCCCAGAGTTTTGCCATCCACTGAGTGTTCTCCAAGAGACCATCAGAGAGGCAGCAGCCTGAGACCAGAACAGGGTCCATCTACACAGCACCTTCACTGCACATCAGCCCCTGTGAAGGAGGACAGAATTCTACAATATATCCAATAATATCAATACCTCACTTCTATTAGTCCAGTGCTATCACACCTACACATCAACCATTCATAACCACCTTATTTGATTACAGGGTCCTCTTGATAAGGTGAGCAGATCCTCTTCTAGAGGAGCACTTTGTTCATCAATATTTGTAACAATGCCACATTAAACTCATTTGAACTTGTGAGGTATGGTAAATGCTGGTTCAGAATCCTGCCAGGACCAGGGTCTGAACCTGAAACCTCTGCTGTGTCTGGCAGTATTCCCTCTTGCTGAGCCACCTGGACAGGTCCCTGCCTGATTCCTTAGACAACCTTGCCGTATTTCTTGTTTTTCTTGAACCTTGAACTCTTTGCTCCTCCCATAAACTTCCTATTTAAGCCATGCCTTTGTACTTCCTGTTTGCCACATTATTGTGCTCTCTCCAGCCAATAGCTCGCTCTTGTCACTCCTGCCGCCTTCTTTATCTTCAGTACCACTCGTTACCGACCTTTGGCTTGTTCCTTGACTACGTGCTATATCTGCTACTGGACCCTATTTTGCTCACCTCCTGGTGGGGCTATCCTAAGGACAGCGACCTGGTACTAACACGCAGCAAAACCCCTCCCTACCATCAGGAGTTCTGGTAAATACCATTTAGTGCTTAGACGCAGCACTTCTGGTGAGCCCATGTCATCCACAAGGGTGACCTGCTTTTATACCTCTCCTGTTATATCTGCTACTAGACTCCGGCTTGCTCACCTCCTGGTGGGGCGATCCTGAGGGCTGCAACCTGGTACTAACACACAGCAAAACCCATCCCCCACCATCAGAAGCTCTGCTGAATACCAGGTAGTGCTTAGACCCCCGTACCTTGAGTGAGTCTGTGTCATCTGCAAGGGTGACCTGCTTGTACACTTCTCCTGGTATATCTTCTACTGGACTCAGGCTTGCTCACCTCCTGGTGGGACGATCCTGAGGACTGGGACCTGGTACTAACACATAGCAAAACCCATCTCCACCCTCAGGAGCTCTGGTGAATACAAAGTAGAGCTTAGACCCCGCACCTCCAGTGAGCCTGTGTTATCTGCAAGGGGTCCTGCTTGTATATGTATCCTGCTGGTTGCTGGAAGCCTCTCTACTGCTATAGATATTGGTCTCCAAGCCTGACCCCTGACCGCTGATCCCTGACCCCTTACTCCTAACTGTGACAAATCCAGACAAAACAGCAAGTCTAATGGTGCCTGTCCACAGGTGACCATACGAAACAGAGACGGCCAATCACAGATCAGTCCTGAGATGCCGTTCGGCGGTCTTTTATCTGTTGTTGGAATTTTTTTTTTTTTTTTTATATATTTAATGGAAAGCACATCTCGTTGATGTAGTAATGCTGAACATGGCTCGGCTTTACTCTTCACTGTACAAAACACTAATTCCTGGAGATATAGAGATGTCACTTGTATCAAGGATCGGAATTAAAGCGAGTCGCTCTCCAACCGACCACAATGGCGAAGAATAAAAGAGCAAAATGCCGCAAAAAAAAGATAAAATCATAGAAAGTGCTCCTCCTCCCCCGCACACTCCACCGCTCTATGTAGATGATCAAAGTAGAAGAGCAGAACAATGAAAGGCAATTTTTTATCAACCATTTCTACTCTTCTGTATACACCCTTATGGACATTTCCACCATGGACCTGTTCATCTCAAGATCATTTTGTCAATACTGAACATAAAATAGAAAAAAATAAAAAATCACACACATGTTTTTTGTATAGAGTGTATGGACAAATTATATATTGATAAAAAAAATTAGACTTTTTTTTTTCCTTCCCTGTATGACCAGTGTAAGTTTCAGAAAAAAAATGGAAAATTGGATCAGATACTTTAATCATTTTCCTTTTCTGGCACCAATCCATGGCAGCGTACTACCACATGTACAGTATCTGACAAAAGTGAGTACACCCCTCACATTTGTGTAAATCTTTTCTTCTATCTTTTCATGTGACAACACTGAAGAAATGACACTTTGCTACAATGTAAAGTAGTGAGTGTACAGCTTGTATAACAGTGTAAATTTGCTGTCCCCTCAAAATAACTCAACACACAGCCATTAATGTCTAAACCGCTGGCAACAAAAGTCAGTGAAAATGTCCAAATTGGGCCCAAAGTGTTAATATTTTGTGTGGCCACCATTATTTTCCAGCACTGCCTTAACCCTCTTGGGCATGGAGGTCACCAGAGCTTCACAGGTTGGCACTGGAGTCCTCTTCCCCTCCTCCATGACGACATCACGGAGCTGGTGGGTATTAGAGACCTTGCGCTCCTCCACCTTCTGTTTGAGGATGTCCCACAGATGATCAATAGGGTTTAGGTCTGGAGACATGCTTGGCCAGTCCATCACCTTTACCCTCAGCTTCTTTAGCAAGGCAATGGTGGTCTTGGAGGTGTGTTTGGGGTCGTTATCATGTTGGAATACTGCCCTGCGGCCCAGTCTCTGAAGGGAGGGGATCATGCTCTGCTTCAGTATGTCACAGTACATGTTGGCATTCATGGTTCCCTCAATGATCTGTAGCCTCCCAGTGCCGGCAGCACTCATGCAGCCCCAGACCATGACACTCCCACCACCATGCTTGACTGTAGACAAGACACACTTGTCTTTGTCCTCCTCACCTGGTTGCCCCCACACACGCTTGTCACCATCTGAACCAAATAAGTTTATCTTGGTCTCATCAGACCACAGGACATGGTTCCAGTAATCCATGTCCTTAGTCTGCTTGTCTTCAGCAAACTGTTTGCGGACTTTCTTGTGCATCATCTTTAGAAGAGGCTTCCTTCTGGGATGACAGCCATGCAGATCAATTTGATGCAGTGTGTGGCATATGGTCTGAGCACTGACAGGCTGACCCCCCACCCCTACAACCTCTGCAGCAATGCTGGCAACACTCATACGTCTATTTCCCAAAGACAACCTCTGGATATGACGCTGAGCACGTGACCTCAACTTCTTTGGTGGACCATGGCGAGGCCTGTTCTGAGTGGAACCTGTCCTGTTATACCGCAGTATGGTCTTGGCCACCGTGCTGCAGCTCAGTTTCAGGGTCTTGGCAATCTTCTTATAGCCTAGGCCATCTTTATGTAGAGCAACAATTATTTTTTACAGATCCTCAGAGAGTTCTTTGCCATGAGGTGCCATGTTGAACTTCCAGTGACCAGTATGAGAGAGTGAGAGCGATAACACCAAATTTAACACACCTGCTCCCCATTCACACCTGAGACCTTGTAACACTTACGAGTCACATGACATCGGGGAGGGAAAATGGCTAATTGGGCCCAATTTGGAGATTTTCACTTAGGGGTGTACTGACTTTGGTTGCCAGCGGTTTAGACATTAATGGCTGTGTGTTGAGTTATTTTGAGGGGACAGCAAATTTACACTGTTATACAAGCTGTACACTCACTACTTTACATTGTAGCAAAGTGTCATTTCTTCAGTGTTGTCACATGAAAAGATACAAGAAAATATTTACAAAAATGGGGTGTATAACTAAGTTGTCTTACATAGAATACCTGGTATTTGAGCCTTCCTTATTTGTTCCTATCATTCTCTACATATGTCATTATAAACCCCTCTATGGGGAGGTTTGGTGGACTGTGTGGGGACGGTGGAGGAGTCGGTCGGCTCGGGCTTGTCACACTCGCTCTGCTCCGCAATGCTTTCCGTATTCAATGATAATTCTGGGAGTCATTAATCAATCCCGGTGTTTGCAATCCCGAGTCTTCTGACTCCGCTCTGTGAACTCTTATTGAATTCACAGCAAAATATCCATTTATCATTCCATGTTTTGTTTCTTCCTCCATGTCCTTTATAATGTCTTCTGATTACTCCGAGCTTCACCTGCAACCAGAGGCCTCTCTAGGGCCCACCACCTGGAGCACGGGCCCCTGATCTCCGGCTACTCCCCCCCCCACCACCTGGAGCATGGGCCCATGATCTCTGACTACCCCCCCACCACCTGGAGCACAGGCCCCTGATCTCCGGCTACTCCCCCCCACCACCTGGAGCACTGGCCCCTGATCTCCGGCTACCCCCTCACCACCACCTGGAGCATGGGCCCCTGATCTCCGGCTACCCCCCCACCATCACCTGGAGCACGGGCCCCTGATCTACGGCTACCCCCCCACCACCTGGAGCACTGGCCCATGATCTCCGGCTCCCCCCCACCACCTGGAGCACGGGCCCCTGATCTCCGGCTACCCCCCCACCACCTGGAGCATGGGCCCCTGATCTCCGGCTACTCCCCCCACCACCTGGAGCATGGGCCCCTGATCTCCGGCTACCCCACCACCACCACCTGGAGCACGGGCCCCTGGTCTCCGGCTACTCCCCCACCAACTTGGCCTAGGGCCCCTGATCTCCAGCTTACCCCCCCCTCCACCCAGAGCACGGGCCCCTGATCTCTGGCTACCCCCTCACCACCTTGAGCATGGGCCCCTGATCTCCAGCTACCCGCGCACCACCTGGAGCACGGGCCCCTGATCTCCAGCTACCCCCTCCCACCACCACCTGGAGCACAGGCCCCTGTTTTCCGGCTACCCCACCACCACCACCTGGAGCACGGGCCCCTGATCTCCAGTTACCCCCCCACCACCTGGAGCACGGGCCCCTGATCTCTGGCTACCCCCCCCACACAACCTGGAGCAGGGGCCCCTGATCTCCGGCTACCCCCCCACCACCACCTGGAGCACGGGCCCCTGATCTCCGGCTACCCCCCCACCACCACCTGGAGCACGGGCCCCTGATCTCCGGCTACCCCCCCACCACCCAGAGCATGGGCCCCTGATCTTCGGCTACCCCCCCACCACCCAGAGCATGGGCCCCTGATCTCCGGCTACCACCCCACCACCCAGAGCACGGGCCCCTGATCTCCGGTTACCCCCCCCCACCACCTGGAGCATGGGCTCCTGATCTCCGGCTACCCCCCCACCACCCAGAGCACGGGCCCCTGATATCCACCTACCCCCCCACCTGGAACACGGGCCCCTGATCTCCGGCTACCCCGCCACCACCCAGAGCACGGGCCCCTGATCTTCGGCTACCCCCCCACCACCCAGAGCATGGGCCCCTGATCTCCGGCTACCACCCCACCACCCAGAGCACAGACCCCTGATCTCCGGTTACCCCCCCACCACCTGGAGCATGGGCCCCTGATCTCCGGCTACCCCACCACCACCCAGAGCCCCTGATATCCGGCTACCCCCCCACCACCTGGAGCATGGGCCCCTGATCTCCGGCTACCCCCCCACCACCCAGAGCACGGGCCCCTGATCTCCGGTTACCCCCCCCCACCACCTGGAGCACGGGCCCCTGATCTCCGGCTACCCCACCACCACCTGGAGCACGGGCCCCTGATCTCCCCCCACCATACTCTGTATTATAACAGAAACTTAAAGGGTAAGTACAGAAAATCTGTAAGGTGAACTAACACTGGACCCCCCCCAGTTCCGCTGTGACCCATTCGGTCGCCGCTTCATCGTTCCAGTCTTCGGGTCTCTGGCACCAGCATGTTTACTAAGGGAAGCCGGCTGCGGCTCCTCACAGCTTCACAGCCGGCTTCCCACTGCACATGTGCGAGCCGCGCTGCACTTTGTGAACAGTCCGGCAGCCTTCTGGGATCTGTGACGTGTCCCAGAAGCAGTGGCGGGCGGCAGGCGGTAATTTTTTTTAGTTGGGGTGGGGGGCGGCAAATATTGCCCCCCCTCCCCCATCAGTCAGTCGGCGGGCGGGTCTGGTGCACTTACCCTATCTATGCCACGCTTCACCGGCGGCTTCCCTTGCTCAGCGGTGTCCGGCGACAGCTATCCCTTCCCCTGCCCTCAATGGGCATCAGCGGCTTCCGTTTCCTCCCTCCTCCTCTGTGGCCAATCGGGAGTCTTCTCTTTTCAAATATTAGTCCCCCGTCCATCGGTCGGTCGGTCAGTCGGCGGGTGGGTCTTGTGCACTTACCCTATCTACGCCACGCTTCCCTTGCTCAGCGGCGGCCGGCGACAACTTTCCTTTCCCCTGCCCTCAATGGACATCTGCGGTTTCCGTTCCCTCCCTCCCTCCTCCTCTGCGGCCAATCGGGAGTCTTCTCTTTTTCAGCCAATCGGAAAACGGGTCTCAGACCTGCTGCTGATTGGCCCGGATTGAGGATCAGTGTTACAACAGCGAATGTTCATTCGCTGTTGTAACACCTGGGTGGGCTCATGGCGCAAGGCTCTGCGCTCCGAGCCCACCCTATTTTGAAGCCTGTTAGAGCTTCTGGCTCTAATCAGGTGCTTCAAAAAAAAAAAGACCTGCCACTGTAATTCAGGCATCCTGAAAGGGGCCAAACGCCTGAATAGGGTGTGGCCGTGGACAGATTCATGCTATGCATGAATCAATCCATTATTCATATAGGGGGGTGGCCTGGAGAGAGGGGGCGGCACCAGAAATGAATTGCACATGACTACTAGGAGGTGCCCTGGGCCAGCATGCTTGTGGTGAACCAAGGCCTTGCTAACACTCTCTTTGTCATACTGCTCCTTGATTTTCATACCTTGTGGTGCCCATTGGTGCCCATTAGTGCCCGTTGGTGCCCATTGGTGCCCGATGCTGTACAGGACCCCAGCAACACCAATACTTGGACCCCTGGCCTCCCTTCCCACGAATAGAGATTCTGTGAATGCCATTGACGACGTTGGCTAAGCTACCATTCAGCCAATTATTTTACCCACTAATTAAATAGCTTTGAATCGTCCTAAATAAGAAAATGCGCACGACCTTGAAATGAACCATAACGATTTCGCGTAATTTAACAGTTACCGGGCTCCTCTCACTTTTATTGTGCCGACAAATCCCTCTCCTTCAAAACCTTGATGTCTTTTGTATCCCGGTGAATTAATTGTAACCAGAATTCATTGCCATCCATTGTCGATAGATTCCTTCTTTGTTGCTAAACTAATTGTAACGAGATTCGCTCTTTGTTTTAGCCGGGTTTTTAGATTAATCATTACAGGATTAAGCTTTTGTTTTTCATTTACTAGAATAATTATGTGTTTCTCCAGTTCTCCGGAGCTCACAATTTCCATGGTTTCTCAAGGCAAAAAAAAAAAAAAAAAATTTGTAAAAAACGTTGGAGCAATTTATCGGGGATATTAAAAGACTGTAAAAGAAAAATCTATCATATGAAATGAACACCTTCAGTCCATCGTTTGAAGGGCCTGTGTTGATGGCCATTTGTTAACAATGGATGTGCTTCTCTCCCCCATACAAGTCAATGGGAAGGTAAAGGCAGCTTGAAGTAAAAAGAAAGGAATGGCTCCACTAAAGTCTATGATCCCCTCCCCCACCCCCACTCTCACCACTATCAGGAACATCAAGTTCCTTGTAGTCATCGGCCACTAAAATGGACTCAAATCCAGAAAAAGAAAGAAGACCGCTCTTCGTATTAAACGCCTCAAATCCACCTATTCAACAGTCCACCAATACAGACCAGTCCATGCGAGGCACAAACATGCCAACGCATTTCACCAACAAGGAGCCTAATCACAGGGGGACCATCACAGACCAACGTCCCTATATTATGGATCTAGTCCACACAGCTGAAGCTAATGAAAATAGAAGACATAGTCTTCATTATTCTTCATACTTCTTATCAGTGGCGGCTGGTGGGTTCTTCTTTGGGAGGGGGGCGCCAAACAAACAACACATCCCCCCTGCAGCGTGGCACAGCACCCTCCTCTCCACGGGTGGTCCGGCCCGGCACTTACCCGCTCGCGCGGCGGGGCTGTGGTGTCCTCTCCTGGAGTGCAGGCAGCAGCCGCGGCGGCTCTGGTGTCCCCTCTTCCAGCTGCCTCCGCCGTGTGTCTTCCGCCAAAGCGCTAGACACCCAATAGGATCGCCTGGCGCTTTGGCCAGTCAGGAAACAGGTCTCACAGACCTGCCTCCTGATTGGCGGGGGGGAACTTCGGTGTGATAATAGCGATAATTAATTCGCTATGGGCACACAACTGGGTGGGACTCGGAGCGCAATGCTCTGCGCTCCAAGATCACCCTTTTCTGAAGCCTATTAGAGCCTCCGGTGCTTAAAAAAATCACCCTACTGCAATGGAATCCATGGTCCGGCGCCGCTGATATGCAGATCAGGGGGCCGGACACATGGATAGGGGGGGCGGCCCTCCTTGCACCCTCTATGGTCGGGCCGTCACTGCTTCTTATTATTGCTGAATATTATTATTTTATGAGAGCACAGGTACAATACAATTCAATACAGGAGGAATCAGAGGGACCTGCTCCTTAGAGGTTACGATGTAGGAGGGAGGGTCAAGTGATACAAAAGGTAATAAATGTGGGGGATGATCTGATGGAGAAAATAAAAGTACAGTTGTTAGGTGGAAGTCAGTTAGGCTTCTCTGAAGAGGAGGGTTTTCAGGGATTGCCTAAAAGTGGATAGAGTAGAAGATAGCCAGACAGATTTGGGTAGGGAGTTCCTGAGGATTGGATATCCTCTGGACAGATTGGGGTAGGGAGTTCCAGAAGATGGGAGAGGTTCGTGAAAAGTCCAGGAGGTGAGCATGAGAGGAGGTGACGAGGGAACTAGAGAGAAGGAGGTTTTGGGAAGAACGAATGAAATTAGTAGGTTGGCATTTTGAGACTAGGTTAGTGATGTAGCTGGGGGCCGAGATGTGGATAACTTTATAAGTTGTAGAAGCACGAGAGACTCTCGTGCTTCTACATTTTACTAATATATGGGTGTCATACAATTAGAGTTGCTGCTTTTCACTTTATCACTTTTTATCATTTGTTTGGGTTTTCCACACACTTTATAAGTTATTGTTAGCATTTTGAATTGAATTCATTGGGTGAGCGGAAGCCAATGGAGGGATTGACAGAGAGGAGTAGCAGACACAGAGCGATTGATAAGGTGGATGAGTCTGGCAGCAGCACTCATGATGGACTGAGGGGGGAGGAGCCTATGTAAAGGTAAGCCAATGAGAAGGGAGTTGCAGTAGTCGAGGTGAGAGATGACCAGAGAATGGATTAGGAACTTTGTGGTGTCATTAGTTAGGAAGGGACGTATTCTGGAGATGTTGCGGAGGTTAAGGAGGCAAGCTTTGGACAGCGATTGGAAGTGGGGCCTAAAGGATAGTTCAGAGTCCAGGATTACACCTAGGACCTTGGAATGCAGGGATGGGCTGATAGTTGTGCCATCGATCTTGACAGAGAAATCAGGGGAAGTGGCACATTGGGGGGGGCATCATGAGCTCAGTTTTGGACAGATTGAGTTTGAGGAAGTGATGTGACATCCAGGCTGATATATATATGATAGTAAATTAGTGATACATGAGTGAGCTGAGGGGTGGAGAAATAGATTTGGGTGTCGTCAGCATAGAGATGGTATTGGAAGCACTTTGAGCTGACCCAGGGAGGAGGTGTAGATGAAGAACAAGAGAGGTCCAAGAACAGAACCTTGGGGGACCCCGACAGAGAAAGGGAGAGGAGAGGAGGACATAGAATTGTAAGTAACAATAAAGGTGCGGTTGGTTAAGTAGGATGAGAACCAGCGAAGAGTACAGTCACAGAGACCAAAGAGGTGGAGTTTTTTTTTTTTTTTGAGGAGGGGGTGGTCCACTGTGTCAAAGGCAGCAGGTCCAAGAGTAGGAGGACAGAATGATGTCCATTGGATTTAGTTGTTAACAGATTGTTTGTGAGTTTCAGGAGAGCAGTTTCCGTGGAGTGTTGAGGGCGGAATCCAGACCGAAGGGCATCAAGAAGGTTATTCTCAGCGAGGTGGTGCCTAACTCGGTTGTAGACTAGATGTTCAAGGGGTTTGGATAAAAAGGGGAGCAAGGAGTAGGGCGTAGGTTGTTAGGATTGATGGGGTCTAGTGAGGGCTTTTTAAGTATGGGGTTGACTAATGTAAATGTAATAACGCGAAGTCCGTGATTTTCAGTTATGCTGTGCAATTGGTACCATCTGTTTGTTTCGCATATATTGGATTGTTTTAACATGTGCTTTTCCTACTCTGCTTGTAAGTGTTTTTAGTTTTTATTATTGCTGAATAAAACATTCAGAGAGCACTATGAGCTCACAGCTCACCAGTACCCTCATGGATCCCGAGCATCCATTAGCACGGTGGCATCAGTAAAATTGCAGACTCCGCCCTTTTACACATATCACTCTGCAGTGGGACTTTTTAATATTCTTTATTATTGCTTCATATTTATTATTATAAAGCATTCAGAGAGCACTATGAGACTGTTTTTTTTCTCTTTCATAAGGATGCATATGTGGTGATTATGAAGAGGAGTCTTTGTTCTGGAAGACCTAAAAACAATTCCTTGAGCTGCATGCCTGAGCAGTATTTCATCCCTGTGGGGACACAAGCGGGCAGCAGACTGGTTGCCTCCTCACTGCAGCAGGGGGTCACAACCACATGAATTACGCGCGTTTTCAGAGTAATTGCGATGTGGTTCCATTCGCTTGAACAGGTCATGTTTGATGGTGGCATTGGCCGTTGAACGCAAAATGGGGTGCCATTTTTGCCAGAACCACGAAGCAAAGGCTGTGAACTATGTACCACCTGATGTGGCCGCCATCTTAGGTTAAGTTGGGCTGTAAGACTCAGCCACCTATTTTTACTGCCCCCCCCCAGGTGCAGGTGTAAACAAGGCCTAAATTGGGTGCCTTATGCCAGATAGGAATACTGAGCGGCCTTGAAATGGCCTTCATTGGGAAGTACATTAAAGACCAACATTGCATCACAATGACAGTGGCCATACATTGCACACAGGAGTGGCCTCCATTAATTCCGATGATAAAACAAGCACACGTAGCTTTCTCTTTGACATGGCATCGTTCACTATAATGTCCCTTTAATTTTGGAGCAATTATATTTCCTGCAGAGGCGGTGCGGAGAGATGAAGAAGGTGAGGATGGAATGACAGGTAATTAAATGGAAGAATTGAGAAGGTTACAGATTATGCCAGGCAGAAAGAGCCAGAACATCCTTCAATTGGAATATTTTGGTATGTTTGCAATTAAACTATGAAATCCCTCATTAATATATTGTAGATGTACGTTGCATAAAAACTGGAATAAGCCGACAGCAAACATCAAACTGCACCCAACACCTCTTATATCACTGAAATGGAATAATCACGGAGGTGTTGTATTTACCAAAATATGCGAAATGTTCAATTGAATAAATAATTATCTTTCTTTTTTGGCTGTCAGTAACACCATGTAAGAAGATGCATGAGCTAATTATACGTAGCAGATTATATAATTATTGTATGAGTCAATGAAGATGGATGGACTTCAATTACAAGCTCTAGACCATGTTGTGCCTGCTTCCTCCTGGTGGCTATCACTAGGGATGAGCTGAACGTTTGGTTTGATCACAATCGAATGTTCACAACAATTGACATCCCAGTGACGCCATTGACAGTTTGGTTAATTGTGTCACCCAGGAAATCCACCCCTTTATATATTTGAGCTGTCATCTGCCGGACATGTCATTCAACAGGAGGGAAGCGACAGGACAAGTTGTGCATTGGTAGGTGGCCTTTCTTTTTCTTTTGGTGGACAATGGACATCAGGCATCATGATTGAGATCTACATCACTGGATGACATGACTGACATGGGTCTACATCACTGAATGACATGACTGATATTGGTCTACATCACTGGATGACAAGACTGACATGGGTCTACATCATTGGATGACATGACTGACATGGGTCTACAGACTGGATGACATGACTGACTAGGGTCTACATCATTGGATGACATTACTGACATGGGTCTACAGCACTGGATGACATAACTGACATGGGTCTACGTCACTGGATGACATGACTGCCATGGGTCTACATCACTGGATGACATAACTGACATGGGTCTACGTCACTGGATGACATGACTGCCATGGGTCTACATCACTGGATGACATGACTGACATGGGTCTACAAAACTGGATGACATGACTGACATGGGTCTACATCATTGGATGACATGACTGACATGGGTCTACAGCACTGGATGACATGACTGACATGGGTCTACATCACTGGATGACATTACTGACATGGGTCTACAGCTCTGGATGACATGACTGACATGGGTCTACATCACTGGATGACATGACTGCCATGGGTCTACATCACTGGATGACATGACTGACATAGGTCTACATCACTGGATGACATGACTGACATGAGTCTACATCACTGGATGACATGACTGATATGGGTCTACATCACTGGATGACATGACTGACATCAGTCTACATCACTGGATGACATGACTGATATGGGACTACATCACTGGATGACATGACTGTCATGAGTCTACATCACTGGATGACATGACTGATATGGGTCTACATCACTGGATGACATGACTGACATGGGTCTACATCATTGGATGACATGACTGACATGGGTCTACAGCACTGGATGACATGACTGACATGGGTCTACATCACTGGATGACATGACTGACATGGGTCTACATCGCTGGATGACATGTACACCATACTCATTCACATAGGGCAGGGGCCGGGATCTGGGGGCCCCCTTATTAAAAGGGGTTCCCGGATTCCGATAAGTCCCCCGCCCACAAACCCCGACAACCAACGGTTGTCAGGAAAAGGCCCTTGTCCTCATCAACATGGGGACAAGGTGCTTTGGGGTGGGGGGGCCGCAGGGCGCCCCCCTTCCCCAGAGCACCCCCCCGTGTTGAGGGCATGCGGCCTGGTACGGTTCGGGGGGGGGGGGGGGCGCTCGCTCGTCCCCACCCGCTTCTCTGACCAGCCGGACTGCGTGCTCGGATAAGGGTCTGGTATGGATTTTGGGGGAACCCCCACTCCGTTTTTTCGGCGTAGGGGGTTCCCCTTACAACCCATACCAGACCTGAGGGCCTGGTATGCTCCGCGACGGGGCTCGCAAGGTGTTAATCTCGCCGATAAAAGCGTACCTCATCACGTTCAAAATGAACGGACTTTTGTCCGTGTGTGGGCAAGTCCGTTCGTTCAAGAGTCCCCCGTAACTCCATCGAAAGTCCGTTGCGAAGACCGTCGGGCCTATTCTGCCTGAAAGTCTGGTCGTGTGTGCGCGCGTCCGTTCTATTGGAAAGTCCGTCGGGGAGACCGTCAGACCTAGTTTGCTGTAAAGTCCGGTCGTGTGTACAGGGCATTAGCCATACTAAAATGTTACCTATGGCAGTACCCAATTCCCCCCGCAATCCCTATATGTTGGCAACCCCTTGTCTATAAGCCCTGAAAATGGTCATAACTGTTTAATATTTGGCTCCCATTGACATCAATGGGGTTCAGATTCAGCACTCATAGTTTACCCATGTTTGCCGAACTCCGGTGTGTTCGGCTCATCACTAACTTCCACAAGGGACAGAGCAATGGCCTAGTAAAAGTGCTTGAGTGCAACTTTAATTTTTTTAGACCTTTTTTATTTCACTTAACTTTATTGCTATCACATAGGAGGAGGCAGACTTCTTTTCCAAGTGTCTGTATACAAGTTATAATAATGTTGACCCTGCTATCTCTCCTCTATACTGTAGCGCTGTTTACATATCATTGATATTAACTAACGGGTTGTTCTTCAATTATCTCCATAATTGCCTTTGATTTTTTTTTTTCCTGGTTAAATCACATGCTGTTAAGTAGAGCACTTCTTTAATTAAATTAGCGCGGTGTCACCACATAATAAGCCGCACAATTCCCTTTGTAATGGGAGCCGTCACCGGGTTCTGTATCTCTCACACCTCAATTGATTTTTATTGACGCATTTATTTATTTCGGAGGAAGGACAGATTCATGTGGCGAGATGTGACAGGCTGTAAATCCTGTCTGTCTATTGACGGGTTATTTAACAGAGACGGGGACATTAATGAGTTGTCTGTCCCTTTGTCTGGAAGGAGCATAAACCATATTTATGGGATCAGATAATAGGCAGAAATACAATGTAATGAGCAAATGCTTTCCAATTGTCTCGGCTCTACCTTCCATTTTTCGCCAGCGAGCTCCGGTACAGGACGAGGCTTCCTACATTAGTGGCTCAAAAAGAACCACCGAGCTACGGGACTATGTCAGAGAATTGGGCTTAAAACAGAAGTATGTGAATATTATTTTTTTTTAATAACTTCAAAAAACTCGCCGTGCCTCTTACTAAATACCTTGGACTGTCTACTTTACAAAAAGGGGTGATTTGGGGTGTAGTTGTACTGTCCTGGCGTTTTTGGGCCTCGCAAAATGAGATTGGTCGCCAGTACATCAGGATTAATTGTTTTTCAGATATACACTGTATATATATTTCTATATACCGTATATACTCGAGTATAAGCCGAGTTTTTCAGCACATTTTTTTGTGCTAAAAATGCCCCCCTCGGCTTATATGTACTCGAGTCAAGCACTTTTCTGCAGCAGAGAATGACATTTTCTGAACCAACTTTGGGGCCCCGTATCTCAGGGCCACTTGGTGCTAGGAACTCCAACAACATATCCAAAGCTGGGGTTCCTAGCACCAAGTGGCCCTGAGATACGGGGCCCCAAAGTCGGTTCGGAAAATGTCATTCTCTGCTGCAGAAAATTGCTTGAAATTTTAAGAACCAAAAATGTCAAGCATATCCAAGCTTTGGATATGTTGTAGTGCTAGTTCCACTGGGTTTGCACACCAAATTTGGGGTTCCTAGCACCAAGTGGCCCCGAGATACCAAAGTTGGTCAACTGTGTCCATCTGCAGCAATGTCATTTCGGGACCCTTTGGGTTCAGAGACCCCAAATTTTGGCTGCAGCTCGGGGGGCATCTAGGAACCCTTAACTACCGAGTTTGAAGTTCAGGGGACCTATAGCTGCAAATGGGCACAGTGAGGCTGCAAATGGGCACAGTGAGGCTGCAAATGGGCATTGTTGACCCTCTTTTCCACTTACAGTAGCTGCGCATTTCTCACCCTAGGCTTATGCTCGAGTCAATACGTTTTCACAGTTTTTTGTGGTAAAATTAGGTTGGCTTATACTCGCGTCTATACGGTGCATATATATTTGGGGGTTCTAAGTAGTTTTATGGCAAAAAATATGCTGATTTTTAGATGTATGAGAGAGGAGAGCGGAGACATCCAGACCTGGACCTCCTCTCATTTTTTCCTTTTCTTCTCTTTTCTTTACTCTTCCTCCATCCGTGGATTCTATTAATCCTTTTCCAGGGCCTTGCATATTTATGCTAGACAGGCACCATCGCTTATGTTCCTCAACATGTCTTTGGTGTCCTTTCTTAGGACATTCTCTTACTACGTATATTGCTTATCCTACAACTGTATGATGTCTGATGGAAACAGAGACTCTCATGTGGGATTAGCTGTAGCTCCGTTGTTGATGTTACACCTCCCGTTACTGTAATATGCTCTTCATACAAAAATGTTGTACTTGTTGTACACTTGAAAATTTTGAATAAAAACTCATTGAAAGTAAAAAAAAAAAAATCTATATTAAGTAAAAACTTGATAAGCTATAGACCAGGGATATGCAATTAGCGGACCTCCAGCTGTTGAAGGACTACAAGTCCCATGAGGCATAGCAAGACACTGACAGCCACAAGCCATGACACCCAGAGGCATGATGGGACTTCTAGTTTTGCAACAGCTGGGGGTCCGCTAATTGCATATCCCTGCTATAGACCTTCTGCTTGACTTAGAGATTCAACAGTTTACCATTTAGGACCGATAAACCCCCCCCCCCCCCCCAAAAAAAATTATGTGTTCTTAATTTTGTCAAGAAAAAACTAAATAAAAACTTGTCCGCAGGCAGGAGGACAGCATGCAGAATGAGAAGACTGAGGCAGGAGAATATGTGTGCATGCAACTGAGAAATTACAAAAAGTAACTATTAGTGAGGAGGAGAGAGCGAGCGGAGAGCGAGCGGAGGGTTACCAGGAGACCAGGGCTTCATTTTTTAGAATTCAGGTAATTGGAAAAGTAATTACCTATTGAATCTGATTGTGAATGTTCTTACAAGCTTTTCCTGGAAAGGGGACAAAAATTTCCGCCCTTGCCTGACCTCGGTGAAGAGAGCAAATGCAAAATATGGTTTACAGGAAGAAATCTTCCCTCCTAATGGACACAGCGACCCTGCCCACCGAAGGGCGACTTCTCAGACTAAACATCCAACATCTGAACATTTCTTCTTAGGATTAGTGTAGAATAGCTTTTGGTTTCTCTGCTTAAACAGAGAGACAGTTATGTAAATTTAATGGCTGTCTGCTTAACAGAGATCTGTGATCGGCTTGTGTAGCCTGCTCAGTGTGCTCAGCTGCTGATTGGTTCTTCCTCTGGGCTCCCCTGTATCCAAGCAACCTAGGAAGGTTCTGAATGTATAAATGGACACTCTGCAGAACACAACATGAGTATTAATGCCGCTCCAGCCAATCAATGGTGTGTCAGACCTGAAGGATGCTGGGAGATGGTATTTATTCACAGATCATGCTGAGTTCTAGGTCTTTCCCAGGAGTGGATTGCACCAGCCAGGGGAGAGGCTGCTGCCATGTGACCTCAAGTGGGCGACCTGAGGGCCTGAATTGAGAGAGAGTGTGCTGCCATGTGGCATCAGGTGGGCGACCTAAGGGCCTGAATTGAGAGAGAGAGAGTGCTGCCATGTGGCATCAGGTGGGTGACCTGAGGGCCTGAATTGAGAGAGAGTGTGCTGCCATGTGGCATCAAGTGGATGACCTGAGGACCTGAATTGAGAGAGAGAGTGCTGCCATGTGGCATCAGGTGGGCGACCTGAGGGCCTGAATTGAGAGAGAGAGTGCTGCCATGTGGCATCAGGTGGGCGACCTGAGGGCCTGAATTGAGAGAGAGAGTGCTGCCATGTGGCATCAGGTGGGCGACCTGAGGGCCTGAATTGAGAGAGAGTGTGCTGCCATGTGGCATCAGGTGGGCGACCTGAGGGCCTGAATTGAGAGAGAGAGTGCTGCCATGTGGCATCAGGTGGGTGACCTGAGGGCCTGAATTGAGAGAGAGAGTGCTGCCATGTGGCATCAGGTGGGCGACCTGAGGGCCTGAATTGAGAGAGAGAGAGTGCTGCCATGTGGCATCAGGTGGGTGACCTGAGGGCCTGAATTGAGAGAGAGAGAGTGTGCTGCCATGTGGCATCAGGTGGATGACCTGAGGGCCTGAATTGAGAGAGAGAGAGTGCTGCCATGTGGCATCAGGTGGGTGACCTGAGGGCCTGAATTGAGAGAGAGAGAGTGTGCTGCCATGTGGCATCAGGTGGATGACCTGAGGGCCTGAATTGAGAGAGAGAGTGCTGCCATGTGGCATCAGGTGGGCGACCTGAGGGCCTGAATTGAGAGAGAGAGAGTGCTGCCATGTGGCATCAGGTGGGTGACCTGAGGGCCTGAATTGAGAGAGAGAGAGTGTGCTGCCATGTGGCATCAGGTGGATGACCTGAGGGCCTGAATTGAGAGAGAGAGTGCTGCCATGTGGCATCAGGTGGGCGACCTGAGGGCCTGAATTGAGAGAGAGAGAGTGCTGCCATGTGGCATCAGGTGGGTGACCTGAGGGCCTGAATTGAGAGAGAGAGAGTGTGCTGCCATGTGGCATCAGGTGGGTGACCTGAGGGCCTGAATTGAGAGAGAGAGTGCTGCCATGTGGCATCAGGTGGGCGACCTGAGGGCCTGAATTGAGAGAGAGTGTGCTTCCACGTGGCATCAGGTGGGTGACCTGAGGGCCTGAATTGAGAGAGAGTGTGCTGCCATGTGGCATCAGGTGGGCGACCTGAGGGCCTGAATTGAGAGAGAGTGTGCTGCCATGTGGCATCAGGTGGGTGACCTGAGGGCCTGAATTGAGAGAGAGTGTGCTGCCATGTGGCATCAGGTGGGTGACCTGAGGGCCTGAATTGAGAGAGAGAGTGTGCTGCCATGTGGTCTCAGGTGGGCGATCTGAGGGCCTGAATTGAGAGAGAGTGTGCTGCCATGTGGCATCAGGTGGGCGACCTGAGGGCCTGAATTGAGAGAGAGTGTGCTGCCATGTGGCATCAGGTGGGTGACCTGAGGGCCTGAATTGAGAGAGAGTGTGCTGCCATGTGGCATCAGGTGGGTGACCTGAGGGCCTGAATTGAGAGAGAGTGTGCTGCCATGTGGCGTTAGGTGGGCGTTAGGTGGGCGACCTGAGGGCCTGAATTGAGAGAGAGAGTGTGCTCCCATGTGGCCTCAGGTGGGCGACCTGAGGGCCTGAAGTTTGTGAGAGTGACCCTGGTTCTCCAGAGAGCTGGCTGAAGGGGTTGTCTATTGAAGCTCTGGTCTGAAATCACTGGTATAGAGTGTTGCTTGGAAATGTGTAGGAGGCTACCGGCTGTCCCTGGACATTTTGTGAGTACAGACAACCTAAAGGATCTATAGACTTGTTCTTTTAACCCCTTCTGGTGTGCTATATAGTCAGCTCAGGCTGAACAAGGGAACACTGGCTGGTGTTCTGAAAAGCTTGCCCAACTGTCACCACTGCTCAGTTCTACTACTTTTGGCCAAGCAGTCTGCCGTAACTTGCCTGAACCCGAGGAGCTTTGCCCTGCTGCTACGACTACTACAACTGAGGGACTTTACCCACTCCTGAAACCACTTTGTGCTACTTTTAAGGAGAAGTCTTCTATCTGGTATCAGCAAGGACTTCACAAGAGCTGAGCCAAGACATCAGTTAGACGTCCTCAAGTGTAAATTTCTCACAAAATGAAGCTTTACTATCCCACTGTGCTCCGGGATAACTTATCTAGAATCAGACACCGGGGGTGGATTTACTAAAGGCAAATAGGCTGTTCACTTTGCAAGGGCATTTCCTTCAGAGCTTAGTCAATGTGGTGAAAATTCATGTTGCAAAGAGTACCCGATCACGTGCAAGGAAAGCCACGATTTTATACTTTCCATCGCACATGATTGAGTATTCGAAGTGAACACAGCGTGCTCTGAACTTTGGTGCTGAACTATCTCTAACCATTTACTAAACCAACCCCAACACGTACCAAAATGTGTCTTGGAAGGAAACGGATTAAAGAAGAATCCCAGGTATGGATATTTTATACAAAGCTACATTATTCCAGCTTGGACCAATATAACTTTGTATATACCATACCTGGCCGATGCTGAAAGTAGGCGCCTCTACCACACCGCTAGTACCGTGATCTCCACTTGCTTCTAGGTCCCGTACTGAGTAAATGCCTTGCTGCATTTAAAACACAGGAGGTCGGCCACTCAGCAAAGGTGTCATTTAGAGGTTACTTTGTATTTTCTGAATGAATGCAAAGTGTCCTCTGATTGGATGAGGTGGAGAGGATGATGTCACTGTCCCCACCACTCCATCTCATCCAATCAGAGAATGCTTTGCATTCACTTCAAAAATGCAAAGCAATCTTTGAATGGCACCCATGCCGAGCAGCCAACCTCCTGAGTTCACAATGCAACAGGCAGCCTCTCAGAATGGGACCAGAAAGCTATTACAGATGACTGGAGTAGAGTTGTAGTAGTAGTGATTTCCAGCTTCCAGGGGGATCAGCCAGGTGTGGTATATAGATGGTTATAGTGGTCCAAGCTAGAACAATATACCTATGTATAAAATATCCATACCTGGTTGATGGTTTGTTCAGTAAGACAGCACAAAGAGAGATGTGAAGAGTGCAGTGACCTTTAACAACCAGTCAGAAAGCTCCTTGCTTCCTTTACCATAGTAAAATGCAATCTGGTTGGCTGCAATGTGTAACTGCACATTGCACAGTATATGAATATGAATGGTGGACTGGGGTTTGACCGATATGTAACCTGTGAGCAGAGTTTGGTGCTGTCCTCCTGAGCAGAGCCAAACCCATAGCAACATCTACCCCAAAATCCAACAAAGTATAACAAGGTGCTAAAATGACCTTTATAGACCATGAACACTTTGCGAGTCACAAGACATTCGAGGTGTGTCTGAAAAGCTGGGGAATGGTCTGATATCTCAACGGCAACATGGTCCGTGGAGTGCACTTGACCATCAGGGTAAACCAGCAGTGGAACGTAGTCAGTGTGCGAGGTCGGGTCACAGTACAATGGAGCAACGAGGGAACATCAAGTTCTGCTACAAATTGGGGGGAAATGGCAATGGAGACGCATGAATTGTTGGTTTAGGTGTACGGGGATGGAAGCCATGAGCAGAAAATGTGTTTACAGTTGGTTCAAAAGCTTTCAAAACGGGAAGGAAACGACTGAGGATGAGACACGTTCAGGTCGGCCATTAACAAGCAGACATGATGGAGCGAGTGCGACAAATGCCGGCCCAAAATTAGCGACTGGCTCTACGATTGATGTCAGATGAATTGTGCATTATCAAGGACACAGTGCTCACCATTGTCTACTAAGATTTGGGTTAGCGGAAGATATGTTCCCGGGTTTGTGCCGCACAAGCTGACAGATGAACAGAAAGAAAACGGATGGAGATTTCATTACCATGTGTGACCGGGGTCCATCCTTTCTTCCAACCATGGTCACAGGGGGATGAGACCTGGTGCTACCAGTTCCATCCGCACTTGAAACCGCAACCGATGGAATGGCGTTCACCGTTTTCCCCGCAACCCAAAAAGAGTCGCCTTTAAAAGTGCAAGACAATGTTTTGCGGACGTGGTGGCAATCCAAGAATGTGTGACAGCGGTTCTGCGATCGATTCCTAAAAAAGGCCTTTGCTGACGGCTTCCAGAAGCTTTATGAGCGTTGCCAAAGGTGTGTTGTGAAGGATGGCGATTATTTTGAAGGCCAATAAGGGTAATTTGTTTGTATCTCTGGTTTTGTTATCATTGACCCAACTTTTTAGACGCACCTCGTATGCTACCACCATTGTTTTTCCTGTCGTGTTTATCATGCTTTATTGCACAATACTGAGACCTTCAGGCTATAGAGACTTAACCTGCTGGTTAGCATTTTGTGAACCGGTAATAATTAAATCCTTGTGTCCACAAACCAACAATGGAGGATTTGGATTTTAAGTTTATTTTTTAGTAAGGTCTATGTGTGTGTGTGTGTGTTTGTATGTGTGTGTGTATGACCGGGATCAGCCAATAAGCACTCAGCAATCCACCCACTATATAACATTTTGTATAATACCTTTATACACGATGGAAGATCAGACTCTTGTCTTGCCTACAAATGGGCATGCTGGCTGGACTGGTGGTCTGCCATTGGCCCAACCTTCAGTACTTTTGCTGGGTGAGATCAGCGTACACATTGCAGCAACAAATCACCAAAACTTTCCATGTTTAGAACATCCAGAAGGCCTCCAGGCCTCACAATGGGGGGATGCTTTTTACCAATAATTTTTTGCTTGGATGGGGTTTTTTGGGTTTTTGATGGCAGGCTGAAAGCTCGTGATTGAATATACAGAAAATGCTTGCAGTAAGTTTAGTGAAATACTTGTATCTAAGGGCATAACATTGTTTTTCCTTCTCATAGGTGGGCTTTCAAATCAAGAAATTACTTTATAATTGTCCAGATGCATAACAGTGCGAAAACAGATAAGACTTTAAAGTATAACTAATGATAAACATTTTTTTAGATTTTGTTAACATTTGGATAGAGTTTGGAGGGGTTACAACCTCTGGCAGGTTTGTATTCCTGGCTGTGTCCTGTTAGGGAAATTCTCTCTCTAATTGTCCTGGTCACCAATGTCACCCAGAATGGAGGTAAGGGTAAATCCAAAACTTTCATGTAGCTCCTCTATGTTATGGCTTTGCTGTAGTCAACTAAGCTGTGATCTATCTTTAAGGTCTCATCGGGTTCTCTCTAAACCTGGTGGTTGATTACCCCTGCCTGGTGTTGGAAGAATGATCCAGCAATAGTGTGGGAGGGTCAACCATGAATGTTTATTGGATTCTAGGCAATCCCCGGGAGGCCGACCCAGAAGGCATGGCTGAGGGGAAAATAAATATTTGGGAGGATCTGATCAGGCTCTCTTCTCCCTGGGGCCTCCCCCCCACAGGAGGGGGCGTGTGTGTTTCAGAGAAGCTACTACTACTCAGCAGGTGCCATATGCTGGGGCTTGATGGCAATTACCTGTAGAAGGGCTGGAGAGGGAAACATCCACTGAAGAGTGTTGCAGGGGTGCTGGGCAGATGCTGCCCTTGAACATTGTGAGGAGGACCTTTCGCCTATAGCTCCAGGTATTAAAAGTACTTATCAAGAGTCAGACGCCATGAGGTGCTACTAAAAGCCTATGACCGCTCTCATAGGGTCACCAGTTACTTGGCTGCCCCCCTCTCCTTTTTGAGGCCGCTATTATAGCGCCTACTGCGACCACTGGGATTTGTCAGGAACCTGTCCTCAGAATTTTTCATGTGCTTTGGGCATCCGAACCCCCCCCCACGCCTTCTCCTTGCAGTTTTGGCCGAGACCTGCAATAAACTTTAAATAGACCTCTAGACCTGGAGCCTGAGTTTGTCGGCGGGTTGCTGGGACTGGAAACAGGACAGGCAGCCTCTGAACAGGTAAGGTGGACCCACTTAATTTGCAGCGGCACATTTGGGAATCATTGCTAGATTTGGTTGCCACCAGAACAGGACTAGAGGGGTCATCTTCAAACTGGGAAACTTGTTGCCATGATAATTGTCTAAAGGAGTATTTCCCCTCACATTGGAAAGATATCCTCTCACTTCCTGTTCAGTCTACAGGACAGGAAATGAAAGGAAATCTCCCCAAGAGACAGACTTATGAGTTGACTCCCTCAAGAGATTATGAAATGTGTTTACTGATTTAGGGACTATATATGAGCCGGCAAAAAGAAAACTGACAGCAGTTCTACTCCCTCCCCTACTCTACATCTTAAATGGAAAAGAGTTTTGGCTTTAGACAGTCTTGAACAGGGGTCTCCAAAACTTTCTAAACAAAAGTCCTTCAGACTTTAGGGGGCCGGACTGGTGGCTGGTGGGAGTAAAAAATGATCCTTCATAATGCTTTAGGTTTGGTTGTCTGTGAGAGTACAAAAATGATATACAGGTAACACCTACAGTCTGTAGAAGGAGGAATAATCCCCTTTTATTGGTAATGGAGGGAGGAATAATGACAATTGTTGGTATCAGTGGGAAGAATAGTTCTCGTTCATTGGTGTTAGAGGGAAGAATAGTACCCCATCAATGGTGTCAGTGGAAGAATAGTGTCCCATTATTGGTATCAGTGGAAGACTAGTGTCCCATTATTGGTATCAGTGGGAGGAATTTTGCCCCATCATTGGTGTTAGAGGGAAGAATAGTGTCCCATCATTGGTGTGGTGTCAGTGGGACGAATATTGCTCCATAATTGGTGTCAGTGGGATAAATAGTGCCCATCATTGGTGTCAGTGGGAGGAATAGTGTCCCATCATTGGGTGTCAGTGGGAGGAATAGTGTCCCATCATTGGTGTCAGTGGAAGGAATAGTGTCCCATCATTGGTGTCAGTGGGAGGAATAGTGTCCCATCATTGGTATCAGTGGAAGGAATAGTGTCCCATCATTGGTGTCAGTGGGAGGAATAGTGCCCCATCATTGGTATCAGTGGGAGGAATAGTGTCCCATCATTGGTGTCAGTGGAAGGAAAAGTGTCCCATCATTGGTTTCAGTGGGAGGAATAGTGTCCCATCATTGGTGTCAGTGGAAGGAAAAGTGTCCCATCATTGGTGTCAGTGGAAAGAATAGTGCACCATCATTGGTATCAGTGGGAGGAATAGTGCCCCATCATTGGTGTCAGTGGAAAGAATAGTGTTCCATCACTGGTGTCAGTGGAAGGAATAGTGCCCCATCATTGGTATCAGTGGGAGGAATAGTGCCCCATCATTGGTGTCAGTGGAAGGGATAGTGCCCTATCATTGGTATCAGTGGGAGGAATAGTGCACCATCATTGGTGTCAGTGGAAGGAATAGTGCTCCATCATTGGTATCAGTGGGAGAAATGGTGCCCCATCATTGGTGTCAGTGGAAAGAATAGTGCCCCAACATTGGTGTCAGGGAGAGGAATAGTGTTCCAAGGGCCGGATAAAGGCAAGCAAAGGGGCACATCTGGCTTGCAGACTTCAGTTTGGAGACCACTGATCTAGAACATCAATTCACTTTTAGTCATTGTCTAGCTTTGCCTCGGGGTGACCTAAGCTACACCCATTTTTGACAGTTTGATCAGATTTAGGACATGTGAGAACATAGAGTATTACTTTTGCTGATTGGTAGTGAATGTTTTGGGCAATGACTGAACACCAAAATGTATGACACCATCCGCCCATCTCCAGCCACCTCCCACCCATGACCCTTTCATTATCGGGGGTCTCACAGATATTTGTATATATTTACAGCACCATTTTACAGCGTCTACCAAGTGCATGATAACAAAGGAAAGAGAGACTTACTTTCCGGGTTAATTTCATGAAGAGGTTTTTTCTCTAAAAAAAGAGAGAAAAAAAGAAATGGAAGAAAGGTGTGTATAATATTTATGCTGCATGCAAATTATCTTAATATCTCATATGTAAAAAATTGGGGGAGGGGGGCTCTTCTATAAAAGCAAAACTGTAGGAAAAGAACATTCACCCGCTAACAGCCAATCAACGTATAATTTAGGACAGGAAATGAAGTACCTCACTGGTCTGGCAATGGAACATTTTTCTCCAGCTCTCATAGAAAAGCCTTGCTATATGTAGAACTCGGCACACATCATCTTTTCTTCTCTCCTGAAGGTCACATTTACTTATTAAATTTCACGTTCCCTTACCCACCAACATGTGGGGTGTCAGGGTTCAGATTTGAACCTGCGACCTCTGTGGGGTCTGGCTCTAGCTCTTCTCACTGAGATGATGGATGGACAGCTCCCTGTCTGATCTCTTAGGACAATCTTGCCTTGTCTCTTGTTTCTGGTGAACCGTAAACTCTTTGCTCCTCCCATGAACTTCCAGGTTTAAAGTGGTTGTAAAGGCACAAGGTTGCATATACAACATACACCCTAGCCCCCCTTAATACTTACTTGCCTTTTGGCAGCATTTTGGAGGGTGACAGGGGATAAGAATTGTCTTAAGAGAGGAAATGGGGGGGGGGGGGTGATTTAGAGGGATTTGTGTTGGGCGGGGGGATGGGAGAAAAGGATTTATGCTACGAGGGGGATTTGGGGGATTGGGGGGTTATGCTACAAGAGTTAATATGGTAGAGGGGGAGTGGATTTGTGCTAGTAGGGATGGCCAGGGAGGATTTTAGCAGGGGGGTGGCTTTGTATTAGGGGAGTGGGTAAGCATGCAGATTCGTGCTTAATCTTTTTTTTTTTTGGGGGGTGGATTTTTTGCTGACACATATGGCAAACATGATAAAGGTGGGGGGAGGCTCATTGATGGAGGTGGGGAGGGGAGGTTCATTGATGAAGGTGGGGAGGGAGGGCTCATTGATGGAGGTGGGGAGGGAAGACTCATTGATGGAGGTGGGGAGGGAAGGTTCGTTGATGGAGGGGGGAGGGAAGGCTCATTGATGGAGGTGGGGAGGGAAGGTTCGTTGATGGAGGTGGGGAGGGAGGGCTCATTGATGGAGGTTGGGAGGGAAGGCTCATTGATGGAGGTTGGGAGGGAAGGCTCATTGATGGAGGTGGGGAGGGAAGGCTCATTGATGGAGGTGGGGGAGGGAAGGCTGATTGATGGAGGTGGGGGTGGGAAGGCTCATTGATGGAGGTGGGGAGGGAAGGCTCATTGATGGAGGTGGGGAGGGAAGGCTCAGTGATGGAGGTGGAGAGGGAAGGCTCATTGATGGAGGTGGGGAGGGAAGGCTCATTGATGGAGGTGGGGAGAGAAGGCTCATTGATGGAGGTGGGGAGGGAAGGCTCATTGATGAAGGTGGGGGAGGGAAGGCTGATTGATGGAGGTGGGGGTGGGAAGGCTCATTGATGGAGGTGGGGAGGGAAGGCTCATTGATGGAGGTGGGGAGGGAAGGCTCGGTGATGGAGGTGGAGAGGGAAGGCTCATTGATGGAGGTGGGGAGGGAAGGCTCATTGATGGAGGTGGGGAGGGAAGGCTCATTGATGGAGGTGGGGAGGGAAGGCTCATTGATGGAGGTGGGGAGGGAAGGCTCATTGATGGAGGTGGGGGGGAGGCTCATTGATGGAGGTGGGGAGGGAAGGCTCATTGATGGAGGTGGGGGAGGGAAGGCTCATTGATGGAGGTGGGGGAGGGAAGGCTCATTGATGGAGGTGGGGAGGGAAGGCTCATTGATGGAGGTGGGGAGGGAAGGCTCATTGATGGAGGTGGGGGTGGGAAGGCTCATTGATGGAGGTTTAGGGGGGCTCATTGCTGGAGGTGAGGGAGGGAAGGCTCATTGATGGAGGTGGGGAGGGAAGGCTCATTGATGGAGGTGGGGGTGGGAAGGCTCATTGATGGAGGTTTGGGGGGGCTCATTGATGGAGGTGAGGGAGGGAAGGCTCATTGATGGAGGTGGGGGGAAGTCTCATTGATGGAGGTAGGGGGAAGGCTCATTGATGGAGGTGGGGGGAAGTCTCATTGATGGAATTGATGGAGGTGGGGAGGGAAGGCTCATTGATGGAGGTGGGGAGGGAAGGCTCGTTGATGGAGGTGGGGAGGGAAGGCTCATTAATGTAGGTGGGGAAGGAAGGCTCATTGATGAAGGTCAGGAGAGAAGGCTCATTGATGGAGGTGAGGAGGGAAGGCTCATTGATGGAGGTGGGGGGGAAGTCTCATTGATTGAGGTGGGGGGGAGGCTGGCCTTTGCATTCCAATAGAAGAGCTACTGGAGCTCAAATTGTTGTAGTAGATTAAATTGGTGCTGATAGAAAGGTGTCAGAAGACACAGAACATCGCAGTTTGTTGTGTATGGGGCTGTGTAGCCACAGACCGGTCAAGCTGCCAATGCTAACCCATGTCCACAGCCAAAAGTGCCTACAACGGGCACGTGGACATCAGAACTGGAGCTTGGAGAAATGGAAGAAGGTGTCTTCAAGCTGTTGGCTTGGCCTCTAAATTCTCCAGATCTCAATCCAATTGAACATTTGTGGGAAGTGTTGAAAAAACAAGTCTGACCCATGGAGGCCCCACCTCACAATTTACATGACTTAAGGAATCTGCTACTGGTGGTTTGATGCCAGATACCACAGCATATCTTCAGAGGTCTAGTGGAGTCCAAGCCTTGATGGGTCAGAGCTGTTTTGATGGGAAAAGGGGGACCTACTCAATATTATGTGGGTGGTCATAATGTTGTGGCTGATCGATGTATACTGTATATATATATATAAAATCTCCCATCAAATCCCCTTAGTGCTTGGACATGAATGACGGAATGAAATTGGTATCACTGTTGACAATAAGGTTCCAGAAAATGGAATTTGGCTTTTAATGTCCTTAATGATGGCCTAACGTCTTTCAGGGTAGACATGGCAGAAATAAGACATCACATCTCTTAAAATATTATGTATTGGACATCGCTGCCTGACTGATTGACAAATAATTTCCGCGAGCAGCAATTATCCGCCTTTGGCGCTCTTATCTCACCACAGACTGTTCAGCATGTTACAGACTCACAGAGCTGACAGCGTTTCACAAGTAACAAGATATTTTGATTGAGTTTGAGAATCACACAGAATGGCTTTGTTTCTGTTCAATGTTTCTTATAATAAAACATGCCGCAGTCATGACGCAGGAGAGGCGAAAATAAAGAAAATAAATTATAAGTAATATTGTTAGGTCTTAAAAGAGATGAGTAACAAATCTGTTTAATAGCTCCTCTCCTGCAGTATGTCCTCCGTCTTTGACCGTCTCCTGCAGCATGTCCCCCCCATCTCTGACTATCTCCTGCAGCATGTTCCCCATCTTTGACCATCTCCTGCAGTATGTCCCCCGTCTTTAACCATCTCCTGCAGTACGTTCCCCATCTTTGACCATCTCCTGCAGTATATTCCCTGTGTTTGATCATCTCCTGCAACATGTTCCCCATCTTTGACCATTTACAGCCCTATGCCCCTGTCTTTGACCATCTCCTGCAGTATAATCTCCTGCAGCATGTCCCTCATCTTTGGCCATCTCCTGCAGCATGTTCCCCATCCTTGACCAAGTCCCTGCAATATGTTCCCCTTCTTTGACCATGTCCTGCGGCATGTCCCCATCTTTACCCATCTCCTGCAGCATGTCCCCCATCTTTGGCCATCTCCTGCAGCATGTCCCCCATCTTTGACCATCTTTTGTACCATGTCCCCCATCTTTATCCATCTCCTGCAGCATGTGCCCCATCTTTGGCAATCTCCTGCACCATGTTCCCCATCTTTGACCATCTCATTCAGAATGTCCCCCCCTTTGACCATCTCATTCAGCATGTCCTCATCTTTGACCATTTTCTGCACCATGTTCCCCATTTTGGCTAACTCCTGCAGCATGTTCCCCATCTTTAACCGTCTCCTGCACTATGTTCCCCATCTTTGACCATCTCCTGCAGTATGTTCCCCATCTTTGACCATCTCCTGCAGTATGTTCCCCATCTTTGACCATCTCCTATAGCATTTCCCCTGCCTTTGACCATCTCCTGCAGCATGTTCCCCGTCTTTAACCATCTCCTGCACCATATTTATCGTCTTTGACCATCTCCTGCAGCATGTCTCCATCTTTGAGAGCCTGCAGTAGCATGTTCTATTTTTGACTAGTTCCTGCAGTATGTTCCTTATCTATGACCATCACCTGCAGCATGTTCCCCATCTTTGACCATCTCTTGCAGTATGCCCCTGTCTTTGACCATCTCCTGTAGCATGTTCTGTGATTTTGACCATCTCCTGCAACTCGTTCCTCATCTTTGACCTTCTCCTGTAGCATGTTCCCTGTTTTTGCCCATCGTTTGTAGCATGTTTCCCATCTTTGCCCATCTCCCTCAGCATGTTCCCCATCTTTGGCCATCTTCTGCATCATGTTCCCTGTCTTTGTGCAGCTTCTGTAGCATGTCCCCCGTCTTTGTCCATCTTCTGTAGCATGTTCCCCATCTTTGACCATATCCTGTAGCATGTTCCCCATCTTTGACCATGTCCTTTAGCGTGTTCCCCATCTTTGACTATATCCTGTAGCATGTTCCCCATCTTTGACCATCTCCTGTAGCATGTTCCCTATCTTTGACCATATCCTTTAGCATGTTCCCCATCTTTGACCATCTCCTGCAGCATGTCCCCATCTTTGACCATCTTCTGTTGCATGTCTGAGGTCTCTGACAGTTTTCTGTTTTGACATTCACTAAATATTAGTAAACAGTTTGCTGAAGACAAGCAGACTAAGGACATGGATTACTGGAACCATGTCCTGTGGTCGGATGAGACCAAGATAAACTTATTTGGTTCAGATGGTGACAAGCGTGTGTGGCGGTAACCAGGTGAGGAGTACAAAGACAAGTGTGTCTTGTCTACAGTCAAGCATGGTGGTGGGAGTGTCATGGTCTGGGGCTGCATGAGTGCTGCCGGCACTGGGGAGCTACAGATCATTGAGGGAACCATGAATGCCAACATGTACTGTGACATACTGAAGCAGAGCATGATCCCCTCCCTTCAGAGACTGGACCGCAGGGCAGTATTCCAACATGATAACCACCCCAAACACACCTCCAAGACGACCACTGCCTTGCTAAAGAAGCTGAGGGTAAAGGTGATGGACTGGCCAAACATGTCTCCAGACCTAAACCCTATTGATCATCTGTGGGACATCCTCTAATGGAAGGTGGAGGAGCGCAAGGTCTCTAACATCCACCAGCTCCATGATGTCATCATGGAGGAGGGGAAGAGGACTCCAATGGCAACCTGTGAAGTTCTGGTGATCTCCATGCCCTAGAGCAGTGATGGCGAACCTTGGCACCCCAGATGTTTTGGAACTACATTTCCCATGATGCTCCACTACACTGCAGAGTGCCAGAGCATCATGGGAAATGTAGTTCCAAAACATCTGGGGTGCCAAGGTTCGCCATCACTGCCCTAGAGGGTTAAGGCAGTGCTGGAAAATACTGGTGGCCACACAAAATATTGACACTTTGAGCCCAATATGTCTGAGGTCTCTGACAGTTTTCTGTTTTGACATTCACTAAATATTATGTGCATCCCTTGGGTGATGTCAGGGGCCACGCTCGATGTCCCCTATATCAAGAAAATTGACCAGCATAGAAATAGAACCTGGGAGAGTCCAAGGTTAATTGAAAGACAGCCAATCCCTAAACATCACTTCTGAGTGCAAATTACCTTCAAAGGACATAAAGAAAAAAAAAATTAAGAAGAAATTCCATAATATTCCTATTTTCTGTACCAGAAACCATGACAAATGAAGACATAAGAGACCACAAGCGTGTGAAATTACCTCGACTATATCACCTGCTCACAGGACAAAGGTGCAATTTGCTTCGCTAACATAAACACATCACCAGACATTTCAGTGTATAAAATACAGAATGAAAAAAGTACATTAGCTTAAAATCTTAATAAGCAATTCCATACTTTGCACCATTCCAGCCGTAATAGCGGCTCTCTCGCTCCTTCGATGGCGTTTTCTGCCATCCCGTCGCCACTCCAGACTGTAAATAAAGCTCAGCTTCAAATGGGCAGCCAATCCGGGTGACCTCCCTCTCTGGGTTCATTAACGGCTCCTTAGTTTTTTTCGTGAAGCTATGCAAGTCGGTCCTCTCAAGTTCTCAGCAGGAGCCGGTGCCGGGCCCAGGGGCCCGGCGGGCTCATCAATATTCAGCGTTTCGCAAATGGGAAGCCATTTCCTCCCAGGTGTTTGAGCCTGAATGCATGTCTGCCCATGGTGTGACACTCGCTACAAAAGAACACAGACGTACACAACGCAGTAATTAGGATGCCACATGCCAGTCGTCAGATGGAGCCGTCTGGCAATATCTGCTGAGGGATGGAGTCACACAGGACTCTGAAGGATGGTGCCAAGTTTTAAGCAGATTAATAATCAAAGCGCCGAATCCAGCGTTTTCCTATTTATGTATCTGAAGTAGATCTGTCCTCCGCGGCACATCAATTTATAATGTACGAGAGCTGGATACCGATATCAAAGAGCACGCTCCCGGCATGGACACCCCAAAAATGGTCTTCAGGGCCCATTACTCATGGTTAACGCTCAACCGATGACCTGTAGAGGCTTTTAAAGCGTCGTCTATGGAAAATATAGGATGGCGAAGATTGTTGCTGCTTCACAGGTGCGTGCAATTATGAGGGCTCATGCAGACCGCAGCTCAAAAAAAAGAAGAAAAAGAAAAACTGCTTTTACAGGCATTTGAGCTTTTATTTCTCTGCCTAAAAGCTTGAAGAAGCTTGAGCATTTTTTGTGGCTCTTTTTTACGCGTTTTTATTGAGCTTCTTCAAGCTACTTTTTGAGCATTTTTGAGCATTACGCCGCGTACACACGATCGGAAATGCCGCCGGCAAAACTCCGATGAGAGCTTTTTTGTCGGAAAATGCGACCGCGTGTAGTGCGCTCCATCGGTCTTTTGCTGGCGGAATTCCAGCCAGCAAAAGATTGAGCGCACGGTTCTCTATTTTTCGGTCGGGAAAAGTTCCTATCCGAAAATGTGATCGTCTGTATGCAATTCGGATGCGCAAAAAAAAACGACGCATGCTCGGAAGCATTGAAATTCATTTTCTCGGCTCGGCGTAGTGTTGTACGTCACCACATTCTTGACCTGTCGAAAGTTCAGAGAACTTTTCCCTGACCCGTGTGTATGCAAGCCAAGCTTGAGCGGAATCCCGTCGGAAAAACCATCCAAGTTTTTTCTGATGGAAATTCCGATCGTGTGTACCTGGCATTTTCCAAAAACCCTCCCCTCAACTCATTAAAAAAAATAAAAAATAAATAATTGAGCTTTTTTTTAGCTTTTTGCGCTTTTAAAGGGTTTTTCGTGCGGTTTTAGGCTATTGGGCATCTTTTCTCCTCTCAAAGATGCGAGTTTGGTGGTGGTGGTGATGGTGGTAGTGGTGGGTTGGGGGGGTTCTGCCTGTTAGTCGCCATGTACACTACCAGCGCCTAAACTTGAGTTTAGCAGATTTTGGTTTTGTTTTTGCCAAAACTTAAATCCATAAAAGCCTAGGTGTCCAAGTCCAAGTGAGGATTGTTTAGGAGCTGCTGAGGTTAGAAGAGGTTCAACGACCGTCGGCCGCAAAACACACAAAATCCTGGCATGATTTTGCCGCGTTTTGCCTTTACCCGCAGCCGGCGGTCATAGTAGTTCAAGTGTACATGAAGCCTAAGAGCATATGCCTGTAAACTCCTGAAAAAGCCATAGTGTGCACGGACATATTGACTAACATAAAGGGAAGCTTCAAGGCAGAAAAAATGAGAGAGCAAATAAGCTCAGAAGCCTGCAGGAGCCGCTTCTTTGAGCTGCAGTGTGCCTGAGACCTAAGACATCTATTTACTCAACACAATGGTTGATGTATTGTGTATATATATATATATATATATATATATATATATATATATATATATATATATATATACACATACACTATATTGCCAATAGTATTGGGACGCCTGCCTTTACACACACATGACCTTTAATGGCCTCCAAGTCTTAGTTCCGTAGGGTCCAATATTGAGTTGGCTCCGTCCTTTGCAGTTATAGCAGCTTCAACTCTTCTGGGAAGGCCGTCCACAAGGTTTAGGAGGGTGTCTATGGGAATGTTTGACCATTCTTCCAGAAGAGCATTTGTGAGGTCAGGCACTGATGTTGGACGAGAAGGCCTGGCCTCGCAGTCTCTGCTCTAATTCATCCCAAAGGTGTTTCTATCGGGTTGAGGTCAGGGCCCTGTGCAGGCCAGTCAAGTTCCTCCACACCCAAACTCGCTCACCCATGTCTTTATGAGAGAGAGAATGATGCGGTCCAAGGCACCATAAGTGATTGGCCTCCATCCCAAATTTGAACAAAAAGAAAGAAGGTTTGGTGGGCGGGGCTTTGAATGAGGCCAATCACTATGTAGAGTAAGCATGTGGGATATAAAACACAGTATTGCTTATATGGCTTCCAACAAAAAAAGGGGTGAGTTTTTTGGGGGGACTTTGAATGAGAGATGTATACCAAAAAGAAGCCATGTTTTTATGGACCTTGCTTTGTGCTCTGGTGCGCAGTCATGTTGGAACAGGAAGGGGCCTTCCCCAAACTCCTCCCACAAAGTTGGGAGCATGAAATTGTCCAAAATATCTTGGTATGGAGATGGCTTAAGAGTTCCCTTCACTGGAACTAAGGGGCCAAACCCAACCCCTGAAAAACAACCCCACACCATAATCCCCCCCCCACACCATAATCCCTCCTTCACCCCCCACCCCCCCTCACACAATAATCCCCCCTCCACCAAATGATTTGGACCAGTGCACAAAGCAAGGTCCATAAAGACATGGATGAGTGAGTTTGGGGTGGAGGAACTTGACTGGCTTGCACAGAGTCCTGACCTCAACCCCATAGAACACCTTTGGGATGAATTAGAGTGGAGACTGCGAGCCAGGCCTTCTCGTCCAACATCAGTGCCTGACCTCACAAATGCTCTTCTGGAAGAATGGTCAAACATCCCCATAGACACCCTCCTAAACCTTGTGGACATCCTTCCCAGAAGAGTTGAAGCTGTTGTAGCTGCAAAGGGCGGAGCCAACTCAATATTGAACCCTCCGGACTAAGACTGGGATGTCATTAAAGGTCATGTGTGTGTGTAAAGGCAGGCGTCCCAATACTTTTGGTAATATAGTGTAGCTATAAATATATATATATATATATATATATATATATATATACACACACATATATATATATATACACACACATATATATATATATATATATATATATATATATATATATATATATATATATATATATATATATATATTATTATAATTATATATATATATATATATATATATATATATATATATTTTATTTTTTTCCCATAAAAAATGGAAGTGCCTAAGGTGTCTTTTATGCAACCTTCAGACCTAAAATTATTTTTTAAACACGTATGAGAAAATGTCTGAGGCGGTGAAAGCGGTAATTGTTAGACCCAAGCATGCCGCACTTGAGATAAGTCGTGGATCTGGAGAAATTTCATAAACGAACACAACCAGCACCAGCATCTGCTATACCGAGAGGAGGGAGGGGGGGGGGAGGGGAGGGCACAATGCAGATGCCAATCCAGCACTGAATGGATTAAAGAGCCTCTAACAAAGTCAGTGTTTTCGGTGCCCAAGTGATGACAGATGCTGTTTTGTGCCAGGGGGACCTCGCTGCTCCTCTAATGAAAGAAGGGGCCCGCGATCTTTTCACCTCCCCATCTGCAGCCAGTCATAATAAAGAGCTGGCAGAACGGCGCCATTCAATGGTAAACGGCGGGCCCTCGAATGAGGATCAGCCGAGCCGAGGAGATAAGCTCCGTTGTAATCGCAGATTACGCCTCTTGTACTTTGATAACATTTGTATGATAAATAGGTTTTGATGCTGCACTGTGTATTATGAACGGGGCGCTTCAATGGCGGCTGCGGAGTGGCGTTTTAATGTTCAAAGACTAATTACCCTTTTTACTGAAATGTTCTGTGAATGGAAAGCGGATTGGCTGCGCCGTTCGAGGAGGCATTAACTCCGTCTTTTCTATGGAATGTACGATATAGTGCCAGCGTGTTATTATGTACCCGCCGTGAATCGAAAATCGCAGAAGAATGCAAGTCGGAGAATAGCCAATCGCGAGATTTTATTTCTCCCGATCGTTTACATATTTCACCAGGCGTGCGTCTCCTGGGTCACAAGACCCCGGGGTGCCCACATCTGTCTTCCTATTTCACAAATACTACAAAGGGGATAAAGATTTGGGCTTTGCTGCTCTCTTCATCCTCTTACTGAGTATTTCCCATTGTAAATCACTTCCTGTCCGCGCAATTTTTTTTTATTTTTCACATACATGTTAAAATCAGCATTTATTTATTTTTTTTGCTAGAAAATTACTTAGAACTCCCGAATATTATACACCCATTGGCCCCTTTTATTAGGTGCACCTTGGTAGTAGTGGGTTGGACCCCCTTTATTAGGACCACCCTGCTAGTAGGGGGTTGGACCCCATTTATTAGAACCACCTTGCTTTTAGGGGGCTGGACCCCCATTATTAGGTCCCCCTTGCTAGTAGGGGGTTGGACCCCCTTTATTAGGTCTTCCTTGCTAGTAGCAGGTTGGACCCCCTTTATTAGGACCACCTTGCTAGTAGGGGGTTGGACCCCCTTTATTAGGTCCTCCTTGCTAGTAGTGGGTTGGACCCCCTTTATTAGGTCCCCCTTTCTAGTAGCTGGTTGGACCCCCTTTATTAGGTCCACCTTGCTAGTAGTGGGTTGGACCCCCTTTATTAGGCGCACCTTGCTAGTAGTGGGTTGGACCCCCTTTATTAGGTCCCCCTTGCTAGTAGTGGGTTGGACCCCCTTTATTAGGCGCACCTTGCTAGTAGCGGGTTTGACCCCATTTATTATGTCCCCCATGCTAGTAGCAGGTTGGACCCCTTTTATTAGGTCCCCCTTGCTAGTAGTGGGTTGGACCCCCTTTATAAGGCACACCTTGCTAGTAGTGGGTTGGACCCCCTTTATTAGGTCCCCCTTTCTAGTAGCGGGTTGGACCCCCTTTATTAGGTCCACCTTGCTAGTAGCGGCCTGGACCTCCTTTATTAGGTGCACCTTGCTAGTAGTGGGTTGGACCCCCTTTATTAGGTACCCCTTGGTAGTAGTGGCTTGGACCCCCTTTATTAGGTCCCCCTTGCTAGCAGCAGATTTGACCCACTTTATTAGGTCCCCCTTGCTAGTAGTGGGTTGGACCCCCTTTATTAGGCGCACCTTGCTAGTAGTGGGTTGGACCCCCATTATTAGGTCCCCCTTGCTAGTAGCCATGGAACTCTATCTCTAGTCATTATCAGGAGATGGCGGGATCGACTCCCTGACATGGCTCCTCATCTCTAGTCATGATCAGATGCTGGTGGGATGGACTCCTGGACATGGCTCTCTATCTCTAGTCATGATCAGGAGCTGTCAGGATGGACTCCTGGACATGGCTCTCTATCTCTAGTCATGATCAGGAGCTGGCGGGATGGACTCCCTGACATGGCTCCTCATCTCTAGTCATGATCAGGAGATGGCGGGATGGACTCCCGGACATGGCTCTTCATCTCTAGTCATGATCAGGAGCTGGCGGGATGGACCCCAAGTCATGGCTCTCCATCTCTAGTCATGATCAGGAGATGGCGGGATGAACTCCCAGACATGGCTCTCCATCTTTAGTCATGATAAGGAGCTGGCGGTATGAACTCCTGGTCATGGCTCACCATCGCTAGTCATGATCAGGAGCTGGCGGGATGGACTCCCGGTCATGGCTCTCTATCTCTAGTCATGATCAGGAGCTGGTGGGATGAACTCCCGGTCATGGCTCTCTATCTCTAGTCATGATCTGGAGTTGGTGGGATGGACTCCCGGTCATGGCTCTCTATCTCTAGTCATGATCTGGAGTTGGTGGGATGGACTCCCAGTCATGGCTCTCCATCTCTAGTCATGATCTGGAGTTGGTGGGATGGACTCCCGGTCATGGCTCTCTATCTCTAGTCATGATCTGGAGTTGGTGGGATGGACTCCCGGTCATGGCTCTCTATCTCTAGTCATGATCTGGAGTTGGTGGGATGGACTCCCGGTCATGGCTCTCTATCTCTAGTCATGATCTGGAGTTGGTGGGATGGACTCCTGGTCATGGCTCTCTATCTCTAGTCATGATCTGAAGTTGGTGGGATGGACTCCCAGCCATGGCTCTCCATCTCTAGTCATGATGAGAAGCTGGCGGGATGAACTACTGGTCATGTGAGTACTGTAACAGGCAATCACAGTATTCACATGTTGGGGAAGTCTGTTCTGCACACCCTGAGCATAAAGACAGGGTTAAACAAATGATACATTTATGTTCCTCAAATATTTTTCACAAAGATGTAAAACCAGGACACACGTAAGCCCAACTCTAATCCAAAACAATAAAGAATGAAGGTATTCACTTGTTGGGTCTCAGTGGCAGAGATGTTGGTGTTGGAGGGTGGTTGGCATAGGAACCACATGATACATTGTTACTGGGTGAAAGGGCTCAGTTGAGAAAAGTGAATAATTGATGCAATGCATATTTATCAAACGGTTAGCAAAGTCATCTGACAGATGTAGAAACCACAACAACAGGTGGCTGACAACTGCATAATACCTAGTTCTACATGACAAATTATCTTCTCGCATATGGCCACTCTAATTTTAAGAACGATCATTTCCAAATTCTCCTGATTTGGTCCTGATAATGCAACAAGTGACACATTTTACTTTTTTCCCTTAAAATTTGAGCCTGGGATTTTTTTTAGGATTTATTTCATGAGCTGAACTAGTAGGGTGGGGGACACATTCGATAACCATGTAATGGTAGTGCTACCCTTGCAGGAACCACTGGTTTTAACTGGTTCTCCCACAAACAGTACAGCCACCCAAGCAACAGTCCATTCACTCTGGCTCCAATAAACAATCTAGGGCAGGGGTCTCAAACTGGCAGCCCTCCAGCTGTTGCAAAACTACAAGTCCCATCAGGCCTCTACCTTTGGGAGTCATGCTTGTAACTGTCAGCCTTGCAAAGAGTCATGGGACTTGTAGTTTCGCAACAGCTGGAGGGCCACCAGTTTGAGGCTAGTCTAGGGGATGTCTACTTGTGATTTATTGCTGCTAGAACTTGTAACAGGAGAGGAGTTGGGGACATGGGATGCTCCAAAACAGTTAGTACTTAGCAATTAGAGGACAATCTTCTCCTTAAGCAACTGTGAATTTTGGACAGTCTGAGGTCTCACAGCTGGGGACCACGAGGCAAGTTTCTTTGGCATTTGGTTACTCTGCACCACCGCACAGCTATTGGTACCCAGTGCAATCTCAGGAACACTGCACAGTACAGGAGAACATTCTTCTCTAAGCTCACAGTCCAGGACTCTTCTGAGGACGGGGAATGGCCAGTGCTCTGAAACTGAACTGTCTTAGTCCAAGCTACCTCTGACAGTCATATCCCAGAACCACACAGTCACCAGTAATCAATTTAGGGTCTTTACTCACAAGTCCCCCAGAAAGCTTCTCTGCCACCTTCTAGCCTCCTCGGGACACGATACAGTGAGTGAGACAGTCCTTATTCAGACCAGATCCCATTGGTGAAGTCAGTTCCAAATCACCTCCAGGTCCCACCTCTGCCACAGCTGAGACCCCACAAACCAGCAACACAGTCCACAGGCTTCCTCAGGGGCAAAACCCCCCCTGAGGCTGTGAACTCCTCCTCCCTGGGGAAGGTTCATCTCTCCAGGGCTTCAGAATATTTATCAGCTTCCCTAGCCACCATCTGGGTACACCTCCACAGGGATTGGCTAGACCCTGGTCCAATATTCAGGCTGGCTATTTAAATTTTCTCTCCCTAAGTTTTAGATACTTCAATAGGCAGGTGGAAGCAATCAAACTCCAAGGCTCTGAAACCGAGAACAGACTAGACCGATCAATCATTGTTACCTTGATTACAGAAGGAACCAAAAACTAGATTTACCTAACAGCCTACATGGTGATACAAAAAGACCACCAAAATCAAACTTTTAGGATACCTAAACATCATAAAGTATTTAAAAGCCATTTTGTTTAATTGTATATACTAAAAGAAACATTGAGAAGATGCATTAAGAATAAAAATAGAAAGACAGTACAATAGTATTTTCCTGCACTCAAGAGTAACGTAATGGTAATGGATGTATCACAGGGTCTTGGTGGTTCAAAAGAAAGCACAGGATTTGCTGCCCTCTTATGCCGCATACACACAGTCGGAATTTCCAACAACAAATGTTGGATGTGAGCATGTTGTCGGAAATCCTGACCGTGTTTATGCTCCATCGAACATTTGCTGTCGGAATCTCCGACAACAAATGTTTGAGAGCAGGTTCTCAAATTTTCTGACAACAAAGTTTGTTGTCGGAAATTCCGAGCGTGTGTACCCAAGTCCGACGTACGAAATTCCACGCATGCTCGGAATCAAGCAGAAGGAGCCGCACTGGCTTTTGAACTTCATTTTTCTCGGCTCGTCGTACGTGCTGTACGTCACCGCGTTCTTGGCGATCGGGATTTCCAACAACATTTGTGCGACCGTGTGTATGCAAGACAAGTTTGAGTCAACATCCTTCGGAAAAAAATCCACGGTTTTGTTGTCGGAATGTCCGATCGTGTTTACAGGGCATTAGAGTCGAGGGGAGAAACCCAACGGAAACGCTGTAAAACAAAGAAAAGCGGGCGCACCAACCTTGCACATTACCCAAGTGGCATCTTTATTAATGTACAGAAAGTAATATACTCACAAACACTATAATAATAAAAGCATATAAAAGTCCATAATAGACACAAAGCGGTCAGATCACCAAGACTGTTCCCAGCAGGTCAGGGGACTTTCCAGTAGACTGACGCATTTCGAAAAAAAATAGGCATGTACCCATCTTTAAATGTGGATATCGGATATTTACCACCTGCCAACTGCTCACAGTAAATATACTGCGAGCCGGCAGCAGGTACAGGCACAATCACGTACCTGTATGTCACTGCCTAGTGGTCTCCCCTGCAACCACTGTGTCCACAGACCAATGGTATCTTGGTGTGCCGCTCACGCTCAGTTAATGTGGGGTGTGTATGTCGGTTGTTCCGCGTCCGCTGCTAGGAGTGCTGGTGAGGGATGGAGCCCATCCCCGCTCCTACTGTGACACGAGCGAAAGAAAGGAGGTCATCCCTGGTGCCGCATATCCACGTGGTCCTATTGTGGTGTTCAGAGTGACAACCTCAGCCTGGACTCCTAAGGCTCCCCCTTAACGCATTTCTCTCCGCCCCTCGGGGCTTAATCATGTCCACAGACACAGCGTACTTGTTTTCCTGGTTTTCAGCCGCTTTGAGCAGCTGGGGTATCACGTGAAGACAAGGGGGCACTCTGGAGGAAACGTCTGGAGGAAAAGAGATTTGATCTCCAAATACGGAAAGGATTCTTCACAAGAAGAGATGTGAAAATGTGGAATAGACGCCCTCCAGAGGTGGTTCTGGTCAGCTCAGTAGATTACTATGAGAAAGGCCTGGATTCATTCCTAAATGTACAGAATATAACTGGGTACTGACATTTATAGGTAAAGTTGATCTGGGGAAAATTCGATTGTCTCTCAGGGGATCAGGAAGGAATTTTTTCCCCTGCTGTAGCAAATTGGAACATGCTCTGCTGGGATTCTTCACCTTCCTCTGGATCAACTGTGGATATAGAATTGTGTATATGAGATTGTATGATTTTTTTATTTTTTTTCTTATTGGTTGAACTGGATGGACTTGTGTCTTTTTTCAACCTGCCTAACTATGTAACTATGCGATTGCTATGCGATCACATGATCACAATGTAAACACAACTGTTACGAATGCGTTTCATTCATAATAACAAACAGCTATGCTTAGTACTCTGATGCTGTGATTAGCTCACAGCTATCACATGGTGCCTGAGCCAATCCCAGCACCCTGTACCATGTGATAGGCTAGCTGTGGGCCAATTGCAACACACAATAGTAAACACAGCTGGTATGAATGTAACCCATTTGTGACAGTTCAAAACATCGCTGTTACAATGATCATCACTGTGACAGCAATCAAAGAGTAAAAAAAAATAAAAAATAAATAAATAAATCCCTGATCACATCCCCTCTCCCAGGATAGTACAGTGTCACTATGGTGACATTGGATGAACTATTTTCATGAAATAAAAAAAAAATAGTAAAAACAAATAAAAAAGATACAAATTTACATTTTTTTAAATTATACTGCCACCAGTGAGTATCCTTGATCACCGCCACACCCGTCATATAATAATGCTGTAGTGCACTGGTGACAGGTCGTTAAAAAAAAAAAAAAAAATTGTATTTAATTTCTTTATTTTCCAAAAAAATTGTCCTGGCATTGATGACTACTATCCTCTAATTGAACCAAAATTTCTATGACACGTCAAATAAAGCAGTCTCAAATATTACTGGTAAAACGTAAATTAAACTTTTTTTCTATGCTATATCGGGGTTGGGTACCCTAAAGCTCCAATGTTCTTGGTCTTCTTGTATCCAGGTTGGGATTTTTAGTGGCTTATTAGTGTTTCTATTCTTGCCACAAGGAAACATTGTGATCTTTGTCCGTGTGGGAAGCTTGTGAAGAAGACAGGGAGCGATCACGGATCCGAGAGTTGTGTTCCTTATATTGCATCCTGAGCTCAGGTGAAGCAGATTCATGTCAGCTAATTATACGGGAAGATTGACACGTGTTACTTCTTCGTTACCGCGACTGACAATCTGTGTTACCATCATGCCACAATGAGATGTTATTGATGCCATTGAACTCCGGTGGGGTTTTTTTTTTTTTTTTTAGCAGACTATGATTGAGATGGGGTATGCGTCCCATGTTATATATTTATAGAAGTTCATAAAACACATTTGCATCTAAGGAAAGTCAAGCCAGTGACAAGCTAGCAGTGCACTAAGGCCTCATGCACACAGGGCATTTTTACTGCTGCTTTTACCAGAGTCAGACATTTTTTTTTCCCAGCTTAAAAACATCTCTCCATGTTATTCTATGGCCTCATGGAAACACAGGCTTTTAAGGAGCTGTACTGTAAGTGGCATAGGCATTTTCAAGCTCCAAAAAAAATCCCAGTGACAGCATGTTTCTTAGCACCAGCATTACAGTTGTAAAAATGTCTGACGCTGCCAAAGACTCATCATGCCCCGGGAGGTGACGCCACAAGGTGTGGGGTCTCCAGATGAAGTCACTGGATGGCCACGTCCAATAGCTATATAGGTAATGGCATATGCTGGAGCTAACACAACAGTGGGAGCTAGCGTTGGGAGAATACATCAGGAGGAAGAAGTACCCAAGGCAGAAGAACCAGAGGAAAAAGACAGCGTAGGGAGAAGAACCAGAGGCAGAAGAACCAGAGGAAAAAGACAGCGTAGGGAGAAGAACCGGAGGCAGAAGAACCAGAGGAAAAAGACAGCGTAGGGAGAAGAACCGAAGGCAGAAGAACCAGAGGAAAATGACAGCATAGGGAGAAGAACCGGAGGCAGAAGAACCAGAGGAAAAAGACAGCGTAGGGAGAAGAACCAGAGGCAGAAGAACCAGAGGAAAAAGACAGCGTAGGGAGAAGAACCAGAGGCAGAAGAACCAGAGGAAAAAGACAGCGTAGGGAAAAGAACCAGAGGCAGAAGAACCAGAGGAAAAAGACAGCGTAGAGAAAAGAACCGGAGGAAGAAGAACCAGAGGAAAAAGACAGCGTAGGGAGAAGAACCGAAGGCAGAAGAACCAGAGGAAAATGACAGCATAGGGAGAAGAACCGGAGGAAGAAGAACCAGAGGAAAAAGACAGCATAGGGAGAAGAACTGGAGAAAGAAGAACCAGAGGAAAAAGACAGTGTAGGGAGAAGAAATGGAGGCAGAAGAACCAGAGGAAAAAGACAGCGTAGGGAGAAGAACCAGAGGAAGAAGAACCAGAGAAAAAAAACAGCTTAGGGAGAAGAACCGAAGGCAGAAGAACCAGAGGAAAAAGACAGCGTAGGGAGAAGAACTGGAGAAAGAAGAACCAGAGGAAAAAGACAGCTTAGGGAGAAGAACCGGAGGAAGAAGAACCAGAGGAAAAAGACAGCGTAGGGAGCAGAACCGGAGGAAGAAGAACCAGAGGAAAAAGACAGCATAGGGAGAAGAACCAGAGGCAGAAGAACAAGAGGAAAAAGACAGCGTAGGGAGAAGAACCAGAGGCAGAAGAACCAGAGGAAAAAGACAGCATAGGGAGAAGAACCAGAGGCAGAAGAACCAGAGGAAAAAGACAGCGTAGGGAGAAGAACCGGAGGCAGAAGAACCAGAGGAAAAAGACAGCGTAGGGAGAAGAACCGGAGGCAGAAGAACCAGAGGAAAAAGACAGCTTAGGGAGAAGAACCGGAGGCAGAAGAACCAGAGGAAAAAGACAGCGTAGGGAGAAGAACCGGAGAAAGAAGAACCAGAGGAAAAAGACAGCGTAGGGAGAAGAACCGGAGGCAGAAGAACCAGAGGAAAAAGACAGCTTAGGGAGAAGAACCGGAGGCAGAAGAACCAGAGGAAAAAGACAGCGTAGGGAGAAGAACCGAAGGCAGAAGAACCAGAGGAAAATGACAGCGTAGGGAGAAGAACCGGAGGAAGAAGAACCAGAGGAAAAAGACAGCGTAGGGAGAAGAACCGAAGGCAGAAGAACCAGAGGAAGAAGACAGTGGAGGGAGATGAACCAGAGGCAGAAAAACCAGAGAAAGAAGACAGCATAGGGAGAAGAACCACATAAAAATGTGGCTTAAGCATGTTGTATAATGTCACCAGGGGAGTCGAGCTGCTACAGTTTTCAGATCTAAAACAGAAATTTGAGCTTTCAAGCCTCTATCTTTTTCGTTACCTCTAATTGTATCATGCATTCGCATCTCAATTTGGCTCCACTAAGCTGGATCTTAGATCTACAGCTTTGGAGAATATTCTATTGAATGACTCAATGAAAAAAAGCTATCTGAATTATATAAGGAGCTGTTTCCTGTGGAGCGTTACTTTCACTCACTTAGTATCTGCTAGAGATCGCATGACTCAATTTCAATCCCTGCACAGGATATATTACCCACCACCAGCAAAGTTATCTAAAATCTACCCGGGTGTGTCGGCTGAATGTTGGCCTAGCTCGAAATTCCCAGCTAATTTTAGCCATGCGTTTTGGCATTGCCAGGTGGTCGAGGAGTTCTGGTCTGATGTTGGGCGATGTATACCAGAAATTACGTCTATGCCAGTGCCCTTGACGGTGGCAACATGCTTGCTTGGCTTGGTGGAGGGCTTGGCACCTACTAGGGCCCAACGTACCTTGCTTAGCTTATTATTGTTTTATGCACGCAAGGCACTGATCCTCTACCCCGTGATGCCTTCACTGTCATACTGGAAAGGGCTTGTAAATAGAGTGATTCTGTTCTATAAAGCAACATACCTGAGCAGAGGGTGTCCAAAGAAACTTGACAAAGTCTGGAAGATTTGGTTGGTGGGATGTGGATCTCATAATAGCCTAATGATTTTCTAGATTTCATTGAGAGGGGGGAGGTTATCTACAGGGTGGTGGGATGTGGATCTGGAAAGCTCTCCCATACTTGCACTACCGTTGGGACTATTCAGGGATTGCCTGCTGCTTAGATAGCTGTATATGGAGATGATTGATGGAATTACTATTATAAGAAATGTGAAGTTGATAGAGTAAGGCCTGTGCTATGATGTTTGGACATTTACCCTCTCTTTGTTTGAGGGGATTTACATCCCCGAGGCTGGATTTTCCATAGGGTGGTGAACCTGGATTCGGGTGGGGGGGATGCTTAGTCTTTTTTTATGTTTTCCGCCCTGCGCGGCGAGGTTGTTTACTTTTTTCTTTTTGTACTGTGAAAACATTAATAAAAATAATTTTACAAAAAAAAAAAGCATGTTGTTTAATATACACCATTGATTCATTAATCAAGTCCAACATGTAGGGTGGAAAACATAAAAAAATAAATTATAATGGAAAGTTGGAGAAAACTGTGACAACAAAGGAGGACATCTAGTAGATGTCGGAAATAACGTTTCAATGGTCAGCTCATAAAAGGTTACAATTATACACAAAAGGAGGTCCGGGTTACAGAGTGAATAATACAAGTATTAATTTAAGTTCAAAAAAATCTATCCGTCCCGTTTTTCATTCTCCTTGAAAATTATACTTCTGTCAAAGCCAGAAATCTAATTTCTGAATTTCTCAGAAACAATTGTCTTTCCCCAGAGGAGAGGTAAATGGGAGGACTAGAATAGCGGTTTGCTCTCTGAGTCATCCATTTTAGTGACAGAGAAAATGTTTTAATGCATTGGTCATCTGAATTATTCAAGTCCGCTCTGTCCAAAGCCTGACACGTGTGATGAAGAATGTATGGGACATCTAAAGCACAAATAGACTCCAGCTGGAATAACTGCAAATCACGGAAATGCATTGTGTCCCTGAGTTTGTTTTTGGAGACGCGCTATCTTTCAGATAAATGAATGCCTTCTAAATAATTGTGCCAATCCCAACTCCAACAGGTTGGGTAGCCTTGCAACACAGGGACGCGTCTCCAAATGACTGAAGACATGGTGGCAACTGCCAAAGATAAAAGGCTGGCTATGCTAGGTAAAAAAGAATGCCTGCTTGGGAACAATTCTGACATATCTAGCAGACAAAATGCTGCATAGAGGAGTGTAAGGCTGCTGAGCATTGGTCTTTTTCATTTTCAATATTTAATATTTCTGTTTTTGGTGAGCACTAGAAAGTTAAACCACCTGGCTGTATCTCCAGGGCCGCCTTTATCAGCCTTTTTACTTCAGAAGAACCCTTGAAATAAATTTGCGGACTCAGGGAACCCCTGGTAAGATTAGTCTATCAAGGGCCATGATGATGATGATGGTGGTGGTAGAGGGAGAAAAACGCACCCCCTTACAGCGGTGGCCAGAACGACACCCTTGCAGTCATGTTGCCATCTCTGACAAGCGGCATTGGACCTGGAAATATGCAGGTACCATCAAGATAGGAGGTTAGCTAACCCTAGCTCAAGGAACCCCTAGCTATCCCTGGAGGAAACCTTTGGGTTCCATGAAAACATGGTTGAAAATGGCTGTTCTAGAGCAGGGGTCTCCAAACTACGGTCCTCCAGTTGTTCAAGAACTACAATTCCCATCATGCCTAGTCATGTCTGTGAATGTCATAGTTGTACAATGCCTCATGGGACGTGTAGTTCCGCAACAGCTGGAGGGCTGTAGTTTGGAGATCCCTGCTCTATAGGATCCTTTGGCGATATCACTACTCTTCATTGATTGGCTCCGTACTTCTACAATGGCCATTATGACCCCATGTTCCCTGTTGGAGTATTGGAAAATACCCCTTACATTGGTGGTGGTAAGTGGGAAGAATGCCTCCCTTACATGGGTGGCCAGAATTTCACTTTTGCAGTCATGTTGCCATCTCTGCCAAGTGGCATTGGACCTGGAACTATGCAGGCACCATTAGATAGAATGTCAGCTAACCACAGCTCATAAAACCCCTAGATAGCTTTAGAGGGATGTTAGGGTTTCACGAAATCCTGGTTGAAAATGTCTGCTCTATAAGATCCATTAGTGATATCACTACTCTTGATTGATTGGCTCTGTATTTCTACAATGGCCATTATGGCCCCATGGAGCCATAAGTGGGAGTATTGGAAAATGCCCTTTACATTGGTAGTGGTAAGCATGTGGCCAGAATGAAACCTTTCTAGTCATGTTGCCATCTCTGTCAAGTGATATTGGACCTAGATTTATGCCGGTGCCTTCAGATAGGAGATCAGTTACCCTGGGTGAACCTTAGGGTTCCATGGAACCCTGGTTGAGAATGGTGACTCTACAGGATCCATTGGTGATATCACTACTCTTCTTCATTGATTGGCTCTGTACTTCTACAATGGCCATTATGGCCCCACGTTCCCTGTTGGAGTATTGGAAAATACCCCTTACATTGGTAGTGGTAAGTGGGAAGAATGCCCCCCTTGCATGGGTGGCCAGAATTTCAATTTTGCAGTCATGTTGCCATCTCTGCCAAGTGGCACAGGACCTGTAACTATACAGACACCATCAGATAAGAGGTCAGCTAACCACAGCTCAAGGAACCCCCAGCTATCCCTGGAGAAACCTAAGGGTTCCATGGAACCCTATTTGAGAATGGCTGCTCTAGAGGATCCATTAGTGATATTGCTTCTCTTGATTGATTGTCCTTGTATGTCTACTGTACATGGTCATTATGGCCCTGTGTTCCCTGTTGGATAATTGTTTATTTTATATGATGGGGAAGGCCATAGGAGTTACATAGTTAGTCTGGTTGAAAAAATACATCCATCCATCCAGTTCTACCCACAGATAAAACACACACAAATAGAAAACCTCCATATACACAGTCCTTTACCCACAGTTGATCCAGCAGAAGGCGAAAAAATGCTGATGAGAATACCTACAAGTCCAAAAAGGTGGGATCTATGGAAGATAGAAGGGCTGATGTAGCTCACCAGAGAGCCTGTATCTAAAATATCACTTTTATTTGGACTGACCCTTCGAAACCATTGAACATCCATAGCCTTAAACTTTAAACTTTACTCATCATTAAATTCCTATTATCCTACCAATTCCAGGAGGCCATGTTTACCTGTTGCCATCCACATATATGCAGTGGGAAAAGGGTGGTCACATATATATCACTTGACAGCCAATGTTTCTGTGCTGAGGGAGAGCTCCCAGTACAGAGACCGAGCTGTCCAAGACACCTCATGGTCCCCACTAATGATCAGTAGCCACTGTGACCAGGGAAAAGTGTGTGTGCCGCTCAGGCTCGATAGGTAGGGGGTATGTAGAGAGTGCGTCCGCAGCTCTGGCTAGAGTGCTGACAGGGGATGGCTCCTGGCTCCTGCAAGTGTTCAAGGAAAGAAGGGTACCCCTGGAGGTCTCACATCTATGGTGGCAACCTCTGCCTGGACTTCAACCAGGCCACACCCCCATGGGGGCAGAGTGAAACGTGTTGGGGGTGTGGCCCGGTCGGAGTCCAGGCTGAGGTTGACACTCCATTCATCGTAGGAGGACACCATAGATGTGCGATTTCTTTCAATGATCAGTAGCCGGCGGGTGTGACAGGCAATTACAGTGGTCACATGGTTGCTGATAGTGCTCTACATGAGAAGACATAATTCGCCCTTTTCAGGCTTTTGACTGAGGAGTTCTCTACACGTGGAGAGCTGGAGCTGAAGCCATATTTAACTCTTTTTATTCACATTCATGCAACAGGAAGTCGGTGTCTGTGTGCAGAAAGCCGCCATTTTGTTGAGGTCTACTAGAGCCTCACAAGCCGATCCTGTCTGTCTTGCACCAGTACACATGCTGATCCGACTGATACAAGTTTGGGGGGCCATTCAAATGCTCAAGCAGTACTATTTTCATTATTTTGGGCTTCATATCATATGCACTCACTACTGTTCCCCCGTCATTCCATATTCCCAGCCCCTCCACCCGTCATGTACGTTCATATATCTAATAGGCTTCAAACTTCATTTAACAATCCTTGTCCTCCTACTTCCAACCACTGTCACAGTTATCCTCTCCCCCCGGTGTCAATCTCTTCATGTATTCATTTGCAAGTTCATCCTGGATCTTTGCCACCCTTCACTCCCCGTAGCTGTCACCGCAATTCACCACCCTCACATCATTCCACAGATTCTGTCACCTCCTCACTCCAACGCCCTTCCACCTGGACTGTTTATTCTTGCGATCATAATAATTCACCACCTACACAATCTACATATGAATCACCACCCTCCCCGACTTTGTACTGGTAGGTTCTCTCTGCGTGTCAATCCATGGGTACACCATTGCCACCAGGGATATCACCCTAAAAAAACAGGGACTGTCCCCGGGAAAAAGGGACAGATGACAACCATGCCACAACGGTACTGGACCCCTGAGCTACCAAAGGCCAGTCATCAACTTTGTCCCCTAGGAGGACATCTAGAGGGTAACATACTCCCTCATACCCAGCAATATTAGGTATTTCTCTTGGGTCCCAACAGTCAAACAGAACATCGGGGGGAGTGAAGGGAAGGCTGCTACATTTATTATATTATTTATATAGCAATTTAATGCTATCCCTGATATACTTGATATTTTAGAAACTCCTCGACGGCCATTTGCACACTTCTCTGTCGCATCTGTTTTCGATACGTTTTACATTTTCTGACTGTGCTTTTGAGTTATGTTAAATACCTGATAACTTTTTACCCACAGACACCAATTGTTTCCCCTTAAAGAGCTAAGTTCACCTCTTTTTTTTTTTTTTTCTAAATTCGAGTTCCTATGTACCAATATAGCATTAATATACTTCTTTTGCAAAAATAAAACAGCTTTCCAGTAATTCTACACACACTTACCTCACTCTCTTCATAGCTGTTTAAACACGCTGCTCCATTACTTCTGCCTCACTTCCAGGACAGACTTTAGGTCATGACACAGGAAGGATTTGAGCAGCTGAGGGTAGATGAGGCGGGTGGTGTGCTAATGAGGTCAGCTGGTCAACTCCTTCCTGTGTTATGACCTAAAGTCTGTCCAGGAAGTAAGGCAGAAGTAATCAAGCAGTTTCGTGTTTTATTTTATTTTTTTTCACAATAAATTTGTATTGAAAATTATAGATAATACAAATAGATACAAAGTAACAATTTAGCTTTCCAGCAAACACGGAAGTCATGTATAACAGTTAGGTCATAATATTGACAGATAAAAGAACAGAAGCATTACGTAAAGAATCGCCTCATGAGGTTAGCTGAAGACTGGGCCATGACAGGAAGGGTGTATCGAGATGGTACAGTAGAACACTCTATGGTTGATACTTGTTTAGGATGTAAATAACGTGCTATACAATTTAAAGGCTGCGCTGCTAGTGCAAATACATGATCATATTAACTGAAAATACCATAATTATGAATGAACACAAGTGAATTGTTTCATAACAAAAAAAAAAAAAAATGCACATAAATCGCATGCAAAAAAAAAGAATCGCATGCAAAAAAAATGAGTGGAACATTCAGTAAACAAAAACGATTAAATAGAGTCCATTTAGTCATAGATTGAAATGAACTGTAGGTCTTGTGGGTGTAGAAAATGGTTGGATAGAGGGAGAAAGACACCCTTCCTTCAAGTGATATAAAGATTATCTCCGTAGGGAGCGTGATGTTAAAATAGAGAGAAGATCCTCCACCTCAAGTAAGGTAAGCCCCTTACCAGATCCAAAGATCTCCTGTCACAGAGATCATGCACACATGTGGCTGTGTCCCCCAGCCACTGGGTCTCTGTCAGTGCGCAGATCAAAAGCCACCTCTCCAGGGAATCAATCCAAACGTGATTTATCCGCTCACAGACCATGGATAAATAGGAAAGAAATGCTCCATAGCGTAATACAGTTAAAATCCACTTTAATTTATAAAAGAAAAGCACTTACAATTTGTGCAGTAAAGATCGCTTATAAAAACATGTAGCGCCGGCCGGCTTCAGCTGCTGCCCGTTTCTTCCGGGTTCAGCGTGGTATGGTGGTGACGTCAGCACGCCGCTCCTCCCTACGCCGTTCCGACAAATCTGTCGTCTTCCTGGGGGCCACTAAGACCAAGGCTGCGAGAGGAATGCTGATTTTGCATAGGTTCCATTACTGGAAGCCACCATGAGTTTGTATGAGCAGTGTGTGTGCACTAGTTCAAGAGTATCAGTGATAGTGGGTGGGTGGGTTGACTCCCTAGCAGCTAGGAGAATGTGGGTTTTGACGTATTTGTAAGAGGTAGTGATATTTTCGACAATCTCAAAATATGTGGAGCATATCTCTTCGAGTATCACCGGATCTCCAGCAGGAATCAGAAAACTGTGGCCTAAACGGGGACATTCTAGCAGGTGTCAGGCACCATCTGAGTGAGATCTTTTGGGACAGTTCCCACAAGGAGGAGCAACAAGTGGATTGGTATATTAATTTGAAGGCTCTCACCCACTGTTGATCTGAAGAGGAGACCTCTAGGTCTGATTCCCACTGGAGAAAGGGCTGAAGTTTTTCGTAAATTCACGTTTTTGGTGGAGTATGTTATAGAATGGAGAGGTGCCTTTTTGCGTGTGGGATGGTAGAGTGAAGTACATCCAAGTTTTGGAGAGGAGAGTGTAGAGAGGGTTGGGTAGTTCTGATAGACAATGACTTATACGGCGGTAAGAGAAATACTCTGAGGCAGGCAACTTGTATTCCTGCCATAGGCTAGGGAAGGACTTGAGGTCTGACGTAAAGTAGAGATTTTGAGAATGTTTAAAGCCCATATTAGATCAATGCGTCAAGTATAGGTCAGGTATAAGGTATTTCAACGTCTCAAGGGGTATAGGTGGGGATGTACTGTGATTGGGGATGGGGGGTGTTGTGGTACCAGCTAGTCTTTTCCATGCTTGAGCTGATGCTTTCATTCAAATAGTTTTGAAGAGAGTGAGGTAAGTGTGTGTGGAATTACTGGAAAGATGATTTATTTTTGCAAAATAAGTACATTAATGCTATATTGGTACAGAGGGGAGCTGGAATTTTAGAAGAAAAAAAAAAGTGAACAAAGGTGAACTTAGCCTTTAAAATAAGGAAGTGGCAATGTAAAGCCACAAATGTGTATTATTCAGTTGAAATAAAATAATTGGATATTTTATTCCTACCAATCCTTTAATTAACCACTTCGGGTGCCTCTGCCGATCGAACCACCGACAGGTTTCTTTGTTCCGATTCCTCATAGCAATTCATTCACTCACCTGAGAACCCTTACCATATTACTTTCATTAGATGCCACCTTATTGGAACCTTGGCTGGATGCCGGCCAGATTCCCCAGCCACCCCTGCTATGTTTCCCCCTCCCCTGATAAGGGCTCAGGGCCGTACTCTTCCTCCTGCAACCGGATGGATTACCACCACATGTTTTTACATTTCTTGGCTGTCATGAATTGTACACTAAACATTATGTAAGAAATCGAGTGAAGAACTTTGTTGCTGTGATATGCGTTGACTTTGTAGGTGATACTTTTGATTATATATGTACGTTTGCTTCTAGAAGTGTCTCCGGTCCACCTACGTTACACCCCTGATGAAAGGATAAGATCCCGAAACGCGTTGGGTGCTTACAGGGGACTTCTACATGACAGGCTACTATTGGATCAGACCTTGTCATTTATTGACCCTGTAGAGTACGGCTCATGTATACTGTTAATACTGTTATTTGTTTGTTTGACCGTGACATCAGCCATTAATCTTTTTAATCTCTGATCTCATTAAAAGTTATATTAAGATTTTATATTTTGGTTTTTGATAATTGTAGGCCTTAAAAGTCTTACCTGAGAACCCCACAGAGCGCCCGGGATGGGAACCCCTGAGGCATACAGACTGACCACACTGACCCTGCGTGGAGGTTTCCTACACCAGCAAACTAGGAAGACTGAATGTTTACCCCCACCCCCGCTGGGTGACCCCGGCCTCAACTGTTGTTAGTCCATTTTGTCCTTTTTCCTTTTATTTCAAAAGCATTTTATCCTTTTTTTCTGAATGAATCTACTATATTATAAGGGTTCTCTTGCCTCTCTCTCTTATACCCTTTCCTCTGAGTTTTACAAGAGACCCCGGTCAGCTCTGCAGGATCCTCCGGTCCAAGATCTACCACCACAACTAAACCCTATGCTGCTGGGGGGGGGGGACCATCAAAATGCATGTTGCATTGCCAAAGCAACCATCCCCCTAAGTCCTGTGTACCTACAAGCTGTATCTATCCTGATTATTAGCAGTTTTGCTCTGTGTATAAGAAATGATTTATAGGTTAATGTACTTAAAAGGGCTATTGCTGATTTATAGTACGTACAGTGCATTGCCATACAGCCAGACCCACTGCTAAGGGGGTAGTGCCTGCCCTCCTGTACAGGGCCGATGCCCCAGAAGTTCAACAGGGGGGGGGGGGGCTTAGCAGCAGGAGTGGGCTCAGTTACTGGAACCAATCCCCCTGTGGTCTGTGCTTGCAGCGCTTCAGTTTGTGAATGAACAGGGAGTCTCTGTACAGAGCGCATCCTGTTCATTCACTCTGCAGCAGAGAAAGGATTGAGGAATCTGTGTCCTCAATCTCTTGTTCTGTCTCAAAAGTCAGACGTTGGGTGTCTGTTTAGACTCTTAATATTTCACCAACCCCCACAGGGCTGTTAAAAAAAATTTAAAAAATAAAAAAACTAAAACTAAAAATAAATAAGGGGCTCATTCCCAAAGGTATTGTGGTTGCATGTGTTTTGTTCATGCAGCTGGAGCCGCCTGTTAGGCTTGGTTCGCTGTTCCTGCCAGCTAGGCTGTATGGGGCCCAATGAGTTCTAAGAGCAGCCCCCGCATACAGTCACTGAACATTTTCTCTGTAATAGATCCAGAGATGGGGGAACAATGGATAAAGTCACATCCTCAGCTCACCTTGAATACACAGCCCATCTGTGCAGTTTTCGGACTCCTGGTTCAGGCCTTCGCAGGGTTTCACTCCATTTCCTGTTGGTGGCATTGTGCATTCCCTTTCCCGCTGGTGTTCACACTCCGGGCTGCAGATCGACCAATCGCTCCACTCCTTCCACATTCCCTCCACTGCGGATCCAAACAATCATATCAATATCATTACACTCACTGCTAATGGGAAATAACGGCATTCTTAGATTTCCATTACAAGATAAACACATGTACTGCATACACTTCATGGGAACGTTTGGTATATTAAATATGGGGGCCGTCATTATTATCCTGGATTTTAAAGATGTCGGCTCTACGGGCAAGCTGGAGAATCATTGAGCTCTTCCCAATGCATGCTCCCCAATCCCAGATAACTTATATTACACAACAAGTATAACAATAATAAACATAAAAAAAGTGTAACAAAATACATCATCTCTGCACACTGGTGCAGCATTTCTACTGCTCTTTTGTCATGGTCAGGGGTCAGGGGTCAGGCTTGGAGACCAGTAGATATAGCGGTAGAGAGGCTCCCACCAGGGGCGGACTGACAACTCATGGGGCCCCCAGGCAATAGGAGATTATGGGGCCCCCGGCAATAGGATATTATCGGGCCCCCGGGCAATAGGAGAAGATTATGGGGCCCCCGGGCAATAGGAGATTATGGGGCCCCCAGGCAATAGATTATGGGGCCAGACAGTATACACACACAGACGCACAATATACACATGCAGTATACACACACAGAATACACATACACACACTGAAAAGGCACTGGAGAGGCGGGGCAGCTATAATCTTGGGATTTTTAAAAAAACATAGATTTTTACATACTGTAGGCTGGCAACCCCGATGGGGCCCCTTAGTGGCATGGGGCCCTCGGGCAGTGCCCGAGTGCCCGAATGGTCAGTCCGCCCCTGGCTCCCACTATCCAACTCGATAAGTGCCCAAGCAGGTCACCCTGGCGGATGATGCATGCTCACCCAAGGTGATGGGTCTAAGCACTAACTGGTATTCACCAGACAAGAAATACCCCAAGAGCAAAAACTGGAGTTTTAAGGTGCAGAAAAATAAATCAACATTAAATTGACCAAAAATAGAAAATGTTTTATTTTTACATAGATGCTATAAAACTACTTAAAACATTAGTGGCAGAATCAGCCCTGTGGTCACAATACAAAAGGATGGTTGCCTCGACATGTCTCACCATTTCTTCTGGAGCTTTTGTAGGATCTTTTTAATACAAATCCACCTTTAATATTGATCACGGTTCCAAATAACCCCCAAAACCCTCCAAGGGGTCCGATGGGGGATGTCTGTGCCACAAACGTGAAGGGAAGAACAATTGCCCCACAGTTAAACCTGTTATCTCTGTGAAAGCTTGACGAATTTGATCGATCAATATTCACATCCTTTTTCTTAATGCAAGCTTCACACAGTGACGGCAAATTTCAAAGTACTTGTGCGATCTGAGTACTTCCCCTCCTTCAATTTGCCCCTGTTCCTCGGTTCAGTGTCAGTAAGACACCTATTAACTCGGGGGGGGGATCAACACTGTAATTGATCTATCCCAAGGGATTAGCCCTTTAGAGCAGGTATTAGAGCCTCACTGATAACAGGATGAGTGGCCACCCGCTCTTTGGGTATTTCTTGTCATATTTAAAGGAGGTGGTGCGTATATCTAAATCTCCAAGTTCCAATACTAATATATTGTTGGTATTTGCCAGAGCTCCTTATGGTGGGGATGGGTTTTGCTGCGTGTTAATCCCAGGTTGCGGTCCTCAAGATCGCCCCACCAGGAGGTGAGCAAGCCGCGTTCCAGTAGCAGATATAGCAGGTAGGGATCAAGCAGACACATAGTCAGTAAACAAGCCAAAGGTCGGTAATAAGTGGTTGCAGTTTTGGATCGAGTGAAAGCGTAGATGAGTAACAAGCCAAAGGTCAGTAATCAGTGGTAGGGAAGATAAGGACAACTGCAGGTATGCAAAGGAGCAAGATGTTGACCTGAGACAGCAAAATAGGTTGAAAACGAGTAGTAGTGAAGATACAGTTGGCAGCCGGATTGAAAGGAGCAAGTTATTGGCTGGAGAAGAGCAAAATAATTTGGCAAGCAGGAAGTGCAGAGACATGACTTAAATCAGGAACTTCATGGGAGAAGCAATAAGGTTCATCAGAAACAAGGTGCAAGGCAATGTTGTCCAAAGGCTCAGACATGGAGCAGTCCAGCATCTCAGGGGGGCTCAGCGAGAAGTGCTAGAGCCAGACACCGCAGAGGTTGCTGGTTCAGATTCAAGTCCTGACACCCTTTCTACTCTGCTGCTATACCTACTGATTGATAGATGACAGCTGCCACCAGTGCAAGCTAATATCATATTCAGCCCTGATGAAGGAGTTTTGAGTCCACTGAAATGTGTTGTCAAAACACTTTTGCTCAGTGAAGCCGTTGGTTGTATGACTTTTTATTTAACCTCAAAGTCATGGCCACTAACCCTCAGTGTCGAGTGTTCCTTTTTCATCCCTTGTTTAAAAACTTCAACAGGTGGTGGCCTCAGCGGGGGGCATGGATAGTTTCAAGAAACTATTAGATAAGCACCTAAACGACCACAACATACAGGGATATACAATGTAATACTGACATATAATCACACATAGGTTGGACTTGATGGACTTGTGTCTTTTTTTGACCTCACCTACTATGTAACTATGTAATACTATGTATGTTTTTCTTGTACCTTTTCAGCTACTTTACAATAAAGCAAGGAAATGAAAAAACCCCGTAGTGCATTGGGGGGCTAATCCAAGATCACAATAAATCTACACCGCAGGAGAAGAAGATCAACATACCACTTTCCATTGAATGCTTAATGCCTGAAGGTCTCTGAAGGCCTGTTCAAGAAGGAAATTGTGGACCAGCTATCACAGAAGCTATGAGACTTGAGTTTACTCTTACTGCATACACAGAGAATCCAGGATCGGGACCTCTGTGTCATTGAGAGAGATCTACCTCACCAGCATGGAGACAGGGCTTTCTCCACCTGTGTACTCAGACGGTTGCGTGTTTCCACCCCACAGGGTGACCACAGCTTCAACAAATGTAGGTCACTCTCCTGTTTTCCTAACGACTAACCTTTTGTGTCAATCATCATTTTTTTTTTTTTTGGGCCAACCTACTACACCATAAGGGATCTCCCTCCACCCTCTTTTCTTTTTCAGTGGACACCCTGCGCTGCACTGGCCGCTCCTTCAGGACCTAACCACCCAGATCTTCATAGACCACCACATCCTCAACCACACAGAGCAGGTATTTTCCTGCATGTACGTTCCTGAATCTATCCAAGGATAAAGATTACACGAAGTATGAGGGTAACGGATATGAAGAGTCCTTCCTTAATGTCTACGTTTGTTTCTCAATTTCATTGTTTCTGCTGTTCTCCTTTTTGATTTTTTACATTTCACGTAATTAACAATCCACCTTTTCCTGAAACTTTCGATATCACTGTTTATGAAAATCGCTTTATAGCCCTCACAACGAAGGTTATGTTAATGTTGCTCTTGCCTCATTTTCCCTCAAAGGCGGGAACAAAGCAAAGAAGAAAAACAGCATTTCTATTGTGTTCCCCCGTAATGGAATTCATTGTGTTTGTTGTATGTATAATGTGTCTGAGTTACTGAAACATTCTTTCTATAGTACATATCAATCATTTTTAATGGAATCTGAATAATAAGTGTGATTCAAGATCCTTCAGTCAGCTGAAAATATGTACATAGAAATATCATTACAGTCACATATAACAATTCCTACCGTCCGGATCCGAATGACTTATTTATGATTGGAAAAGTCAAAAATTGAGAGAAAATCTATCTGCATTAGGGGGACAACCGCTGCCATTAGGGGGGACAACCGCTGCCATTAGGGGGGACAATCGCTGCCATTAGGAGGGGCAACTGCTGCCATTAGGGGGGGCAACTGCTGCTATTAGGGGACAATCACTGCCATTAGGGGGGGCAACTGCTGCCATTAGGGGGGGCAACTGCTGCCATTAGGGGGACAACCTCTGCCATTAGGGGGACAACAGGGGCCATTAGGGGGGACAACTGTTGTCATTAGGGGGACAATCGCTGCCATTAGGGAGGACAACAGGGGCCATTAGGGGGGACAACTCCTGCCATTAGGGGGACAACTGCTGCCATTAGGGGGACAATCGCTGCCATTAGGGGGGGCAACAGGGGCCATTAGGGGGGACAACTGCTGCCATTAGGGGGACAACAAGGGCCATTAGGGGGGACAACTGCTGCCATTAGGGGGACAATCGCTGCCATTAGGGGGACAACCGCTGCCATTAGGGGGGACAACCGCTGCCATTAGGGGGGACAACCGCTGCCATTAGTGGGACAACAGGGGCCATTAGGGGGGACAACTGCTGCCATTAGAGGGATAACTGCTGCCATTAGGGGGACAATCGCTGCCATTAGGGGGGACAACCGCTGCCATTAGGGGGGACAACTGCTGCCATTAGAGGGACAACTGCTGCCATTAGGGGGACAATCGCTGCCATTAGGGGGGACAACCGCTGCCCTTAGGGGGGACGATCGCTGCCATTAGGGGGGACAACCGCTGCCATTAGGGGGACAACTGCTGCCATTAGGGGGACAATCGCTGCCATTAGGGAGACAACCGCTGCCATTAGGGAGACAACCGCTGCCATTAGGGGGACAACTGCTGCCATTAGGGGGACAATCGCTGCCATTAGGGGGGACAACCGCTGCCATTAGGGGGACAACCACTGCCATTACGGGGGACAACCGCAGCCATTAGGGGGGGACAACCTCTGCCATTAGGGGGACAACAGGGACCATTAGGGGGACAACCGTAGCCATTAGGGGGGACAACCTCTGCCATTAAGGGGGACAACCGCAGCCATTAGGGGGGACAACTGCTGCCATTAGGGGGACAATCAGTATGAAAGATGTATAAGGTGAATCCGCGCAATAGATAAGACGCTGTTAAAATATATAGAGCTGCTGCCTCTACAAATACAATTCCACCTAGGTGGAGTGTATTAGAGTGTATATAGAAAGCAGGAGTAGATATGGCGCTGCCCTTGTGAAGTGAAATTTTACGGTGGTGAACCCCTGTTTAGTGCTTAATGCAATTCCTTTATTTGTGTGTATCCTAAGAAATGTGTGTGTATAACGAAAAAGTGAACTAAAAATCCCAGTGTGTGCTGGGGATAAATAATAACTTCTTAACAAAAATGTATTTCGAAATCAAATGCGTGGATATATGGGACAAAATTTGGGATATATAGGACCTAACTTTTGTGTTTTAGGCTCCTAAAATTGCTTTATTGGTGTTGGAGTCTCTGGCAGTTATATATATATATATATATATAATCCTATTCTAACTCCTGTACGTGATTTGCCTAAACTAGGTGTAAGTTGTTCAATTTAAGATACCGTGCTAGTTTCTTCAAATAAACCGCAATCTTATATTACATATCATATAGAATTAACAAGGTGCATCTTGTACGTCTTTCTTCTCCTATCAGTCAGGTCACTGAGTATAGAATGTCATCATTTTTTTTCTTTCAATTTCGGATATTTTTACAGAAGAATTGGAACTTCTCTTGGGTTTACATTGCTTTCTTTGTTTCATTTGAGAAGATTACCACTAACTTTCTGCCCTGATGGCCCTGTTCTGTAAAAGCCAAAGAACCAATTTAATGAAAACCAGGTCTGAGTTCACTGTGGCAGTTGAACAAATCCAGGTTTTGAAAAAACGATTCAGTGCACATTGCAGAGGAAGAGTAAGTCAACAGAAACGTGGATCCTCTATGTATAGGTGTGCGCAGCCTATTGCATTAGGGTGTGCACCCCAAAGCTCCAACACATATATGCGTTTGACATATTTACCGGCCTCTTCCCTGCTCTCCACCCTAAAACAATGGGAGGAAGGGGGAGCCAGGGAGCACACAGGGGGACCCGGGCAACAGACGGAAAAGGAACAGGGAAAGGAGGGATGGCGGGGGGGTGGCATATAATGTACAGATCCCCCCTGTATTTTCCTCCTGTGGCAGCTGAATGTTGATGAGAGGGAGAAGAGGAGAAGCCTACTTTCAGCTGCTGCAGGAGGAAAATACAGATCAGTTCCACTAAACTCCACCCCCGCCGCCTCTCCTGTCCAGGTTCTGAGGTTCAGCAAGTAAGGATTGTGGTTTACCTGTCACCTGCCAGTCCTTGGCGCTTTGCCAACCACAGGATTAGGGTGTGCCCAGGCACACCTGGCACACCCCTTGCGCACGCCTATGCCTCTATGGTTTCCTGGGTCACTGGGGAAGAGATCCAGTTTGATGCTGCTTCCGCACGTGACTCTTGCAGCCTTCTTGGGTCAGGCGGAGTCCATTTAAGACCCTGGCTCCCGGGGCTTGGTGTGCATTTTACAAGTGGGTAGTGTAGGGACAGGTCACTCGTCTGTCAGGAACAGTATTTGTGGTAGGGAGAGGTTCCAGATGAGTAGGGAGAGAGCAGGTGCACTCCATCCTTCCCGGAGACCTCCCTGTCTGGGCACAGACTGGCCAGGCCTCGTTCCATTCCTAGAATGCATGAAGGTTAAAAAACCTTAAGCCTTTACAACCACTTTAAGCCATGCCTTCGCACTTCCTGTTTGCCAGATTATTGTGCTCTTTCCAGATGATATCTCACTCCTTTGTGTATCTGCAGTTGTCCTTATCTACACTGCCCCTTATTACTGACCTTTGTCTTGTTTACTGACTACACTTCTGTTTGATCCCAACCTGCTATATCTGCTACTGGACCCCAGCTTGCTCCCCTCCTGGTGGGGCGATCCTCAGGACCACGACCTGGTACTAACACGCAGCAAAACCCATCCCCACCATCAGGAGCTCTGGTAACAACCGGCTAGTGCTTAGACTCAGGTAAGCCCGCCTATGGTGACCTGCTTGTGTACTTATCCTGCTGGTCAGTGGGAGCGTCTCTACTGCTATAGCTACTGGTCCCCCCCCCCAAGGTCTGACCCCTGATCAAGCAACCCTAACAATAGGTAACTCAAATTGCTCCTGTAGTGGAAATCTCTTGGCCACACAGTGTTTGCACCATAAGAAGAAGAAGCTCACACTCTACCTGAACAGTCCAGACCATGACCTATGCGAAACAGGACTCACCTGGGCACTGGGCGGAGCAGCTGACCTTCTGCATTGAGGAACCCACACAGAAGGCCCCACCATTGAGAGGAGTTGGGTTGGTGCAAGTCCTGGAACGTTTCTGTACTCCGCGACCACAGCTTACACTGCACGCCGACCATTCTAACCAGGACGACCACCCGCCGTTCACTGGGAATAAAAAAACAAAAAATCACAGTCAGCGCATTATATATATTATAACCACAGACCTCCCCATAACACATTTGTTGTGAGCTATGCCCTAGTTCTTGGAGGCACCCAACTAAAACGAAGCAATTAAAAACTAATTCTTCACACTGAGATTATCTGAATAAACTTAAAAGTGGTATTAAACCCAAAACCAAAAGCTCACCAATGTTCGGATGTGGCAGCTGCATTAGTTTTAATTTTTTTAGGCTTTTCCCCTCTGGTTTCACCTGGTGATCTGGCCAGTAACACACCTCCTGTATTAGAGGGCCCCCCCTCCCCCACCCCGGATGAAGGATCACAGGGGGCACTACGCAAAGTTCAGGAACAGAATTTGTATTAAACTCAATGTTGAACTTAAAAACTGCCTGATGGGGAGGCAACCTATGGGGAACAGTCACAGGTTGTAGAATGTAGAACAGGGCAGGTCCCGAGTGTGACGACAGCATCTGTCTCAGAGGGCGGAATGTGGTCTGCACTCAAATGGGAGGATTACAGGAAGGACAGTGTGTCCCTACAAGCCTACTCATCTGAAACCTTTCCCTACCACTATTCACTTTCACTGAAGACAGATGACCTGTCCCTGCAATGTCCACTCGCAAAATGCATGCCAAGCCTGGGTCTTAAATAGACTTTGCCTGATCCAAGATGGCCACCAGAGTCACATGGGGCCACAGCATCCAACCAGATCACTTCACCAGTGATGCAGGAAACCTTAGAGGGGCATTGTTCCTCTTGACATCCTTTCCCTCTGCAATGCCGCTGAGGTTTGAGCGCCACCTGCAGTGGAGAAAGTAGACTGCACCTGCCTACAAGCAGTTACAGTAACAGTTTCCTTTTGGGGTAAAGCTGATCAATATAAGCACCCCTGCCAGTGGTAAAAGAAACCCAAAATAGTCCAAGTTATCTGGCAGATTTATTTCAAAGTATCATCCGAGCAGTTCCGGGACAAAGTATATCCTCTCTCCCCAGCACCAATCCCCCCCAAAAATGTCCCCCTCCTAGCACAAATCGTCTACCCCTCAAATGTCCTCTCCAAGCACAATTCCTCTCCCCCCACTCCAAATCCCCCCCATCACAACTTCCCCTCCCCCAATTCCCCTTCCTGGAACAAATCCCCCCCCCCCAAGTTCCCCTCCTAGCACAAATACCCCCCAATCATCCCTAAGAGTTCAAATCCACTCGCCCCCCCAAAAAAAAATTCCCTCCTAGCACAAATCCCACCCCCCCTCTAAAATATCACTTATTCTAGCATGACCCCCCAAATCCCCACCTCTTAGCACAAATCCTGTTCCCCCTTTCAATACAAAGCCCCCCAAATCAACACTCCTAATACACCTCTCCAAATCCTGCCTCCTAGCATAAATCCTGTTCCCCCCTCCAAACACAAGTCACCACTCCTAGCATACCTTGCCAAATTTCCCCTCCTAGAACCACTTACCCCCTACTGCCTACTCCTCCCAACACAAATCCCCTCCCCCAATCTCCTTGTGGTGCCGCTTCCACCTCATATGACACCACAGTGCCTAGGGCAGCTGCTCCTCCTGCCCACCCCTTGTCCGGCCCTAATAGCACAAATCCCCCTCCCCAGAAAAAATTCTCCTCCTAGCACAAATATCTCTCCCCTCCACCACCATATCACTTTTTCTAACATGAACCCCCCCCAAATCCCCCCTCTTAGCACAAATCCTGTTCCCCTCTCCCAACACAAGTCACCACTCCTAGCACACCTCCCCACATTTCCCCTCCTATAACCATTCTTACCCCCTGCTGCACCCCAATGTCCTCCTCCCAACACAAATCCCCTCCCCCCAATCTCCTCATAGTGGCCCCCCACCTCACATGAAACCACAGTGCACTCCTGCCCCCCCCCCTTGTCCAGCCCTAGAGATCAAACTCAGCCAGTTGCTGGAATTATGGAACTGCCGATATGAAGCTGTGAATGGGAAGTGGGGAGGGGGTGGAGTGATGGGGGAGGGGGTGGGGTGATGGGGGAGGGGTGGGGTGATTGGGGGGTGGGGTGAGGGTGAGGGGGTGGAGTGATGGGGGGGTAATGGGGAGGGGGGTGTGATGGGAAGGGGGTGGGGTGATGGGGAAGGGGTAATGGGGAGGGGGTGATGGGGGTGTGTGATGGGGAGGGTGTGGGGCGATGAAGGGGGGGTGATGGGGGGTGGGGTGATGGGGGAGGGGTGGGGTGATGGGGAGGGGGTGGAGTGATGGGGGGTGATGGGGGTGGGGTGATGGGGAGAGGGTTGATTTGATGGGGGTGGGCTGATGGGGAGGGGGTGGGGTGATGGGTAGGGGGTGGAGTAATGAGGGGGTGATGGGGAGGGGTTGGGGAGGGGGGTTGTGATGGGAAGGGGGTGGGGTGATGGGGAGGGGTGATGATGGGGGGGTGTGATAGGGAGGGTGTGGGGCGATGAAGGGGGGTGGGGTGATGGGGAGGGGGGTGATGGGGGGGTAATGGGGGTGGGGAGGGGGTGGGGTGATGGGGAGGGGGGTGTGATGAGAAGGGGGTGGGGTGATGAGGAGGGGGTGATGGGGGGGTGTGATAGGGAGGGTGTGGGGCGATGAAGGGGGGATGATGGGGGTGGGGTGATGGGGGAGGGGGTGGGGTGATGGGGAGGGGGGTGATGAGGAGGGGGTGGAGTGATGGGGGGTGATGGGGAGGGGGTGGGGTGATGGGAGGGTGTGATAGGGAGGGTGATGAGAAGGGGGTGATGGGGGTGGGGTGAGGGGGAGGGTGTGGGGCGATGAAGGGGGGGTGATGGGGGGTGGGGTGATGGGGGTGGGGTGAGGGGGAGGGTGTGGGGCGATGGGGGAGGGGGTGGGGTGATGGGGAGGGGGGTGATGGGGAGGGGGTGGAGTGATGAGGGGGTGATGGGGAGGGGGTGGGGTGATGAGGAGGGGGTGATGGGGTGTGTGTGGGGCGATGAAGGGGGGGTGATGGGGGGTGGGGTGATGGGGAGGGGGGTGATGGGGAGGGCGTGGGGTGATGGGGGAGGGGGTGGGGTGATGGGGAGGGGGTGCGGTGATGGGGTATGATGGGGGGGGCTGCTTTAGGTCCTAAAATAATGAGTTCTTCCAGCCTGTAGATATAAAACCCGGCTGGTTGTGTGATTATTTCTAATAGCGGATTTGTAGAAATCAAGTATCCATCTCGATTTATCGTCTTTTATGACTTCTTTGTTCCCATTTATATTTCATACACAGACAAGTAAATGTGAAATACAAGAATGCCGTCAGGTAAATGTCCGGGAGCAACGCGCTGAATTATTTCTCATCAAAAATCCCAATTACATTCCGTTTCTGTATATCAGATGTTGTAGATTCCGATAACTAATACCCTCAGGTGACGTTCCTCCATCTCTACACGATCCCGGCTCCGACATTCCCAGTGATATTCTTATATTGGGTTGTCCTGAGTCTGTTATTGGATTTTCTAGATGAAGTCGCATCGCTACAAAGACAAATATTACTTTATTATTTCTGCTTTTTCTTGTGTTTAAACGTTATTGATGAGTAATAATGAAATAATCCAATTGGTGACTCCGGATTCCATGTGCCAGAGGAGGAATCAGAACGACTCGACTTTTATACCCCCCATGTGACTTCACATCTATAATCATTTCATTTATAACACTTATAATGCTTGTAATCATTTAAAACAGGTTACAATTCCTTGAAAAAGTATTCATACCCCTTGGAATTCTCCACATTTTCTCATGTTACAACCAAAAACATAAATTTATTTTATTGGGATTTTATGTGATAGACCAACACAAAGTGGCACATAATTGTGAAGTGGAAGGAAAATGATAAATGATACAAATAAATATGTGAAAAGTGTGGGGGGGGGGGGGCATTTGTATGGCGCCCCCCGGAGTCAATACTTTGTAGAACCCCCTTTCTCTACAAGTCTTTTTGGGGATGTCTCTACCAGCTTTGCACATCTAGAGAGGACATTTTTGCCCATTCTTCTTCTTTGTAGAATATCTCAAGCTCTGTCAGATTGGATGGAGAGCGTCTGTGAACAGCAATTTTCAAGTCTTACCACAGATTCTCAATGTGATTTAGGTCTGGACTGTGACTGGGCCATTCTAACACATGAATATACTTTGATCTAAACCATTCCATTGTAGCTCTGGCTGTATGTTTCGGGTCGTTGTCCTGCTGGAAGGTGAACCTCCGCCCCAGTCTCAAGTCTTTTTCAGAGTCTAACAGGTTTTCCTCTAAGATTGTCCTGTATTTGTCTCCATCCATCTTCCCATCAACTCTGACCAGCTTCCCTGTCCCTGCTGAAGAAAAGCATCCCCACCACATGATGCTGCCACCACCATGTCTCACGGTGGGGATGGTATGTTCAGGGTGATGTGCAGTGTTAGTTTTCCGCCACACATAGCGTTTTGTTTTTAGGCCAAATAGTTCAATTTTGTTCTCATCTGACTAGATCACCTTCTTCCACATGTTTGCTGTGTCCCCCACATGGCTTCTCACAAACTGCAAACAGGACTTCTTATGACTTTCCTTCACCAATGTCTTTCTTCTTGTCACTCTTCCATAAAGGGCAGATTTGTGGAGAACACGACTAATAGTTGTCCTGTGGACAGATTCTCCCACCTGAGCTGTGGATCTCTGCAGCTCCTCCAGAGTTACCATGGACCTCTTGGCTCTTCTCTGATGAATGTTCTCCTTGCCCGGCCGGTCAGTTTAGGTGGACGGCCATGTCTTGGTAGGTTTGCAGTTGTGCCATACTCTTTCCATTTTCCGATGATGGATTGAACAGAGCTCCGTGAGATGTTCAAAGCTTGGGAGATTTTTTTATAACCTAACCCTGCTTTATACTTCTCCACAACTTCATCCCTGACCTGTCTGGTGTGTTCTTTGGCCTTCATGATGCTGTTTGTTCACTAAGGTTCTCTAACAAACCTCTGAGGGCTTCACAGAACAGCTGTATTTATATTAGAGATTAAATGACACACAGGTGGACTCTATTTACCAATTAGGTGACTTCTGAAGGCAATTGGTTCCACTAGATTTTAGTTAGGGGTATCAGAGTAAAGGGGGCTGAATACAAATGCAAGCTCCACTTTTCACATATTTATTTGTATTTGTTTATTTGTATTTGTATTTGTGTTAGCCACTTTGTGTTGGTCTATCAAATAAAATCCCAATAAAATACATTTACATTTTTGGTTGTAACATGACAAAATGTGGGAAATGTCAAGGGGTATGAATACTTTTTCAAGGCACTGTAAGTGACTTTGAAGGTGGCATGGTTGTTGGTGGCAGACGGGCCGGTCTGAGTATTTCTGGGATTTTCACACACAACCATCTCTCGGGATTACAGAGAATGGTGGGGAAAAGAGAAAATATCCAGTGAGCGGCAGTTGTGTGGAGGAAAATGCCTTGTTGAGGTCAGAGGAGAATGGGCAGACTGGTTCCAGATGATAGAAAGACAACAGTAACTCAAATAACCCCTCGTTACACCCAAGGTATGCAGAATACCATCTCTGAACACACAACACATCCAACCTTGAAGCAGATGGGCTACAGCAGCAGAAGACCACACCGGGTGCCACTCCTGTCAGCTGAGAACAGTAAACTGAGGCTACAATTGGCACAGGATCACCAAAACTGGACAATAGAAGATTGGAAAAATGTTGCCTGGCCTGATGAGTCTGGATTTCAGATGCGACCTTCAGATGGTGGGGTCAGAATTTGGCGCATGGATCCATCCTGCCTTGTATCACCGGTTCAGGCTGGTGGTGGGGGTGTAATGGTGTGGGGGATGGGATATCACCGGTTCAGGCTGGTGGTGGGGGTGTAATGGTGTGGGGGATGGGGTATCACCGGTTCAGGCTGGTGGTGGGGGTGTAATGGTGTGGGGGATGGGTTATCACCGGTTCAGACTGGTGGTGGGGGTGTAATGGTGTGGGGGATGGGATATCACCGGTTCAGGCTGGTGGTGGGGGTGTAATAGTGGGGGGGATGGGATATCACCGGTTCAGGCTGGTGGTGGAGGTGTAATGGTGTGGGGGATGGGGTATCACCGGTTAAGGCTGGTAGTGGGGGTGTAATGGTGTGGGGGATGGGATATCACCGGTTCAGGCTGGTGGTGGGGGTGTAATGGTGTGGGGGGATGGGGTATCACCGGTTCAGGCTGGTGGTGGGGGTGTAATGGTGTGGGGGATGGGATATCACCGGTTCAGGCTGGTGGTGGGGGTGTAATGGTGTGGGGGATGGGGTATCACTGGTTCAGGCTGGTGGTGGGGGTGTAATGGTGTGGGGGATGGGGTATCACCGGTTCAGGCTGGTGGTGGGGGTGTAATGGTGTGGGGGATGGGGTATCACTGGTTCAGGCTGGTGGTGGGGGTGTAATGGTGTGGGGGGGGTATCACCGGTTCAGGCTGGTGGTGGAGGTGTAATGGTGTGGGGGATGGGGTATCACCGGTTAAGGCTGGTAGTGGGGGTGTAATGGTGTGGGGGATGGGGTATCACCGGTTCAGGCTGGTGGTGGAGGTGTATTGGTGGGGGGGATGGGGTATCACTGGTTCAGGCTGGTGGTGGGGGTGTAATGGTGTGGGGGATGGGGTATCACTGGTTCAGGCTGGTGGTGGGGGTGTAATGGTGTGGGGGGATGGGGTATCACCGGTTCAGGCTGGTGGTGGGGGTGTAATGGTGTGGGGGATGGGATATCACCGGTTCAGGCTGGTGGTGGGGGTGTAATGGTGTGGGGGATGGGGTATCACTGGTTCAGGCTGGTGGTGGGGGTGTAATGGTGTGGGGGATGGGGTATCACCGGTTCAGGCTGGTGGTGGGGGTGTAATGGTGTGGGGGATGGGGTATCACTGGTTCAGGCTGGTGGTGGGGGTGTAATGGTGTGGGGGGGGTATCACCGGTTCAGGCTGGTGGTGGAGGTGTAATGGTGTGGGGGATGGGGTATCACCGGTTCAGGCTGGTGGTGGGGGTGTAATGGTGTGGGGGATGGGGTATCACCGGTTCAGGCTGGTGGTGGGGGGTGTAATGGTGTGGGGGATGGGATATCACCGGTTCAGGCTGGTGGTGGCGGTGTAATGGTGTGGGGGATGGGATATCACCGGTTCAGGCTGGTGGTGGGGGTGTAATGGTGTGGGGGATGGGATATCACCGGTTCAGGCTGGTGGTGGGGGTGTAATGGTGTGGGGGATAGGATATCACCGGTTCAGGCTGGTGGTGGGGGGTGTAATGGTGTGGGGGATGGGATATCACCGGTTCAGGCTGGTGGTGGGGGGTGTAATGGTGTGGGGGATAGGATATCACCGGTTCAGGCTGGTGGTGGGGGGTGTAATAGTTTGGGGGATGGGATATCACCGGTTCAGGCTGGTGGTGGTGGTGTAATGGTGTGGGGGATGGGGTATCACTGGTTCAGGCTGGTGGTGGGGGTGTAATGGTGTGGGGGGATGGGGTATCACCGGTTCAGGCTGGTGGTGGGGTGTAATGGTGTGGGGGATGGGGTATCACTGGTTCAGGCTGGTGGTGGGGCTGTAATGGTGTGGGGGATGGGGTATCACTGGTTCAGGCTGGTGGTGGGGGTGTAATGGTGTGGGGGGATGGGGTATCACCGGTTCAGGCTGGTGGTGGGGTGTAATGGTGTGGGGGATGGGGTATCACTGGTTCAGGCTGGTGGTGGGGCTGTAATGGTGTGGGGGATGGGGTTTAATCACCATGGCTTACCTGAGTATTGTTGCTGACCATGTCCATCCCTTTATGACTACAGTGTCCCCATCTTCTGATGACTCCTTCCAGCAGGGATAATGCACCATGTCACAAAGCTCCAATCATCTCACCACTGGACAATGAGGTCCCTGTACTCCAATGGCCTCCACACTCACCACATCTCATCCAATAGAGCACCTTTGGGATGTGGTGGAATGGGAGATTGGCATCATGGATGTGCAGCCAACAAATCTGCAGCAACTGCGTGATGTTATCATGTCACTATGGAGCAAAATCTCTGAGGAACGTTTCCAACACCTTGTTGTATCTATGCCACAAGTTCCTCCTCCTACTGACCACCAACCATGAGGCCATGTTTATTCCTACTGATGCTGGGCCCGGGACATTTTCTAACCCCACCGGCCACAATCTGTCCCCCTAAAGCCTGAAAGACAGCAAACTGGCCCTTTGTTTAAAAAGGTTGGGGACCCCTGGTTTAGGGTTTAGGAGGACACCAGCATGGTCAGGACCATGGGTGATTGTGTATCAATGTGTGTGAGTTGTCTCCTCCTTTGGTTGGGCTCACCATACAATGACCTTGGCATGTAGACGTTGACAATCCTGAAATCTGCAGAAGACGACCAGTCAGGAAAGCTCAGAATCATGGAATAGCATTAGTAATAATTTAAAAAAACCCGACCGGTCTGCATGTGAATCCATTGTACCGATTCCTAAAGAACGATCTCTTCATAGACTTTAACTAAAGATAAAGCCATAAACAAGCCTTGGCCGGGTTCCGCCTCTTCTAAAGCTGTAATTTCAAGCAATATCCTTTCCTGCACATTACAGGGTCAGTCCTCCCGGCACTCAGATCTTCTCACTCCCTAATTTCCTTGTCAGCTCCTTTCCCCGCCACTATCCTGACATTTCTCTTACAAGAAACACATATTTCAGCTACAATCAATAGTTGCATCCAGTGAACTTTTCATTCGGTCCTTGATGGCAGTTGGCTTACAGCATAGTGAGCGCTGATTGACAGCCCTGACCTGCCGGGAATTCCGAGGTTAGCACCTCCATAGTCGGCACACAAGAGTCTCTATAAACAAACCGCCAGGACTCCGATATTCTATTCCTCCAATAAGAGGTCAGGCTTCAGAATACGGCGGTATCGATGGACATTTTATGAGCATTCCGCGGATTTTCTCTTTTCCTCTATTGTGTCTCCGATTTATTTTGTTGAGTCCCGTTCTTCATATTTTATAGATAAAACCGTCATCTGTCAGTAGATGTGTCCCTGAGCTGGTCCAGGTTCATTGTCAGGAAGATTGCATACATGGCTGTGCGCAAAGATATTCACAGGCGCACAACTCAGTCTGTGTGTACGTCAGCGCATGTCCGCTAATGCGCATGCATATTAACATGGGTGTGAATGCACATTGGGCACTGGCATTCTGGTACCCAGTGACCTTTTTATAGCTTTGCCAGGCAGGAGAGAGAGATGCAAGGAAGCTTCGGGGAGGGGGGTTGTTGGGGTTGCACACTGTGCATAGCGCACCCCTATACCTTGCACTCTGTACACAGCACACCCCTGAACTCTGCACTCTGTACATAACACACTACTGAACTCTGCACTCCGTACATAACACAATACTGAACTCTGCACTCAATACATAACACACTACTGAACCCAGCACTATGTACAAAGTGCACCACTAAACTCTGCACTCAGTACATAACACAATACTGAACTCTGCACTCCGTACATAACACAATACTGAACTCTGCACTCAATACATAACACACTACTGAACTCTGCACTCCGTACATAACACAATACTGAACTCTGCACTCCGTACATAACACACTACTGAACTCTGCACTCCGTACATAACACAATACTGAACTCTGCACTCCGTACATAACACAATACTGAACTCTGCACTCAATACATAACACACTACTGAACTCTGCACTCCGTACATAACACACTACTGAACTCTGCACTCCGTACATAACACAATACTGAACTCTGCACTCCGTACATAACACAATACTGAACTCTGCACTCCGTACACAACACACTACTGAACTCTGCACTCCGTACATAACACACTACTGAACTCTGCACTCCGTACATAACACACTACTCAACTCTGCACTCCGTACATAACACAATACTGAACTCTGCACTCCGTACATAACACACTACTGAACTCTGCATTCCGTACATAACACAATACTGAACTCTGCACTCCGTACATAACACACTACTCAACTCTGCACTCCGTACATAACACACTACTGAACTCTGCACTCCGTACATAACACAATACTGAACTCTGTACTCCATACATAACACACTACTGAACTCTGCACTCCGTACATAACACACTACTGAACTCTGCACTCCGTACATAACATACTACTCAACTCTGCACTCCGTACATAACACAATATTGAACTCTGCACTCCGTACATAACACACTACTGAACTCTGCACTCCGTACATAACACACTACTCAACTCTGCACTCCGTACATAACACAATACTGAACTCTGCACTCCGTACATAACACAATACTGAACTCTGTACTCCATACATAACACACTACTGAACTCTGCACTCCGTACATAACACAATACTGAACTCTGCACTCTGTACATAACACACTACTGAACTCTGCACTCCGTACATAACACAATACTGAACTCTGCACTCCGTACATAACACACTACTGAACTCTGCACTCCGTACATAACTCACTACTGAACTCTGCACTCCGTGCATAACACAATACTGAACTCTGCACTCCGTACATAACGAACTACTGAACTCTGCACTCCGTACATAACTCACTACTGAACTCTGCACTCCGTACATAACTCACTACTGAACTCTGCACTCCGTACATAACACAATACTGACCTCTGCACTCCGTACATAACGCACTACTGAACTCTGCACTCCGTACATAACGCACCACTGAACCCAGCACTATGTACGAAGTGCACCACTAAACTCTGCACTCTTGAGCCCTGCACAATGAACATAGTACACCTGAACCCTGAACTCTGTACATGATGCACTCCTGAACCCTGCACTCTGTACGTAATGTACACCTGAACCCTTTAATCCATACATAACGCACTCCTGAACCCTGAACTCTGTACATACTGCACTCCTGAACCCTGAACTCTGTACATAATGCACTCCTGAACACTGTTTCTGAACTAAGTGCACTCCCGGAACCCTGCACTCTGTACATAGCACACCTGAACCCTGCACTCTGTACATAGCACACCTGAACCCTGCACTCTGTACATAGCACACCTGAACCCTGCACTCTGTACATAGCACACCTGAACCCTGCACTCTGTACATAGCACACCTGAACCCTGCACTCTGTACATAGCACACCTGAACCCTGCACTGTGTACATAGCACACCTGAACCCTGCACTCTGTACACAGCACACCTAAACCCTGCACTCTGTACACAGCACACCTGAACCCTACACTCTGTACATAGCACACCTGAACCCTGCACTCTGTACATAGCACACCTGAACCCTACACTCTGTACATAGCACACCTGAACCCTGCACTCTGTACATAGCACACCTGAACCCTGCACTCTGTACATAGCACACCTGAACCCTACACTCTGTACATAGCACACCTGAACCCTGCACTCTGTACATAGCACACCTGAACCATGCACTCTGTACACAGCACACCTGAACTCTGTACATAGCACACCTGAACACTGCACTCTGTACACAGCACACCTGAACCCTGCACTCTGTACACAGCACACCTGAACTCTGCACTCCGTACATAACACAATACTGAACTCTGCACTCCGTACGTAACGCACTACTGAACTCTGCACTCCGTACACAACACATTACTGAACTCTGCACTCCGTACATAACACACTACTGAACTCTGCACTCCGTACATAACACAATACTGAACTCTGCACTCCGTACATAACACAATACTGAACTCTGCACTCCGTACGTAACGCACTACTGAACTCTGCACTTCGTACACAACACACTACTGAACTCTGCACTCTGTACATAACACACTACTGAACTCTGCACTCCATACATAACACACTACTGAACTCTGCACTCCGTACATAACACAATACTGAACTCTGCACTCCGTACATAACACACTACTGAACTCTGCACTCCGTACATAACACAATACTGAACTCTGCACTCCGTACATAACACACTACTGAACTCTGCACTCCGTACATAACACAATACTGAACTCTGCACTCCGTACATAACACAATACTGAACTCTGCACTCCGTACATAACACACTACTGAACTCTGCACTCTGTACATAACGCAATACTGAACTCTGCACTCCGTACATAACACACTACTGAACTCTGCACTCCATACATAACACAATACTGAACTCTGCACTCAATACATAACGCACTACTGAACTCTGCACTCCGTACATAACAAAATGCTGAACTCTGCACTCCATACATAACACACTACTGAACTCTGCACTCCGTACATAACACAATACTGAACTCTGCACTCCGTACATAACGCACTACTGAACTCTGCACTCCATACATAACACACTACTGAACTCTGCACTCCATACATAACGCACTACTGAACTCTGCACTCCGTACATAACACAATACTGAACTCTGTACTCCATACATAACACACTACTGAACTCTGCACTCCGTACATAACACAATACTGAACTCTGCACTCCGTACATAACACACTACTGAACTCTGCACTCCATACATAACACAATACTGAACTCTGCACTCCGTACATAACGCACTACTGAACTCTGCACTCCGTACATAACTCACTACTGAACTCTGCACTCCATACATAACTCACTACTGAACTCTGCACTCCGTACATAACGCACTACTGAACACTGCACTCCGTACATAACTCACTACTGAACTCTGCACTCCGTACATAACACAATACTGAACTCTGCACTCCGTGCATAACACAATACTGACCTCTGAACTCCGTACATAACGCACTACTGAACCCAGCACTATGTACGAAGTGCACCACTAAACTCTGCACTCTTGAGCCCTGCACAATGAACATAGTACACCTGAACCCTGAACTCTGTACATGATGCACGTCTGAACCCTGCACTCTGTTAATAATGCATTCCTGAACCCTGCACTCTGTACGTAATGTACACCTGAACCCTTTAATCCATACATAACGCACTCCTGAACCCTGAACTCTGTACATACTGCACTCCTGAACCCTGAACTCTGTACATAATGCACTCCTGAACACTGTTTCAGAACTAAGTGCACTCCCGGAACCCTGCACTCTGTACATAGCACACCTGAACCCTGCACTCTGTACATAGCACACCTGAACCCTGCACTGTGTACATAGCACACCTGAACCCTGCACTGTGTACATAGCACACCTGAACCCTGCACTCTGTACACAGTACACCTAAACCCTGCACTCTGTACACAGCACACCTAAACCCTGCACTCTGTACATAGCACACCTGAACCCTGCACTCTGTACATACAACACCTGAACCCTACACTCTGTACATAGCACACCTGAACCCTGCACTCTGTACATAGCACACCTGAACCATGCACTCTGTACACAGCACACCTGAACTCTGTACATAGCACACCTGAACCCTGCACTCTGTACATAGCACACCTAATTTTATGTTAGCAAAAGATATGAGTGTTTTTCCTTTTCATTGTTATTAAATTACCATAATTAATAAATACCACCAAAATAAATCTCTAAAAATAATTTACAAAAAGTTTGGATACAGTGGTGACACATTGCAGAGTAATTGTCAGTCAATATATATCAGCACTGAAAACTGAAAAATTGCCCGGCACTGAAAGGGTATTACAGGCTGGTACTGAAATACTTAAAGGAGTTGTAGATTACAATCAAAGGGAGGATGATAAACCATTCCCTCATTGATTGTAACCAAATTGTAACCAAAAAACCCGGTGAGGTGTGTCAAAGTGTTGCAACTGGCAGTGGTGGCTGGTGCTTTTTTTTTGTGCTTTGTGTACTGTTCCAAATTATTTGGTGGAAGGTGGATTGGGGAGGGGGGGGGGATTATGGTGTGGGGCTATTTTTCAGGCCTTGGACTCGGCCCCTTAGTTCCAGTGAAGGAAATTCTTAAGGTGTCAGCATACCAAGACATTTTGGACACTTTCATGCTTCCAACTTTGTGGGAAGAGTTTGGGGACGGCCCCTTCCTGTTCCAACATGTGTGCCCACCAGAGCACAAAGCAAGGTCTATAAAGACATGGATGAGCGAGTTTGGGGTGGAGGAACTTGACTGGCCTGCACAGAGTCCTGACCTCAACCTGATAGAATACCTTTGGAATGAATTAGAGTGGAGACTGCGAGCCAGGCCTTCTCATCCAACATCAGTGCCTGACCTCACAAATGCTCTTCTGGGAAGAATGGTCAAACATTCCCATAGACTCCCTCCTAAACCTTGTGGACGACCTTCACAGAAGAGTTGAAGCTGTTATAGCTGCAAAGAGCGGAGCCAACTCAATATTGAACCCTACGGACTAAGACTGGGATGTCATTAAAGTTCATGTGTGTGTAAAGGCAGGTGTCCCAATACTTTTGACAATACAGTGTATTTGTAGCAGAAGATGGTGAATTCTTGTTAAACTTCAATTCACCGTACCTCTGGGTTTTGGGTAGAAGTGTCAACATCTCATATGCAAAAAAGGAAGACAACAGAAATTTGAAAACATGAAATAATTTGGTACGTTGCTTCAGGACATTTACCTGCAGGCAGCCTCAGATTTGACATATTTACATTTACCTTCCTGGGAATAAGAAAGAGTCTTCAGAAGTATAGAAAACATGATCTCAGCAGGAATACGCAGAACATATGTAAAAATGTCCGCAAAATATCTGAATCTTATGTTTTAATAAGAAGAAATGTAAATAACATAAAATGTTTCAACGTAACGGCTCAAAGGGAAACCCCGTAGCCAAGCCGCGGACATTTAATGTTTATACATCCGGAAAGTATTCACAGCGCTACACTTTTTTCCCTATATTTTGTTATGTTACAGCCGTATTCCAAAATGGATTAAATTCATTATTTTCCACAAAATTCTACAAACAATCCCCCATAATGTCAATGTCCCATGTACATAAGTATCACAGACTCCTCCCATGTACATAAGTATCACAGACTCCTCCCATGTACATAAGTATCACAGACTCCTCCCATGTACATAAGTATCACAGGCTCCTCCCATGTACAGAAGTATCACAGACTCCTCCCACAGACATAACTATCACAGGCTCCTCCCATGTCCAAAAGTATCACAGACTCCTCCCATGTACATAAGTATCACAGGCTCCTCCCATGTACATAAGTATCACAGACTCCTCCCACGTACATAACTATCACAGGCTCCTCCCATGTCCAAAAGTATCACAGACTCCTCCCATGTACATAAGTATCACAGACTCCTCCCATGTACATAAGTATCACAGGCTCCTCCCATGTACATAAGTATCACAGACTCCTCCTATGTACATAAGTATCACAGGCTCCTCCCATGTACATAACTATCACAGGCTCCTCCCATGTCCAAAAGTATCACAGACTCCTCCCATGTACATAAGTATCACAGACTCCTCCCATGTTTATAAGTATCACAGGCTTCTCCCATGTACATAACTATCACAGGCTCCTCCCATGTCCAAAAGTATCACAGACTCCTCCCATGTACATAAGTATCACAGACTCCTCCCATGTACATAAGTATCACAGACTCCTCCCATGTACATAAGTATCACAGGCTCCTCCCATGTACATAAGTATCACCAGCTCCTCCCATGTACATAAGTATCACAGACTCCTCCCATGTACATAATTATCACAGGCTCCTCCCATGTACATAAGTATCACAGGCTCCTCGCATGTACATAAGTATCACAGACTCCTCCCATGTACATAAGTATCACAGGCTCCTCCCATGTACATAAGTATCACAGGCTCCTCCCATATACATAAGTATCACAGGCTCCTCCCATGTACATAAGTATCGCAGACTCCTCCCATGTACATAAGTATCACAGGCTCCTCCCATGTACATAAGTATCACAGGCTCCTCCCATGTACAGAAGTATCACAGGCTCCTCCCATGTACAGAAGTATCACAGACTCCTCCCATGTACAGAAGTATCACAGACTCCTCCCATGTACATAAGTATCACAGGCTCCTCCCATGTACATAAGTGTCACAGGCTCCTCCCATGTACATAAGTATCACAGACTCCTCCCATGTACAGAAGTATCACAGACTCCTCCCATGTACATAAGTATCACAGACTCCTCCCATGTACATGGATTTACCCCCTTAATGACCAGGCCATTTTTTGTGATACGGCGCTGCATCGTTTTAACTGATAATTGCGCGGTCATGCAACGATGCACCCAAACAAAATTGATGTCCTTTTTTTTCCCACAAATAGAGCTTTCTTTTGTGGGTATTTGATCACCTCTGTGTTTTTTATTTTTTGCATTATAAACAAAAAAAGAGCGACAATTTTGAATAAAACACAAAGGGGGTTATTTCCGAAAGGCAAATCCACTTTGCACTACAAGTGCACTTGGAAGTTCAGTTGCTGTAGATCTGAGGGGAAGATCTGAAATGAGGGGAAGCTCTGCTGATTTTATCATCCAATCATGTGCAAGCTAAAATGCTGTTTTTTATTTTCCTTGCATGTCCCCCTCAGGTCCACAGCGACTGCACTTCCCAGTGCAAAGTGGATTTGCCTTTCGTAAATAACCCCCAATATCTTTTACTTTTTGCTATAATAAATATATAAAAAAAAAAAAAAAAATGTCTTCATGAGTTTAGGCCGATCTGTATTTTACATATTTTTGGTAAAAAAAAAAAAAAAAATCGCAATAAATGTATATTGAGTGGTTTGTGCAAAAGTTATCACGTCTACAAACTACAGGATAGATTTATGGCAGTTTTATTATTATTATTTTTTTTACTAGTAATGGCGGTGATCAGTGATTTTTAGCGGGACTGCGGCATTCTTGCGGACACATTTTACACTTTTTTGGGACCATTGACATTTATACAGCGATCAGAGCTAAAAGTAGCCACTGATTACTGTATAAATGTCATTGGCAGGGAAGGGGTTAACACTAAGGGGCGATCAAGGGGTTAAGTGTGTTCCTTGGGAGGTGTTTCTAGCTGGGGGGGGAGGGGACTGACTGGAGGAGGAGAGAGATCGCTGTTCCTGATCACTAGGAACAGCAGATCTCTATTTCCCTGAGAGAACGGGGATCTGTTTGTTCACATTGACAGATCCCCAGTTCTGGCTCTCTCTATAGCGATCGCGGGTCGCCGGCGGATATCACACTCGCCGGCCTCCGGTGTCGCGCGCTCGCCTCATAGAGCTCCAAAAGCGGCTGACGTACGCCTACGGTGATTTGCCCAGCCGTGCCGACCCGCCGCAGTATAACGATGGCGGCTGGTCGGCAAGCGGTTAAATCTGAATTGGATTGGTGAGGATATTCATATTTTGGGTTTATTGTTAGTCTGAAGGAGTCTACATGCCTTCTGAGTGACGATCTCCATGAAATGTGGGGTTGTCAGAGGTTGAACGTGTGAAGAATGACACACGCATGCGACGGACACCCCAGGCTGGCTCTCCATGCTGTGGGAACATATAGTGACTCACAGGCCACGCTCGCTCTCGGTGTGTCGCACACGGCTGGCCTTTTGTAGCAGCAGAAAGGTGAGAAGACATGGCGGCACGCGGAGGCTGAGAGGTCCCCCAGGGTTCCGCACCGTCATGCAGAGTCTACATCATATTGATTGTATGGAATTGCGGTTCAGGTATTTTTGGATCTCTCCACCACACGCTGGTTTCTATTACAGGCCGGCATCATGCATAACATTCTGGTAATTGTAGTAATTAATAGAATAACAGAAAGTGAAGTTCACGTTCAGCGGCTAATTCCCTGCCCACAAGTCTCAGCAGTTCGCTGACAGCAGCGATTAACTTAAAGGAGAACTGCAAAAAAAACAAAAAAAAAAACAAACCCCCCCCCCCAAAACACACGGCCAATGAATATTACAGGAGCCGACAACGTTTCTGGGTGATCACCAAGAGTCTGATTCATCAAACTAGAAATGTGTGATCAGGAAAATGAATCCATTGATTAGCAAACCATTAAATCCTGGATCTGGTATAGAATAGGAGGGAAAGGTTCATGGAAACAAAGGGTTAAAGTATAAGTAAACCCAATCACTAAAGTCTCCTGGAAGATTTATGTTACAACCGGGATCTGAACCCAAAACCTCTGCTGCATCCGGCAGTAGCTCTTCTTGCCGAGCCGCTTCAGATGCTGGACAGCTCATTGTATGATCCTTTGTACTTTCTTGCCTTCTCTCTTGTTTCTGGTGAACCTTGAACCCTTTGCTCCTCCCATGAACTTCCTATTTAGGCCACGTCTCTGCACTTCCTGTTTGCCAGATGATTGTGCTCTCTCAAGCCAACGTCTTGCTCCTTTGCATATCTGCAGCTGTCCTTATCTTCACTACCACTTGTTACCGACCTTTGGGTTGTTCCTCGTCTATGCTTCCCCTTGATCCCAACCTGCAACCACTTATTACCGGCCTTTAGTTATGTAAGAGTCCAGGGCTTACTACGCATGCAACAATGGCAAGCAGCAATCAAGAGTAGTCAAATAGGTTTCCAGGTCACAACAAGTTCAGACAGATCACACATTAGTACAGGAACAAGGGGGGGGGCCTGAAGATAACCCAGCAATTTGGCATTGTCTGGGCTGGGCTTATATAGGGAAGTTTGAGGTTACTTCCTGTGCGCTTCCTGGGCATTTTCCCACCTTTTTCCATCAGGTCGATGTCACTTCCTGTGCGCCTCCTGGGGATTTCCCCGCCTTTTCCCATCAGGTTGAGGTCACTTCCTGTGCGCCTCCTGGGCATTTTTCCCGCCTTTTTCCATCAGGTTTAGGTCACTTCCTGTGCGCCTCCTTGGCAATTTTCCCACCTTTTTCCATTGGGTTGAGGTCACTTCCTGTGCGCCTCCTGGGCATTTTTCCTGCCTTTTTCCATCAGGTTGAGGTCACTTCCTGTGCGCCTCCTGAGCATTTTTCCTGCCTTTTTCCATCAGGTTGAGGTCACTTCCTGTGCGCCTCCTGTGCATTTCCTGCCTTTTTCCATCAGGTCTTCTGCGCGGTTGCGGGTTGGCGCACTGAGCATACACACTGGCGTATGCTCAGTTGGCACGGATTTCCTCTTCTGGCAACGTGCCATTGGTGCATGCATAGTAAGCCCTGGACTCTTACAAGCTAACTGACTACACTTCTACTTGATTCCTACCTGCTATATCTGCTACTGCTACCCCGGTCTGCTCACCTCCTGGTGGGGCGATCCTGAGGACTACAACCTGGTTCTAACACGCAGCAAAACCCATCCCCACCTTTAGGAGCTCTGGTGAATACCAGTTGGTGCTTAGACCCCGCACCTCGGGTGGGCCCGTGTCACCCGCTAGGGTGACCTGCTTGTGTGCTTATCCAGCTGGTTGGTGGGAGGTTCTCTACTGCTGTAGCTACTGGTCTGGTCTACTGGTTTTTATTAAACCAGTACTTGGTAACCCTTCCATGAAGTCCCTTGTCTAGGCACTTACTGTTATAGGGTGACAACACTCTGCCCCGTCTCCCAATTGTGCTCCTGTGTTGTCACACGGTCACAAACGTTTGAGGGAGGCTACAAGTGGTCTGTGCAGTACAAACGACTTCTAAGAAGTCCACATACAACTTTATTCCAATAAAAGTCAGGGGGACAATCCAAAACGTATTCAGCATGTTTTTGGGGTCAAAGAAGGCCCCCTTAATCAGAGCTTGATTGACAACAATGTGATAAACTAGAAGTGAACTGGACCTTTTTTTCAAATATGATTGCAAGGGCAGGCCTTGTTAGCAGCTGGTTTGATGAAGGGGACGCTCTTGGACCCCTGAAATGCATTGACTATTTTTTGGATTGTCCATCTGACTTTTATTGGAATAAAGTTGGACCTCTTAGAAGTCAATTGTGCAGATTAGGCTACAAGCATGGGGACCCAGTTTGCCCAGGATCAGAATTCAGAGTTGCCATGGCGCAGGTGAACCGGCCACCAGCACCATAGCCACCAATGTAAACACAACAAGTCTGGCGTTAGGGGACCAGGACAAGCAGCCCCTCTATAGTAGTGTGTGGTGTCTTGCTGGAGACCATAAAGCAGCTGTGTGGAAGTTCTGCACCAGGATCGGTGCTAGAGAATAAACCAAAGACAAACGCCATAGAAAAAACACAAGAAAGAACTAAATGGAATCTCCTTTAAAAAAAAAAACATAGCTAACAATGATGCTCTAGAATGAGGACACTTGGAGTCTTTCATTGCTATGGTGATAGCGGCCAGTTCACCCTCGACATGAGGATACATGACTCTGATCCAGGGCAGTAGACATGCAAGGCTGCCCCCAGCTACCTCCCACCCTCTTCCATGTTGCTGGAACCAAAAGATGATGTGAAGAGGGGACTGTGTGATTTTTTTTGGGGGGGTATGTGATAAGAAGACTGTGTAATGGGGGGATATGGTTCTGTGATGGGGGACTGTATAATTAGTTTATAGACCTATGACATGGAGACCTCTCTAGAGAACTGTGACTTATAGCAAGGAGACCTCTCTAGAGAACGGTGACCTATGTTATGGAGACCTCACTAGAGAACAGTGGCCTATGGCACAGGGACCTTACTAGAGAACAGTGGCCTATGACACGGAGACCTCTCTATAGAAATGTGGCCTATGACATGGAGACCTCTCTAGAGAACTGTGGCCTATGACATGGAGACCTCTGTAGAGAACTGTGGCCTATGACATGGAGACCTCTCTAGAGAACTGTGGCCTATGACATGGAGAGACCTCACTGCTGGAGTCTTCAGTAGACATACAAGTGCAGATCAATATGTCTGACTACATGCTGCACATTGGTTTTCAAAGCAGAAAGTCCGAAAGTATTGAAGCCAGAGAAAGCCAGGCAGCTGGTATTTTCAGAAGAAGATCAGCAAAGTCAGACTTCATATCTCCATCATTGCTGGTTACTATTAAAGGTTCAGCACATACAGTACATGAGTTCTCCTTATAACGAAGACATTTCACTAAGATCTAATCTGAGACATGTGCAGCATTCAGAAAGTCTTATCTGAAAGATTCATATTGAAAAGATCGTTTAATATGATTGTTTTGGCGTGAAAATGTTGATTGTGAACTATTTAATACAGCTAAATAGCCTTGTGTGTGGGCGGCCCAACGAGTTTCCTTTTATACATAAACTCGGTTTATTAGTTGATGATGTTGAGAATGTTCATATTCAATTCAGGTGTTAAATAATCTGCTGCGAGAGAGAGATAAAAATAACGACCGTAAAATAAGAAGAAATGTTGTGTGTCCGGCTTTCCAACTCTGGGGGAAGATTTAGAACTTCTGTCAGGCTTTTTATATCTAACATGTAGTGGTAGAGGGGCGGTGGACGCGAATTTTCACAGGTGATCAAAATAATTAAGAGCTTAGCTGGTGGATAATCCTGGACACTATATCCCTTAAGTCTGTCCAAAATCACGCCATACCTAAAAAGGGTGCTATACGTGGTATCCCAATGTCCGTCCCCCAACCCAATAAACATAGATGGTGTTTTTATCGTACTATGTAAGTAGGAATCTATAGTATATTACATTTGTGTTTAATAACGTTTTCTGAAGTATTTTGAAAAGTAATGTTATATTTATATTATAGATTGCTCTATTTCTCTGTATTCTGAAGATGCAAATTGCGAAATCCCTCATAACTGAAGTCCTCCTTTCCCCTAGAACTGAGGTTCTCCGTTACTCCATAACATAGCTCCTCCAATTCCCCATAACTGAGGTCCTCCGTTCATCCATAACTGAGGTCTTCCGTTCCCCATAACTGAGGTCCTCCATTCCCCACATAACTGAGGTCCTTCATTCCCCCATAACTGAGGTCCTTCATTCCCCCATAACTGAGGTCCTTCATTCCCACATAACCGAGGTCCTTCATTCCCCCATAACTGAGGTCCTCCGTTCCTCCATAACTGAGGTCTTCCGTTCCCCATAACTGAGGTCCTCCATTCCCCACATAACTGAGGTCCTTCGTTCCCCCATAACTGAGGTCCTTCATTCCCCCATAACTGAGGTCCTTCATTCCCCCATAACTGAGGTCCTTCATTCCCACATAACCGAGGTCCTTCATTCCCCCATAACTGAGGTCCTCCGTTCCTCCATAACTGAGGTCTTCCGTTCCCCATAACTGAGGTCCTCCATTCCCCACATAACTGAGGTCCTTCGTTCCCCCATAACTGAGGTCCTTTATTCCCCCATAACTGAGGTCCTTCGTTCCCCCATAACTGTGGCCCTTTGTTCCCCCATAATATAGTTCCTCCATTCCCCCATAACATAGTGCCTCCATTCCCCCATAACATAGTGCCTCCATTCCCCCATAACATAGCACCTCCGTTCCCTCATAATTGAAGACCTTCGTTCACCTATAACTGAGGTCCTTCATTTCCCCATAACTAAAGGTCCACCGTTCCCCCATAACTGAGGTCTTTTGTTCCCCCCTTAACATAGCTCCTCCATCCCCCATAACTGAGGTCCTCCATCCCCCATAACTGAGGTCCTACGTTCCCCCATAACTGAGGTCCCCTTTCCTCCATAACATAGCTCCTCCATTCCCCCATACCTGAGCTCCTCCAGCCCCCATAACTGTGCTCCTCCAACCCCCATAACCGAGCTCCTCCATGAACCTTAACTGAGGTCCTCAAGACCCCTTATCAGCTTTGTTATTCTTCTCTGGGCTTTCTCCAGTTCCAGTGCATCCTTCCTGAGGACTGGTGACCAGAACGGGACAGCGTACTCCATTTGTGGCCAAACCAGTGTTTTGTAAAGTGGTAGAATTATAGTTTTATCTCTGAAGTAAATATGTCATTTTAATGTATAATAGTCTGCTGGCCTTGCTTGCTGCAGCTTGGCATTGCCTGCTCTCATCAGATTGTATGGAGAGGCCCCACCACTCCAGTTGTGAATAGTAATAGGGACAGGAGAAATTATGAGAACGTGCAGGCCATACTGTTACTGAAGTAAGGAGTTGAAGGCCTACTGGACTTGTCTGTACCTTGTCTCTCTGGCCTTTTCTGAACTGGTATCTACCTCGGCCGGGAAGAATGGAGAGTGAAGTGTTGTAATAAGATACTGTGCTGGTTATGTGGAAATTAATATTTTAGTGCTCCCCCCAGGTGTGGGGCCCACACTAACATGAGAAGAGGCAGGAGGCCAGTTAGTGGTACCCAAAGATGCAACGCTACATATTTACATAGTCTGGTTAAAAAAAGCTACAAGTTCATCTAGTTCAGGGGTTGGCAATCCATTGCGGGGTAAAGGACACTACTGTGGGAGGAAGGGGGCAGAGGACACTACAGTGGGTGGGTGGGGGGATGGTGTACAGGGAGCAGAGGACACTGCATTGTGGGTACAGAATACTACGTCTACGTCTTTTTATTGGAAGCTTGATCTTTTTTTTTTTTTTTTTTTTAAGGGCACCGCCTAGTTCATTCCCCCTTCCGGAGATCTTCGCTTTCCTCCATGTTATCCGGGTAGATCTCAACCTCAGAAAGATCCCCTGATCTACTTCAATCAACAGAAAACCTCCATATACACAACCCTATACCCACAGTTTATACAGAGGAAGGAGAAATACCCCAGCAAAGCATGATCCAATTTACTACAACAGGGGAAAAAATTCCTTCCTGATCCCCCGAGAGGCAATCGGATTTTCTCTGGATCACCTTTACCTATAAATGTCAGTACCCAGTTATATTCTGTACATTTAGGAAAGAAGCCAGGCCATTCCGCAAACAATCTACTGAGCTGGCCAGAACCACCTCTGGAGGGAGTCTATTCCACATTTTTTCACAGCTCTTACTGTGAAGAAACCTTTCCGTATTTGGAGATTACATTTTTTTTTCCTTCAGACATAAAGAGCGCCCCTTGTCCTCTATGATGACCTTAAAGTGAATAACTCTCAGTAAGTAACATTGTAACAAAGTTCTCTTGATCCCGCCTACATAATCGTTGGCAAATTTCGCTAAGACAAAATGTGTAAGCTTCTTTATGGTAACCACCAGTTAGACTTTGAACCATTTCAGTCAGGCAGATAAGGGTATCCCCTTTCTGAACTCACCATACACCACCACAGTGGCTGACGCGCTTCGTCTCTTAGCAACAATATTGGACGCCATGCACGTGTAGTTCCCGGAGTCGGAGAGCCGCGCGTGTCGTATGATCAGGTTGTGATCCGCCCGGGTGTCGATGTTTTCGTCCTGCAGGGCATCGATTGGCTCTTCATTCTTCAGCCACTCCACCTGAAATAGAGGAGAACAGGTCAGAACCTCTGGTCTAGAAATAAGCCATCTCGTCTCATGCATGAAGAAACACACAATGCGTTACTACGACTGCCATTTTATTCTGGATTTATAGTCACCCATCATCTGACATTGTAACCTGCTCTTGTAGGGAAATAAAATTTAAAGGGCCTCTGGGAGAGACCAAGAGTTCGGCTACTGGCCAAGCAAAAACACTTATGTACCACGTGTCTATTGAGAGCCAGATAGAAATTAGCCAGGTCCAGGTCTGTGTGACAACAGGAAGGCACCCAACACCCAACCTGATCCACATCCAGTATTAATTAGCCGCCAAATCCCAAAGGGCCCTTATGCAGCTGGACAGGTGGTACAATAGCCACTGTAGACACACTAAAGTCCATCACCTTTAAAGCAGAACTAAACTGTATCCGAGCACCAAACTGAAAACACTAATTAATTCATTTTTTATATTCAATGCAAACTTCTCCATCCACCCATCCATGTCTCCAACCATCCATCAACGTCTCCATCCATCCATCCATCCATGTCTCCATCCATCCACATCTCCAACCATCCATCCATGTCTCCATCCATCCATGTCTCCATCCATCCAGCCATGTCTCCATCCACCCATCCATGTTTTTAACCATCCATCCATGTCTCCATCCATCCATCCATTCATGTCTCCAACCATTCAACCATGTCTTTATCCATCCATGTCTCCAACCATCCATCCATGTCTCCATCCATCCATTCATGTCTCCATCCATCCATCCATGTCTCCAACCATCCATGTCTCCATCCATCCATCCATGTCTCCATCCATCCATCCATCCATCCATGTCTCCATCCACCCATCCATGTCTCCATCCACCCATCCATGTCTCCAACCATCCATCCATGTCTCCATCCATCCATGTCTCCATCCATCCATGTCTCCATCCATCCATCCATCCATCCATCTCTCCAACCATCCATCCATTCATGTCTCCAACCATTCATCCATGTCTTTATCCATCCATGTCTCCATCCATGTCTCCAACCATCCACCCATTTCTCCATCCATCTATCCATGTCTTCATCCATCCATCCATCCATCCATGTCTCCAACCATCCATCTATGTCTCCATTCATCCTTCTATGTCTCCAACCATGCATCTATGTCTCAATTCCATCCATCTATGTCTCCATAAATCCCTCTGTCTTGGTCTATCCATCCATCCATTTCTCCAACCATCCATCCATGTCTCCAACCAATCATCAATGTCTTTATCCATCCACCCATGTTTTCAACCATCCATCTATGTTTCCATCCATCTATGCATGTCTCCAACCATACATCCATGTCTCTATCCATCCATTTCTCCAATCATCTATCCATGTCTCCATCCATCCATGTCTCCAACTATCCATCCATGTCTCCATCCATCCCTTCATGTCTCCATCCATCCATTTCTCCAACCATCCATCCATGTCTCCATCCATCCATTTCTCCAACCATCCATCCATGTCTCCATCCATCCATTTATCCAATCGTCTATCCATGTCTCCATCCATCCATCCATCCATCCATGTCTCCATCCATTTATCCGTGTCTCCATCCATCCATCCATTTCTCCAATCATCTATCCTCGTCTATATCCATGTCTCCAACCATACATCCATGTCTCCATCCATCCATTTCTCCAATCATCTACCTATGTCTCCATCCATCCATGTCTCCATCTATTTCTCCATGTCTCCATCCATCCATGTCTCCAACCATCCATCCATGTCTCCATCCATCCATCAATCCATCCATCTATCCATCCATCCATCCATCCATCCATCCATCCATCCATCCATCCATGCCTCCATCTATCCATTTCTCCAACCATCTATCCATGTCTCCATGCTTTATTTTGTTGAGAAATCACTTTAAAAATCCACCCCCCTAGCATATCTAGCTACAGCCATCCTGAGTAAGGGCAGACGATTCATGTAGCATTTACTTCCTGGAATCCATCTGCACTTAGCTCAGGCGTGCAGGCAGGAGGGTGTGTTTAGCTGAGAAAGCCCCTTGAAGAGTTCTGGGATATATGACACCATTTTGGCCTAGGCCAGAAACCAGGAAGACACTGAAAAAAATGTACAGCTTTGTGAATCAAGTCTTTTGCTATTTTCTTGTCACAGAAAAGATTTTTAGATATTGATGGTTCCACGTACTCTTCTCCCCCCCCCCCCCCCCCCCCATCCCAAGACTACTCATACAATTTCTACCAAACGGTTTAAATACAGTTTTAGAGGTGTTCAAATGTTGGTCGATCAAATCATTTTGTACAAAAATGAAAATTTTACATTTTTGTACATATAAAACCAAAAACTACTAATTTCAGAATTTGTCTTCAGAGAATATTATTGTAAGCTGGACTTGAATCATCGTTCTTGGGATATATATTCAGAAAATATATTCAATAATACGTGTGATTTATTATACTAGATTATCATTCCCATCTGTCTGAAGGCAGAGTTCACCTGTGAAACGCGTTACATTTCTAGCCGCTCCGTGTCCAAGGGAAACGTCAGGTTAAATATATGATAGATGACCCTCATTTAAGGGCATTGACTGTACCTGAACCCCCCCCAAGACATTGGTGTAAGGCATAAATATAAGGAAGTGCTTGAGAAAAATTCTGGGATGTATGTTTCATGTTTCTCATTTTATAGTTTTACATGTAAAGAAATAAAGATGTATTTTTTTTTTTAATTGTTTGACTGTCCAATATATATATATACAGTATCTGACAAAAGTAAGTACACCCCTCAGTGACATTTGTGTCAATCTTTTCTTCTATCTTTTCATGTGACAACACTGAAGAAATGACACTTTGCTACAATGTAAAGTAGTGAGTGTACAGCTTGTATAACAGTGTAAATTTGCTGTCCCCTCAAAATAACTCAACACACAGCCATTAATGTCTTTTTTTAATGCAGCAAAGTGAACAAAAAAAAAGAAAAATCTTCATCAAATGATTACAATGACCCTTTAAATCACCTTTGGCTTAACTAAAACAGCAATTATTTCAAAACGGTTCCCTAATAACACACAGTCTTTGATTTAAGCAATATGTGTACAGTTAGAATTCAACTGGAGTTCGATGTAAAATTCAATTCAAATTTCAGTCCGAATTTCCAAAATTTGGATGAATTTTGTTTAGTTATTGGGAGCATTCGGTAAAATTTGTTTATATTGTAATTCGGGTATTCCGATGTATCCGAATCTCCTAATAACGAAAAAATTTGTCTGAATATTAATTCGGAACTAAACGAACCAGCAAATGTCTACTGCCTTTACACACACATGAACTTTAATGACATCCCAGTCTTAGTCCGTAGGGTTCAATATTGAGTTGGCTCCGCCCCTTGGCAGCTATAACAGCTTCAACTCTTCTGGGAAGGCCGTCCACAATGTTTAGGAGGGTGTCTATGGGAATGTTTGACCATTCTTCCAGAAGAGCATTTGTGAGGTCAGGCACTGATGTTGGACGAGAAGGCCTGGCTCACAGTCTCCGCTCTAATTAATCCCAAAGGTGCTCTATCGGGTTGAGGTCAGGACTCTGTGCAGGCCAGTCAAGTTCCTCCACCCCAAACTCGCTCATCCATGTCTTTATGGACCTTGCTTTGTGCACTGGTGGGCAGTCATGATGGAACAGGAAGGGGCCGTCCCCAAACTGTTCCCACAAAGTTGGCAGAATGAAATTGTCCAAAATGTCTTGGTATGCTGACGCCTTAAGAGTTCCATTCACTGGAACTAAGGGGCCAAACCCAACCCCTGAAAAACAGCCCCACACCATAATCCCTCCCACCCCACACCATAATCCCCCCTCCCCCACACACCATAATCCCCCCTCCACCAAATGCACAGAGCAAGGTCCATAAAGACATGGATGAGCGAGTTTGGGGTGGAGGAACTTGACTGGCCTATATACAAATAGTTAAGTATATAAATAAATAGAATAAGTCCCGACCGCTCAATGAGTCCCAGTGTGGGCGGAACCATTCAGTGGACCTACTGACAGGAAATAGTCATCTTATTTCCTACTCCAAACATCACATTCCATTCGTGATCCATTCCTAAAAATGAATGATTATGGCACACGGGGCACGTGGACCGTCCACCCCGGGTCAGATATTGATTTATGATTTTAATGATCGTGTGTAGGATATTGTTTTTATAGCCCATATGTGTAGAAATGAGATGTAATGCTCCGTTTTTATAGCCATCATCAACCTTAACAGTTCTCTCGACACTCTGACCTACTTTTCACACCATCTAACTGCATTGTGAAAGTGCGAAGATTCCCCGTGTCCGAGGTCCCCCTCCTTCGTGCTTTACTGTATGTTCAGTTCCTCAACTGACTGGTTACATAGTTGGTTAGGATGAATCAAGTCATGGAAATCACGTCTACTTATTTTATTCAATGTTGTTAGAATTACTTTTTGGTAATTTTTTTCTAAACCTTCAGTAGATCCAGGCTTATCCAGAAGAAGCATAAAAATAGGTTTATAAGTAAGTGCCCTTTTATGGGGAAAGGTCCAGCTAAACCCCAAAATACCAACTAGAGAATCTCCAGATCAAACTCCTATAGCTCTACCCCCGAAGGAGCCGCTGGTGGACTCTATTTACTAATCAGGTGACTTCTGAAGGCAATTGGTTCCACTAGATTTTAGTTAGGGGTTTCAGAGTAAAGGTGGCTGAATACAAATGCCCCCCCACACTTTTCACATATTTATTTGTATCATTTATCATTTTCCTTCCACTTCACAATTATGTGCCACTTTGTGTTGATCCATCACATAAAATCCCAATAAAAGACATTTACGTTTTTGGTTGTAACATGACAAAATGTGGGAAATGTCAAGGGGTATGAATACTTTTTCAAGGCGCTGTAGGTAAAGGAAGGCGACACTTTGACAAATGCTGTAGAAATAAATCCAAATAGACCAGCAGACAACGACGTCTTCACATTTGTTTCCATTCTTCTTCAAATAAAGAAAAGGGACGTGTTTGATAAATGTAGGATTTCACGAGAGTTCACCGATAGTAGAACCAACCGCCACATTCTGATGCATGCCGCTGTAATTCAGCTGAACTCCTCTTAGATTTTAGCTATTTACAAAGTGGTCTAAATGCTAATTTCATAACATGTCCTGTGTGATTTACGCCGAGTGAAGAGATAACCCATAATCCATCGAGGCAGCATGAGCTATGGACTTGACAACGGACAGTGGAGGATTCATGAAGCAGAACCTTAACTGACAGCTCTGCTGCCCACTGTACTGCGCTGCTCCGCTGGGTCTCAGAGATTTTTTTTTCTTTTAGTGGTTATGTCAGTGTCCACATTGGACTAAAAAATGAAAATAGACAAGAAAGGTTTCTATTCTCCAATGGCTCTTCCCTGAGATGTCTGAGAGTCTTACTGCAAAGGCAAGAATGTAAAGGAGCCAAGTTACAACCTACAATCACATCATGTCCAGAAAGACTGACCCATCAACTAGGGCAGGGGTCTCCAAACTGTGGCCCTTTGTTTGCTTCTATCCAGCCCTTGGGGAACTATTCTACCTACTGTCAGCAACAGTGGGCCACCAGTCCTCTCACTGACACCAACTATGGTGCACTATTCCTTCCACTGACACCAATAATGGGGCACTTTTCCTTCCACCGCCACCAATGATGGGACACTATTACAGCCACTGACACCCATGATGGGACACTATTCCTCCCACTGATACCAATGATGGGGCACTATTCCTCCCACTGACACCAATGATGGGCCACTCTCTTAAAGGGAGTGCTCCTAATCTCAGCTTGTTACCTGTATAAAAGACACCTGTCCACAGAGGCAACCAATCAGATTCCAATCTCTCCACCATGGCCAAGACCCAAGAGCTGTCCAAGGATTTCAGGGACAAGATTGTAGACCTACACAAGGCTGGAAAGGGCTACAAGACCATCGCCAAGCAGCTTGGTGAGAGGGTGACAACAGTTGGTGCAATTATTCGTAAATGGAAGAAACACAAAATAACGGTCAATCTCCCTCGGTCTGGGGCTCCATAGGAGATCTCACCTGGTGGAGTTTCAATGATCATGAGAACGGTGAGGAATCAGCCCAGAACTACACAATAGAATCTTGTCAATGATCTCAGCTGGGACCAAAGTCACAAAGAAAACAATCGGTAACAGACTACTCCGTGAAGGACTGAAATCCTGCAGCCCCCGCAAGGTCCCCCTGTTGAAGAAATCACATGTACAGGTCCATCTGAAGATTACTAATGAACATCTGAATGATTCAGAGGAGAACTGGGGGAAAGTGTTGTGGTCAGATGAGACCAAAAATCAAGCTCTTTGGCATCAACTCAACTCATCATGTTTGGAGGAGGAGGAATGCTGCTTATGACCCCAAGAACACCATCCCCACCGTCATACATGGAGGTGGGAACATTATGCTTTGGGGGTGTTTATCTGCTAATGGAAAAGGACAACTTCACCGCATCAAAGAGATGATGGATGGGGCCATGTACCATCAAATCTTGGGTGAGAACCTCCTTCCCTCAGCCAGGGCATTGAAAATGGGTCTTCCAGCATTACAACGACCCAAAACACACAGGCCAAGGCAACAAAAGAGTGGCTCAAGAAGAAGCACATTAAGGTCATGGAGTGGCCTAGCCAGTCTCCAGACCTTAATCCCATAGAAGATATGTGGAGGGAGCTGAAGGTTCGAGTTACCAAACGTCAGCCTGGAAACCTTAAAGCGGAGTTCCACCCATTTAAAAGTCAGCCATTACAAAAAGTGTAGCTGCTGACTTTTTAATAATCAGACACACACCTGTCCCACGCTCCAGGGATACAGGCATATGAAGCCTCGCTCCTCTCCCCCTCCTCTCTGAGGGCACCAGCATTCTAACTGTGGGCGCCCAGCTGTGGCTTCACATGCGCAAGCCGCCCTGCTTGCTGTGAATGGCCGAGCAATCTTCTGGGACCTGTGACGTGTCCCAGAAGATTGCAGGGAGGGAGGGGGGAGAGGCGATCTTCCTTTCCGGCGCCGCGGCACCATGGGAGGAAGTGGGAGCTGGGTAGGCCAGGGGAGGAAGTGGGAGCTGGGTAGGCCAGAGGAGGAAGTGGGAGCTGGGTAGGCCAGGGGAGGAAGTGGGAGCTGGGTAGGCCAGAGGAGGAAGTGGGAGCTGGGTAGGCCAGGGGAGGAAGTGGGAGCTGGGTAGGCCAGGGGAGGAAGTGGGAGCTGGGTAGGCCAGGGGAGGAAGTGGGAGCTGGGTAGGCCAGGGGAGGAAGTGGGAGCTGGGTAGGCCAGGGGTGGAAGTGAGAGCTGGGTAGGCCAGGGGAGGAAGTGGGAGCTGGGTAGGCCAGGGGAGGAAGTGGGAGCTGGGTAGGCCAGGGGAGGAAGTGGGAGCTGGGTAGGCCAGGGGAGGAAGTGGGAGCTGGGTAGGCCAGGGGTGGAAGTGAGAGCTGGGCACCTCTAAAAACAGGGTACCCGCTCCCCCCCCCCCCCCGGGGGTTAACAACACTTAAAGTGGAAGTTACATTTTTGGGTGGAACTCCACTTTAATGACTTTAAAGGACAAAATCCCTCCTGAGATGTGTGCAAACCTGGTGGCCAACTCCAAGAAACGTCTGACCTCTGTGATCGCCAACAAGGGTTTCTCCACCAACTACTAAGTCATGTTTTGTGAAGGGTTCAAAGACTTATTTCACTCATTAAAATGCAAATCAATTTATAACTTTTTTGAAATGCGTTTTTCTGGATATTTTTGTTATTCTGTCTCTCACTGTTGTAATAAACTGACCAATAAAATTATAGACTGATCGTTTCTTTCTCAGTGGGGGAACGTACAAAATCAGCAGCCGATCAAATACTTTATTCCCTCACTGTATACTACTAAATGCTGCGCTGTCTGCGGATCCTTTCTTGGTATTTTCCTTATTAATTATATTTCATGATTCTTATTGCTAAATAATGTTGTCTTAATAAGGGAGGGGGGGAGGGGGGGGCGGGGTGACCAGCTGGAGGTGTCAGATGTTCCTGCCTTGGCCTATGGATACTGATGGGCACCGCGCCCACCCCCCTCCCCCGCTGTACCTCACTCTGCAGTCTCCCGGCTCTAGTTGTGAGCCTATAAAGGTGTATGGGGAGTTCCCCAACACATGAAAAATTGCATACACATGCATCCTCGTATCTTATGAATATGCATGTATGTCTGTCAGCAGAACATTCCGGCTCTGGGAAAACAATAACTTCTGCGCTAAGCAAACAAAATTCATTAATTTAATAAATAACGAACAGCTTGATAGTCGGCCGTGCGAAGCTGCGCTGCCTCCTCGGTACTTCATGCACGCCGCAGCGCTGTAGGGACTTGTTTCTTTTCCCCAAAGTCTTGCCACATTTTTAAATGATACCTCGTGGGTGCAAAATGTTACTTCATACGTTCCCCGAGCAATCACAGGAATGAAAGAGGGAAGAATAAACACATAAACCAGGTTTAGCACCAGAAGGGGCCAACTTTCCAGCAAGTCTTTGGAGGCAACCAGAGTATACCTACGTGGTGGTACCCTTCTCAATGTGGCACCTGGGGCACATGCCCCCCTGCCCCCCGTTAGTTTTAGTATTCTATAGTAAACACAGTTCATTATGCTTCAGTTATGAATGGACACAGGAGCAATCAGTAGCGATCACTCGCTGTGCTCACTCAGAAAAGGAAGTGGCCAGTAAATTAAATATTTACCAGCTGCTTCCCTTGCTCTCCATCATGACACATCCCTTGGAGAGGAGGGGGAGGGGGGAGTTGGGCAGGCAGCAAAAAGAAATGGAACCTGGACAGGAGGGGCAGCATTTGCTAGAACTGATCCCCTGGATTTTCCTCTGGTGGCAGATGAATGCTGGTGGGAGGAGGACGTAGAGAAGCTGGCCATCAGCTGCTGCAAGAAGAAAATACAGCCAAATGGTTTTAGTAAATGCTGCCCCGACCGTCCCTCCTGTCAGGGTATGACAGGGAGGCTGTCCGGGCCAAATCGGAGCATGGAGATGGCGGCGCACCTCTCAATGCAGCACCCGGGGCACATACCCCATCTGTCCCCCCTCCCCCAAGTTTCGGTCTTGTCTACTGGTGTATGGTCAAATTAAAGTGTTATTAAACCCAGTGATATGAAAATAGTTCATCCGCCACCCCCCAGTGCTCACAGCTTATAAATCTTCTTTTTAAATTAAAATACTGCCACTATATACCTTTTTGGCTGATCTGTAGTGTGCTGGGTGCTGTGCTGTGCCCGAGTGCTGAGTGTTCAGGCAGGAGGAGATTTCCACTACAGCCTGTGTCTTCATGCTGTTATGGGAGGCGGATCATCCATCAATCAAGATGTGACATCCCACCCACTGTGTACTTTTTTAGTTACTGGGAATGGAGGAGGAGGGAGGGGCTGGGCTGTCATTTAGGATCTGTATAGACTCGCCCACATGTGTGATGTCAATATCATGTGACCTGGCTAGCTCAGCACAAGACAGGAAATGTTCTCTCCAGCAATAGAGACCAAACTGAGTATGTGCAGCCTTACCACTCTGACTGTGTCTTATCTGGCCTTGCCAAGAGTGACCCTGCAGGAGGGGGAAGATCTGTCCATACATTACACAATACAGAGGATTAACCCCTTAAGTTCCACACTGAGTATAACAAGCATGCCATTCTGTATATACAGACACCGCTGGCACAGGAGAGGATTTTTTTTTTAGCCAAGAAAGTAGAAAAAGATGCCTCTTGAAAGTACACTGCCGATTCCACAGACCCTAGGAGATGATCCTTCCATTTATTCAGGAGATAATTCAAATAATCCTTGGGTGCACCTTTTGTGTGCTGATCCCTCTATTCCTTAGGGACCAGATTCCACTATTCCTTAGGAGTTGACCCCACCATTGCTTAGGAGCTGATCCCACTATTCCATTGGAGCTGATCCACTATTCCTTAGGAGCTGATCCCACTATTCCTCATGTGCTGATCCCACTATTCCTTAGGTGTTGATCCCACTGTTCCATAGGAGCTAATCCAACTAATCATTGGGTTCTCCTCTTGTGTGCTGATCCAGCTATTCCTTGGGGACTGATCCCACTAATTCTTGCCTGCAGATCTCGCTATTCCTGATCCCACTATTCCTTAGGAGCTGATCCCACCATTCCCTAGGGAGCTGATCCAACCATTCCTTAGAAGCTGATCCCACAAACCCTAGGAGACGATCCTTCCATTTATTCAGGAGATAATCCAACTAATCCTTGGGTGCACCTTCTGTGTGCTGATCCCTCTATTCCTTAGGGACCAGACTCCACTATTCCTTAGGAGTTGACCCAATCATTCCTTAGGAGCTCATCCACCATTCCTTATGAGTTGATCCACCACTCCTTAGAAGCTGATCCAACCATTCCTTAGGAGCTGACCCCACCATTCCTTAGGAGCTGATACAACCATTCCTTATGCGCTGATCCAACTATTCCTCAGCAGCTTATACCACCATTCCCTAGGGAGCTGATCCAACCGTTCCTTACAAGCTGATCCAACAAACCCTAGGAGATGATCCTTCCATTTTTTCAGGAGATAATGCAACTAATCCTTGGGTGCACCTCTTGTGCGCTGATCCCTCTATTCCTTAGGGACCAGAATCAACTACTCCTTAGGAGTTGACCCCACACATTCCTTAGAAGCTAATCCCACTATTCCATAGGAGCTGATCCAACTAATCCTTGGGTTCTCCTCTTGTGTGCTGATCCAACTATTCCTTGGGGACTGATTTCCACTATTCCTTGTCTGCAGATCTCACTATTCCTGATCCCACTATTCCTTAGGAGCTCATCCCACTATTCCTTAGGAGCCGATCCCTCTGTTCCTTAGGTGCTTCTCTGGTGTGGAAGTTCCACTAATCTTAGGTGTTGATCAGCTACATCACTGCAGCAAATCTAATGACATGGATGTGCATTGACCCTGATCCGCCCCCCTATAGAAGAATCCAAGTAATAATTCCATACTGCATCTCTGCATTTTCTTGCAATAGTTTTTTTTTTTTTCTATTAATAAGAGTCGTGGTGTCTTCCATCAGCAGTAAGTGCTCATTATATCTCGTTCCATTGCTATCTCTGCAATGCCGGTATAAATTAATTATAAGGCACTGACCCTTTCAGTGCCGAGGGATGAGGCGCTTTCATACATGGCTGTAAATGGAGGAGTCACAGCTCTTCCTTTCTCATATAAAAGCTTTGCTACTTGGCTGTAATGTTTGATTTGTGACAGCTTAATATTAGCTTAATATTCTGCAGGCATAAAGCTAATGTCCCGCGATTCACTCTGTCGCATAGAGATAAAGAGTAAAGACTCCGAAATGAATGGGAAGTGTTTAAAGAAAGGGGTCATAGCACAGAGAGGACCAGACATGAACCCTTTCCTTCCCGGCACACACCAAAGTCCTCTTTGTCATAGAGACGTGTCACCATCTCCGTGTGGGCTTTGTCTGATAGGTAGACATGTCTATCGCAAGGTGCAATCAATAAAACTGAACTCCTGGCAGATATAAAAGTCACAAATGAATTCATTAGCACAGAACTTGTTCTATTCTTTGAATACAAGCAGATTATAAACCTCAGAGTAGCTTCAGGCAGTCCCTGTACAGCAGGGCTAGAGTTTTGCAAGGACGAAGCAGCGCAAAGAGTCAATCAGTTCAAGTGACAGAGAAATGAGCTCATCCCTGTGCTGCTTCTGCATTCACGGTCCAGTCATGGGTCAGGGAGCAGGTCCAAGATGACCTGGGCTCAGAGGAAGTGGGTTGAATGATGCTGGCCATTGGACTGAGGACATCCAGCGGGGGGAAAAAAAATATTGCGTTTTTGTTACCTATCTTTTAAAAGGACAATTCATTTTTTAATCTTATTTTTGTTCTGCCTTAAACAGAAATAGACATGAAATAAGTTTAGATGGAGGGAAAATCTCCTTCCCTGGATGTGTGTATGATGGGGGCCCCCCCGAGAGCTCATATAAAAAAAGGAGGTAAGAAAAGATTTTGGTTTTGTAGTTGCAGAAATAGGTTTGCAGCAGCTTCAATCTTATCAACTGACCAAGGGTGGGGTTGTAGATAGAGAAGAGAAGGGGCCTGAGGGCAGAGACTTGGAGGACCCCTTCAGGATACTACACAAAACAGAGGTGTGGATGTGCAAAGACATAGTCCTGGCACGCCTGCCAGTATCCTGCATGGACCCGCCCATTCAACTCCGGAATTGGCGCAAGAAGACCTATTTAAGGAAGGAAGCAGCGAAAGAGGATTGCTGGATGATCTTCAGCTTGCCCATGCTCCTTGCTCCTGTATATTCTGTGTTTATCCTGATTTTTTCGTTACTGACCTATTGGCTAAACTGGATGGACTTGTGTCTTTTTTCAACCAGACTAACTATAACTATGCCTCTGGATTTCCTCTCTGACTGACCTCTAGTTGTGACCTCAGCTCATTTAAGGACTCTGCTTCTTCTGAACATCCATGTATGACTCTGGATTCCTTCCCGACTACTCTGCTTCTTCTGACCATCCATGTATGACTCTGGCTTCCTTCCTGACTACTCTGATTCTTCTGACCAACCATGTATGACTCTGGCTTCCTTCCTGAGTACTCTGCTTCATTTGACCATCCATGTATAACACTGGATTCCTTCCTGACTACTCTGCTTCTTCTGAACATCCACGTATGACTCTGGCTTCCTTCCTAACTACTCTGATTCTTCTGACCAACCATGTATGACTCTGGCTTCCTTCCTGAGTACTCTGCTTCTTCTGACCATCCATGTATGACTCTGGCTTCCTTCCTGACTACTCTGATTCTTCTGACCAACCATGTATGACTCTGGATTCCTTCCTGAGTACTCTGCTTCATTTGACCATCCATGTATGACTACGCTCTACCCTGCATTCTGTTGACCCTCTTGTGTATGACTCCGGCTTGCTTCTTGACCTTGACCATGCTTCTCCAGTTCTGCCTTGCCAGCCTGATCTTGCATCTGCCATGAGTGTCATGACACCATGTGCTCCTGCACCTGCCTGAGAACCACCCAGCTGGACCCTTCCTGAAGCAGCTACCAGCGGACCAACCAAAACGGCATCTGTGCTTCTTTGAGCCTTGCACTTCCTGTTTTCACCTCCAGGGGTGCTTGGACCTTAGCTGCAAGGGAAGCCCTCTCCTCACTTCAGCCTCCAACCAGGTACATGACAAGAGGAAGAGGACAATGAGTTTTTGGTGACACTGAATGGGTGCTTAGCTAGGTAGGAGGAGGACCAGAGGAGAGCAGAACCCTATGGACGAAGACTGGGATGCCATTAAAGTTTATGTGCGTGTAAAGGCAGGTGTCCCAATACTTTTGGTAATATAGTGTATTTCTGATGGCAACATTGCTCTGGGACAGGAAATAAGGGGAGCCCCAGACAGAAGTAAGACATGAGAGAGGTTGTAACCCTCCTCTAACCCTTATCTAAAGCTGTGACTTTAAAAACACCATAAAGAGTTTTGACTGGAGAAGTACTTTAAGTGTCCACAGATGGTCCCCCCAGATGAGCATCTCATTGATCAAGAAGTTGGGATTTATAGATCGGTTCCTATCCTCTCTGCAGTCAAGTTACAAACAACAATCTCTTTTTCTGGATCCTCATTGGTTTACTATAAAGTCAACTGTTAGCTACACACTGCAGTATATCATCAGTCAGTTTATGCTGCATACAAGCTATGGCTATAACTTTTTATTGTCGGAGTAACAAATGCCCCACTCTGATGACAACACTTCTTGGAAAAAACTTTATTCCAGGTCTGTAATCTGGCATTCCCAGCCCATAGCCGCACCCCTTTTACACGTTTTGCCCTGACTGGGCTTTACTGTAGAGATATCAAAGGGCAGCCATCTGTAAAATCTGCATTGCTGGCCACATAGAGTAAGGAAGGACATCACCTGTCGGAACCCCCGACCAAGTAGAAAGAGCCAGAGCAAAACCAATGAGGATCCAGAAAAAGAGATTGTTGTTTGTAACTTGACTGCAGAGAGGATAGGAACCGATCTATAAATCCCAACTTCTTGATCAATGAGATGCTCATCTCGGGGGACCATCTGTGGACACTTAAAGTACTTCTCCAGTCAAAACTCTTTATGGTGTTTTTAAAGTCACAGCTTTAGATAAGGGTTAGAGGAGGGTTACAACCTCTCTCATGTCTTACTTCTGTCTGGGGCTCCCCTTATTTCCTGTCCCAGAGCAATGTATTTTATAACAATTTAATATTGCCCTCAGGGTTTCAAGTTCTTTTCAAATACAATAAGGTCAATAAAGTCATTCCCTGCCTTCAGTCCATTATCCCTGCAGTCATATACTATTGTGAGGACCAGGATCTGAACCCAGGAACCTCTGGTGTGTTTGGCAGTATCTCTTCTTGCTGGGCCACCTGAGATGCTGGACGGCTTCCTGCCTGATTCTTTAAACAACCTTGTCTTGTGTCCTGTTTCTCTTGAACCTTGAACTCTTTGATCCTCTCATTAACTTTCTATTTAAGCCAAGTCTCTGCACTTCCTGTTTGCCAGATTATTGTGCTCTCTGTAGCCGATATCTCGCTCTTGTTGCTCCTGCTGCTGTCCGTATCTTTGCTACCACTCATTACCTACCTTTGGCTTTTTACCGACTACAGTTCCGCTTGATCCCAACTCGCAACCACCTGCTACTGACCTTTGGCTTGTTTAATGACTGACTATGCTCCTGCTTGATCCTTACCTATTATATCTGCTACTGAACCCCGGCTTGCTCAAATCCCGGTGGGGCGATCCTGAGGACCGTGACCTGGTACTAACACGCAGCAAAATTAACCCCGGCCATCAGGAGTTTTGGTGAATACCGGTTAGTGCTTATACCCCAGACCTCGGGTGAGTCTGCATTATCTGTGAGAGTGACCTGCTTGTGTACTTTTCCTGCTGGTCGGTGGGAGCCTTTCTACTGCTATAGCTACTGGTCTCCGAGCCTGACCCCTGACCTTTGACCGTGACAACTATAGTTGACTGTTATTGACCCGGCTTTCATCTGACCCACCTTTGGATTACCGCTGCTGGTTTATGCCTGCTGCCTACCTGGGTTGCCGACCTTGGCCTGGACACTTGACCAAGATTTTGCCTATTGATTCTGTAGGGGCTCAGTGATGGTAGAACAGAAAAGGGTCTTCACCAAGCGGTTACCTCAAGCATGGAAGAGGACGATTGTCTACAATGTCTGTGAGCCTCGATGCCCGCTTGTTGCTCGTCTCTGACCTTGACTCTGCTGGTGTTCCTTGCCTCTCCTACCAAAATCAACTTGTGACCCAGCTCCGCTCTCTACTAGTCTGGGTGAAGTTGGGTTGCCCTCATCGCTGTGCTTCTACTTTCCTGACACCAGAGATCCCAAGTTCAAGTCCATCATTCCAGCTTCCTTTCATCCTAGCAGTCCCTGTCTCAACTTCCAGGGCTGCCCAGACATGAATTGTCTAAGAGGACACCCTCATCATCTCAAGCTCCTCATACAGGCACGTGACATATAGGGAGACAATTTACACATTTGCCAGATTGCCAATCCAGGGCTGAACGATGTCATCTGTAGACATGGCAATCCAAATAATGCCGCGGTTCTACATTTTACTTCTCCTATTTAGCAGATGACAGCATTTGCAATCCTCCACCTGAGACTCGTCGGATTGTGACCGTCTGCTTCATACGTGTAATAGTCTGACACCTCGGAGGTTAATCATCTTCTCATTACCCCCCGCTGAAGGATCCCACCTATGGGGTATTAAGCCCAGGAGCTCATCTGGCTACAAATAAAAGATCCTGCAGCATGAAGATGCTTCACAAAACAGCTTTTAACCTTCCCGAACCTCCTCCCCCACTTTCTACTTTATTTTCCACGGCCGCATCCAGTGAGGTTGGTTTTATTAGCATTAAATTAACTTCAGAAGCTCTTTTATGCAATAATTAGATTTTTTTTTTTCTTCTTTTTTTTTTTTTTTCTAATCGGGGTTGACTCTTTCCAATTTCTCGCCTTATCTTTACGAGGCCGGCGCTCATGCATTGCCCTCACCAAATTGAAGGAACGTTCTTGTGTATGTGTGCCGGTGTTTTTCTAGTTAAAGTTATTGGATTTTTTTTTTTCCCGGCTCTTTTAATTTGTGTGCCGAGACTGAAAAGGACGGAATCTCTGGAGCAGAAAAGTAAAAAGGAGGCGCCGGGTGAAGCAGACAGGATTTTTTTTTTCTAATCAGGTGCATTTATTTTACAGAATGTTAAATGGATGGGAGCCGGAGAAGCCCAAATGTGGCACATAACCGATCGCCTGCTGCGTGCTCATTGCTTCTCTGCAGTGTGGGACGTGTTTTGTGTGGAGGTCATGTTTAACCCCATAATACATATTTGATATATATATATATGTGTGTGTGTATACCGGGCACTCCCCTCCCCCTTCCTGCCCAGGCCAATTCTCACCTTTCAGCGCTGTCACACTTTGAATGACAATTACGCAGTCATGCAACACTGTACACATTTGACACTGATGGGCACTAATAGGCGGCACTGATGGGTACTGATGAGGTGGTACTTATAGGTGTCACTGATAGGCGTCACTGATAGGCTGCACTGATGGGCACTGATAGGCATCACTGATAGACTGCACTGATGAGCACTGATGGGAACTGATAGGCTGAACTGATGGGCATTCCTAGGCGGCACTTATAGGAGGTACTGATGGGCACTAATAGGTGGCACTGGTGGGCACTGATTGGCTGCACTGGTGGAAACTGATAGGTGGCACTGATTGGCACTTATAGGCGGTACTGATGGGCACTGATAGGCTGCACTAATGGGCACTTATTGGTTGCACTGATGGGCACTGATGGGAACTGATAGGCAGCAATGATTGGCACTGATAGGCGGCACTGATTGGCACTGATTGGCTGCACCGATGGGTACTGATGAGGCGGTACTTCTAGGTGGCACTGATTGGTACTGATGAGGCGGTACTTCTAGGTGGCACTGATTGGCACTGATAGGCTGCACTGATGGGCACTGATAGGCTGAACTGATTGGCACTGATATGCGTCACTGACAGGCTGCACTGATGGGCAATGATGGGCACTGATAGGCTGAACTGATGGGCACTGATAGGCGTCACTGATAGGCTGCACTGATGGGCACTGATGGGAACTGATAGGCTGCACTGATGGGCACTGATGGGAACTGATAGGCTGTACTGATGGGCACTCATAGGCGGCACTTATAGGCGGTATTGATGGGCACTAATAGGTGGCACTGGTGGGCACTGATTGGCTGCACTGATGGGAACTGATAGTTGGCACTGATTGGCCCTTATAGGCGGTACTGATGGGCACTGATAGGCTGCACTAATGGGCACTTATTGGTTGCACTGATGGGCACTGATGGGAACTGATAGGCAGCAATGATTGGCACTGATAGGCGGCACTGATTGGCACTGATTGGCTGCACCGATGGGTACTGATGAGGCGGTACTTCTAGGTGACACTGATTGGCACTGATAGGCTTCACTGATGGGCACTGATAGGCTGAACTGATTGGCACTGATATGCGTCACTGACAGGCTGCACTGATGGGCAATGATGGGCACTGATAGGCTGAACTGATAGGCACTGATAGGCGTCACTGATAGGCTGCACTGATGGGCACTGATGGGAACTGATAGGCTGTACTGATGGGCACTCATAGGCGGCACTTATAGGCGGTATTGATGGGCACTATTAGGTGGCACTGGTGGGCACTGATTGGCTGCACTGATGGGAACTGATAGTTGGCACTGATTGGCCCTTATAGGCGGTACTGATGGGCACTAATAGGCTGCACCGATAGGCTGCACTAATAGGCACTGATTGGCTGCACTGATGGACACTGATGGGAACTGATAGGCGGCACTGATTGGCTGCACTGATAGGTGGCACTTATAGGTGGTACTGATGGGCACTAATGAGGTGGCACTTATGGGCACTTATAGGCTGCACTGATTATAAGTGTGAACAATGTCTTGAGAGCCTTGCGGTTAACGGCTCTCCTTTCCTCCTACAGACAGTGTGTGAGGAAAGGAATACCGATAACCAACAAGTCTGTTTACATGTGATCAGCTGTGATTGGCCCTTCACCCTGTTCTGTGATCAGATGTCCGAAGAACACCGCAGTCACAGAGCGCGCCTGATGCACGCCACAGGGGATGCGGAGGGGGCGGGATTCTGGAAGAACATCTAATGACGGCCCCTCCAAGAACTGGACCAATGTGCTGTAGCGATTATTCAGCTATTGCACTGCCTGTGAGTGGATAACGCCTCAGGCCAGTCATTTGAAAAGTGGAGCTCCAGGAAAACATCTAAATACACAGATAATATACATATACTGAAGGAGAGATGTTTTACCCCCCAAAGGAATTTCAGATTCAGAATACTCCATTAATCCCAAAGTGAAATGATGAATTCTATCCATCCAGGTCTGAGCTTTACACAGCTCTGCCACATGGCACAGTCCTGTCCGGAAGAGGGGGGGGGGACTGATCTTTCTCTGTTGCTGTTTCACTTTCATTTTCAGATGTCCTCCCAAACCCCACCCCCACCCTGTGATTGGACACTGCAGGGATCCTCAACCAGGTTCCTCCAGAGGTTCCTGGGGGTTCCTTGAGCAATGACCAATGTCTGCCTCTAAGATAAGTTCCTCCGACATCAATAATCTTTTTGGCTGTCCTTAAGGACGATGTCCACAAGTTTGGGCAGATGTCCTCCCACTGACCACCCCACCGATGTATCATGAGTTGTAGACTTGGTCATTTTTAGCAGAGGTTCCCTAAGACTGGAATGTTTTTTTCAGGGGTTCCTCTGTGTTGAGAAGGTTGGGAAAGGCTTGGACAGTGACAGAAGAAGCTCCTTCCCCCGTCACTCTGCTTTGTCCTTCAATCAGCATGCACATTGCCCCAGGGCTGGAGTCTCCAAACATTCTAAACAAAGGCACAGGTTACTGTCCTTCAGACTTTAGAGGGTTCGGACTGCGGCCAGTGGGAGTAGAAAAGGTCCCGAGATCAGTGGGGAAAAAAATATAATGCTCCATCATTGGTGTCATCGGCCCCCTCATTGGTGACACCCCCAATCTACAATGACGTAATACTGCGCTGGTAACAGTATGAAAAAAAAATAAATAAAATTGTGAAAAAGAAATAAAAAATTTAACAAAAAAATTCCAACTTTAAAAAAACCTCCATGCATCTATGTGATTTGGGGGGTATTTGTACTGGGGGTGATTTGGGGGGATTTGTACTGGGGGTGATTTGGGGGGTATTTGTACTGGGGGGTGATTTGGGGGGTATTTGTATTGGGGGTGATTTGGGGGGGTATTTGTATTGGGGGTGATTTGGGGGGGATTTGTACTGGGGGATGATTTGGGGGGTATTTGTACTGGGGGGTGATTTGGGGGGTATTTGTACTGGGGGGTGATTTGGGGGGTATTTGTATTGGGGGTGATTTGGGGGGGTATTTGTATTGGGGGTGATTTGGGGGGGATTTGTACTGGGGGATGATTTGGGGGGTATTTGTACTGGGGGGTGATTGGGGTGGTATTTGTACTGGGGGGTGATTTGGAGGGTATTTGTACTGGGGGGTGATTTGGGGGGGTATTTGTATTGGGGATGATTTGGGGGGGGATTTGTAGTGGGGATGATTTGGGGGGTATTTGTACTAGGGGGTGATTTGGGGGGTATTTGTACTGGGGGGTGAACGGGGGGGTATTTGTACTGGGGGGGTGATTTGAGGGTATTTGTACTGGGGGTTGATTGGGGGGATTTGTGCTGGGGGGTGATTTGGGGGGTATTTGTACTGGGGGGTGATTTGGGGGGGTATTTGTACTGGGAGGTGATTTGGAGGGTATTTGTACTGGGGGGTGATTTGGGGGGGTATTTGTACTGGGAGGTGATTTGGAGGGTATTTGTACTGGGGGGTGATTTGGGGGGGTATTTGTATTGGGGGTGATTTGGGGGGGATTTGTAGTGGGGATGATTTGGGGGGTATTTGTACTGGGGGGTGATTTGGGGGGTATTTGTACTGGGGGGTGATTTGGGGGGTATTTGTACTGGGGGTGATTGGGGGGGTATTTGTACTGGGGGGTGATTTGAGGGTATTTGTACTGGGGGTTGATTGGGGGGATTTGTGCTGGGGGGTGATTTGGGGGGTATTTGTACTCGGGGGTGATTTGGGGGGTATTTGTACTGGGGGTGATTTGGGGGGTATTTGTACTGGGGGGTGATTGGGGGGATTTGTACTGAGGGGTGATTGGGGGGGTATTTGTACTGGGGGGTGATTTGAGTGTATTTGTACTGGGGGGTTGATTGGGGGGGATTTGTACTGGGGGGTGATTTGGAGGGATTTATACTGGGGGGGTGATTTGGGGGGGTTGTACTGGGGTGATTTGGGGGGATTTGTACTGGAGGGTGATTTGAGGGACTTTGTACTGGGGGGTTGATTGGGGGATTTGTACTGGGGGTGATTTGGGGGGATTTGTAGTGGGGGATGATTTGGGGGGTACTTGTACTGGGGGGTGATTTAGGGGGGTATGTGTACTGTCCTGTAATTTTCGTGCCTCAATAAATGATATCAGCCGTCATTACATCAGGATTGATGGATTTTCAGATATACATTATATTGCCAAAAGTATTGGGACGCCTGCCTTTACACGCACATGAACTTTAACCACTTGCCTATCGGGCACTTACACCCCTCTTCCTGCCCAGGCCAATTTTCAGTGCTGTCACACTTTGAATGACAATTACGCGGTCATGTAACACTGTACACATAGGACATTTTTATCATGTTTTTCACACAAATACCGTAGAGCTTTCTTTTGGTGGTATTTAATTACTGCTGGGTTTTTTATTTTTTGCAAAACTTTTGAAAACAGGTATTATTTCTCCTTCACTGATGTGTGCTAACGAGGCAGCACTGATGGGTAGCACTGATGATGAGGCACTGATGGGCACTGGTTGGTAGCACAAATGGGCACTGATAGGTGGCACTGGTAAGCAGCACTGATGTGCATCTGTAGGTGGCACTGCTGGGCATTAATAGGTGGCACTGGTGGGCACTGGTAGGTGGCACTGGTGGGCGCTGCATAGCACCAGTGCCTCTCTGTGTTCGGGACCGAAGTCCCTCTGGCAGAAGCCGGTGATTGACTTTTTTTTTCCTCCTCACGTTGTCAGTGTGAGACTAATGCCGCATACACCCGGGCCGACTTTTGACGGACTTCCGACGGACTTTCTAATGACCGGACTTGCCTACACACGATCACACCAAAGTCCGACGGATTCGACTGTGATGACGTACACCGGACTAAAATAAGGAAGTTGATAGCCAGTAGCCAATAGCTGCCCTAGCGTGGGTTTTCGTTCGTCGGACTAGCACACAGACGAGCGGATTTTTCGTCCGGACTCAAGTCCGTCGGACCAATTTGAAACATGTTCCAAATCTAAAGTCCGTCTGATTTTCCACCGAAAAAGTCCGCTGCAGGTCCGATGAAGCCCACACACGGTCGGATTGTCCGCCGGACCAGTCTGGTCGAAAAGTCCACTCGTGTGTACGCGGCTTAAGACTGGGATTCCATTAAAGTTCATGTAAAGGCAGGCGTCCCAATACTTTTGGTGATATAGTATATATATATATATATATATATATATATAAAAATATATATCCCATAGTGTGTGGACTCTATAACTTTTCTTCAGATAAATAATAATATACACTGATTTGGGTTATTTTCACCAAAGAAATGGAGTAGAATATATTTTGGTCTAAATTTATGGAGAGAGATTATTTATTTGCAACGTTTTATAACAGAAATATGGAAGAACGCGTTTAAAAAAAAAAAATAATAAAAAAATCCCCCAGTGGTGATTAAATACCAGCAAAATAAATCTCTATTTGTGTGATAAAAATGTCCTATGTGTGTACAGTGTTGTATGACCGCGTAATTGTCATTCAAAGTGTGACAGCGCTGAAAGCTGAACATTGTCCTGGGCAGGAAGGGGGAGGGGCGTGCCCGGTATTGAAGGGGTTAAATAGAAAAAAAAAAAAAGGAATAACAAATATCTGATTGGTTGTTATATTTCCCATGTCTCTTCGTCTAGTCACTTCTCTGCCAGTTGTTGGATTACAACAGTTATAAAGAAGGAAAATAAAATAAATAAAATGTAAAACGCGCGTTGCATTAGCGCTCAGCATAATGGCGACACATAAAAGATCCACGCTGATCGGATATTATAGGATACAAAATGTTTGTACATAATTCCCACCATAAGTGGTATGAATTACGCTCGATGTCGGAGTTATTATGACGCTTGGAAGAGTTCTGATGAATAATCGCCATCACCTGGAGGAACGCTCGCCGCACAAAGGGCGCGCCAATCATCTCTCCTCCTCTTTACTTCCCATTGGCTGTTTTATCTTCTTTTTCGCTTTAAACATTTACAAACCCCTTTTTTTTTATTTGATTTTATTGAAGGTCTAATTATCGTGCCAAGGCAGCTGCAAGTTATTTATAATGCCGAGGACCGGAGCGGCGTTATGTAATGCGTCCGTGAAAATCCGAATTACCACCCGAATAATGGAGGTCAGGCTATTTGCAGCCCGGTAGTGAGCGATCATTAGCGGGAAGCGGATGGCGGGATACCCAATTCCGAAATACTAAATGAAAGCTTCTAAAAAAAGTTAAATAATAATACGTTATAATAAATAATTAATCCATAATAATAAATAATAATAAATGAGTATTAAATAATAAATATAACAATAAAAAAATGATAAGTAATTTGTTATAATAATTTATAATTAATAATAAATAAAAATAATACATAAGTAATAATAAAAGTAATTTGTAATACTTTTTTTATTGAAGGTCAATAAGTAATTACATAAAATAATTAATTTATAATTAATAATAAATTTTAAAAAAAGACACATAAGTAATAGTACAAGTGATTTGTAATATTTTCCTTTAATGAAGGTCAATAAATAATTTAATATAATAATAAATAAAAATAACACATAAGCAATAATAAAAGTAATTAATAATACTTTATTTATTGAAGATCTCATTAACGTGCCGAGGCAGCTGCAAGTTATTTAGAATAATGCCGAGGACCGAGCGGCGTTATGTATTGCGTCCATGAAGATCTGTATTACTACCCGAATAATGGAGGTCAGGCTATTGGCAGCCGGGTTGTGAGCGGCCATTAGCGGGAAGCAGAGCCGTGATACGTGATTAGGAAACACTAAATAAAAGCTTCATTTGTAATAAATAAATTAAAAAGTTAAATAATAATAATAATTAATAATAAATAAGTAATAAATATAAAAACAATAATAAATAATGCATAATTAAATTATAAAAATTAATAAAATATTAATAAAAATATAAAAAATTATAAAAATTAATTTATAATAATAAATTAAAATAATACATAAGTAATAATAAGAGTAATTTGTAATTTTTTTTTATTGAAGGTCAATAAGTAATTTAATATAATAAATTAATTTATAATTCATAATAAATAAAAATGACACATAAGTAATACTACAAGTGATTTGTAGTAACGGAAAATTGAATATCAAATAATTACCGCAATTTTCCTTTCCTGACGAGCTCCATGTCACCCTACTACTGGGTATGCTCCGCCCATACCCCCACCTGCAGGACCTAACTCATCAATTTGACTCCCGCCCTCAGGCCCGGCGTTCCATAACTTGATTTCCGCACCCGGGTGGGAATCTGCGCTGACATGGAGCTCATCAGTAAAGGAAAATTGCGGTAAGTATTTGATATTCAATTTTCCGCTTTCCTGACAGCTCCATGTCACCCTACTAATGGGTTAATTTTGGCCTCCGGCTAACAAGATAACTGTTTTGCCAAAATTAACAGTTGTCAATAATGAGGTATCTATGGGGCACTAAGAAATAAAGAAAACATGTTGACTGCATTGAATCTCTACAGGCGGCTGCCTAGGAGGTTGCGACACTTCTTGTGGAGCGCCCCGTTATTTCTTCTGAAAGGGCCAACCCCCTATCCCTATAAGAGGGAGATCCCTTTTCCAATCCAAGAAGCAATCGCTCTGCTGGAAGCTCTGGCCCTCTTTGCGTGAACCTCTTGGAACCACAAACAGGCAAAATGAAGCCCTGAAAGTTGGGGTAGCATGGATATACATCTTCAGTGTCTCCCCGACATCCAAAGGACTTTGTCCATCTTCCAGATAAAAAGTAGGCACACGATTTCTTGACTTAGACGGAATGTTGAGGCCACTTTGGAATAGAATCCAGCATCAGGAGAAGAATAACGCTGTCCGCCAGGAAGGACTTGGTGTATAGGGTTCTTTATACCCTAGAGCCGCCAACTCAGAAACCCTCCTAGCTGAGGCTTTGGCTACCAGGAAAGCGGTCTTTAATGACAATTCCCATAGCGACAACTCCATCATGGATTTTTGAGCAGACAGGTAGTTGAGTACTAATGTGAGGTACCATGTAGAAACATGGGGGCCCTGGGTGGCCTAAGCTTTACTATGGCCTTAAGAATTGAAGAGGTCCACTGAGTCCCGCTAAGGGCCGACGTGGAAGAGATGTGTACTTTGAGTGTGCTTGTACTCAGGCCCATGTCAAGATTCTGAAGAAAACCAAGGCCTCCCTAAAAAAAAAACTTCATAGTCTTGGAATTTTGCCAGACTTTGTTGAAGACTTTGTTCATGCTGCTCTTCCATGCTCTCACGAGGGCATCTACCATTCTCGATGAGCAACCTAAATCCGCGAACCTTCACCTCCCAAAATCCAGGCTGCTAACTTGAGCTTCTCCGGAGCTGGATGGAGACCTTGACCTTGTGCTACTGTCTGGCAACTGAGAAGATTTGTACTAGGTGTCTGTGAGATATAAATAGTTTGATGCATATCCACTGTTGAAGAAAAACCCTTGGAAAGGGTATCTTCTCCACTGAGTCACTCAAAACAAGGACAGGCGAGACCATGGTCCTGATAGTCACCAGGCATGAAGATGCTGACAGGTGAAGAGAGGAACACCAGGACAATTCAGTACCTCACCAATCGTATGTTCTCTAGCAGCAGAGAAAGCCATACAGTAATACCTTGATTTGCGAGTAACGCGATGTACGAGCGTTTTGAAAGACGAGCAACATTTTTTTTTACCATTTTGACTTGATATGCAAGCGGAAGTGATGTCAACAGTTCCTGAGTGTCTCAGAGTTCTCCAGGAAGCTCTGGGAGCCACCATCGCCCCCAAACCTCTGGCCACATACAGCGCTGTATACTGTATACTGTATACTGTACACCAGCGGCTTTACTGTACACATACACAGCAGCTTTATATGGATGAGCTCCAGACTCCATAACATTGTGAGTGTAATTTTTTTTTTTTTTTTACATGAAAACTGTGATCCTTCTTTTTTTTTTTTTTTTTAACACAGAGGAACACTACAGTACAGTGTTCCTACTACAGTACTGTACAGTATATGAGCTTTTTTGATCATTTTTTTATGAATAAATGGTTGTGGAACGAATCATCTGAGTTTCCATTATTTCTTATGGGGAAATTCACTTTGATATACGAGTGCTTTGGATTACAAGTATGCTTCTGGGACGAAATATGCTTGCAAACCAAGGTATTACTGCACTTTGAACCATGATTAGTTGGGCTTCTGATTACAGAATGACTGTGTAGGGATCAGATGACTTTATTCGCCAACCACCAACTCAGACTTGTATCTTGAGGCAGGAAGCCAGACTGTCCACAATCACAGAACTTTGCCGTCAATTTAAGCTTTATTATCCAAGAATAAATGCAGTAAATGGGTTCTTCCTTGAAGGCCACATCATCTTCTAACGGTAAAGTAATGTATCTGGTCAAACCCATAAGGGACACACCAAATACTGGACACCCCTATCTTCACAAAGGCATCATTTTGACATCTGCTGTGAAAAGACGTTTTGCTCCATTCCTCTAGAATGAGCCTTAATTCAGTCACCATAGGAAAATTGCAAAGTGGTCTTCGGAGGCACTTAAAAAAATACTTCCACTGCTTTCCTTCTATCTTGAGGCATCTCTCTGGAAAAACTGGATAAAGGTCATCTTCACTTGCATTTTATTCTTTGGAAGAGTCTGAAGAAGGTTGGTTGGCCTGAGAAAGCTCTTGAGACCGGTTACTGGTTTTGGAAGGAAAACTGGACCTTTCCAGAACAGATGACTCTTGCACAAGGGGAGTTTGAACAACTCATTTACAGTGTTTTGACCACATGCTTAAAGAATTGTGACAACCTTTTGGTCCTCGTCATCTTCATCGCTGAACAAGGTTGGATCCATCCAGTCATGTTCATCCACGTTTCTCACTCTGAAAGAGTCTGAAAGGGCTGCTTGCCTAGAAAGCAGATGGGCACTGTCCCCTACCTTCTTTGGTAGTGCTGGTCTTTATTTGGGGTTGGCATTTGTTTTTCAGCAGAAGCAGAAGGCAGGCAAAAAAAAACATTGAGCTTGTTCAATGACTATTAGGTAGCAGTGCCTCCTCCATAAGGAAGCTCGGTATCTCCGTAATATTACGGCAAGTGTCCAATCCAGCCATGATATTGAACCGCTTCCCCACTGAGAGTGATTTACACTTCATATTCCGCCCCGGAGACCAGCAGAGGGGCTCCCTGATAAATGATGCATTTAGCATGTGAATACAGGGACCACATGCCAGCGGAGCAGGATGGACAGCCCCCTCTTTATACGAACTAGGTAGGAGATATGGGACAAGTTCCTGGATCCTGTCTCTTCACAGGGTGAGTGGAAACGACTCCTTTAGAGTGTATGGACCACGTGCTTAATGAATGGGACAACCTGTTAGGGTTCGTCATCTTTATCCTTGGTTGCTTGAACAAGGCAGCATTCTGGCAGTCATATTTATCCGTATCTTCTCTTTAGAAGAGTCTGAAGAGGATTGGAGACTACTCAGTAACTTTTTCATAGGGTGAGTGGAAACATTCCTTTAGAGTGTATGGACCACATGCTTAATGAATGGGACAACCTGTTAGGGGTCATCATCTTTATCCTTGGTTGCTTGAAGAAGGCAGCATTCTTGCAGTCATGTTGGTCTGTGTCTTCTCTTTGGAAGAGTCTGAAGAGGACTGTTTGCCTGGGAAGGCTTGGAGACGGCTCCGTAACCCCCTTTCCCAGGGTGAGTGGAAACTCTCCTTTTGAGTGTATGGTCCACATACAAGGCTTGCCTGCCTAGGCATGAGAGGGCACAAGCCCAGTTTAGGCGGTGCATGATGCCTGCCATTCCGGAGGGACTCAATGGTGAGAGCCCATACACCTGAAAGAAAAACGCTTACCTGAACGGCGCCCCATTATCTTCTTTGCAATGATTGGTTACTAGGATGAGGTGACACTCATGGCTTTGCAGCAAACCGGCAGCAAGAAATACTGTACAAGGAGGTGACAGTACACGGTTTTACTGATTGCCGCACAAGGACTTGTCTCAGTAAGAATCGATCCCTGACAAGCAGGAATACCGAGCAAAGTCTAAAGAAGAACAACTCCACATTAGGAATAAAATACAACACGTACAATGCTACCCAAGTCATCTGGTGACTTAAGATAACTTGAAATTACAGCCCTGAAGACTAAAAAAAAGCAGTACAAAAACAAATTCAATGCAATAGGAATTGGTGTGCTTGGAAATACCCCTCTAAGGGGGTAACTACTGCAGCTTCCCAGACCAGAGCTCAGACATCACCAGTTGGGTTGTCCATCAGAACCCAATCATGCCAGACACAGGACAATGAAAAAAGCTGATAATATTCTGCAGCGTACACCGATCACCCAATGGAATAGTAAATATCACTACTGCACCCTTTTAACAAAAGTGGGGTACATCTCAATAGCCCAAAGCAGGTGCCTTCTAAAACCCCGGGCTACCATGGAGCTCCGAAAAGGCATCCCAGCTGCCATATTGGGATCCATTCAATCTAGAGAAACATCACTGAATGAAGGAAGATGCAGCAGAGACAAAAATTCAATAGAATCGGGCAGCAGTGGCGGTGCGTCCATTAGGGGCGCCTCCCCCTCTCTCCAGCCACCCCCCTATATGTAAAATGGATAGATTCATGCATAGCCTGCCTAGGCATGAGTGGCACAAGCCCAATTTAGGCGGTGCATGATGCCTACCATTCTGGAGGGACTCAATGGCGAGAGCCCATAGTTTGCTTCCCATACACCTGAAAGCAAAACTTAGCATGAATCATAGCATGAATCTATCCATGGGAGGTGTAGCCACCCCCTATTCAGGTGTCCGGCCCCCTTTTCGGATGTCACTCAATACAAGGAGAGTCTTCTCACCATGAGCTGGGCTGTGTTCACTGGGCATTCTTGAAGGACAGGCTGGCACAGTGGGCTGCAGGCATTGGTCAGACATGAGGTACTGATTGTCTGCATGGATTGAACACTGGAATGGGCTGTGAGGGAGGAGGGGAGTGGTGAACCTGCACTATCTACCAGGAGCAGACAGCTCAGATTTTAAGCTGAATGTTTGTTAAACGAATTCTAACGTAATAAATGCATTTTCATTTTTTGCATCATCAATTTTTGAACAAATCTTCTGTTTTTTAAAGTCGGGACTGCCGTATTAATAAAATGTGGGTCACAGTGGCTGTATATGATGGGCACAGGCTGTATATGATGGGCACAGAGGCTGCATAAGATGGGCACAGAAGCTGCATAAGATGGGCACAGAAGCTGCATAAGATGGGCACAGAAGCTACATATGATGGGGACAGGCTGCATAAGATTGGCACAGATGCTGCATAAGATGGGCACAGAAGCTGCATAAGATGGGCACAGAAGCTGCATATTATGGTCACAGCCTGCATAAGATTGGCATAAAGGCTGCATATGATGGGAACAGGCTGCATAAGATGGGCACAGAAGCTGCATAAGATGGGCACAGAAGCTGCATAAGATGGGTACAGAAGCTGCATATTATGGTCACAGCCTGCATAAGATTGGCATAAAGGCTGCATATGATGGGCACAGGCTGCATAAGATGGGCACAGAAGCTGCAAACGATGGCAAGAGAAGCTGCATATGATGGGCACAGGCTGCATAAGATGGGCACAGAAGCTGCATATGATGGGCACAGGCTGCATATGATGGGCACAGGCTGCATATTATGGGCACAGGCTGCATAAGATTGGCACAGAAGCTGCAAAAGATGGACACAGAAGCTGCATCTGATGGGCGAAGCTGCATATGATGGGCACAGGCTGCATATTATGGGCACAGGCTGCAGAGGATTGGCACAGAAGCTGCAAAAGATTGGCACAGAAGCTGCAAAAGATGGGCACAGAAGCTGCATAAGATGGGCACAGAGGCTGCATATGATGGGCACAGAGGCTGCATATGATGGGCACAGGCTGCATATGATGGGCACAGAAGCTGCATATGATGGGCACAGAAGCTGCATAAGATGAGCACAGAAGCTGCATAAGATTGGCACAGAAGCTGCAAAAGATGGACACAGAAGCTGCATAAGATGGGCACAGAAGCTGCATAAGATGGGCACAGGCTGCATATTATGGGCACAGGCTGCAGAGGATTGGCACAGAAGCTGCAAAAGATGGGCACAGAAGCTGCATAAGATGGGCACAGAGGCTGCATATGATGGGCACAGAGGCTGCATATGATGGGCACAGGCAGCATATGATGGGCACAGAAGCTGCATATGATGGGAACAGGCTGCATATTATGGGCACAGGCTGCATAAGATGGGCACAGAAGCTGCATATGATGGGCACAAAAGCTGCTTAAGATGAGCACAGAAGCTGCATAAGATGGGCACAGGCTGCATATGATGGGCACAGAGGCTGCATATGATGGGCACAGAGGCTGCATATGATGGGCACAGGCTACATAAGATGGGCACAGAGGCTGCATATGATGGGAAACGGCTGCATATTATGGACACAGGCTGTATATAATGGGCACAGAAGCTGCATATGATGGGCACGGGCTGCATATTATGGGCACAGGCTTCATAAGATTGCACAGAAGCTGCATGTGATGGACACAGAAGCTGCATAAGATGAGCACAGAAGCTGAATAAGATGGGCAGAGGCTGCATATGATGGGCACAGAGGCTGTACATGATGGGCATAGGCTGCAGAAGATGGGCACAGAAGCTGCATAAGATGGGCACAGAGGCTGCATATGATGGGCACAGAGGCTGCATATGATGGACACAGGCTGCATAAGATGGGCACAGAAGCTGCATGTCATGGACACAGGCTGCATAACATGGACACATAAGCTGCATATGATGAGCACAGGCTGCATATTATGGGCACAGGTTTGCATAAGATGAGCACAGGCTGCATATTATTGGCACAGGCTGCATAAGATTGGCACAGAAGCTGCATAAGATGGGCACAGAGGCTGCATATGATGGGCACAGAGGCTGCATATGATGGGCACAGGCTGCATAAGATGGGCACAGAAGCTGCAGATGATGGGAACAGGCTGCATATTATGCACACAGGCTGCATATGATGCGCACAGAAGCTGCATATGACGGGCACAGGCTGCATATAACGGGCACAGAAGCTGCATATGATGGGCACAGGCTGCATATGATGGGCACAAAGGCTGCATATGATGGGCACAAAGGCTGCATATTATGGGCACAGAAGCTGCAATTGATGGCACAGTGGCTGCATTTTATGGGACACAGAGGCTGTGAATGATGGGCACAGTAGCTGCATTTTGTGGGCACAGTGGCTGCAATTGATGTTTCTTTTCCAGAATATTTCAGTTTGCGTATGAGCGTAGCATACCCAGTAGTAGGCTGACATATGGGCAGAGCATACCCAGTAGTAGGCTGACATATGGGCGGAGCATACCCAGTAGTAGGCTGACATATGGGCGGAGCATACACAGTAGTAGGCTGACATATGGGCGGAGCATACCCAGTAAAAGGCTGACATAAGGGCGGAACAAACCCAGTAGTAGGCTGACATATGGGCGGAGCATACCCAGTAGTTAGCAGACATATGGGCGGAGCATACCTAGTAGTAGGCTGACATATGGGCGGAGGACAGCCAGTAGTAGGCTGACATATGGGTGGAGCATAGCCAGTAGTAGGCTGACATATGGGCAAAGCATAGCCAGTAGTAGGCTGACATATGGATGGAGCATACCCAGTAGTAGGCTGACATATGGGCGGAGCATACCCAGTAGTAGGCTGACATATGGGCGGAGCATACCCAGTAGTAGGCTGACATGTGGGCGGAGCCTAGCCAGTAGTAGGCTGACATATGGGCGGAGCATACCCAGTAGTAGGCTGACATATGGGCGGAGCATACCCAGTAGTAGGCTGACATGTGGGTGGAGCCTAGCCAGTAGTAGGCTGACATATGGGCGGAGCATACCCAGTAGTAGGCTGACATGGAGCTGTCAGGATTTTTTTTTACTAAAGGTCAATAAATAATGTAATATAATAATTAATCTATAATTAATAATAATTAATTTATAATTAATAATAAATAAAAAAAACACATAAGTAATAATAAAAGTCATTTGTAATACTTTTTTATTGAAGGTCTCATTATCGCGCCGAGGCTGCTGCAAGTTATTTAGAATAATGCCGAGGACCGGAGCGGCGTTATGTAATGCGTCCATGAAAATCCGTATTACCGCCCGAATAATGGAGGTCAAGCTATTTGCAGTCGGGTTGAGAGCGGTCATTAGCGGGAAGCAGAGTTGGGAAACATAACTAGGAAATACTAAATGAAAGCTTCATTTGTAATGAATAATTTATAAAGTAAAATAATAAGTAATATTAATAAATAAGTAATAAATATTTATAAATAAATACAATAAAAATAATAAAATAAAATAAGTAATTTATTATAATAATTTATTTAAAATGAATAATAAATACAAATAATACATAAGTAATAATAAAATTAATTTGTAGAACTTTTTTTTTTTTAATTGAAGGTCTCATTATCGCGCCGAGGCCGCTGCAAGTTATTTAGAATAATTCCGAGGACCGGAGCGGCGTTATGTAATGCGTCCATGAAGATCCGAATTACCACCCGAATAATGGAGGTCGGGCTGTTTGCAGTCGGGGAGTGAGCGATCATTAGCGGGAAGCAGAGCCGCAATACGTGATTAGTAAATAATAAATAAAATCTTAACTTGTAATGGAAATTATTATTATTATTATTATTATTATTATTATTATTATTATTATTATAGGATTTGGTTCCTCACTTGAACCGGCCGGTATGAGGAGCCGAGCTCATCGCTCACCGGAGGGGAAGTTATGAAATGATAAATACAAACTATTCAACCACCAGAATTCTTATGTAGAAACGCAGAGGTGCAACTAAAACCTTGAGGCCCCCCCCGGTGCAAGAAACAATGGAGGGCCCCCCTGACCTCAGGGGCTCTTTCCATAAGTCCCAGGGGCCCTTCCCTCCAAACCCGGGGCTCTTCCCACTGATCCCTGGGGGGGTCCTTTACTCGTGGCTCTTTATAAGCCCCAGTTCACACTGCGACACATGAAGTCGCATGACAAGTAAAAACACAGGTGACTCAAGTCACAGCCACAAAAAAAAAAAAAGGTTCCTGCTCTACTTTTCTGCGACTTTGGGTGTGATTTGAGTTCCACACACTGCAACCTTAAATTACAAAAGTTGCACGGAATTTGTGAGCAAGTTGCACGACTTTGAGGTCGCAGCAGTGTGAACCGAGCCTTACGATCCCGCAGCGTGGCGCCACTGCGGGGGGGGGTGGGGGTGAGCGGGTACCTGGTTTTGACACATCGCATCACATCACTGCAGAGATGTTTGGCCCCTCCCCCGTCCCGTCTGCTGCCTTCTGGGACATATCACCGGTCCCAGAAGATGGCGGGAAACATTTACTAAATGCAGCGGATTGAAGAATCGGCTCAGGTGAGGACATCACTGGATCCCCGGACAGGTAAGTGCCCTGGACAGGTAAGTGACCTGGACAGACATGTAAGTGCCCTGCATAGGTAAGTGCCCTGGACAGGTAAGTGCCCCGGACAGACATGTAAGTGCCCTGCACAGGTAAGTGCCCCGGACAGGTAAGTGCCCCGGACAGACATGTAAGTGCCCCGGACAGGTAAGTGCCTCGGACAGACATGTAAGTGCCCTGCACAGGTAAGTGCCCCGGACAGGTAAATGCCCCGGACAGACATGTAAGTGCCCCGGACAGGTAAGTGCCCCGGACAGGTAAGTGCCCTGGACAGACAGGTAAGTGCCCTGGACACGCAAAGCAGCAGCTACAAGATTTGTATATTTTGGGGGGAGACCGGAGCTCCTCTTTAAGTAACTGTTCTGAGACTAGACATGTGCAATTCGTTTTGTTCTGAATTAGTTTTTTTAACAAAATTCAACAAATTGGTTAATTCGGAAATATCAGAATTAACGACAACCCATTTAAAGAATGTTTCTAAATATTTGAAAATTCGTAAATTCGAAAATCCGTAAATTCGGAAATTCAAAAATTGAAAACTTGAAAATTCCAAAATTTGAAATAATAACTTAACTATTAATAGCTATTAAATTATAGATATTGGCATTTCCTTTTAAATCTGGCTGTTAGTGAACAAATACAAATTTATCCAAAGTTACAAATTATCCGAAATAATGGATGCCGTATCTAAACTAATGGAACGTAACAAATTAATAATAATAAATAATAATAAAAACATTATTATTATTACTATTATTAATTTGTTCCGTTCCATTCGTTTAGATACGGCATCCATTATTTCAGATAATTCATATTCATTACGTTCGCTCACAGCCAAATTTGAAAGCAAATTCCAATACCTATAATTTAATAGTTAGTTTAGTTTAGTCTATAATTTAGTTAGTTATTCTTTAGAATTTTTGGGTTTTCTTTCTTATTTTCGAATTTTCGAATTTACGAATTATTTACGAATTACGATCATAACGAATGACCCGAAGAATGAAAAAACAAAACAAAAAAACAGGGGGCGTGGCCAAGCGATGGCAGAGTGAGGACGCACACCTCGGAGCTCTGTGCGGGGAAGCCCTGAGAACGGACAGTAAACCTGCCCTGAGAGAGCCTGAATTCATGCCAGGGGACCGCAAACACCCGCTGGACTTTGGGGTGCAAAAAGGACCCGAAATAACCCACTATTTTCTCAGGCAACACGCTGCATCTTCCCCGGCCACCTCGGCCAAGATGGCGCCGCCTCGGGTACCGCCGCCGAACGCTGCCGCCACAGCTAAGAAAAGCACCCAGCTGGGAGCGACTGCAGGGGGAGACCGCTCGGTCCAGGGTGACAGGTCAGCATCTCCTATCTTGTCCCCCGTGATCCCCATCACTGACACTCAACCTAGCTCCAGCCATATTAGGGAGACGGGGGGCAACATGGAGGAATCCCTTAGAGACATAGTGTCTGGCTTACCCTCCAGACAAGATCTACAGGAAATGGCTGCATCCATTGTTAATGCGCTTTCAAGGGAACTACATGACCTGCGTCAGCAGGTGCATACAGTAGATGAAAGGGTCACAGTACTGGAAACCTCTGCATCTACATCAGATGCCCGGATTGCCGCCATGGAATTGGAACAACGTGGCTTCCGCCGCCATCTTGTGGACATACAATTAAAGTTGGACGATGGCGAAAACAGAAGCAGACGTAATAACTTACGCCTCCGCGGCATTCCTGAAGCCACTATGGGAACGGATCTCCGTGCAACGGTGGCGGCCATCCTGAACCAAGTTCTCGGAAAACCACCAGCGGCAGAATTAGAGCTGGACAGGGTTCACCGTATTCCGGGCCCCAGGATTTCACCCGCAACATCTCAGGACCCTGATGCCACGGACCTCCCACGGGACGTTTTGTGCCGGGTCCATTTTTTCACCATAAAGGAAGAAATCATGCGGTTGGCTTGGGAGCGTGGCCCCATAGATTTTGATGGCGCACTGATCCGGATCTACCCGGATGTCTCCAGGCAAACGAGAGCAATGCGAGGTCTCATGAGACCACTGCTGGAGGTAATCCGGGCAGCAGAGGCGACGTACCGCTGGGGTCATCCCTTTCACCTTATTGTACGGAAACAGGGGGCAGAATTCTATCTACGCTCCCCAGACCAACTTCCAGATCTATTCTGCTTCCTAGCCAAACCCCCTGTGAGTGTCCCCAACTGGTTTGAATACCTGCTGTCTCCGGAGGCCTTGGGCCCACCTCTGCCCAGACCACAACGCTTTCGTAGGCCACGTTCGCGAGCCACCAGCCGAGAGAATGCTAGACCTCACCCGAGGTCCGCCGAAGCGTGACACCATACTTTCTCCAGGGGCTTGGAATGACTAGATCAGTGTTTCTCAACTCCAGTCCTCAAGGCGCACCAACAGGTCATGTTTTCAGGATTTCCACTATTTTGCACAGGTGATTTGATCAGTTTTCACTGCCTTAGTAATTACCACAGCCGTTTCATCTGAGGGAAATCCTGAAAACATGACCTGTTGGTGCGCCTTGAGGACTGGAGTTGAGAAACCCTGGACTAGATGACCGCCTTTGCTACAAAACCCCACTGAGCCTCCAGAGTCTTTAGACCTGTCTCCCGGGGGTCCCGTCAAACTGGGTTACAGGATGTCTCTCCTGGGCCTGCTTAAACTGCCCCACTCTATCTAATCTCCGGGAAATACGACCCCTAGCCTTACTTGCATCTCCCGCTTTGGACCTATGGAACATCAGCTATCACCCACAAACCGTACCATCATAGGACTGAACTGGCATGGCTGTGTGCCAAACCTGGTCTGGTATGACACTCCCTATACAGGGATTTTCCATCGGAGGCGGATGGAGGGACCGCTGCAAGTGGAGGGATCAACGACCTGGACATCAGCTTCGACACCTGAAGATGGCTCTCCAGAACTCTGTCACCACCGAGAGAACTGGTCCTCCATTTCCAGATAAGTGTCCCTAGGACCTGACTTATATGTGTGCCTCCCCTCCATCTGCCCCCCCTATGTCTCAGTTATGTTTACCCCCCCTTACATTTTCTGGCACAGTGGCCATGCGGGACATCCCTGGGACTCCTTGCCCTCCCCAACCTCACTATGATGGATGAGCAGATTGTCATGCAATGGGGGGAGGGAGGGGCCCCTGGGCCTTAGTGGTCCACATCCCCGGGGTTATGTCAATAGTTGGCGTTATACTCCCCCCTCCTATCATCTGATATGTTATGTTATGTTTTGGGGTATATCTGTCTGCAGTCTTTATTACACTATTACTGTATTATTATGTTGGGTTTTATTTACGCTTTAGGCGGCGGCCCCCTCCTGTGTGGTCTTCCCGGTCACCCCCGGACGGGGGGGCACGGGACCCTTGTTATCAAGGAAGCGAGTCTCGCCATGTGGCGTCGGAGCGGTCCCCACTGGTAGTGTCTATTGCCTGTGTTGGCGGGGGGGATCGGTCTGACTTCCATGAGTTTCTTATGGGACCGCCTACACCTAACAGAAGGGGTCTACCAGTTATAATGCAGATACCAATTACTAATGGTTATTGTTTGTTTGATATAGCTCTCATGCTTAGACACTATTCAATCCTCAGTGGCACTATTCCCCACACATCTCCATAAATCTTGACTAATTTAAACTACTGCCTAAAACTCTACTTATCCGTAGAGTAGATTTCAACGCTCCTACCACCCCCACATTAGGGCGGACCCCTGTGTGGACACTTTTAGTGTATACCAGGGGCCCATAGTTAGTCTAAGACAGAAACCGCACACCTCCCCTACCCCACCCTTCCTCCCCTCCTCCCTCCCTTCCTCCCCTCCTTCCTCCCTTCTTCTCTTTCCCTTCTTCCCCTTCTGGTATACCTTTCTCTCTAAACTCTGCCCTCTGCCTGTGGGGGAGTCGGTTTTTGTGTCTCTTACACAAGTATACTGACTTCCATCTCTACGCCAACATTCATGATGGGTCACTTAAAGATTACCTCTCTGAACGTGCGTGGCCTTAATATACCAGAGAAGCGCTCGCAGCTTTTGGCTGACCTGCGCAGGGGCAAAACACATGTCGCTTTTCTACAGGAAACGCACTTTCGTGCAGACTCCATACCCAGGCTAACCAGCGGGACCTTTCCGTTGGCATACCATAGTGTCTCTCCGGTCTCCAAATCAAAGGGGGTAAGCATTATATTGGCAAGGTCAGTCCCCTGGGTGTTCGAGGCACAGCGTGCGGACGAGCAGGGTCGCTTTCTACTCCTTAGGGGAAGGGTTTCCGACCTGCAGGTCACCTTCGCCAATGTATATTTCCCCAACGTGGGCCACCCTCAATTCCTCCGTAGACTCCTCTCGGAGCTCCTGGAGTTCTCGGAGGGGATGCTTGTTTTTGGCGGAGACCTAAACTTTGCCATGGATCCAACCATGGACGTATCGCGGGGGGCCTCACATCTGTCCTATTCCTGCCTGAGGCGTCTCAAGGCAGATCTACACACCCTACATCTTGTTGACCCGTGGCGACTACTCCACAACCAAGATAGAGACTACTCATTTTACTCCCAAGTGCACCATACTTACTCGCGGTTAGACTACATATTACTGTCACATAAAGATCTTGCTAAGGTAGTCTCGTCCTCTATTGATGTCATATCTTTCTCCGACCATGCCCCTATTCACTTGACCCTCCGGCTGGGGCCAACGACTCGGTCTCCTCCTTCGTGGCGATTAAATGAGGCATTACTCCAATCGGAGGAAACACGAGCGGAGCTGCTGAGAGCGCTCCGGGAGTATTTCTCCATCAACGAGGGATCAGTTCCCAACCCCCTTGTGACATGGGAGGCTCACAAGACGGTTGTGAGAGGGATACTGATCAAGATAGGGGCCCGACTGAAACGGGACAGACTGAAACGCACAGAGGAACTTCTTGCACAGATTCGTAAGTTAGAAACTGTACACAAGGCTAGCCTTGCTCGTTCAACCTTCCGGGATTTGCAGAGGGCACGGGAGGAGCTTTGTACACTCCTTTTCCAGAAAACCAAACAGAAGCTAGCATGGGCACGACGTACTATGTTTGAGTACTCAAACAAACCGGGGTCACTCCTTGCCAGAGCCCTACAGGGCCCGCGCATGAAAACATACATCCCACACATACAAGCATCGACAGGGCAGAAGCTAAATACCTCCTCAGATATGGCAGAGGAGTTTCGCGCTTTCTACACAGGCCTCTACAACCTGGACACAGGCCCACCTAGGGTGGACGGGCATACCCCACAATCTTATGTGGCTGCCTCAGGCATGCCATCCTTGTCAGACGAGATAAGGGAAGAGTTAGAGGAGCCCTTGACTGTAGAAGAACTAGGAGCTGCGTTGGCCTCTTCGAAGCCGAAAAAGGCCCCTGGCCCAGATGGTCTGACCCCAGTGTACTATAAAACCTTCTTCGACATACTAGCGGAACCCCTGGTCTCTGCCCTTAACACCCTCACCGAAGGGAACACGTTCCCGGTAGACACCCTTAGGGCCTATATCTCCCTCATCCCGAAGGAAGGGAAGGACCCGCAACTTTGTGGGAGTTATCGCCCGATTTCCCTCCTGAATTCGGATCTCAAGCTCTTCGCAAAAATCCTAGCCAATAGACTGCTCCCCCATATACCAGACCTGATTCATAGAGATCAGGCTGGTTTTGTACCGCTACGAGAACCAAGGGACAACACCATAAGAGTGGTTAACCTGATTCACTCGGCTAGGACCACCAAACGAGCCCTTCTCTTGCTGTCAACCGACGCGGAGAAGGCCTTTGATCGCGTTGATTGGTCTTTCATTCGGGCAACCCTAGAGCACATTGGCCTCCGTTCCTCCATGCTTCAGTGGATCCTCTCCCTCTACACACACCCCACCGCATCGGTTAGGGTAAACGAGACAAGATCGGACTTCTTCGATATTCGAAATGGCACACGTCAGGGATGCCCCCTCTCTCCCCTGATCTTTATCTTATCCCTAGAACCCTTTCTCTGCACAATAAGGGCAAACCCAGCCATATCGGGCTACCCGAAGCCATCGGGATCCCACAAGGTGGCTGCCTTTGCAGATGACCTTATCTTTTTCCTAACGAAACCCCTTACCTCACTCCCCAACCTACTGGAATCCCTCCAAGAATACGGCAAACTCTCATCATTCCAGATCAACCTGACAAAATCCTCCGTTCTTAACATAACGGTAGACAAAGGAAACGCTCAACGCCTACGCTCAATCTTTCCATTGAAATGGGCAACCAAACATATCCGGTACCTGGGAGTAGACATTACCACAGACCCGGCTGAGCTGTATTCGGCCAATTTTGCCCCATTACTCCTGCGCCTTAAAACTGACCTCTTGCACTGGCATTCTCTGACGTTGACCTGGTTCGGCAGATGCAGCGCTCTCAAAATGACTCTGCTTCCAAGAGTGCTATACCTGCTGCAGGCGCTCCCCATCCGACTACCCTCTACGTTCTTTAAACAAATCGATTCCATGTTCCGGGCATTCGTCTGGTCCCACCGAAAACCCCGTGTGAGACTCCAACTCCTTTACCTGGCAAAGAACAGGGGAGGGGTCGGCTTACCGGACATAAAGGCCTACTACAAAGCAGCTCACTTAACCAGGCTAGTGGACTGGCATTGCCACACGGAGGCAAAGCACTGGGTCGCCATGGAGGAGGAGGACGCCGGGGGGTCAGCTAAGAGTTGGCCCTGGATCACCTCACCACTACCTAAAGACATCGTGGAACATCCTACCTTGGGCAGCACCCTAGTGGTGCTTAGAGAAGTTTTCCGACGCTCCTCGGTATCCCCACAACCATCTCCCATGGTTCCGATTCTAGGCAACCCGGAATTTCCCCCTGGTATGCAGAGTCCACAACTTAAACGACTGGCAACGGGCACGAAATGGCGCCTGTATGACTTTCTGGGACCCAATGGTCAACTCTCTTTGGAGGCTGGAGTTCTGATGACAGACCCCCCCCTAGACTTCTGGAGTGGATTGCAGCTTCGGAATTTCCTGCGCAGCTGTATGCGGAAACCGGGCATCACCCGTAAACTCACTGAACTGGAACTCATCTGCCATCGTGGGGAACCGATCCGACACTGCCTCTCACTAATGTACTCATCCCTAACCCAACCAGAAGAGGAGTACATCCCTCAATTTATCTCCAAGTGGGAGGAAGAGCTTGGAATCCAATTCACCGAGGTACAGCGTAAGAAAATTCTTTATTTCGCCCAGAAGTCCTCAATTGCCACTAGAATACAGGAAACCTGTTATAAAATTATGACACGTTGGTACAGAGTCCCCACCATCCTGCATCGTTTCTTTCCCCAGGTGTCCAGCCTTTGCTGGCGCTGCGGCTCTGAAGAGGGGACGATGCTGCATATCTTCTGGTCCTGCTCCAGGCTAGCTCCATTCTGGCTCGGGGTGGCACGCACGGTCGGACATCTCACTGGTGTTTCCCTGGAGGGGGATCCTGCGGCCTGCCTGCTCCACCTGTCAAAACGACCCATAAAGAAATATAAGACCTCCCTTACTATTCAGCTGCTGAATGCCGCAAAGGCTTGTATTCCTCTCTGCTGGAGATCGGAGAGACCACCGACATTATCCTTGTGGTTTGCTAAAGTAAATGAACTAAGGGACATGGAGGATCTCACTGCCACCTTGCACAATAGAGAGGAAACCTTTCGAGAGACTTGGAGACCTTGGCAGCATTTTGTATACACAGAAGTCTATCTTCAAGAAATGGCTCAGTCAATCTAATCTCAGCAGATTGGCGCCTCTCACAGGCAGGGGGCTCCACCTCCTGCCCTGTTATACCGCACATACCCACTCTGTATTCACCCTTTCTCTGTAGCTACTCACCTATATCCCCTCTCCTTCTCCCCCTGTCTCCCCTCCTCCCCCCCTCCTGAACCGCCCCTATTTCCCTTTCCCTTACTTTCTCCCCTTACCCCGGGGGACCCCCGTACCTGTATAATGCATTCTCATGCCTGGGTTCCTTACTGGCACAGATATAAAGAAAATCTTGTCAACCATTACCTGCTCATTGTGTCCCATGTATGAGTATTACAGAGCTTTAGTCCCCACCTTACTAAATACATAGAAAACAGTATATCTCACTGAGTGACAACTATCCACAGACAAGGAAGTCAGATAGCAACCAAATAACTCAGAACCTAAAGTGCCTTTCAGGTCTCTTTTATAGACAGTATTGACATCTCAGGGAACCTTCCCTACAATCTTGACTGTAATGCTTGTTATAATAACCTGATATGTCGAGTCAGTTGTTCTTATTGTAATAATTGTCTGCAACCATTTACCTGTATCACATCTACTTGTCTACTACACTGTATTACAACTGATTATGTATCTGTCTGCATATGCTCAGTGTCAAAATAAAGAATTTAAAAAAAAAAAAAAAAAAAAAACAGATGAAATGAAAACGAATTAATTTTTAATTTTATAGTTAGTTATTATTAGTTAGTTATTCTTTAGAATTTTCGGATTTTCTTTCTTATTTTTGGATTTTCGAATTTTTGAATTTACAAATTATTTACGAATTGCGGTCATAACAAATGACCCGAAAAAAAAAAAAAATAAAAACACAAATGAAACGAAAACGAATACATTTTTAATTTGATAGTTAGTTATTATTAGTTAGTTAGTTATTCTTTTGAACTTTAGCATTTTTTTTCTTATTTTCGGATTTACGAATTGCGATCATAACGAATGACCCGAAAAATGAAAAAAAAAAAAAAAAAAAAACGAAATGAAAGCGAATGAATTTTCCAGCAGTGCACATCTTATCTGAGACCAATCTATGAGCGAGGTCTGGATAATTCTTCAAAGGTTTATCCATAATCATTCCACATTCCATTAATATTTCTGACTCGTAGTCACTAAAATAAAAAAAAGGGATTATAAGAGAATAAAAATAGAACGAATATATCCATTTTCTGAAATTTGATTCGAAAATATAGAAAAGAATAGAATTGAAGAGGATAGAAAAAAAAAACTAGAAGAGAATAAAATGTAATGACTATAGCCGCCTTCCAAAATATGAATCGATTTGAAAAGGACCGATAAACTACCCCAAATTCTGATACCAAATCATTCTAACATAACGAAAGTTTCCGTCACGCACATCTCTGATTGTTTGTATTGTTATCACAATGCCGATGTTATATATACAATGGAAGGGTTTGCTGTGACCAGAGATCTCCTTTAAGTCACACAGGGGCCACCAGAAGAAGATGGCGGATGGGCTCTTCCTCTTCCCGCTGGTGGTCGGCATTCCTGCAGAAGAATGAGCCCCAATCTATGGCACTGCATTGGTTGAATTATCATCCATAGTGCCACAGGAGGTGCCAGCAGTGCCCACGGTAATGTGAGTAGAGGGACATGGCAGGAGAACAGGAGAATGATTGGCAGTTGAAGAAGATGCTGTGGGTATGTAAAGTAGAAGAAGCCGCTGGGTTAGGTAACAGGTGAGGGCTCCTGGGATAAATGGGACATGTGATGGGATACAGAGGTCTTCAGATTGTTCTTTGCACCGGGGGGGGGGGGGGGCCCGGTGGTTCCCGACATTCTGAAGACAGACCGGGGGGGCGGTGGTTCCCGACATTCCAAAGACAGACCGGGGGGGCCCCGGCGGTTCCCGACATTCCACAGGCAGAATTGAGCCTGCAGTGGCAGTTGCGCATTAACGGGGCTCTTTTTTCGCCGCCATGAGTTAATTTTCCGGCTCTCGAAGAATTAGAGCCACTAAGGATGTTTTAATGCTTGTATCATGAACTGCAGGCCCCCTGTCTGCAATAAAGCACAAGCTTTAAACAATTCCTCTCCCAGTACCAGACCTGCCTGGAATGAGAATGTTCCCATCAGTGTGGCGGCACAGGCTAATCACATAATATGCCGGCGAAATGCAAGAACAGCCATGGATTAACAGAGCTTCCTCACCGAGGGGCAGCGGGCAGTAAATTAGCATTATGTGTTTGTTCCAATTACAGGAGGTAATTATGGAAACCAGCTTAAATCAAATGTGTGTGTGTTGTGTGTTGGAGGGCAGGCGGGGGATGGAATGTGTCGTGTTCTGGTGGATAAAGAGCCCCACGGTGATCTGCAAGGCTCTCACCCAACCAATTAAATTCTTAAGAACAGTTTGGCCCTGGAGGCCCATGGCATGTTATTGGAACACTAAAAGCATGGCGGTCAACGGCCTGACTTCATGTGCTCATACCGAGAACGGCCCACCCAGTCACATGATCGACTGATCTATCTATCTATCTATCTATCTATCTATCTATCTATCTATCTATCTATCTATCTATCTATCTATCTATATATCTTAGCAAGAAAAACTAGATGAGCCCCCATGGAATGAACTGGTTTTCTGCCGTAATTTGCCATCAAATGTGATACTTCCAATGGTACTGGCAGATGCGCTGCCAGAACTTCTAATGGTGCTTGTGAAATCTCTGCGCGGGCTTCCATTGGTACTCCCAGATACAGGCAGTCCCCGAGTTACGAACACAATAAGGGCTGTAGGTTTGTTCGCAAGTGGAACTTGTGTGTAAGTCAGAACACTGCATTTGTAAGTATAACTTCCGCCTGTGCATAGATGTGGGATGTTCCGGGCGCTTCTGGGCATGTAGTTAAGTTATCTGGCGCTCTTCAGGCCATACAGTACATGTAGTACTGCAGTGTGGGATGTGTCTGGCGCTGCAAGATAGCTGCTCGGAGGTATCCAGGACCAGCGTGGTGAACAAATGGCCGGCATTGAGGCCGTTCGTAAGTAGGAGTCGTTTGTAACTTGGGTGTTCATAACTCGGGGACTGCCTGTACTCTGCTAGAACTTTCAATGGTACTCACAGGTACCTTGGTAGGACTTCCAATGAAACTCTCAGAATCCCTGCAAGGACTTCAAATGGTACTCCCAGATACCATGCTAGAACTTCCAATGGTACTCCCAGATACCATGCTAGAACTTCCAATGGTACTCCCAGATACCATGCTAGAACCTCCAATGGTACAATGGTACTCCCAGGTACCCTGGCAGGACTTCCAATAGTGCTTGCAGAATCCCTTCCAGAACTTCTAATGGTGCTTGTAAAATCTCTGCCAGGGCTTCCAATGGTACTTACAGATACCATGCTAGGACTTCCAGTCGTACTCCCAGATACTATGCTAGAACCTCTAATGGTACAATGGTACTCCCAGGTACCCTGGCAGGACTTCCAATGGAACTCTCAGAATCCCTGCAGGACTTCCAATGGTACTCCCGGATACAGTGCTAGGACTTCCAATGGTACCCCCAGGTACCCTGGCAGCACTTCCAATGGTACTCTCAGATACCTTGCTAGGACTTCCAATGGTACTCCCAGGTACCCTGACAGGACTTCCAATGGTACTTGCAGAATCCCTTTCAGAACTTCTATTGGTGCTCACAGAATCTCTGCCAAGACTTCCAATGTACCTGTCACTGTCTGGAGTCAGGCTCAGAGGCCAGTAGCTATAGCAGCGGAGCAGGTATTCACACAGGTCACCCTGGCTGATGACACAGGTTCACCTGAGGTGTGGCGTCTAAGCACTAAACGGTACTCACCAGAGCTTCTGATGGTGGAGATGGGCTTTGCTGAGTGTTAGTACCAGGTCGCGGTCCACAAGATAGCCCCACCAGGAGGTGAGCAAGCCAGGGTCTGGTAGCAGATATAGCAGGTAGGGATCAAGCAGAAGCGTAGCCGAGAAACAAGCTAAAAGTCGGTAACAAATAGTTGCAGGTTGGGATTCAGCAGAAGCGTAGTCGAGGAACGAGCCAAATGTCGGTAACGAATGGTAGCATAGATAGGGTCGGAAGCAGGAGAGACAGGAACAAGATATTGGCTGGTGAAGGCACAATATTCTGGTGATCAGGAAGTGCAGTGACATGGCTTAAATCAGGAAGTTCATGGGAGGAGCAAAGAGTTCAAGGTTCAAGGCAAACAGGATTCAAGACAAGATCATTCAAGGAATTGTCTAAGGAACTGTCCAAGGAGCTGTTCAGCATTCCAGGTGGCTCAGCAAGCAGAGTCACCACCGGACACAGCAGAGGTTCCAAGTTCAAGCCCACATCCTAACAGTACCTTTGAATGTCTTGGCAGAGATTCTGATAGAGTGCCTGCCAGGACTTCCAATGGTACTTACTAAAAATTCTGCCAGTACTTCCAATGGTACTCTCAAAATCCCTGCCAGGACTTCCAATGGTCCCCCACGGATACTGTGCTAGGACTTCCAATGGTGCTTTCCAGAACTTCTATTGGTACTCACAGAACCTCTGCTAGGACTTCCAATATTACTGACAGAAATTCTGGTCAGACTGCCATAGTTCCCAGTAATGAATCTGGATGTGTCCTCCAACCAGGGAGGGTATTTAAGCTTCAGCCCTTGAAGTGGCTAGTGATGTGTCTTATCACCAGCTGCCCCTTGTTCAAAGAGCTGTCAGATTGCCTGACCATTGTGACCCAAATTTATCTGACTACTCTCTTGCCTGCTGTCTTTCAAGACCTTTGTTTGGACCTGACTATACACGTTCCTGCTGCCTGGCTGGACCAGACTACTCTCTATTCTGCAGGCCTGTGAACCATACCTTCTATGTTCCAGCCACCCTCTTTGGTGGAGCTGTCCTGAGGGCCATGACCTGGTGTCAGTTTTGCAGCAAAGTAAACCATGGCCACCAGGGTTCCTCAGACTATCTCCACCACCAGAAGCTCTGGTGAAGAACAAACTGCCACTTATGCCGCGTACACACGGTCGGACTTTTCGTCTACAAAAGTCCAACGGACGCTGATGGACTAAAGCTGGCTGGTAATCCGATCGTGTGTGGGCTTCTCCGGAATTTCAACGGACTTTTTTAGCCTCAAATCCGACGGACTTTAGATTTGAAACATGCTTCAAATCTTTACGTCGTAACTACGACGGACCCCGAAATCCGCTCGTCTGTATGCTAGTCCGACGGACAAAAACCCACGCTAGGGCAGCTATTGGCTACTGGCTATCAACTTCCTTATTTTAGTCCGGTGTATGTCATCACGTACGAATCCGTCGGACTTTTGTGTGGTCGTGTGTAGGCAAGTCCATTCGTTAGAAAGTCCGCCGCAAGTCCGCCAAAAGTCCGCCGGAAGTCTGTCGGACAGGCTGTCGGACTTTTGTAGATGAGAAGTCCGACCGTGTGTACGCCCCATTAGATTCAGCACCTCGGGTGAGCCCATGCCGCCTGCACCATAACAATACCGGTTCCATAATTTAGAACTTTCAGAAGCTGAGAAACGGCAGTCCCTGTCTTTGTCAGGATGTGTTCTCTTTAGTCATCTGAAAGCCAACCATGTAAAAAATGACATTCAAGCAAACGTCTTTATTGTCTTCCATGGTCAGGGGTGATGGCAGAAGGATCTCGCGTTTTGTTTGCGGTACTTTATAATAAATGAACGCCCGGCCAGTATATGACGGATGGACGGCCGTATAAAGATGGAGCACATTAACCTTCACCAGACAATATTGTTTCATCGTCAAGATGGTTCTAAACTGACACAAGGTGAAATGTGATTGGTCGTAACAAGAGCTGCACTTTGTACATCGTCATTGCTCTTTCCACTGAAGCACAATAAAGATGTGAACATGAAGATGCCGGTGAGATCTCTGATATCTCGGTGAGTGCCGGGACAATCGGATGATGCCGGAGGCAGAAGAACGATGCTGATGGCTCGAGGAGGCCGGTGCTGAGAGGATACAAAGAATCCTTTACATGAAAATGCCAGTTGCCTGGCTGTTTTGTTGATATATGGGCCACCACCATAACAACCAATGACATTCCGGGGGCCAAGACACGTGGTGCCATCTGTTGCTATGCCGATGGTGGCTGACTTGGACACACACCCTGGCAATACATGACTCCAGGGAAAGCGACATGCGGCACCCTCCCCCCCCCCAGCATTCAAGAAAAGACAGAAGTTGCCCTCCTCCAGGTGGCGTGTATTTTCCAGCCAGAGTCAGGATGACATGTATTTTCCAGCCAGAGTCAGGTGGTGTGTATTTTCCAGCCAGAGTCAGTTGGCGTGTATTTTCCAGCCAGACTTGGGTGGCGTGTATTTTCCAGCCAGAGTCAGGTGGCGTTTATTTTCCAGCCAGAGTCAGGTAGCGGGTATTCTCCAGCCAGAGTCGGGTGGCGTGTATTTTCCAGCCAGAGTCAGGTGTCGTGTATTTTCCAGCCAGAGTCAGGTAGCGAGTATTCTCCAGCCAGAGTCAGGTGATGTGTATTTTCCAGCCAGAGTCAGGTGATGTGTATTTTCCAGCAGGAGTCAGGTGGCATGTATTTTCCAGCCAGTGTCAGGTGGCGTGTATTTTCCAGCAGGAGTCAGGTGGCGAGTATTTTCCAGCCAGAGTCAGGTGACGTGTATTTTTCGGCCAGAGTCAGGTAGCAGGTATTTTCCAGCAAGAGTCAGGTGGCGTGTATTTTCCAGCAAGAGTCAGGTGGCGTGTATTTTCCAGCCAGTGGCAGGTGGGGAGTATTGGCAGTTTTGATTGGATAATTCTTGTGATCTGCGGCAGTATCTGAGCACCGAATGTTCCGGTTTACAAATCAGCTCCTTATAGCTGTGGGAGATCTTCTAATTGGTGATGGGAACGGCTCACCTCTGGATAGAGCAGCTGTTCTCCGGAACCCACAGAAGACTTCATTTCATGTTAACCACTTGCCGACCGGGCCATAGCCTAAAGAAGGCTACAGCGCGGTCGGGTTATCCTGGGTGGACGTCCGTGGGACGTCCTCCCAGAATCCTGCTCTCGCGCGCCCCCTGGGGCGCGCACCCGAGAACTTCCGTGACCGCCGGGTCCAGAGGACCCGGCGCATCACGGATCACGGTAAACGGCCGCTAATCGCGGCCGTTTACCATGTGATCGCTCCGTCAAATGACGGAGCGATCACATGTAAACAAACCGGCGTCATATCATGACGCCGGTTCCTCCCTCCCCTCTGTGTACCGATCGGTACAGTGTGAGAGGAGAGGGGGAGGGATCGGATGGCAGCACCGCTGTGGGCTGGATGTGCAGTGCTCACAGCGGTGCTCAGTGACAAATACAGTCACATCCATCCCACCATGCTCAGCCATCCCTGCAATACACCCTGCAATACACCCTGCAATACACCCTGCAATACACCCTGCAATGCAATACACCCTGCAATGCAATACACCCTGCAATATAATACACCCTGCAATACAATACACCTTGCAATACAATACACCCTGCACTACTCTGCAATACCCCGCACTACTCTGCAATACCCCGCACTACTCTGCAATACCCCACAATACCCTGCAATACCCTGCACTACTCTGCAATACCCTGCACTACTCTGCAATACCCCACAATACCCTGCACTACTCTGCAATACCCTGCACTACTCCGCAATACCCCGCAATACCCCGCAATACCCCGCAATACCCCGCAATACTCTGCAATACCCTGCACTACCCTGCACTACTCTGCAATACCCTGCACTACTCTGCAATACCCCGCAATACCCCGCAATACTCTGCAATACCCCGCAATACCCTGCAATACCCCGCAATACCCTGCAATACCCCGCAATACCCTGCAATACCCCGCAATACCCCGCAATACCCCGCAATACCCCGCAATACCCTGCAATACCCTGCAATACCCCGCAATACCCCGCAATAGTCTGCAATACCCCGCAATAGTCTGCACTACTCTGCAATACCCCGCAATAGTCTGCACTACTCTGCAATACCCCGCAATAGTCTGCAATACCCCTGCAATAGTCTGCAATACCCCGCAATACCCTGCACTACTCTGCAATACCCCCCAATACCCTGCACTACTCTGCACTACTCTGCAATACCCTGCACTACTCTGCAATACCCTGCACTACTCTGCAATACCCTGCACTACTCTGCAATACCCTGCACTACTCTGCAATACCCTGCACTACTCTGCAATACCCTGCACTACTCTGCAATACCCTGCACTACTCTGCAATACCCTGCACTACTCTGCAATACCCTGCACTACTCTGCAATACCCTGCACTACTCTGCAATACTCTGCACTACCCTGCAATACCCCGCAATACCCTGCAATACCCCGCACTACTCTGCACTACCCCACAATACCCCGCAATACTCCGCAGAACTCTGCAATACCCCGCAATTTTTAACCAGTTCCCGCCCGCCGTCATATGACGTCCTTGACTTTGTGTGGGGATATCTGAATGATGCCTGCAGCTACAGGTATCATTCAGATATCAGCTTTTTCAGCCGGCGATTCCCTACACCATAAGAATGATCATAACGGCTGTTCCACTGCTTGATTGTTCTTATGGGAGGAGAGAGGGGATGCCCCCCCCCCCCTTCCCGCCACCCTCCGGTGCTTCTACCGACTCTGCTACGATCGAAGCCAGGATCATTTTTTTTTTTTAATTATTTCAGGCTTCCCAGCCTAGAGGTGAGATGTGGGGTCTTATTGACCCCATATCTCACTGTAAAGAGGACCTGTCATGCAATATTCCTATTACAAGGGATGTTTACTTTCCTTGTAATAGGAATAAAAGTGATCAAAAAAATAGTTTCTTTTGGGAAAAATAAATAAAGTAAAATGAACAATAAAAAAAAAAAAAGAAAATTTAAAGCGCCCCTGTCCGTGTGCTCGCATGCAGAAGCGAACGCATACGTAAGTCCCGCCCACATATGAAAACTGTGTTCAAACCACACATGTGAGGTATCGCTGCGATCAGTAGAGCGAGAGCAATAATTTTGGCCCTGGACCGCCTCTGTAACTCAAAACATGTAACCAGTAAAAAATTTTAAAGCGTCAACTATGGAGATTTTTAAGTAGCGAAGTTTGGCACTATTCCACGAGCGTGTGCAATTTTGAAGGGTGACATGTTATGTATCTATTTACTCAGCGTAACTTTATCTTTCACATTATGCAAAAACATTGGGCTAACTTTACTATTTTGTTTTTTTTAAAAGCACAAAACTGTTTTTTTTCCAAAAACAACGCGTTCGAAAAATTGCTGCGCAAATGCCGTGCGAGATAAAAAGTTGCAACAACCGCCATTGTATTCTCTAGGGTCTTTGCTAAAAAAAAATATATATATATGTTTTGGGGTTCTATGTAATTTTCTAGCAAATAAATGATTATTTTTACATGTAGGAGAGAAATATAAGAATTGGCCTGGGTGCTCCAGAACGCCTGGAGGTGCTCCCTGCATGTTGGGCCTCTGTATGTGGCCACGCTGTGTAAAAGTCTCACACGTGGTATTGCCATACTCGGGAGTAATAGCAGAATGTGTTCTGGGGTGTAATTTGTGGTATGCATATGCTGTGTGTGAGAAATAACCTGCTAATATGACAATTTTGTGAAAAAAAAAAGTTTAAAAAAAAATCTTGATTTTTGCAAAGAATTGTGGGAAAAAATGACAATTTCAAAAAAACTCACCATGCATCTTTTCAAATACCTTGGAATGTCTTCTTTCCAAAAAGGGGTCATTTGAGGGCTATTTGTACTTTTCTGGCATGTTAGGGTCTCAAGAAATTAGATAGGCCGTCAGTACTTCAGGTGTGATCAATTTTCAGATATTGGCACCATAGCTTTTGGACTCTCTAACATTCGCAAAGACCAAAATATATACACCAAGTTGTACTTATTTTTACCAAAGATATGTAGCAGTATAAATTTTGGCCAAAATTTACGAAGAAAAATTACTAATTTGCTAAATTTTATAACAGAAAGAAAAAAAAATTCATTTTTTTACCAAATTTTCAGTCTTTTTTCTTTTATAGCGCAAAAAATAAAAAACCCAACGGTGATTAAATACCACCAAAAGAAAGCTCTATTTGTGTGAAAAAAAGGACAAAAATTTTATATGGGTACAGTGTTGCATGGCTGAGTAATTGTCATTCAAAATGTTAGAGCACCGAAAGCTGAAAATTGGTCTGGTTAGGAAGGGGGTTTAAGTGCCCAGTGGTCAAGTGGTTAATCACCAATCCCCCTCCCCCCAACAATTTCTGGGAAATTTATTTTTCCTCCAAATAGTGAATTCAAAGACGAGATCTGATGATGTCGGTGGCCTGCGTTTTGCCTAGAAGTCTACTTTAGACATAAATTAGCGCCGGCTTCGCTCTCAGCTCCGTGGTTTAGAGGCGCACACAGCCGGCGTTGACGATTTCTTTCCTCCTTTGTACTCCGAGTTCTAGAAATATTGATAACGGGGATAATTAGCACACACCGTACAATGCCATGGCAGAATGAGGGAAGGCTGGGAGCGTTGGATCGCAGTAATCATGTCTGCTTCCACCAAGGAGCGACGCAACGCACAATATCATCCGTTTGGGTGGAAATGATTGGATACAATTAGTTTCATGGCAGCTGTCGAGGGGGGGGGGGGGGAGCACAACGAAGGCAATTTCCCCGTATTTATATCACATTTGTGAAGTCACAGACGACACAGACTGTCAACGAGAGTCACTCAAAACGTTCTAATTCCGATGTCACGCCATCCATCAGTCAAACGCCATACTGTCATACGGGGGACATAAGCAAGAGGAGGGGGGGGCATTTCTAGAATGGGGATATTCTGTTTTTTTTTTTTTATAAAACACACTTTACAGTTCAAACACGTGATGTGCTCAGAATTACAATAATATAAATAATTATACCAATAAAGTGCAAAAACGATATAAATAAATAAAACGATATACAAAAAGACGTGTAAAGTAGCGAATGTTTCCCGTGTTTAGAACAGTCCGAGAGCAAAATTACGTTTCTAAAGGAAAAATTGTCATTTAAAACTGATCGCGGCTGTAATGAATTGTCGGGCCCCGGCAATATAGATAAAATTCATTGATTCATAGATAAAATTAATTGAAAAAAACCTTTGGGTCTAGTATGAATATTAAGGGGAAACCCAAACCAAAATTTTAAAAAAGAATTGGGTGGGGGTCCCTCCAGGTTTGATATGGAAATTAAGGGGAACCCTGCGCCTAATGAAAGAAATAATGGCGTAGGGGGTCCCCCCAAAATCCATACCAGGCCCTTCAGGTCTGGTATGGATTTTAAGGGGAACCCTATGCCAAAATGTTAAAAATGGCGTAGGGGTCAGACCCCAAAGCACCATCCTCATGTTGAGGGCATGTGGCCTGGTACGGTTCAGGTGGGGGGGGCACTCTCTCGTCCCCCCCTCTTTTCCTGTGGCCTGCCAGGTTGCGTGCTCAGATAAGGGTTTGGCAAGGATTTTCGGGGGGGGGGACCCCTACGCAATTTTTTTTTTCAAAAATGCCTTTTTTTCAATGAGTTTTAACTATATTGCCGAGACCCGACAATACATTACAGCCGTGATCAGTTTTATATGACAATTTTTCCTTTAGAAATATCATTTTGCTGTGGTATTGTTCTAAACACTGGAAAAATGCGCCACTTTACAGGCATACTATAGACACCCCCCAGGGACGAGGAATATTTCATTTTTATTGTTTCATTTTAAGCATTAAAAAAATCACTGCTCCTGAAAAAACAGCCATTTTAAAAAAAATTGAAATTGATCCATGTCCGCTGGGGCACGACCCGGGTCCCCAAACCCTTTTTATGACGATAACTTGCATATAAGCCTATAAAATTACCACTTTTGGTTTTTCATGTTCCCGTCCCATAGACTTTAACGGTGTTCTGGCGGCTTTCGAATTTGCCGCGAACACCGCATATTGTTCACTCGAACGTCCGAAAAACCAACTTCTGCTCGGGCTGAACCGTTTGCCCATCCCTAATCTCTTCATCTCCCCAATGATTTCTTCCTCACTGCCCACGTAGTCACCTACCAATGACTAGATCCAGTCAGCCCGGTGCCGCCTCCAGTCCAAACCAGAAACTCTTTGGCATTGGCTCCTACAGCTGTCAATCAAATCCAGTAAGGAGAGAGTGTGGGGGGGTAGAGCTGAGCCATGCCGTGTGCGTGTCCATGGAAGCAGGCAGTGCAGCTCGGGATCGAGCCCCCCATAGGAAGCGGCTTCCTTCAGAGGCACTCCCCAAAGAGGAGGAGCCAGGAGTGTCAGCGGGGGGACCCCAGAAGAAGAGGAACAGGGCTGTTCTGTGCAAAACCATTACACAGGACAGGTAAGTATGGCATAAAAAAACAAATAGATGAAGCTTTAGAATCACTTTAAAGAGTCGCCTGTTTTGTGCTCCGGGTGGTAGAACCTTCTTCTGGAAAAGGAATACGAACGATTTCATCAACGGAACAGAAAGACATTTATCTTCATTGCTCGGAGCACATCAATGACACCCCATGGGCGGGAAATCGGGGGGTGGAAGTTACCTTATCTCTAACATTGTCTAAATGAGTCCACCGAGGAATAGAAGATCTTTAATCGATGTGCCGCCACCCGGCTCCAGTAAGCAGATTTTCACTTCATTAGATTTAATAAATATCTCATTATAACAAATGTGACAATCCAGGAATGAATCTCAATATTGTACTTCCACTTTCCCAATTTGGCTCCCCAATACAGAGCAGTGAGAACGATCCCCACCGGCCCCCCAACCTCCAACCCCCCAACCCCCCCCCCCCCCCTACAGCACCGAGGAGGGAAATACGTTGGGATGTTCCAATTATTGCTTTCTCTTTGTTGCTGAATAATTGACATATGAAGGAGATGGAGCTCCAAAGAGAATCGGTTCCTCTCCTCTCCGCTAATATAATATTGGAGTTCGGAGAGACATATTGTCTGACAGTTTATAAATAAATTACAATCGCTTCATATCCTGCTGTACTTGCTGTAAGCAATGTACTCTATGCTAATAATTATGTCTTGTTTCCTGCCGCAGAGTTTACCGAGTACACGGAAATATGCAAAACTACTACAATCGGCTTCAACACCCATCGCAAGAGGCAACTTCTATTTTCCACCAAACTTTTTATTGGTCCAATGCTTTCCAGTGCAAGGAAAGTTCATCAGGATAGAATACACCAAGGAATTTCCCAGAAGAAGAAAAATATGCCCAGACAATGCCCAGCAAAAGAAATATGCCTAGACAATGCCCAGCAAAAGAAATATGCCCAGACAATGCCCAGCAAAGGGAATATGCCCAGACCATGCCTAGCAAAGGAGATATGTCCATAAAATTCCAAAGGGGGTATGCCCAGGCAATACTCAGCAAAGGAAATACACCTAATGAACAGCAAAGGAAATATGGCCAGATCATGCCCAACAAATGGACTATGCCCAGACAATGCCCAGCAAAGGGGATATTCCCAGACAATGCCCAGCAAAGAAAATACACCCAGACAATGCCCAGCAAAGGAGACATGCCCAGGCAATACCCAGCAAAGCAAATACACCTAATGCCCAGCAAAGGAAATATGGCCAGACAATGCCCAGCAAGTAGAATATACCCAGACAATGCCTAGCAAAGGGGATATGCCCAGACCATGCCCAGCAAAGAAGATATGCCCATAAAATGCCAATGGGGGTATGCCCAGGCAATGCCCAGCAAAGGAAATACATTTAATGCCCAGCAAAGTAAATATGGCCAGACCATGCCCAGCAAATGGACTATGCCCAGACAATGCCCAGCAAAGGGGATATTCCCAGACAATGCCCCCCTAAGTGGGTGTCAGGGCTGGGCTCAGCCCTTCCTTCTCAGAGCTCAGCTGTCAGTTAATTGCCAGCACTCTTCATTCCACAGTGACTCACCTGGTCTTCATTTCCTGCTCGTCAGCTAGACCTGCTGGCTATTTAAACTGCCTGGATCAGATCTCCTGTGCCTTCGCCCGGTCAACATATCTGGATACTCTCTGCTGTGTTTTCCTGTTAAAGACTTTTGCCTGGCTGACTTCCCTTCTGGTTCCTGATCCTGTTTACTGCCTCTGACTACGCTGATCTCTGGATTCCTGTTTCACCGGCTTGTTCCGACTACCCGCTCTGGTTACCGAACCCTGGCTATGTTTTGACTACGTTTGCTCTATTTATACCATTTTATTAAAAAGTGTGATTTTTTTACTGCACTTCTGTCTCAGTCTGATTCTTGGTTCCTGACAGTGGGACCTTTTTTTTTTATATCCTATTTTTGTTTGCTAACAATGATCTGAGTCCACCATCCTCGGTTTACTATTTCTAGCTCTTTTTTACCTTAATATGCTCTTGTTATGTTGAATTTATTTTGGCTTCCTGGCAAAGGATGGGCCAACTCAATATTGAACCCTACGGACTTATGCCGCGTACACACGGTCGGATTTTCTGACGGGAAATGTTCGATGGGAGCTTGCTGTCGGAAATTCCGACCGCGTGTAGGCTCCATCAGACATTTTCCGTTGGAATTTCCGACAAACAAAATTTGAGAGCTGGATCTCAAATTTTCCGACAACAAAATCCGTTCTCGTAAATTCCGACCGTGTGTACACAATTCCGACGCACAAAGCTCCACGCAGAAGCAGAAGACCTGCACTGGCTATTGAACATTTTTCTCAGCTGGTCATACGTGTTGTACGTCACCGCGTTCTTGACGTTCGGAATTTCCAACAAGATTTGTGTGACCCGTGTGTATGCTAGACAAGTTTGAGCCAACATCCGTCGGGAAAAAAAAAAAAACATGGATTTTGTTGTCGGAACGTGCGATCGTGTGTACGTGGCATAAGACTGGGATGCCATTAAAGTTCATGTGCGTGTAAAGGCAGGCGCCCCAAAACTTTTGGAGGTATAGCATATTTACACTGTGCCAAGCTGGGCCAATATAATTCTACAATACGGATAATAGCCAGAGTTCCGATTTAAAGTGTAAGTAAACACCCTCCCCCCTATCGTCAGCCAAGGAAGCCGCCATCTTTGCCTCTGTTTAATCGACAACTGCCATGATGCTGCACATGTGATCGGTTACGACACCGGCCATTGGGTGGTTTGACAGTTTGCTTGAGAGCACAACCAATGGAAGTGTTACATTTTCGGCGCGTGCCGGAAATGAAACTGTTTTATGTATGGGTTTACTTCCGATTTAAGTGATCTCCGGCATAGCCTGAGCAGTCCATATCCCTTCCTGTGTTCCCGGTGTATTACCGCGCCGTTATATTTACCTAAACTCTTTAGGTTATATGAAAATGCGAGATACCAAGCCAAATTGAATATATGTATAAAGCCCCTTACCTCATCCCAAACTAGTTACGGGGAAAAAAAAATAGAAGGAAATTGCCCCGGGGATTGTATGGGTGAAGAGTTTAGGTTCACACATAACAGGTAAAGAGAGTAGAAAAATAGTAAAAAATATAAACTTTATTCAAAAATTATATGAGGTACATGGTTAAAAGACAATATCATAAACCATTCATACAGTTAAACTCCTGCACCATGTCAGAGGGGGCTCTGAGATAAAAGAACACAACCGAACATGATAATCAGGATACCCAACATGTTTCGGACTATTGTTGATACAGATTTTTCTTCAGAGGTTTTGTAAGGATATACTGTATGGTCTATAATAGAAAATACATAGGTACATGGTAGTAATCATCATTCAAAAATACATAAAATAAAATGTACATACACCATACAGAGAATACAGTATATCCTTACAAAATCCCTGAAGAAGGATCGGTACTAACAATAGTCCGAAACATGTTGGGTATCCTGATTATCATGTTCGGTTGTCTTCTTTTATCTCAGAGCCCCCTCTGACATGGTGCAGGAGTTTAACTGTATGAATGGTTTATGATATTGTCTTTTAACCATGTACCTCATATAATTTTTGAATAAAGTTTATATTTTTTACTATTTTTAACTCTTTAGGTTTATCATTTTATTGAAAATTGAATTTCTCCTTATACCCGCATTAACGTCGGTGTCTATCATTACATGGAAAACGTGTAATTTGGCTGGAAATTGAAGATTATTTCCAGCTCCGACCTGCCTGCCTGCGCCTGGTCGCCGTATTGTAGCTCCACTTCTGTATTTCCAGCAACAACGTCCCTTATCGCCGGCGCACCGGTCCTGCTTGGTCTTGCACGCGGGGGTCACTCACGACGGGTCTGATTACCGGCTCCTTTATACATCCGCCCGCCGCCGTATATTCATTTCTCACTCTGACCTGTAGCTGAGAGACACGAATGTCCTTGAGTCTGCTAAATCACGCACCTTTTTTCCATCAGAAACCCATTGCGCTCCTCATTGTCTCCATTCTAATTACGGCGGGGTGATTGGTATTCTTCTGGCGCTCGGCATAATGATGGAAAACATATGTGTAGGTGTTTTGGGGGAGAGTCTACAGACGCAGCTCCCAGTATCACACAGGGAGATCTAATCTCCAAATGATGTCTTTTTGGGGCTGATCACACAGATGGGATGACATTAATGGAAACATCATTAAGTTTTTTTTTTTTTCTAATTAATCTTTTTATTTTTTTTTTCTAAATGATGGGATGTCTAGGGACGGGTATTTAGGCTCCGTAAGAGGTAGCTGAAGTTGCCTTTTTTATAATTTGTATTTTCAGCAAATGAAAGATTTGTTCTTGCGGTATGTCAGCGCCGGGAGGCCCAACGTTGAGTTATTACTTCTTTCCGCTAGGAGCCGTCTCCGGGCACTAATACCGGGATGACCAGCTGTTCTCATTTTGCCATAATGTACACCGAACATATATTTTCTAATATGACAGCAAAGTACACGCTAATTAATTGGATTTTATTAAAGTCCTGATGAAAAACGCTCTGAAATATGAGTCAGCTGCTATGAAAACAGGAGGAAGGAGGTGATAGAAGAAAAATATTGTGGTACTGAGGAAGGGAGTGGGGAAGTTCTCCATGCTTGTCAGGCTAGATTCATTTATTCCATATTAATGTCACATTCGCTTTTCTAGAACTCAGTCAAGTGGCGGTATGAGCCAAAATCAACTTACAACAGGCAAGTCAATGCCAACCAATAATATGGCGGAAAGACATTGAGCCACAGAAGAGGGATCTTTGGAGCTGAAAGACCCGACCCCAGAGGAACAGACAAGACTATATTTTAGGTCATTTTACTTTCAAACAAAATCATTAAAAGGCAGTGGCGGCTGCTCCAGTAGGGGCGCATGGCTCCGCCCCCCTAATCCATGCACCCGGACCCTAATCTACATGCGGGGTGCCAGACGCATGGATTCCAATGTTTGTTTTTTTTTCCCAAAGCACATGATTAGAGCCTGAAGCTCTAATTGGCTTCAAAAAAGGGTGGGCTCAGGGCGCAGTGCCCGCCCTTTTTTGAACAACCCAGTTGTGAGACAATAGCGAATTAATATTTGCTAATGTCTTCCTGTTTCTCCTCCCGGCCAATCAGGAAGTGGGTCCTGAAACCCAATTGTCCGGGAGTCCTAAGACTCGATTGCCTGCAGGTCCTAAGTCCTGATTAGCTGCGACCTTGATGGGGCCTGGCAGGCGATGGGCGAGCGATGCGCTGATCGAGCAATGGGTAGGGGGAAGCGACCATCAAGCGAGCGAGTGCCCGGGGGTGGGGGGTGGTTGGCCGGCTGGCTGGCTTGGGGGGGTGACTGGCTGAGGAGGCCATCCCCTCCAAGAAAACTGAGCACCAGCCGCAACTGGATAAGATAATATACTTTATTGTGATTGCAAACAAGTTACAATGCCATAGTAAAAGCCATAGTATAGCCAAGTACAACCCAGTGTATCGTACTGGAAACTACATTTTGAAATAAACTCTTCATCTTGTGTTTTTCTCTGGAACATGTGGTCACATAGCAAGGGTGTGCTCTTTGCAGGTTATCACGCCTTGAGTCTATCAAGAATGCTTCTGCCAGACTCATCTATCTTACCAACTGCTCAATGTCCTCAACCTCTCTCTGTCAAACCCTTCACTGGCTACCACCCCGAGGTGTGGGGCCTAAGCACTAACCAGTATTCACCAAAGCTCCTGATGGTGTGGATGGGTTTTTTGGCATGTAAGTACCAGTTCACGGTCCTCAGGATCATCAGTAACAGATGTAGCAGGTAGGGATTAAGCATAAGTGTAGTCAGTAAACAAGCCAAAAGTCGGTAACAAGTTGTTGCAGGTAGGGATTAAGCAGAAGTGTAGTCAGTAAACAAGCCAAAGGTCAATAACAAGTTGTTGCAGGTTGGGATCTAGCAGAAGTGTAGTCAAGGAACAAGCCAAAGGTCAGTAACAAGTTGTTGCAGGTTGGGATCTAGCAGAAGTGTAGTCAAGGAACAAGTCAAAGGTCAGTAACAAGTTGTTGCAGGTTGGGATCAAGCAGAAGTGAAGCCAAGGAACAAGCCAAAGGTCGGTTACAAGTTGTTGCAGGTTGGGATCTAGCAGAAGTGTAGTCAAGGAACAAGTCAAAGGTCAGTAACAAGTTGTTGCAGGTTGGGATCAAGCAGAAGTGAAGCCAAGGAACAAGCCAAAGGTCAGTAACAAGTTGCTGCAGGTTGGGATCAAGCAGAAGTGAAGCCAAGGAACAAGCCAAAGGTCAGTAACAAGTTGTTGCAGGTTGGGATCAAGCAGAAGTGAAGCCAAGGAACAAGCCAAAGGTCAGTAACAAGTAGCTGCAGGTTGGGATCAAGCAGAAGTGTAGTCAAGGAACACGCCAAAGGTCAGTAACAAGTTGTTGCAGGTTGGGATCTAGCAGAAGTGTAGTCAAGGAACAAGCCAAAGGTCGGTAACAAGTGGTTGCAGGTTGGGATCAAGCAGAAGTGTAGTCAAGGAACAAGTCAAGGACAAGGACAACTGCAGGTACACAAAGAAGCAAGATATCAGCTGGAGAGATCACAATAATCTTGCAAACAGGAAGTGCCGAGGCATGGCTTAAATCAGGAAGTTCATAGGAGGAGCAAAGGGTTCAAGGTTCACCAGAAATTGTCCTAAGAGATCAGACAGGGACCCGCAGAGCATCTCAGGTGTCTCAGCACGAAGAGATACTGCCAGACGTAGCCGAGGTTGAGGGTTCAGATCCGCGTCCTGGCAGGTAGAGAATTTTGTGTTTGTTCTGACAAGAGTATTAACCCTCCCTTCCCCCACCATCCTCCCATATAATGTATTGTGTGAGATTTCATTCATAACTCTGCATACATGCAATGCATTTCCCGGGAATGTAACAACAAAGACGCATTCAGCGGAAAACAAGAAAGCTCGTCAATTAGTGTGGGGGGAACGGCGATAGACTAATTACTACCTCCGCTCTGCCATCATTGTTTGAAAACTGCAGCAGAACTCCAGCAAACCAATTATTATCACCAATGAATTCCGCCCCGGTGCAATCTGACGAATAGAATAGAAGAGTAAACACCGAGGTGTTGTTTGCCCTATAATGGAGTTTTTGTGTCACACAGAAAATATCTCATTGTGGGATTTAGTTACAGACTTTGCAGATTTTACGTCTTCTGCTGCAGCGAGCGCGCTCATCGGCGGAGTGATTCCTAAAACTTCGGTCAGCTGTGTGCCGCCCTCGTAGACTTGGCGCAGTCCAAGCACCGCATGTACTACTGGAAGCTGAGCGCGTGCCACCCACCTATCTGCTTTAGTATTAAACACGAGACAAGGTAGTGAAGGCATCATCCGGGGGAAGGCGCGGTGTATCTGATGAAGGCGAACTACCAATCAGCAAATCAACCAGCCAAGGTTGTGGGAGATTCCCATTTATCACACTGTCATCGCTATTTATCTGAATTAAAACCAACGCAAAAAAAACTGGTACTAGAGCCGCACGATTCTGCCCAAAATCAGAATCACAATTTTTTTGCTTAGAATGAAGATCGCGATTCTCGCGGCGTAACATCTTTTACATTGTGCAAAAAAAATTACTGTCTGTTTTTTTTTTTAATTCATTAAAGTGTAATTGTTTCCCAAAAAAATGCATTTGAACGACTGCTGCGCAAATACAGTGCAACATAAAAATATTGCATCAACCGCCATTTTATTCCCTAGGGTCTCTGCTAAAAATTATATATATATATATATATATATATATATATATATATATATATATATATATATATATATATGTATATATATAATGTTTGGGGCCTCTAAGTAATTTTCTAGCAAAAAATAATGATTTTTTTAAAAAAGTATTCTCTCTTTTATTATATATAAAAAATAAAAAAAATTCTCAAATACACGCAATAAAACTCACATTGCAATATCCACATTACATTTTTACAATATACAATTATTCTCCCTAATGATTTTAAATTGAAACCAACAACTGTCAGAAAAAGGTTTAACCTTTAAGTGGTTAAACTTCCCTCATTTACAGACAGAAGTTCATTCCTTTGCTCTTAAGAACAAAACTTTTCAATGTTTATAGTTGGCTCAGCAGCTGAGGGATGTTGTGATACTTGGCAGACTGCCTGTTTTTTGTTTGTTTTTTGACAGCTGTCAGCTTAAACAGAGAATTCTCTGCATAGAAAGAATCGGGAAAACACTTTGTTAAGATCGCAAGGGGGGAACAAAAAATGCCATCTCAATTCTTATCTTGCAGCTCTAACTGGTACCACCCTATACTTATCAATAGAAAGGATTTTGCTGCATTTTAGTGCCAGGATGAGGTCCTCAGGATCGCTCTACCAGGAGGTGAGCAAGCCGGGGTCCAGTAGCAGATATAGCAGGTTGGGATCAAGCAAAAACGTAGTCAGTAAACAAGACAAAGGTCGGTAACAAGTGGTTGCAGGTTGGGATCAAGTAGAAGGGTAGCCGAGGAGCCAGCCAAGGGTCGGTAATGAGAATTTGCAGAGATACAGACGACAGCAGGAGTGATAAGAACGAGATATTGGACGGAGAGAGCACAATAATCTGTCAAACAGGAAGTGCAGAGGCATATCTTACATAGGAAGTTCATGGGAAGGGCAAAGGGTTCAACGTTCAAGAGAAACAAATCAAAAGGCAAGGTTGTCTAAGGAATCAGGCAGGGTGCTGTGCAGCCTCTTGGGTGGATCAGCAAGAAGAGACAGTGTCAGGCACAACAGAGGTTGCAGGTTCAGATCTGGGACCTGACAGGCACTAAATGTTATAAATGTATATAAAAAGTCAATTATAAACATGTACAAAGTGTATATACAAATAATAAAGAAAAGACATTCAAGGCAGACTATAAAGTTCAGTGTGCAACTTAAAAAAAAAACAAAAAACCATCTGTGAATCCAAAATAGTGAAACAACTAAAAATTCTGCGATCTTCAGGATCATGTGCACCTTTTATATGCTGCGATCTTCAGGATCATGTGCACCTTTTATATGCTGCGATCTTCAGGATCATGTGCACCTTTTATATACTGCGATCTTCCACTTGTGAGCCCATGAACACCACCAAGTGTCCATGAATCTGCTCATCTTGGAGGAGACCTCCAGATCATAAGAGGTCCAAATAGGCACAACACTTACAATCTCAACAGTCTCTGAGATACCACTCTACTACCCTCCACAAGATTTGCTCCATCATACATCATGTGCTCCTCAAATGAAATAGGCAATCTAAAGACTCACATTAGAAAAAAAAATGTCAGTCGGCAAATAACAAAATACCTCCACTTCCCTGGAGACCAGGACATTCTCAAGTCAAACGCCTCACACAGAAAACACTGCTAGCACTATCAAACCTGAACGGCCAATGCATGATGACTTCACTTGGTAGGCACGGCCCTTACGTGTTGCGTCCCTGGGAAGGGACTTCATCAGAAGTTGGAGGAGGCCTAACTCGCCACGCTTACATGCACCATCCCATACTTACCATAATATCGCTAATAGAAAAAAAAACATATATTTATTGGTAACTGTCTTCTCATTGTATTTGCTCCACCAAAAGGCACTGAAAACAAAATCATCCCTCACATCAGGGGCCCATTGTTATTTTATGGTTCAACAAAAGTTGACCGTACTTCAAGGTATGAAGCAGTGATGATTACTTTATTGAAGATAAAAATCCATCAAGACACATCATAAGACATCATGAGACCTCTATGCAGGCACAGCAAGATTAACGTGTTTCATGAATCAAGGTTCGCTTAGTCTACTAGTCCTTCCACTTGACCCCAACCTGCAATCACTTATTACCGACCTTTGGCTTGTTTACTGACTACGTTTTTGCTCGATCACTGATTATGACTAAGCGAACCTTGATTCGCGAAACGCGTTAATCCCGCCATGCCTGCATAGAGGTCTCATGATGTCTTACGAAGTATCTTGATGGATTTTTTTATCTTCAATAAAGTAATCATCACTGCTTCATAACCTTGGAATGTGGTCAACCTTTCTTGAACCATTGGCTCTTATTCAGGCTGCGGACTGGACCTACACCACACGGTTGAAGGGAGCAATCGTTCCCACCTGGAGTGGCACAGCTCTGTCTTTGTATTGGTTAGCCCATTGTTATTTACCTGTAAAAACCCTTTCTTCTTTCCTGTAAATTATTTTTCGAACCTAATAAAATAAAACTGAATAAAATAACATAAAATAACATAAAACATAAAATAAAATAAAATGACTTAAAACAATAGCATAAAATAGAATAAAAAATGAAACAAAATAAGATAAAATTAAATAACATAAAACATAAAATAAAATGACATAAAACAAAAAATAAAATGACTTAAAACAATAGCATAAAATAGAATAAAAAATAAAACAAAATAACATAAAATAAAATGACATAAAACATCAAATAAAATTACATAAAACAATAGCATAAAATAGAATTAAAAAAAAAACAAATCAGATAAAATAAAATAAAATAAAATAGCTAACTGATATTTTTACTAAGCTGTAAACTTGGAATAAACTATACCAAGGTTTTAGGACCTCATTTTGAAATAACCATCATGTTTTTCTTCTTGAACGTAAACTTATCCCAGAGGCTTTTCTGCTAAGTATTAGATTAGAATAATATATTAGGCTTAGACAAGTATTAACATGTTTCCCAACAACGTTACTAATCCAATGAAGAGTGAAAAACTCAGAAAACTCAGCTAACTGGAGGCTGAATCCGAGAGAGATGAGGAGGATACTATTTACTAAAGTTGTTACTTTTGTATTACTATGAATCTGTTTCATCTGTTACCATTCATCTTCAGGAGAGTTCCCATGTGTTTTGCCACTTGTCTACTAAGGCAATTTTTTATTTATTTTTTTAATTATTTGCTTACATGTTAAAATTTGCATTTTTTTCCCCTGGAAATGATTGTAAACCCCACAAAAGTATATATTTTCTGAAAGCAGAGACCCTGGAGAATAAAATGGAGGTAGTGGCACATTTTTTTTTTATGTTGCATGATATTGCTTTTGAATTTTAGTCTAGTTTTTTCTTATAAATGTGCATTTGATAAATTGCTGTGAGATGATTTTGTTTTCAATGACTGCTGGTGGAGAAAAATTATAAAACGCAACTCTTTTGTGTTTGTCAAAGATCTACGACTTTCTCTATGTACACAAAAAGGCCTATTTCTCTCAAATATTGTTCACAAATCTGTCTAAATCTGTGTTAGGCAGGCCCATACACGGGTCGAGGGGATATGATTTCAATACACAAATACCGGACTGGTGACCCCACAATAGGGAGAAAACTTTTTCGCGGAAGGGAGTTTAACAAAACTCGTGGCCACTCATTAAAATTAGAAGAAAAGAGGTTTAACCTTAAACTACGTAGAGGGTTCTTTACTGTAAGAGCGGCAAGGATGTGGAATTCCCTTCCACAGGCGGTGGTCTCAGCGGGGAGCATTGATAGTTTCAAGAAACTATTAGATAATCACCTGAATGACCGCAACATACAGGGATATACAATGCAATACTGACACATAATCACACACATAGGTTGGACTTGATGGACTTGTGTCTTTTTGACCTCACCTACTATGTAACTATGTTGATTTTCAGTGCAGAAAAAATTCCGCCACAGTTTTGAGCTGTTATATCTGGATGAATATTTTAATGAGCCAAAAATGTTATAATAAAGAACTCTGTGAAATGACAGTTATTTTCTTTAGTTCATCAATCATATTACGAGGAATGCTGAAATATCCTGACATTGTATATACATATTATGACAGTAAAATACATGTTCTGTTGGCAGATCTACGCCACACATCATATGGGAAGTGTTTTCCAGATATACTTCTACGTTTGAGTAAATACAAATGTAATGGTGAAAAGGCCAACATTTCTCTTGGCCTCCAAGATAGATGAATCCTGCGGGGGAACCTCCGGCAAGAAATTTATGAAAAAAATGTATGAAAAGCTTCTTCTTTTCATTGCAGGTAAATAATGGATTCCAAGCAGAAGCAATGTGCCGCCATTCAGTTCTTGATGAAGGAGGGGTGCAGGCTGTCCGACATCCACAGAAGGCTACAGAATGTTTATAGAGATGACACCATTGATGAGCCATGTCTTGTCGTTGGTTAATCTTTTCAATGGTGTCATCTCTGTAAACATTCTGTAGCCTTCTGTGGATGTTGAACAGCCAGAAACCCCTCCTTCATCAAAAACTCAATGACGGCACATTGATTCTGCTTGGATTTCATTATTTACCTGCAGCGAAAAAAAGAAGAGTTACTACAGAGGAAGAATTACTATAGAGGTAGAGTTACTATAGAAGAAGAGTTACTATAGAGGAAGAGTTACTATAGAGGAAGAGTTACTATAGAGGAAGAGTTACTATAGAGGAAGAGTCACTATAGAGGAAGAGTTACTATAGAGGAAGAGTTACTACAGAGGAAGAGTTACTACAGAGGAAGAGTTACTATAGAGGAAGAGTTACTATAGAGGAAGAGTTACTATAGAGCAAGAGTTACTACAGAGGAAGAGTTACTATAGAGGAAGAGTCACTATAGAGGAAGAGTTATTGTAGAGGAAGAGTTACTGTAGAGGAAGAGTTACTATAAGGAAGAGTTACTATAGAAGAAGAGTTACTATTGAGGAAGAGTTACTATAGAAGAAGAGTTAAAATTAGAGGAAGAGTTACTATAGAAGAAGAGTTATTATAGAAAAAGAGTCATTATAGAAGAAGAGTTGCTATAGAAGAAGAGTTACTGTAGAGGAAGAGTTACTATAGAGGAAGAGTTACTATAGAGGAAGAGTTACTATAGAAGAAGAGTTACTATAGAAGAAGAGTTACTGTAGAGGAAGAGTTACTATAGAGGAAGAGTTACTATAGAGGAAGAGTTACTATAGAAGAAGAGTTACTATAGAAGAAGAGTTACTATAGAGAAAGAGTTACTATAGAGGATGAGTTACTATAGAAGAGTTACTATAGAGCAGGGATATGCAATTAGCGGACCTCCAGCTGTTGCAAAACTACAAGTCCCATCATGCTCTGCCTCTGGGTGTCATGCTTGTGGCTGTCAGAGTCTTGCTATGCCTCATGGAACTTGGAGTTCTGGAACAGCTGGAGGTCCACTAATTGCATATCCCTGCTATAGAGGATGAGTTACTATAGAGGAAGAGTTACTATAGAGGAAGAGTTACTATAGAGGAAGAGTTACTCCACCAACATGTGATATTTGAACGACCTATGTAAGTTCATAAAAAAAGACACTTTTGCATCACTCTCATTACATGCCCTCGTTCATCATCAGAGTGGAGTAACTCTTCTGTTTCTCTTTCTTTTTCTTCTTCTTTATTGCAGGTAAATAATGGATTCTAAGCAAAAGCAATGTGCTGTCATTGAGTTCTTGATGAAGGAGGGGTTCAGGATGTCCGATATCCACAGAAGGCTACAGAATGTTTACGGAGATGACACCATTGATGAGCCATGTCTTGTCATTGGTGACTCTTGTCAATGGTGTCATCTCCATAAACATTCTTTAGCCTTCTGTGGATATCGGACATCCTGCACCCCTCCTTCATCAAGAACTCAATGACGGCACATTGCTTCTGCTTGGAATCCATTATTTACCTGAAATGAGAAAGAAGAGGAAGAGTTACTCTAATGCCCTGTACACACAACCAGTTTGCAGTCAGAATAAACTCTGAAGCTTTCTCCGACGGAACTGGTCTTGCCTACTCACGGTCAAACCAAAGTCCGACCAAAGTCTGACCGTCCAGAACGAGGTGATGTACAACACATACGACGGGACTAGAAAAAAAAAAGTTCAATAGCCAGGAGCCAATAGCTTGCGTCTCGTACTTGCTTCAGAGCATGCATCGTTTTTGGTCCGTCGGAACAGCATACAGACGAGCGGTTTTCCCGATAGGAATTGGTTCCGTCGGAAATATTTAGAACATGTTCCATTTCTAGGTCCATCAGAATTTTCGAAAGAAAAAGTCCGATAAGGCCTACACACGATCGGAATATACGATGAAAAGCTTCTGTCAGACTTTTTCTGTCGGACATTCCGCTCGTGTGTACGCAGCTTAACAACATGTAAGATTTGAACGACCTATGGAAGTTCATAAAAAAGTATGTACACTTTTGCATTAATCTCATGCCCTCATATATCATCAGAGTGGAGTAACTCTTCCTCTATAGTAACTCTTCTGCTTCTCCTTCTTTTTCTTGTTTTTAATTGCAGGAAAATAATGGATTCCAAGCAGAAGCAATGTGACATCATTGAGTTCTTGATGAAGGAGGGGTGCAGGCTGTCCGATATCCATGAAAATGTTTATGGAGATGACACCACTGACAAGAGTCACCAATGAGAGGACATGGCTCATCAATGGAGTCATCTCTGTAAACATTCTGTGGCCTTCTGTGGATGTTGGACAGCCTGAACCTTTCCTTCATCAAGAATTCAATGACGGCACTTTGCATCTGCTTGGAATTCATTATTTACCTGCAATGAAAAACAAGAAGATGAGTTACTATAGAAGAAGAGTTACTATAGAAGAAGAGTTACTATAGAAGAAGAGTTACTATAGAGGAAGAGTTACTATAGAAGAAGAGTTACTATAGAAGAAGAGTTACTATAGAAGAAGAGTTACTTTAGAACAGGGGTCTCAAACTGGCGGCCCTCCAGCTGTTGCGGAACTACAAGTCCCATCATGCCTCTGCCTATGGGAGTCAAACTTGTAACCGTCAGCCTTGCAATGGCTCATGGGAGTTGTAGTTCTGCAACAGCTGGAGGGCCACCAGTTTGAGACCCCTGCTTTAGAAGAAGAGTTACTATAGAAGAAGAGTTACTTTAGAAGAAGAGTTACTTTAGAGGAAGAGTTACTTTAGAAGAAGAGTTACTATAGAAGAAGAGTTACTATAGAAGAAGAGTTACTATAGAGGAAGAGTTACTATAGAGGAAGAGTTACTTTAGAAGAAGAGTTACTATAGAAGAAGAGTTACTATAGAAGAAGAGTTAATTTAGAAGAAGAGTTACTATAGAAGAATAGTTACTATAGAAGAAGAGTTACTTTAGAAGAAGAGTTACTATAGAAGAAGAGTTACTATAGAAGAAGAGTTACTTTAGAAGAAGAGTTACTATAGAAGAAGAGTTACTATAGAAGAAGAGTTACTATAGAGGAAGAGTTACTTTAGAAGAAGAGTTACTATAGAAGAAGAGTTACTATAGAAGAAGAGTTAATTTAGAAGAAGAGTTACTATAGAAGAAGAGTTACTATAGAAGAAGAGTTACTTTAGAAGAAGAGTTACTATAGAAGAAGAGTTACTATAGAAGAAGAGTTACTATAGAAGAAGAGTTACTATAGAGGAAGAGTTACTTTAGAAGAAGAGTTACTATAGAAGAAGAGTTACTATAGAAGAAGAGTTACTATAGAAGAAGAGTTACTTTAGAAGAAGAGTTACTATAGAAGAAGAGTTACTATAGAAGAAGAGTTAATCTACCAATGTGTGACATTTTTGACCCATGGAAGTTCATAAAAATATTAAGTACACGTTTTGCATCACTTTTGGTAAAGCCCTCGTATATATAATCCCAGCTTTAAAATAAAATGTAAATCCAAACTTGATTATTTTTTTCATTTCTTGCTGGAAGAACTGGAAATCTTCAATTTAATTTTTTTGGGATCCCTTACTTGTCAAGACTTCCCACCATATGTTTCCATCTTAGCACATTACCGGGTTTGTCGTATTCTCTTCTATTTTACAAACTTTGTTAAAAATGTTTTTCTTTTTTTTCTTTTTTTTTCGGTTGCAAATTAAAAAAAAAAATCTCTCGGTGGAGAAAATGGCGGCATTCAGATATGTATCATTTAATATAACACTTATGCATTGAGAAAAAAAAGGAAAACCGGCTTCTTATATCAAAAGATTCTGCCACATCACAGAGCGAAAATAAGTTAATTGAGACCAACTGATGCAATTTAAGAAGCCGCTCCTTTCATTAATGTAATGATAAAAGTCTCCTTGATCCGCAGATCCCTCAGTAGACATGAAATAGTTCGACTTGTTACGGCTTTCAAAGCTTCCGTATTATCGGTCAGAACTTTGCTCACCTCTAATGTGCGCTTCTCCCTCTCTCTGGCCTTTAAGAAAATCAAAATAAGATATTGGAACTCTAAAAACTTGACCCAAAAATGACCTTGGACAATTCAGCCAGTGACAAGGTACGAGCTTCTAAAATAATGCGTCTTCTAAGATGCTGAATTTACAGAACGCCGAGCGCCATCCATGCTCCTCTCAGTGACCCTGGACTCCCGATTTAAGCTTCTCGCTGTTCACAAGGAGGGGGTGAGCCACCAAAGTCAGCTACATCTCTATTTGTTCTCAATCCCATCCTGGCAGGTGAAAGGAATATCTAACGGATGTTCACAATCCGCTGTACATCAAGGACATAATACTGAAGGTTCTTATTACAGAAGAGGAAGATTCACGTTCAGGTAATAATATCTTCAGGAGCCTCTGTCATTATATATGTAAAGATATATGTACTTCCATGTCTCCGAGGGAGACGGGTCCAGAGGAGGCTGACAAGGTATATCATGATACAGCTTAACCACTTGCCTACCGGGGCAATTTTATCGTTTTTTTGAACACATGTTAAAATCTGCATTGTTTGATGGAAATTACTGTAAACCCTCAAAAAATGACATCATTTCTGAAAGCAGAGGCCCTGGTGGCAATTTACATTTTTTTATGTCACGCGATATTTGAGCAGCTATTTATCAAACGCACTGTACTACTGTAAAAATACACAAAGTTTTTCTTTTAGTGCAAACAAAATATTATACTCAATTAGTTGGCAAAATATAAAAAATTGGGTTGTGTCGAGTAAATCGATACCAAACATGTCAAGCCTTAAAATTCTCTATAGGCGACGCTTTAAAGGCCTTTACAAGTTATCGGTTTCAAGCTAACCGTGAATTACGGCTCTGGAGTTGTTGTTCTCACTCCAATGTTCACCACAATACCTCACAGACATGGTACAATTTACTTACACGAGACCACCCTATCCTGTGCTTTTCATATGTGGTGTTATGGGGGGGGGGGACACGGGTGCTTCTAATACAGAATATACACGTGATCCCTCTCTGGTCAACTGTGTCAAAGTGATCCCTCTCTAGTTAACTGCGTCAAAGTGATCCCTCTCTGGCCAACTGCGTCAAATTGATCCCTCTCTGGCCAACTGCGTCAAAGTGATCCCTCTTTGGCCAACTGCGTCAAAGTCATCCCTCTCTGGCCAACTGCGTCAAAGTGATCCCTCTCTGACCAACTGCGTCAAATTGATCCTTCTCTGGTCAACTGCATCAAAGTGATCCTCTCTGGCCAACTGTGTCAAAGTGATCCCTCTCTAGTCAACTGCTTCAAAGTGATCCTTCTCTGGCCAACTGTGTCAAAGTGATCCTTCTCTAGTCAACTGCGTCAAACTGTTCCTTCTCTGGCCAAATGTATCAAAGTGATCCTTCTCTGGTCAACTGTGTCAAAGTGATCCCTCTCTAGTTAACTGCGTCAAAGTGATCCCTCTCTGGCCAACTGCGTCAAATTGATCCCTCTCTGGCCAACTGCGTCAAAGTGATCCCTCTTTGGACAACTGCGTCAAAGTGATCCTTCTCTGGTCAACTGCATCAAAGTGATCCTACTCTGACCAACTGCGTCAAATTGATCCTTCTCTGGTCAACTGCATCAAAGTGATCCTCTCTGGCCAACTGTGTCAAAGTGATCCCTCTCTGGTCAACTGCTTCAAAGTGATCCTTCTCTGGCCAACTGTGTCAAACTGATCCTTCTCTAGTCACTGCGTCAAACTGTTCCTTCTCTGGCCAAATGTATCAAAGTGATCCTTCTCTGGCCAACTGTGTCAAAGTGATCCCTCTCTAGTCAACTGCTTCAAAGTGATCCTTCTCTGGCCAACTGTGTCAAAGTGATCCTTCTCTAGTCAACTGCGTCAAACTGTTCCTTCTCTGGCCAAATGTATCAAAGTGATCCTTCTCTGGTCAACTGTGTCAAAGCGATCCTCTCTGGTCAACTGCGTCAAAGTGATCCTCTCCAGCCAACTGCGTCAAAGTGATCCTTCTCTAGTCAACTGCATCAAAGTGATCCCTCTCTGGCCAACTGTGTCAAAATGATTCTCTTCAGTCAACTGCATCAAAGTGATCCTTCTCTGGTCAACTGTGTCGAAGTTTGAATAATAACTATATCAACACATAGTGGCACTATGGATACTGTATAAATAACTGGTGCCACATCCTGTATGAATTCGAGAAAAAAATGATTTTTAGGGGAAAAAATGGGCTTGGACTTTTTAGGCAGGACCAAACAACCCCCCCTCCATTTCCCACATGCAATATACATTTCATAGGACTCTGTGGACAATTTGTCTATGTTTCTTCTATACACTTGGGGTATATATTAGGTACCATATTTTGTACGCCGCCCATAGTTAACTGGTTTGCTGGTCTTACCTTCATGGTTGTCCTTTGGACTGATTACCCCTGGGTTATGTGAAACGGATTGTTTTTATTATTTTCTATTATTGATTATATCATGTTTAATATATCTAAACATCTTTATTTATGATTTTCTTTTTTGCACATTTGTTAGTCCTCCTGAATCTCCTGAAGAAGCGCAAGGAGCGTAACATGTAAAGTCCAAGTCTGCATCACTTCACTGCAATATATCCGTACTCCTGGATCCATTGTGACAATGTTATGATATCGATATCTGTCCGATTCCATGTAGTTGTAAATCGCTATATACAGTTGTAAATCTAATTAGTATTTGACTTATTAATGTGGCTTTTAATATTCAAAGAAATCTTTTTCTATGTTTATTTAAAAAAATATATATGTACATCTTGTTTGGTCGTGCCTAAAAAGTCCAAGCCCATTTTTTTCCCAAACAAATCTTTTTTCTCTGTGTCCCTCATCAACCAACTGTCAAAGTGATCCCTCTGGTCAACTGCGTTAAAGTGATCCCTGTCTTGCCCACTGCTTCAAAGTGATTTTTCTCTGGCCAACTGTGTCAAGGTGATCCCTCATCTGTCAAGTGTGTCAAAGTGATCCCTCTCTGGTCAACTACTTCAAAGTCATCCCTCTCTGGTCAACTGCTTCAAAGTGATCCCTCTCTGGTCAACTGCTTCAAAGTGATCCCTCTTTGGCCAACTGCGTCAAAGTGATCCCTCATCGATCAAGTGTGTCAAAGTGATCCCTCATCTATCAAGTGTGTCAAAGTGATCCCTCTCTGGTCAACTGCTTCAAAGTGATCCCTCTCTGGTCAACTGCTTCAAAGTGATCCCTCTCTGCCCAACTGCACTAAAGTGATCCCTCTCTGGTCAACCGCTTCCAAGTGATCCCTCTCTAGCCAACTGCATCAAAGTGATCCCTCTCTGGTCAACTGCTTCAAAGTTATCCCTCTCTGGCCAACTGCATCAAAGTGATCCCTCTCTGGCCAACTGCTTCAAAGTGATCCCTCTCTGGCCAACTCCTTCAAAGTGATCCCTCTCTGGCCAACTGCATCAAAGTGATCCCTCTCTGGTCAACTGCTTCAAAGTGATCCCTCCCTAGTCAACTGCTTCAAAGTGATCCCTCTCTGGCCAGTCCCCACTCTACCTTGCAGATTGCTAATATCATGCTTGTTAAATAGCGTACTCATATAGAGGGGATGATATACTAAAACTGGAGAGGGCAGAATCTGGTGCAGCTGTAGATGGTAGCCGATCAGCTTCTAACTTCAGCTTCTTCAATTAAAGGGGTTGTAAAGGTAAAAGTTTTCTCACCTTCATGCATTCTATGCATAAAGGTGAAAAAACATCCGACAATACTGCCCCCCCCCCAGCCCCCCCGTTTTACTTACCTGACCCCTCGAAAGTCCCGCGCTCACTCCCGACATCCTCTTCGCCGCTCAGCCTGACCGTTGATTGGCTAGAGTGGATGGATTGAAAGCAGCGCAGCCATTGGCTCGAGCTGCTGTCAGTCACATCCAATGACGCGGCGCGCCGGGGGGGCGGGGCCGAGTGATACAGTGAGCGGCTATGGTCGCCGGCTGTATCACAGGAGCGCACGCGCAAGCACTCAACTCCATGCGGGGGAGCTCACATGAAGGTGTTGAGTCCTTGAGGGGGGGGGGCGAGACAGCCGCCGAGGGACCCCTGAAGACCAGGTTCGGGGCCACTCTGTGCACAGGGGAGGTAGGTATAACATGTTTGTTATTTAAAAAAAAAAAAATAGCTTTAGTGATCCTTTAAGCTTTGACTAAAAAAAAAAAAAAAACCCTGGAAGCTGATTGGCTTCTATGCAGAGCGGCACCGGATTTTGCACTGTCCAGTTTTATTGATTCTCCCCCAATGGTGCCAATATGGAGCAAACAAGCAGAGCTGGTGGTGAGCTCAAACCGGAATCCATCGATCTTCGTCTAATTTTGGACAGAATGTGGAATGGATTAGAATGAAAAATAAAACACACTGGGGAAGGAATGAAAAAGTCTTCAAAGATAAAAAATGTCTTCCCAAGTAAAGGTTGTAAAGAAAGAGCAGCGCCGAGCCGTACGCCATGTCCCCGGCACGGTGTGACAGGCGCTATAAATGGAGTAGAGGATGGACAGGCCAAGGCAGCGCTGTCGGTGTAATTAGTATGACTGGCATTTATGGTGGATAATTAACCCTCTGGATGCTCTGAGCACACACGCACGTGTTCCCTGCGCCTAGGGCAGCCGTGCTCCCGTAAGACCTGCGTCTCGGCAAGTGGCCGCCAATTTTCGCTCACTCTGGGCAGAGGATGTAGACCTCAGAGAGACGGAACGGCGAGAAGCAGCAGGAGTTTTTTTTTTTTTTTTTCCAACATAATTAACTTTTACTGAGATAACAACCTCGGCCACATCAGGAACACGTCTGACCTGACCACCTCTGGGACTACGAGGAGCAGGATTAGCAGGTTTGTGATTAGTGCACCAGGCTTTCCCCGAGTGGCCCTTCTGTCTTGGATCTGATCACCGCCGGTGACATATGAATTGGGATTCAGGTGAGAGATCTTCGCATTGTGTTGTTGTTGTTGTTGGGTGGACTTTTTCCTGATAAAAGTAGCGTCACCCTCTGACAGCTCCGTCATGGAGATGTAAGGAGATGGACGGGCTCCTGAAACGCACAATCTGCCCACGCCGTCCTCCCGGGAAGATACAATCCTTCCATCACATTTCTTCCCTGGAACTTTTCCTTTTTATAAATTATACATTTATAAAATTATAAATTTTAAAAAGAAGCCAAAAAGCTGAGGCGACCACTAGTAGGGGTTGCCTCCACCATGGGTTTGAGATTCACAATTCCAGAAAATTTATATGCAGATTCGTCCAGGACTTTTTGCACTGCACGGGCCTATCAACTACGACCAGCAGTAAGGATGAGCTCAGGTGTGTTCACAACGCCATGTGCCCGCGCCCCCGCCAGGAAGCTGACACTCCGCAGCGCTAATCACAGGTAGTCGCCCATCCATCCATCCATGTTTCCATCTGTTCATCCATCCATTCATCCATTCATCCATCCATGTCTTTATCCATTCACCCATCCATCCATGTTTCCATCTGTTCATCCATCCATTCATCCATGTTTCCATCCATTCATCCATCCATCCATGTCTCTATCCATTCACCCATCCATCCATGTCTCTATCCATTCACCCATCCATCCATGTTTCCATCTGTTCATCCATCCATTCATCCATCTATCCATCCATTCATCCATCCATCCATGTCTCTATCCATTCATCCATCCATCCATGTCTCTATCCATTCACCCATCCATCCATCCATGTTTCCATCTGTTCATCCATCCATCTATCCATCAATCCATCCATCCATGTCTCCATCCATCCAGACATCCATTTCTTCATTCTTTACTGTATTTCCTGAAAAATCACTTTGAAAAACATTCCCCTCACCCACTAGCATTTCTAGCCATGTGGGTAAGGGCATATGATTCGTGTAGCGTTTACGTCCTGGAATCCATCTGCCCTTAGCTTAGGTATGCAGGCAGGAGGGTGTGCTTAGCTGAGAAAGACCCTCCTCCCAGAAACAAGAAAGTAACAAAAAAATGTAAAAAAAAAAAAAAAAAGTGTAAAACAAGTAAATATAATCTCCCTTCCTATCTATTTCCTAATATTAGCCGCATAAAGATAATAAACGGTTCATGTAGATTGACGGAGTTTAGTTCTGTTGTATTATGTTCACATGGCCATATCAGGTCAATGATGTCACAGGCATCCCCGCCCTATTGTGTACATCAGGTGAGGGGCGGGGTTACGTGTGACATCACCGACTTATATATTAGGCCAATGATGTCATGAGTATCCCCACCCCTTTTGTATAGATGCAGCTCCAGGGTGGGGAATCTCCCACATGCAGCTCATTGGCCCACCAATGACAGCTGACTTTAATACTCAAGCTCCACCCTGCTTATAAGGGCCAGTAAAGGGTCTTTTGGATTGGCCAGCCCATATGTGTATTTGCGCTGTTGCCTAAGAAGCTGCATTCAGAGTTGAAGCTGAGAGACTGCGGCCTGTGTGAAGACTCGGGACACGGCTTCTGGGACCTGCTGATCACCAAGCCATTGGGAACAAACGAATCACCTGCCAGGAAGTGGTGAGCTGAACTACCCATCCTTAATGCCTGACAAAGACTGTTAGAGCAAATAGAGACTGCCCCCCCCCCCCATTTAGCAGCCCACCTGCCATTCTTTACTCACTAACACTCTTAAAAGAACAGTGCACCACCTAAAGAAGGGCCCCGCCGAAAGTTGGCCAACATTAATTACTAGGCACCAGGTGCTTCCTACCACTTCTAGGGGTACCCCCCCCCACACTAGAAACACGTACACCCACCTGCCACTGGTATTGTATGCACAAGATGTACATCAGAACACCTTCTATACTATACGACTCTAGTTACCTGGTTATAGTTCAATGTAACCTTGCTATAGTGTCCTTAAGCCTGTGCAATTATCTGTTTGTTGATTTCCACCATGTTGAATTGGCTTGCCCATAATATTTTTATTTATTTTACCGTCAAGCTCTTTGTGTCATTATTTCTGGGCATTTCCATAGAGTGGTAGCCTGCTAACTCTTAGGTCCACAGGTTTTTTCCAGGGGTCTCCAAACCACGGCCCTCCAATTGTTCAGGAACTACAGTTCCCATCCTGCCTAGTCATGTCCTGCTTCATGGGATGATGGGATGTGTAGTTCCGCAAAACAGCTAGAGGGGCGTAGTTTGGAGATCCCTGGCTCTAGGCCAAGTGTGTCAGTTGGGACCCAGCAGTGAACGGAGGACCAATCAACACCAGCGGCTCCTGAAGGGGTAACCACTAATACACAAGCTTTGTTTGAATCCCCTTTACTCCTGACTGACTCCCTACTTCTGCTGGAAGTCTGCTCCAAGCATCGACTACTCTTTTGGTGAAATACTACTTTGTATGGTTAGTTCTAAAGTTTCCTCCTGCAAGTTTGGCTAATTTTCCCTCTCGTCCTTCTCAGGCTGTATGAAACATCTAGTCCCTGAGAAACGTATTTCTAATCTTAGCCCGTGGCTACGTCCCCGTATGACAACCTACCCCCACCTTGCCTCTACTAAGATTAACAATCACTTACAGTCACATTACATTTATTGAACAGCAGTCGATAACCTTTGCCGCTCTGAGTTGGTCGTATTTTCGATGTCATTAGCCGGCTGCCCCCCCGTGCTGATTGTCCACTTTGCCTTTCCAGAAACAGGAAGATTATTTCTGGAGACCTACTGGGCCAATCCGGCTGCGGGAGGTGTGTAGGCGGAGACCTCCGTCCTGTGCGAAGTCTAGGACTTCACAGCCACCAATCACACACAAAAGTTTTGGCTTCCAAGCTGCCAATTCCCGGGCAGGCATTGACGGAGACCGAGAAAAAAATCAAGAATTGTGAATAATGAGACCTGAGTCAGAGAAGACAACCGTGGCGGACGGGTCCCCGATGGCGGGAACGTCTGTCAGCGCAGCGAGCTGCTTCATCGAGATACCTCGTCATTATTTGGGGCCAAAAAGGAACGAGGGACACATTGTATATTCCAGGGCTTGACAAATTTCCTTTTTTTTAAATAATAAATCTTACGGGTAGAAGATGTAACATGTTCCCGAAAGGTGAACCTCTCCTTTAACCCTTTCACAGCCAGAGCAGATAACATAAAACCCCCAAACATTTCTGAAAACAGATACCCTGGAGCAGGGGTCTCCAAACTTTTCATACAAAGGGCAAGTCTACTGTCCTTCAGACTTTAGGAGGGTCGGATTGTGGCCAGTGGGGGGTGGAAAATGTCCCAGACCCAGCATCAGTGAGATGAAATATGGCCTCAGGGTTGGTGGTCAGTAGGAGGGGTAGTGCCCTTATTATTGGTATTAGGAGGAGTAGTGCCCATATTATTGGTATTAGGAGGAGTAGTGCCCCATTATTGGTATTAGGAGAAGTAGTGCCCTTATTATTGGTATTAGGAGGAGTAGTGCCCATATTATTGGTATTAGGAGAAGTAGTGCCCTTATTATTGGTATTAGGAGGAGTAGTGCCCATATTATTGGTATTAGGAGGAGTAGTGCCCCATTATTGGTATTAGGAGAAGTAGTGCCCTTATTATTGGTATTAGGAGGAGTAGTGCCCATATTATTGGTATTAGGAGGAGTAGTGCCCTTATTATTGGTATTAGGAGGAGTAGTGCCCATATTATTGGTATTAGGAGGAGTAGTGCCCCATTATTGGTATTAGGAGAAGTAGTGCCCTTATTATTGGTATTAGGAGGAGTAGTGCCCATATTATTGGTATTAGGAGGAGTAGTGCCCTTATTATTGGTATTAGGAGGAGTAGTGCCCTTATTATTGGTATTAGGAGGAGTAGTGCCCTTATTATTGGTATTAGGAGGAGTAGTGCCCTTATTATTGGTATTAGGAGGAGTAGTGCCCTTATTATTGGTATTAGGAGGAGTAGTGCCCCATTATTGGTATTAGGAGTAGTGCCCTTATTATTGGTATTAGGAGTAGTGCCCGTATTATTGGTATTAGGAGGAGTAGTGCCCTTATTATTGGTATTAGGAGAAGGAGTGCCCCATTATTGGTATTAGGATGAGTAGTGCCCTTATTATTGGTATTAGGAGGAGTAGTGCCCTTATTATTGGTATTAGGAGGAGTAGTGCCCCATTATTGGTATAAGGAGGAGTAGTGCCCCATTATTGGTATTAGGAGGAGTAGTGCCCTTATTATTGGTATTAGGAGTAGTGCCCCATTATTGGTATTAGGAGGAGTAGTGCCCCATTATTGGTATTATGAGGAGTAGTGCCCTTATTATTGGTATTAGGAGGAGTAGTGCCCCATTATTGGTATTAGGAGGAGTAGTGCCCTTATTATTGGTATTAGGAGTAGTGCCCATATTATTGGTATTAGGAGAAGGAGTGCCCCATTATTGGTATTAGGAGGAGTATTTCCCCATTATTGGTATTAGGAGGAGTATTGCCCTTATTATTGGTATTAGGAGGAGTAGTGCCCCATTATTGGTATTAGGAGGAGTAGTGCCCTTATTATTGGTATTAGGAGTAGTGCCCTTATTATTGGTATTAGGAGAAGGAGTGCCCCATTATTGGTATTAGGATGAGTAGTGCCCTTATTATTGGTATTAGGAGGAGTAGTGCCCTTATTATTGGTATTAGGATGAGTAGTGCCCTTATTATTGGTATTAGGAGGAGTAGTGCCCTTATTATTGGTATTAGGAGGAGTAGTGCCCTTATTATTGGTATTAGGAGGAGTAGTGCCCTTATTATTGGTATTAGGAGGAGTAGTGCCCCATTATTGGTATTAGGAGGAGTAGTGCCCTATTATTGGTATTAGGAAGGGTAGTGCCCTTATTATTGTTATTGGGAGGAGTAGTGCCCCATTATTGATATTAGGAGGAGAAGCATTCCATCATTGGTATCAGTAGAAGACATTGTGCCCCCTTGCTGGTGTCAGTGGGAGGAATAGTTCCTCATATCATTGGGAGGAATAGTGCCCCAAGGGCCGGTTAAAGGCTAGCAAAGGGCCACATCTGGCCCTCGGGTCGTGGTTTGGAGACCCCTGCCCTAGAGAATAAAATAGCGGTAGTTCAAATTTTTTATGTCACACGAAATTACTGCAAAGGTCTAGGAAACACAACATTTCAGTAAAAGACACAATGAAAGTTAACTTTAGGGGTCAAAAGGCAATGTTACCCAATTTTTTGGGGGTCAAATATAAAGCCAAGGTTGCACCGAGTAAATAGATACCCAACATGTCAAACCTATAAGCGGAGTTCCACCCAGAAATGTATTATATTTTTTTTTCACCCGTTCCGCTTTACTGCGTTAAATACTTGAATGCGTGTGATTAATCAAATCGCCGTTCAATTCCCGTTTTTTAAATTTACTCACGTTTGATTTCTTCATTCCAGAGCTCTTCCATCTTCACTGTGGGCATGTGAAGCCCACTACGAGTCCGTTCCGGGATAAGGTGCTGCTGGCTACCCAGCATGCACCTCCTGATCTCACACGTTTCTCAGGATTGTCGCCATAGCAACGGGCGGCGGCGGAGGAAGTGCCCGCCCCGTTGTTATGGCAATGCAATCCTGTGGTGATGCCCACGGACTCCTAGGAACGATGACAAACATCTCCCAGGATCCAAGGCGCGGCAGGATATGACATATGGTGCCGCGGCCGAGAGGAGGCAGATTACAAGGGACACCCCAGCAACAAGATACACACAGTTAGTAAAGTAAAAAAAAACAAGCAAGCAACCTTTCCTCACCTGCCATGCTCCATGCTCAGATAAGAGTCTTGGATGGATTCTGGGGGCATCTCACTCCGTTTTTCTTTTCTTTTATTATTTTGGCCAGGGGGATCCCCTTAAAATCCATACCAGACCCGAGGGGCCTTCAAGAGGCACAAGTCGCATGCGGATCAGTTAAGATGATGATCCCACTTGGACATTCAAATCAATGGGCTGAAATCGCACCTGAGTCGGACCAAAGTAGTGCAGGAACCTTTTTCAATGTCAGACCAGATAAGACAGCTCTCATAGGGAACCATTGATTTCTACATGTCATGGGATCACATGACCCCTGATGACGTCAGACGTTGCTGACGAAACACTCGTTGGGTCATTTAGTGCGTGACACATCACTTCCGCTATTCTTCTGGAACGCGATCGGCGTGCCTGCCTGGTTTCATGGGCTTTTGAAAGTTTACTAAACTGTAAGTGTATATATATTTTTTATGAGTAATAAATACAAGCTACACCATGAGGAGTTCTCTCTTCTCTCTTTGATATATGATTCAACCTGCATTGGCAGATCTTTCATTGGGGGCCGATTCCATTGGAGGATACATCTCTTTTGTCACCCATACTCATTTGACTACCTGTAATGGGTGTCATATCGGTTTGGTGAGTAGGATGTTTGCCCATTAATTGGTGGAAGACGACCCAATTTGGACTAAAGTGGTGCAGGAACCTTTTCCAAAGTTGAACCAGTTAAGACGGTTCACATAGGGAACCAGTGATTTCTACACGTCATGCTACATGTGCTCCCAAAGTCGGACCAGATAAGATGGCTCTCATAGGGAACCATTGATTTCTACACGTCATGTGGTCACATGACCCCTGATGACTTCAGACGTTGCTGACGAAACACGACGGGTCATCTAGGGTGTGACACGTCACTTCTGCTATTCTTCTGGAATGCGATTGGCGTGCCTGCCTGGTTTCATGGGCTTTTGAAAGTTTACTAAACTGTAAGTGTATACTTTTTTTTATGAGTAATAAATACAAGCTACACCATGAGGAGTTCTCTCTTCTCTCTTTGATATATGATTCAACCTGCATTGGCAGATCTTTCATTGGGGGCCGATTCCATTGTAGGATACATCTCTTTTGTCACCTGTGCTTATTTGACAACCTGTAATGGGTGTCATATCAGTTTGGTGAGTAGGATGTTTGCCCATTAATCGGTGGAAGACGACCCAAGTTGGGCCAAAGTAGTGCAGGAACCTTTTCCAAAGTTGGACCAGTTAAGACGGTTCTCATAAGAAACCATTGATTTCTACACGTCATGCCACATGTGCTCCCAAAGTCGGACCAGATAAGATGGCTCTCATAGGGAACCATTGATTTCTACACGTCATGTGGTCACATGACCCCTGATGATGTCAGACGTTGCTGACGAAACACGACGGGTCATCTAGGGCGTGACACGTCAATTCCGCTATTCTTCTGGAATGCGATTGGCGTGCCTGCCTGGTTTCATGGGCTTTTAAAAGTTTACCAAACTGTAAGTGTATACTTTTTTTTATGAGTAATAAATACAAGCTCCACCATGAGGAGTTCTCTCTTCTCTCTTTGATATGTGATTTAACCTTCATTGGCAGATTTTTTATTGGGGGCCGATTCCATTGGAGGATACATCTCTTTTGTCACCCGTGCTCATTTGACTACCTGTAATGGGTGTCATACCGGTTTGGTGAGTAGGATGTTTGCCCATTAATCAGTGGAAGATGACCCAAGTTGGGCCAAAGTAGTGCAGGAACCTTTTCCAAAGTTGGACCAGTTAAGACGGTTCTCATAGGGAACCATTGATTTCTACACGTCATGTGGTCACATGACCCCTGATGATGTCAGACGTTGCTGACGAAACACGACGGGTCATCTAGTGCGTGACACGTCACTTCTGCTATTCTTCTGGAACGCGATCGGCGTGCCTGCCTGGTTGCATGGGCTTTTGGAAGTTTACTAAACTGCAAGTTTATACTTTTTTCACCCATGTTCATTTGACTACCGTACCCGTAATTGGTGTCATATCGGTTTGGTGAGTAGGATGTTTGCCCATTAATTGGTGGAAGACGGCCCAAGTTGGACCAAAGTAGTGCAGGAACCTTTTCCAAAGTTGGACCAGTTAAGACGGTTCTCAAAAGAAACCATTGATTTCTACACGTCATGCCACATGTGCTCCCAAAGTCGGACCAGATAAGATGGCTCTCATAGGGAACCATTGATTTCTACATGTCACGTGATCACATGACCCCTAAAGACGTCAGACATTGCTGACGAAACACGTCGGGTCATCTAGTGCGTGACACGTCACTTCCGCTATTCTTCTGGAACGCGATCGGCGTGCCTGCCTGGGCTTTTGAAAGTTTACTAAACTGTAAGTGTATACTTTTGTCACCCGTGCTCATTTGACTACCCGTAATTGGTGTCATATTGGTTTGGTGAGTAGGATGTTTGCCCATTAATCGGTGGAAGACGACCCAAGTTGGACCAAAGTAGCGCAGGAACCTTTTCCAAAGTTGGACCAGTTAAGACGTTTCTCATAGGGAACCATTGATTTCTACACGTCATGCCACATGTGCTCCCAACGTCGGAGAGAGTGTCACACCGGAGTGAACCCGGAATGATTCCGTTTCTTGATTAATAAAAAAATAAATAGAACTTTCTGAGTTTGGGGAAATGTCAGACATTTAATGACGTCTATAAAATAAGAGATCCGGCTACATGAGGGCCGGCATGGTCCATAAAGATGGCCGCTCCTCCAATGTGCCGTGTATGGGCTCTGCATTCCACCGAAGGTAAGAAGACAATTTTCCCTGAGTCTGGAGGCCTCTCATCTCCTCGGCTCCCCACCCCCTGAGGACAGTATTACTGCACTTCACGTATCTACAGAATAATGTCATTTTCACCACACAGTAAAGTCGCTCGGCGTCTGGCAGCTGTCACCCCATCTTATGAAGTGAACTGCCAGAAATAGATTCTCCATACCTGAACCTTCTCCTCCGCTCTCCTCACAAGAGGCTTCATTAACTCCTTCCCTCCCCCACACGTGACGCTACGCGCGCCGCAAATCCCAACCGGGATAAGGACGTTACCAGAGACACATTTATTCATCGATCACCGACGGCAATTCCAAGATGACACGTATCGGAGAGACTGCCGCTTCCGCCAATATGTGTCAGAGAGACCGCCGACATGTGTCAGAGAGACCGCCGATTCCGCCGACATGTGTCAGAGAGACCGCCGATTCCGCCGACATGTGTCAGAGAGACCGCCGATTCCGCCGACATGTGTCAGAGAGACCGACGATATGTGTCAGAGAGACCGCCGATTCCACCGACACGTGTCAGAGAGACCGCCAATTCCTTCGACATGTGTCAGAGGGACCGCCGATTCCTTCGACATGTGTCAGAGGGACCGCCGATTCCACCGATATGTGTCAGAGTGACCGCCGATTCCGCGACATGTGTCAGAGAGACCGCTGATTCCACGACATGTGTCAGAGGGACCGCCGATTCCACCGATATGTGTCAGAGAGACCACCGATTCCGCGACATGTGTCAGAGAGACCGCTGATTCCACGACATGTGTCAGAGGGACCGCCGATTCCACCGATATGTGTCAGAGAGACCACTGATTCCTTCGACATGTGTCAGAGGGACCGCCGATTCCACCGATATGTGTCAGAGAGACCGCCGATTCCGCGACATGTGTCAGAGAGACCGCTGATTCCACGACATGTGTCAGAGAGACCGCCGATTCCACCGATATGTGTCAGAGAGACCGCCAATTCTGCCGACATGTGTCACAGAGACCACCGATTCCTCCAACATGTGTCCGAGAGACCGCCGATTCCGCGACATGTGTCAGAGAGACCGCCGATTCCTCCAACATGTGTCCGAGAGACCGCCGATTCCGCCGACATGTGTCAGAGAGACCGCCGATTCCACCGACATGTGTCCGAGAGACCGCCGATTCCGCCGACATGTGTCAGAGAGACCGCCGATTCCACCGACACGTGTCAGAGAGACCGCCAATTCCTTCGACATGTGTCAGAGGGACCGCCGATTCCTTCGACATGTGTCAGAGGGACCGCCGATTCCACCGATATGTGTCAGAGTGACCGCCGATTCCGCGACATGTGTCAGAGAGACCGCTGATTCCACGACATGTGTCAGAGGGACCGCCGATTCCACCGATATGTGTCAGAGAGACCACCGATTCCGCGACATGTGTCAGAGAGACCGCTGATTCCACGACATGTGTCAGAGGGACCGCCGATTCCACCGATATGTGTCAGAGAGACCACTGATTCCTTCGACATGTGTCAGAGGGACCGCCGATTCCACCGATATGTGTCAGAGAGACCGCCGATTCCGCGACATGTGTCAGAGAGACCGCTGATTCCACGACATGTGTCAGAGAGACCGCCGATTCCACCGATATGTGTCAGAGAGACCGCCAATTCTGCCGACATGTGTCACAGAGACCACCGATTCCTCCAACATGTGTCCGAGAGACCGCCGATTCCGCGACATGTGTCAGAGAGACCGCCGATTCCTCCAACATGTGTCCGAGAGACCGCCGATTCCGCGACATGTGTCAGAGAGACCGCCGATTCCTCCAACATGTGTCCGAGAGACCGCCGATTCCGCCGACATGTGTCAGAGAGACCGCCGATTCCACCGACATGTGTCCGAGAGACCGCCGATTCCGCCGACATGTGTCAGAGAGACCGCCGATTCCACCGACATGTGTCAGAGAGACCGCCGATTCCGCCGACATGTGTCAGAGAGACCGCCGATTCCGCCGACATGTGTCCGAGAGACCGCCGATTCCGCCGACATGTGTCCGAGAGACCGCCGATTCCGCCGACATGTGTCAGAGAGACCGCCGATTCCGCCGACACGTGTCAGAGAGACCGCCGATTCCGCCGACATGTGTCCGAGAGACCGCCGATTCCGCCGACACGTGTCAGAGAGACCACCGACATGTGTCAGAGAGACCGCCGATTCCGCCGACATGTGTCAGAGAGACCGCCAATTCTGCCAACATGTGTCACAGAGACCGCCGATTCCGTCAACATGTGTCAGAGAGACCTCCGATTCCGCCGACATGTGTCAGAGAGACCGCCGATTCCACCGACATGTGTCAGAGAGACCGCCGATTCCACCGACATGTGTCAGAGAGACCGCCGATTCCGCCGACATGTGTCAGAGAGACCTCCGATTCCGCCGACATGTGTCAGAGAGACCGCCGATTCCACCGACATGTGTCAGAGAGACCTCCGATTCCGCCGATATGTGTCAGAGAGACCGCCGATTCCGCCGACATGTGTCAGAGAGACCGCCGATTCCGCCGACATGTGTCAGAGAGACCGCCGATTCCGCCGACATGTGTCAGAGGGACCGCCGATTCCCGAGGATGACACCAAAAAAATTTGCAATTTACATCCATAATGCGCATTTTAATCATGTGAGCGACTTCTTGGGGTGGGACGTGGAAGGTTGTAATTGGTATAATAGAACAATCTGGATGTTTTGTGGGGAAGGAAGTGGAGAAGAAATCACGAAGACTCGGATGATGACGGATCCGGATGATTGTTCCCCGGCCGGCGTCACACCGAGGAAAGACCATAAAGGCCGAAATAAACCCAACAACATTTATTAGATTGCCGATTACCAATTCTTAGATGTGACGGCTGCATTCCTTTTCTTTTTTCTTTCTTCTATTTTTCACCTGGTGATCCAACCTGTAAGTCTGTTGTTTTTGACAGCACAAACTCTCCAGTAGAATGTATCAGTTTACAGGGATGAGACAAACCATTTAGCACTGGCAGGGGTGCTTACAATGATCAGCTTCTACTTATTCATGTAAAACACTTTATTCCAAAAGGAACAAAACTGTGACTGTAACAGATTATAAAGTGTGATCTGGAGTTCCACTTCAGTTTGTTAGTGTAGCTAAATCTGGTACTCGGGGCTTTTTTCTTAGAAATCAGGTGCCGGTTCCCCTCACTTTCTTGTCTCCGCCCCCTACCCATCTCCAAGTTACGTCCTTTGGTCCCACCCCCTACCCACCTCCCAGCACCGCCCCTTTTAGAGAAAATAGTGTTAAGTATCATTTTGTGGTGTTAAGTAATTTGTTAATGATAATAAGAAATGCAGTTAAATAGATACCCCCAGCAACAATAGATCCCCCAGCAACAATAGATCCCCCAGCAACAATAGATCCCCCCAGCAACAATAGATCCCCCCAGAAACAATAGATCCCCCAGCAACAATAGATCCCCCCAGCAACAATAGATTCCCCAGCAACAATAGATCCCCCCAGCAACAATAGATCCCCCCAGAAACAATAGATCCCCCAGCAACAATAGATCCCCCCAGCAACAATAGATCCCCCAGCAACAATAGATCCTCCAGCAACAATAGATCCCCCCAGCAACAATAACCCATAACCCCCCCCCCCCCCAGTAACAACATATTCTCCCAGCAATAATGGACCCCTACCAGCCAGCCAACAGTAGATCTCCTAGCAGCCAGCATTAATAGACCCTCCAGCAGACAGCGACATAAACCCCTCCCTCAACAGTAGATCCTTCCAAACAGCAATAGCCCCCCTCAAGCAACAACAGATCCCCCAGCAACAATAGACCCACTGCAACAATAGCCTCTCCCTCAACAATAGCCCCCATCAAGCAACAATAGATCCCCCAGCAACAATAAACCTCCCCCCATTAACAACAGATCCCCCTGCAACAAAAAAAACCCCAGCAACAATAAGCCCCCCAGTAACAACAGATTCCCCCAGCAACAATAGAACCCTGCCAGCCAGCCAACAGTAGATCTCCTAGCAACCAGCATTAATAGACCCTCCACAGCCAGAAACAATAGCCCCCTCCCTCAAAAGTAGATCCCTTCAAGCAACATAAGCCCCCTCGCAAGCAACAATAGATCCCTCCAGTAACAATGAAAATCCCCAGTAACAACAAATCCCCTCAGCAACAATAGACCCCCTGCAACAAAATACCCTCTAGCAATGGCTGCTGAAAGACCTATTGTTGGCCAACCCCTACCAGCCAGCCAAGAGTAGACATCCCAGCAGCCAGCAACAATAGACCCCTCTATCAACAATAGACCCCTCCATCAACAGTAGATCCCTCCCACCAACAATAGATCCGCCACCAACAATAGACCCGCCACCAACAACAGACCCACCACCAACAATAGACCCACCACCAACAATAGACCCCCCACCAACAATAGACCCGCCACCAACAATAGACCCCCCGCAAAACAATAGACCCACCACCAACAATAGACCCAACAATAGACCCGCCACCAACAATAGACCCACCACCAACAATAGACCCGTCACCAACAATAGACCCCCCACCAACAATAGACCCACCACCAACAATAGACCCCCCACCAACAATAGACCCACCACCAACAATAGACCCACCACCAACAATAGACCCCCCACCAACAATAGACCCACCTCCAACAATAGACCCCCCACCAACAATAGACCCACCCCCAACAATAGACCCCCCACCAACAATAGACCCCCCACCAACAATAGACCCACCACCAACAATAGACCCACCCCCAACAATAGACCCCCCACCAACAATAGACCCCCCACCAACAATAGACCCACCACCAACAATAGACCCACCACCAACAATAGACCCCCCACCAACAATAGACCCCCCACCAACAATAGACCTGCCACCAACAATAGACCCCCCACCAACAATAGACCCCCCACCAACAATAGACCTCCCACCAACAATAGACCCACCACCAACAATAGACCTCCCACCAACAATAGACCCCCCACCTACAATAGACCCACCACCAACAATAGACCCACCACCAACAATAGACCCACCACCAACAATAGACCCCCCACCAACAATAGACCCACCACCAACAATAGACCCCCCACCAACAATAGACCCTCCACCAACAATAGACCTCCCACCAACAATAGACCCGCCACCAACAATAGACCCCCCACCAACAATAGACCCACCACCAACAATAGACCTGCCACCAACAATAGACCCCCCACCAACAATAGACCCACCACCAACAATAGACCCACCACCAACAATAGACCTCCCACCAACAATAGACCCGCCACCAACAATAGACCCACCACCAACAATAGACCCCCCACCAACAATAGACCCCCCACCAACAATAGACCCACCACCAACAATAGACCCCCCACCAACAATAGACCCACCACCAACAATAGACCTCCCACCAACAATAGACCCACCACCAACAATAGACCTCCCACCAACAATAGACCCACCACCAACAATAGACCCACCACCAACAATAGACCTCCCACCAACAATAGACCCGCCACCAACAATAGACCCACCACCAACAATAGACCCCCCACCAACAATAGACCCCCCACCAACAATAGACCCACCACCAACAATAGACCCTCCACCAACAATAGACCCCCCACCAACAATAGACCCACCACCAACAATAGACCCACCACCAACAATAGACCCCCCACCAACAATAGACCCACCACCAACAATAGACCCACCACCAACAATAGACCCCCCACCAACAATAGATCCCCCACCAACAATAGACCCACCACCAACAATAGACCCTCCACCAACAATAGATCCCCCACCAACAATAGACCCGCCACCAACAATAGATTCCCCAGCAGCCAGCATCAATGGACCCTCTTGCGTACCGCAGCACCCATTTCTATCACATACATTCCCTGCTGGAGGTACCGGAATTGCGCTCCCCACGTTCCTAAAAAAAAGCCCCGCTAGTTCTACATTTAACACTCCCCTCCCCCCAGGCTGACAAGGCTCCTGTCTGCTGTGCCTCCTGTGCCCATTCCTCCAGAGTGATGTCTTAATACGCCAGGTGTGTTACTGGCCGGATCACCAGGTGAAAACAGAGGGAGAAAAGCCTAAAGAAAACGAATGCAATCACCACATCTAATGATTGGTAAGCTGCAATATGTGACATCTTTGGGTTTAATAACATGTTCAGTTTAATTCAGCTAAATGCAATTTGGGGGTGTAAAAAAAGGTGAGCAAACTTCCCCTTTGTTTTTTGTTTGTTTTTGTTTTTTCAGAAAGGAGCAACAGCAGAAAAGCTCGTCCTCTACCAGCATGCTGCAGAGAAGGATCCTTTCTTGGTGGAAGCAGCGGCCTCTCTGCGGAGGTCTAAAAACACCCTCTGAAGAGACTTGAATAGATGGATTAGATAGGCCCACCGACGGGTACTACTCCATGTAGATCTATGGAAGAGAAGTCTATACTGACTCCGACCCTTGAAGGGATTAGGACACAGAACATTTGGTGGTAAATGGTAATGCATTGCTCCTGATTTTTATTATCAAAGGAAAACTGCCCCAAAATAGTAAACAAACATTTTTTTATTTTTTTTTAGCGGTATATTTCTTGCTACTACCAAGACCTACCACCAAAGAGCGACCCAGAATACATTCCCCCGCTCCTGACGATCAGAGCGATACCCCACATGTCTGTGTTAGTTGTTGATTGTACCCGGAGTACAGCCCAGAAACAACAGTGCGCATTTTGTTTTGTTTTTATCCTACCTAAAAAGTCCAAAAAATACCCTGACCTCTGACCCTGACCTCTGACCCCGACCTTTGACCCAAACACTAACCCTGGCACTGGCGTCGATCAAACCTTGATCCAGGAATTATTTATTTTATTATTATTATTTTTCTAAACACACTTTTTTTTTCTCTCTCTCTGCAAGGATAGAGAAAGCTACAATGTATCTCCTCCATTCACAGAGGCAGAAAACACTGGGGGCGGGCCTCACAGTCACTGATCCCTGTGATAGCCAATCAGAGGCTCTCACAGCGATCTGGTGACCTGGAATCGGATGTTAGAATGGGGCCCGGGGCTCTTGGTGAGACTCGTGCGGCGCGCTCCCAGTAAAAAAGGTAGATAAGCAAATATGCCGCCCCACAGAAAAAAGCGGCATATTTGTGTTACGTTGGCGCCAAAGGTGGTTAAAGTGATTGTAAAGCCAGAAGGTGCATTTTATGTATTAAGATAAAAACCTTCTGTGTGCAGCTCGTCCTCCTATCAGGGCTGGGCTCAGCCCTTCCTTCTCTGAGCTGGCAGCTCAGCTGTCGGTTAATTGCCAGCTCCTATCTCTCTCCACAGTTACTCAGCTGTTGATGATATCCTGCTCGTCAGTCCTGCCTACTTAAGCCGTCCAGTCCAGAGGATCTCTGCCTTCGCCTTGGTCAACATCACAGAGACTATCTCCTGCGATCCTGGTCAAGACTTGCTTGGCTGACATGCCTTCTGTCTCCAGATCCTGCTTGCTGTTTCACTACATTGATCCCCGACTTTCTGGCTTGGCTGACTATCTGTTCCGGTTATTGAACTTTGGCTATGTTTTGACTACGTTTGTTCTTTTTACTTTTATTATTAAAAGTGTGATTTAACTGTACTTCTGTCTTGGTCTGATTTCATGGTTTCTGACACCCCCCCCCCCCCCATACCTACCTGAGCTCATTTCCATCCAGCGATGTTGTAGGAGTGTCTTGGCTGCCCGGGACTCTCCCTCCCGGGCAGCCAAGACAGCGCCATTGGCTCCCACTGCTGTCAATCAAAGTCAGTGAGCCAATGAGGAGAGAGAGGGGCGGAGCCGAACCACAGCTCCATGTCTGAATGGACACAGGGAGCTGCAGCTCAGCTTGGGTGCCCCTCCATAGAAAGCTGCTTGCTGTGGGGGGCACTCGGCAGGAGGGAGGGGCCAGGAGCGCCGGTGAGGGACCTGAGAAGAGGAGGATCCAGGCTGCTCTGTGCAAATCCATTACAGATCCGGTAAGTATGATATGTTTGTTATTTTTATATGAAAAAAAAATGAGACTGTAGTAAAGCACATTCATACACTGCAGGGGGTTTTCTGCTTCCTTGATTTACTGCAAAATAACTAAAAAGATAAAAGAAAAGCGCACTCCGTTGCGCCCTCCTTCACCCCCCACACTTTGATGTTTGTTAATCTCCAAAACAGATTCTTCTCCAGAGATCCCGGAATAGATTTGATAACAATCCGAGAAATAATTAGAAATCTTTTTTTTTTTTTTTGGCAGGAGCCTCCGACCGTCTCCGGCGGAATGTCAGGGTGACAGACGGGGTCTCTCACTTCTGGTTGCTTCTCAATGACATCCAAAGTTAGGAAATTAAGCGATATGAATAAAAGATTTCTCTCATTAGTCACACGGCTTCCTAATGTGTGACTCGGGCGGGTTTTGTGTGAACAGATTTCAAGTGTGTGCGCGGCGGCGGCGGCGGCGTTCAGCTGAAAAGGTTATTGCGGTGGAGACAAGAGGAGCTTCAAGTATGGACACTGCGATGGCACTGAGGAGTCAGGAGCTTTGATTTCCTGTAATCACCAAACAGATCAATGATTAAAGGACTTTGCGGGGGGAAAAAAAAAAGATCTTAATTGAGATTGAACCGCGGCTTGTGAGCGGCAACCGGTGTTTTGGCATCTCCGTAAAGCAAGAATAATAGAGCGAAACGCGCTGGCGTCTCCATCTAGACAGAAGATAAGAAGTGCCGTCACTTTGTTATATTAAGAGCAATTACTGCACTAAGCATAAAAAGCAGATCAGAGCCGTCAGCCTCCTTTGAGCGCACATCCAAGTCTCCGTCATCTGGAAATGTGACGATCGGCCTGAGCATGGCCCAAGCGTGACCAGAGTATGGCCCGAGTGTGGCCCTCACAATCCTCGTGGTGCGTGGAGAAGAAAGAATGTGACTCTCGGCCCGAGCGTGGCCCTCACAATCCTCGTGGTGCACGGAGAAGAAAGAATGTGACTCTCGGCCCGAGCGTGGCCCTCACAATCCTCGTGGTGTGCGGAGAAGAAAGAATGTGACTCGTGGCCCGAGTGTGGCCCTTACAATCCTCGTGGTGCACGAAGAAGAAAGAATATGACTCTCGGCCCGAGTATGGCCCGAGCGTGGCCCTCACAATCCTCGTGGTGCGCGGAGAAGAAAGAATGTGACTCTCGGCCCGAGCATGGCCTGAGCGTAGCCCTCACAATCCTCGTGGTGCGCGGAGAAGAAAGAATATGACTCTCGGCCCGAGTATGGCCCGAGCGTGGCCCTCACAATCCTCGTGGTGCGCGGAGAAGAAAGAATGTGACTCTCGGCCCAAGTATGGCCCGAGCGTGGCCCTCACAATCCTCGTGGTGCGCGGAGAAGAAAGAATGTGACTCTCGGCCCGAGCGTGGCCCAAGCGTGGCCCTCACAATCCTCGTGGTGCACGGAGAAGAAAGAATATGACTCTCGGCCCGAGTATGGCCCGAGCGTGGCCCTCACAATCCTCGTGGTGCACGGAGAAGAAAGAATATGACTCTCGGCCTGAGTATGGCCCGAGCGTGGCCCTCACAATCCTCGTGGTGCGCGGAGAAGAAAGAATATGACTCTCGGCCTGAGTATGGCCCGAGCGTGGCCCTCACAATCCTCGTGGTGCGCGGAGAAAAAAGAATGTGACTCTCGGCCCGAGCGTGGCCTGAGCGTAGCCCTCACAATCCTCGTGGTGCGCGGAGAAGAAAGAATATGACTCTCGGCCCAAGTATGGCCCGAGCGTGGCCCTCACAATCCTCGTGGTGCGCGGAGAAGAAAGAATATGACTCTCGGCCCAAGTATGGCCCGAGCGTGGCCCTCACAATCCTCGTGGTGCGCGGAGAAGAAAGAATGTGACTCTCGGCCCAAGCGTGGCCCAAGCGTGACCCGAGCGTGGCCCTCACAATCCTCGTGGTGCGCGGAGAAGAAAGAATATGACTCTCGGCCCGAGTATGGCCCGAGCGTGGCCCTCACAATCCTCGTGGTGTGCGGAGAAGAAAGAATGTGACTCTCGGCCCGAGCGTGGCCCGAGCGTAGCCCTCACAATCCTCGTGGTGCACGGAGAAGAAAGAATATGACTCTCGGCCCGAGTATGGCCCGAGCGTGACCCTCACAATCCTCGTGGTGCGCGGAGAAGAAAGGAGTACTAAACTGCGGTCTTTTTTTGCGGTAAAAATGTTAAGAGGGTGGAATTGGGCTTTTGGTTCAAGCTGTGGAATTTCGCTTCCTTTTTATCTCCAGGAATCAAAGGGGAAGCCGGGAATTCAGTGTCGTGATAAAAGACGTTCAAATATTTGCTGGTGAAAGGAAATGAGGTCCCTTGTTTCACAGACGCCGTACTTCAAACAGAGCCGAGTCTATTAGGAGAGGTTTGTGTATTAGGACAAGCTCCTCAGGAGCTTGAGTGGCACTTCCTTCCCCCCCCCCGCAATCCCTGGCGTCTAATGACTCAACACGCGTTTGCGGAGCTAGGATCGCGCAGGTGCCCGGGGTACTCACAAGACTGACAGCAGCTACAATGACAGGAAAAAAAAAAAAAAAATCAAAGAGACGGGGAAGAGAAAAAGTCAAATGGAAGTTTTTGTAATGTCATTTTATCCTGCGGTGAACCCTGCGAGGTGTTTACTCCAGACGGCGGCCGTGTACTGCTGCGTATGTCAGGGCAATAAAATACTCCGTACATCACTCCGGTACAGGAACACCATGAACAAGATCCTTCAAATATGCTGCAAGTCCAGAAAAAAAAATACCCATCGATGTGCCAGAACAGGGGTCTCCAAACCTTCTAAGCAAAGGGCCAGTTTACTGTTTTCAGGCTTTAGAGGGGTCGGACTGTGGCCAGCGGGATTAGAAAATGCCCCAACATCAGTGCCCCATCATTGGTTTTAATGGAAGAAATAGTGCCAAATTGTCTTCCTGATTCTGCTCCCGGCCAATCAGGAAGCGGGTCCTGTAACCTGATTGGCCAAGAGGAGAAGCGATCGTATTGGCCGCCGAGGGAAGGAGGAGGGAAGCCACCGAGGACAAGCCAGTTTGAAGCCGGAGACGCAAGGTGAAGCCGCCAAGGAGGAGGAGATGCAGGGTGAAGCCGCCAAGGAGGAGATGCAGGGTGAAGCCGCCAAGGAGGAGGAGACGCAGGGTGAAGCCGCCAAGGAGGAGGAGACACAGGGTGAAGCCGCCAAGGAGGAGGAGACACAGGGTGAAGCCGCCAAGGAGGAGGAGACACAGGGTGAAGCCGCCAAGGAGGGGGAGATGCAGTGTGAAGCCGCCAAGGAGGAGGAGACGCAGGGTGAAGCCGCCAAGAAGGAGGAGACGCAGGGTGAAGCCGCCAAGGAGGAGACGCAGGATGAAGCCACCAAGGAGGAGGAGATGCAGTGTGAAGCCGCCAAGGAGGAGGAGACGCAGGGTGAAGCCGCCAAGGGGGAGGAGACGCAGGGTGAAGCCGCCAAGGAGGAGGAGACGCAGGGTGAAGCCGCCAAGGAGGAGGAGACGCAGGGTGAAGCCGCCAAGGAGGGGACGCAGGGTGAAGCCGCCAAGGAGGAGGAAATGCAGGGTGAAGCCGCCAATGAGGAGGTGACACAGGAAGGAGCCGAAGCTGTTAGATGGGGTAGGTGTGGGGCTGGTTTAGGGACAGACAAGCAACCGACAGACGGACCGGGAGTGGCGACGAGTGTTTTGTTTGCCGCCCCCCCCAAATATACAGCACCAGCCGCCAATGACCAGATCTCTCATTTACCTTTAAAAGCAAAAAGCAAAAAAAACCTGTCTATCTGCTCGAGAACTGGAAGTGACGTCGGAGGTCGCTCCGGTCCTCCAAGAGCATAGAGGCGAGTGGGGGCCATTGTGCCCTCCCTTGACTTCCTGTCCATTTAGCAAATGGGTCAAATCATTTCCGGGTTTATCTACGGCTTTGGTAAATGAGGAAACGACCGGAAAGCGATGGGGGGGGGCACCTTTCCCGCCAACTCTAAAAGGATCACTTTTAACAGATGTCGAATCACCCACACAAATAGCTGATATTGGGTTATAGCAGCTAGCTGCCGCCATAACCCCATTATCAAACATCAAATTAATCACGTATATATACTGCGGCCAGTCTGGAATTGGCTGGAGACAGCTCACCCTGAACATTGGCTACATTTGTTTGCTAATTCCCACTAACATTCTCTAGAATTGTTACATTGTATCTCGTTGTGCTCCTCAGCTCCAACTCATGGTATTTTACTACTCTGCTTCTCCTGCAAATCTTGAATGACGTTCTGTGGAACGAAACACGTAAGGGCGGGGTCAAGCGGTGAAGTAATTACGCCTGTTAAGACGCTTGGCTTTTTAATTTTGTTAATGCTTGGCTATTTTTTTTCTTTAAAGCATGTATAATCTCGATTTTAATTAAACGTTTAGAAAATTGCTACACTACAGTGGGGAAAATGCTGATTGGCTCCCTCGCAGTTTTGCCCACTTACAAAGAAATTAAGGGTCTATAATTTTTATCATAGGTGTATTTTATATGATAGAGACAGAATATCAACCAAAAATCCAGAAAAATCACATGATACAAATGTTATAAATGGAATTGCAGTTCAGTGAGTAAAATAAGTATTTGATCCCCAAACAAAACATGACTTAGTAGTTGGTGGAGAAACCCTTGTTGGCGATCACAGAGGTCAGACGTTACTTGTAGTTGGTGATCAGGTTTGCACACATCTCAGGAGGGACTTTGGTCCACTCTTCTTTACAGATCTTCTCTAAATCTTTAAGGTTTCTTGGCTGTCACTTGGCAACTCGAAGTTTCAGCTCCCCCCATAAATTATCTATAGGATTAAGGTCTGGAGACTGGCTAGGCCACTCCATGACCTTAATGTGCTTCTTCTTGAGCCACTTCTTTGTTGCCTTGGCGGTATGTTTTGGATCATTTTCATGCTGGAAGACCCATCCACAACCCATCTTCAGTGTTCTGGCTGAGAGAAGAAGGTTCTCATCCAAGATTTTACAATACATGGCCCCTTAATGCGGCAAAGTCGGCCTGTACCTTTAGCAGAGAAACAGCCCCAAAGCCTCATGTTTCCACCTCCGTGTGACTGTAGGGATGATGTGTGACTGTAGGGATGGTGTTCTTAGGGTCATTGTCAGCATTTTTCTTCCTCCAAACACAGCGCGTCGAGTTAATGCAAAAGAGCTCAATTTTGGTCTCATCTGACCCCAGCACTTTCTCCCAATCCTTCTCTGAATCATTTAGATGTTCACTGGCAAACTTCAGACGTTCCTGTACATGTGTCTTCCTGAGGAGGGGGACCTTGCGGGCGCTGCAGGATTTCAATCCATGGCGGCGTATTGTGTTACCAATGGTTTGTTTGGTGACTGTGGTCCTAACTGCCTTGAGATCATTCACAAGCTCCTCCCGTGTAGTTCTGGGCTGATCCCTCACTTTTCTCATGACCATCCTCACCCCCATGAGGTGAAATCTTCCATGGAGCTCCTCAGACCGAGGGCGATTGATGTTTTTTTTTGTATTTCTTCCATTTGCGAATAATCGCTCCAACAGTTGTCTCCTCACTAAGCTTCTAGCTGATGGTCTTGTAGCCCAATCCAGCCTTGTGCAGGTCTACAATCTTCTCCCTGATGTCCTCTGACAGCTCTTTGGTCTTGCCCATGATGGTGAGGATTGAATGGAAGAAAGAGATTCTGTGGACAGGTGTCTTTTATACACATAACGAGTTGTCGTTAGGAGAACCTTCTTCCATTGAGGGGACTAATCTGTGTACCACATGAGCACCTACTGTAGCCAGTCTGTGGGGGGTAGAATTATTGTTGGTTGGTAGGGGGGCAAATACTTATTTTACTCGCTGAACTGCAACTCCATTTATAACATTTGTATTGTGTGATTTTTCTGTATTTTTGGTTGATATTCTGTCTCTATCAAATAAAATACACCTATGGTAAAAATTATAGACCCTTCATTACTTTGTAAGGGGGCAAAACTTACCCAATCTGTGGGGGAGTCCACCCAGTTCAACCAAGAGAGCCACTGAATGATCCCTTTTCATTGGTTACATAGGAACGCCTACAGACTGGATGGAATACCGGCTTATTTCTATACACACGTTCGGATATAATGTCATTACTCCAAGGCCATCTGTCCTATCATTCCTGATATACACTTTAATAATACATAACGTTCGATGAACATTGTCACCTGTGTATGACTACCTTCACCTCCCCATCGTCATGGAATCATTCCATCCTTATAAAGTTCTGCAGAAAACAAGTTTAAACCCTGAGTAATGCCAAGGATCAAAAGAAGATTCATAAACGCCACTAGGAGTGTTCATAAATAAAATAGTCAAGGTCAGGTACAGTAAGATTAGTCAGCGTGCGTGCTCCGTGCGTCCGTACAAAATGAGCCCAGACTCTGCCAAATGTTATTTTCACAGCTCGTGCTCCACTTCTCCGCCGCACTCACTCCTCACTCCTCCCACACCCACGGCTTGGAGGGCCCACTCCATCTGTCTGTGTTTGCTGCCTTAATCCCTCTCTCTGGGATCGTGGCAGACGGGCTTCAAAGCTGAACTGTAAAACGCTGTGGCCTTTGTGCGCAATTGTTGGCAGCGGTTAACACATGGCTGATAATGCATCCATTCCGATGCATGGTGTCAATGTGTGAGTAATCGCTCTTACATATGGGACAGGCGGGCGATGGCAGAGGGCATCCTATATTTTGTAAATATTTTTATTATGAACAAAAACTTCAACGGTGTGAGTTGGTGAGAGGGCATCTGCCGGAGGTACTGGGATCATCCAAAGGTGGTCAGCATGGAACTCTACAAACTAGCTGCATCCTCAACACTGATGAGGGTACGTGTCATTTATTTCCCTCAAGGCCACTTTTATGGTGCTTTCCTAGGCCACATATCTTCACAGGTCCCGAAAAAGACAGATAAGTCCATTGTGATTGTAGATGTACTCAGCCAGCATACCAAAGACCCGACTTATCACTGGGATTGTCACTAGGATTTGTCTGAGGTCGGTCTGCAAATAGTTTTGAGATCCTTGTTCAAAGTTTAGAAACTTTGCAGTGAACCCCATTAAAGGGGGGCAATTCTTGTTATTCAGTTCAGACATACTGTAGGAAGACAAGCACTGCCGTAGGGGACATGTACAAATGCCAAAACTGAAGAAAATCCCACAATATCTCACAATACAACTACTCTCTTGTTTGTCGCCTACCTTGACCCATGCCTGGACCTGTTTATTCTCGCTTGCTGCCCACCTCGACCCCTGCCAGTGCCTGAACCTGATTATTTTCCTGTGTACCACCTGCCTTGACCCATGCATGGAACTGATTATTCTCTTGGGTACTCCTTGCCTCAACCTCTGCCTGGACTTGACTATTCTCTTGTGTACCACCTTCCTTGACCCCTGCATAGACCTGACTATTCTCTTGTGTACCCCATGCCTCGACCCCTGCCTGGACCCAACTACTCTCTTGTATGCTGCATGCCTCAAACCCTGCCTAGACCTGGCTATTCACTTGTGTACTGCTTGCCTCGACCCCTGCCTGGACCCAAATATTCTTTTGTTTGCTCTCCACCTCGACCCTTGACTGGACCTGACTATTTTCTTGTGTACCCCTGCCTCGACCCCTACATGGACCTGATTATTCTCATGTGTACTGCCTGCCTGGACCCCTGCCTGGACCTGACTATTCACTTGTATACCCCCTGTCTCGACCCCTACATTGACCTTGTTATTCTCATGTGTGCCGCCTGCCTCGACCCCTGCCTGGACCTGACTATTCTCTTGTGTACCCCTTCCTGCCTGGACGCCTCAACCCCTGCCTGGACCTGAAAATTCTTTTGTTTGCTCTCCACCTCGACCCCTGCCTGGACCTGATTATTCTCATGTGTACCGCCTGCCTGGACCCCTACATGGACTTGATTATTCTCATTTGTGCCGCCTTCCTGGACCCCTGCCTGGACCTGACTATTCTCTTGTGTACCCCCTCCTGCCTGGACGCCTCAACCCCTGCCTGGACCTGAATATTCTTTTGTTTTCTCTCCACCTCGACCCCTGCCTGGACCTGATTATTCTCATGTGTACCGCCTGCCTGGACCCCTACATGAACTTGATTATTCTCATGTGTACCGCCTTCCTGGACCCCTGCCTGGACCTGACTATTCTCTTGCGTACCCCTTGCCTCGACCCCTGCCTGGACCCAACTACTCTCATGTATGCTGCATGCCTCAACCCCTGTCTAGACCTGGCTATTTGCTTGTGTACTGCCTGCCTCAACCCCCTGCCTGGAGCCGAATATTCTTTTGTTTGCTCTCCACCTTGACCCCTGCCTGGACCTGGCTATTCGCTTGTGTACTGCCTACCTCGACCCCCTGCCTGGACCTGAATATTCTTTTGTTTGCTCTCCACCTCGACCCTTGCGTGAACCTGACTTTTCTCTTGTGTACCCCTGCCTCGACCCCTACATGGACCTGATTATTCTCATGTTTGCCGCCTGCCTTGACCCCTGCCTGGACGTGACTATTCTCTTGTGTACCCCCTGCCTTGACCTGCTTATTCTCCTGTATACCCCCTGCCTCCAACACTGCCAGGACCTGACTATTCTCTTGTGTACTGCCTGCCTTGACCCCTGCATGGACCTGATTATTCTCATGTGTACCCCCTGCCTTGACCCTTGCCTAGACCTGACTATTCTTCTGTGTACCCCCTGCCTCAATGCCTGCCTTGAACTGACTATGCTCTTGCCAATCCCCTACAGTCTCCACACCGAAGCCTTCCTTGTCCCTGATCACCCTTGGTGACTTGATCCTTAGGACCACAACCTGGTACCAGGTTTCCGAGAAACCCATCTCCACCATCAGCAGCTCTGGTGAAAACGGACTGATGCTTAGACCCCAAAGCCAGAGGTGAGCCCACATCACCCTCTGGGAGGGAGGTAATCATAACACTTTGCTTGTTTGCATGTACCCTTGGGTCGGCAAGGTGCACCCAAATCACCATGAGGGATTAAACCACCATATATGTGCCTTCAGTTGGCTTTGGAAAAACCAATATAAGATTCTAGGTCTGACTGCAGACTGAAGAAAAAAAAGGCATAGATGTGTAGACCTGACGCGTGTGGGGGGGGGGGGAGGGGGGCTGCAGCAACAATCGAGAGGCAGCTGCCAAGATACAGTATAAACGTGCAAACTGCCAGCTCTTTAGACATGAATCTGTAGAAGAGGCTTTATTTTGGGTAGCGTGACCGTAGTTTCAAAGGCCTTCTACACTATGCATATATAGGAAGAAAGTGATCTTTTATATTCTCTCTCCCCTACTGTGTTCCCGCAGACAAGAAGTGGCGCCCCACGCACATTGCCATCACTTTACTATCACATACCGGGAGTGGGGTCACCACAGTGTCATTCCGCTCTTCTTTATTTTTCCCGGCTTCCTCTTTGTGTTTTCATATCTTTTGCTCAGTTGGGCGACCAAAATAGTTCCACCTTTAACTTCAAATCTGCTGGTCTGGCAGCTTTGCTGCGTATTCAGTCTGCACAAAGACCAAGCCTTTGCTGGCTAACATACACTATATTGCCAAAAATATTGGGACGCCTGCCTTTACACACACATGAACTTTAATGACATCCTAGTCTTAGTCCGTAGGGTTCAATATTGAGTTGGCTTCGCCCTTTGCAGCTATAACAGCTTCACCTCTTCTGGGAAGGCCGTCCACAAGGTTTAGGAGTGTGTCTATGGGAATGTTTGACCATTCTTCCAGAAGAGCCTTGCTTTGTGCAGTGGTCTAAATCATTTGGTGGAGGGGGGATTATGGTGTGGGGTTTCTTTTCAGGGGTTGGGCTTGCCCCCTTAGTTCCAGTGAAGGAAACTCTTAAGGCGTCAGCACACCAAGACATTTTGGTTCAATATTGAGTTGGCTCCACCCTTTGCAGCTATAACAGCTTCAACTCTTCTGGGAAGGCCGTCCACAAGGTTTAGGAGGGTGTCTATGGGAATGTTTGACCATTCTTCCAGAAGAGCATTTGTGAGGACTAGAATGATGTTGGACGAGAAGGCCTGGCTCGCAGTCTCCACTCTAATTCATCCCAAAGGTGTTGTATCGGGTTGAGGTCAGGACTCTGTGAAATCAAGTTCCTCCACCCCCAAACTCGCTCCTCCATGTCTTTATGGACCTTGCTTTGTGCACTGGTGGGCAGTCATGTTGGAACAGGAAGGGGCCGTCCCCAAACTGTTCCCACAAAGTTCGGAGCATGAAATTGTCCAAAATGTCTTGGTATGTCTTGGACGTCTTAAGAGTTCCCTTCACTGGAACTAAGGGGCCAAGCCCAACCCCTGAAAAACAACCCCCCACCATAATCCCCCCCCCAAAACCATAATCCCCCCCCATACCATAATACCCCCTCCATCAAATGATAACATAATATTATAGATCTAGTGTATCTGTATGCAGATAATAAAGCCGGTTGGCAGTTTTGCCGGAGCAACAAAAATTTACGTAAGTAACCGTTGGCACTACCCATGTGCGTCCCTTCTGTGTTATTACAGTTTGAAATCATATGGGCCATGTTAAGACGTCCTCCCCGTCCCGCTGAGAAGATCCTCCCGGTGTCACATGGGGGGTAACTAGTTTTATATAGCAATTTAACACAATGCCAACTTCTGCTGACCTACAGAATATCCAGACATCACCTCTCTGGCCTCATTCTCCATGTCTCCATTCCAGGTCCTGCAGCACCATAACGCCTCATATTTCCAGCCTTGGATCCCATCAGCAGAAGGAACATTTCTAAGACGGCAACAAGCCACACGAAGAACTGACTGATATGGCAACAATTCTGCTATGAAATCTTGACTCACATTGCGATGCATGAGGCATACTAAGCAGGAGCCCATAGAAAGCCCCCATAGAAACGGCCGCTATTTATGACTCGTTCTACTCCGCAACCTTTAAGTGAGAAATATTAAATATAAGAAGCCGTGTGCACCAACCCAGAGACGTTCTGCAGCTGAGACGGATTACCTGCACCGGCATCAACGAGGGGGGGAGGGGATTTCCAATATGAGGCTTACTACCTCCAAACTCCATCTTTGACCAGAGCTGTCCTAATAGCATCATGGGCCCCTGGGCAGAGTAACGCACCGGGGCCCCTACCAGCCTGCCCTAATTTACACACCTACCCTCAAGAATTAGAGTATAAAGAGTTGATGGAATTAAAGATATATTTATTAGAACTTTCAATGAAATCGAGTTTAACCACTTGAAGACCAGACACCTTTTCTGGAATTGTTTTGTTTAAAAGTTTAATTCTGTGTTTTTTTGCTAGAAAATTATTTAGACTTATTATTATTTAGATTTATTAGCGAAGACCCTAGAGAATAAAATGGCAATCGTTGCAATTTTTTTTGGAAAAAGATACACTTTAACCACTTACGCACCGCCGCACGCCGATATACGTCCTAGCTTTGAAGAGGAATATCGTTATTATAGCAGCTAACCCCGGTATCCTCTTCTTCGGCCGGCGGTCCGCTTCCCGATAAGAGTGGTCTCTGCGGCAGATTCGCCACGAGATCACTTTTATCGGCGGCGGGAGAGGGCCCCCCCACCCACCCCCCCGCCGTGCTCCGGTGCCCTCCGTCGCTTACCGGAGCCGTCGGAGGCGATCGGATGTTGTCCCTTGCTGGGTATGGAGACGAGTGAGGGGAATATGAGATCAGAGGTCTTTTTGACCCCCCAGATTTGCTTCTTTTTCTATTATTCTATTCTAATAGGAATAAAAGTGACACAATTTTTTTTTAAAAGAACCCTGTAAACAAAAAATAAAAGGTAAAAGAAATAAGAAAAAAAAAAAAATTAAATGCGCCCCGTCCCGCCGAGCTCGTGTCCCGAAGTGAACACATACGTGAGTAGCGCCCACATATTAAAACGGTGTTCAAACCACACAATGAGGTATCGCTGCGATCGGTAGAGCGAGAGCAATAATTCTGGCCCTAGTCCTCCTCTATAACTCAAAACATGCAACCTGTAGAATTTTTTTAACGTCGCCTATGTAGATTTTTACGGGTAAAAATTTGTCGCCATTCCACGGGCGAAATTTTGAAGTGTGACATGTTGGGTATCAATTTACTCGGCGTAACAATATCTTTTACAATATAAAAAACAAATTGGGCTAACTTTACTGTTGTCTTATTTTTTAATTAAAAAAAGTGTATTTTTTCCAAATACGGTGTGACAGAAAGTATTGCAACGACCGACATTTTATTCTCTAGGGTGTTAGAAAAAATATATATAATGTTTGGGGGTTTTAAGTAATTTTCAAGCAAAAAAACCTGTTTTTAACTTGTAAACAACAAATCTCAAAAAGAGCCTCGGTCCTTAAGTGGTTAATGAATTAAAAAAAACAAAAAAAAAAAACACAATAGTTACCCCAATTTTTTTTGTGTAATGTGAAAAACGATGTTGCGCTGAGTAAATAAATATCTAACGTGTCACGCTTTAAAATTGCGCGCGCTCATGGAATGGTGACAAATGACGGTACTTAAAAAAATTTCCATAGGCAACGAATTTAAAATTTTTAACAGGTTACCTGTTTAGAGTTACAGAAGAGGTCTAGTACTAGAATTATTGCTCTCGCTCTAACGATCGCGGCGATACCTCACATGTGTGGTTTGACCACTGTTTACATTTGCTTGAGAAACTTATGCATTCGCTTTTCGGGCCTGAGCACGGAGGGCTGGGGCGCGTTACATTTTTTTTATTATTATTTCTTTTACTTTTTATTTTTTATTTTTATATTGTCCCTTTATTTTTTATTTTTTGATCACTTTTGATCCTATTACAAGGAGTGTAAACATCCCTGTGTAATAGAAATAAGCATGACAGGTCTTCTTTATTGAGAAATTTGGGGTCAAAAAGATCTCAAATCTCTCATTTAACTTTAAAAGCAAACGAAAAAGAAAAACATTTTTTTTTCTTAACTGGTGCTTTAAAAAAAATGTTACTATGGCCCGGGAACCACAAGTAACTTCAGGCGTTGCTCTGGTCCTCCAAGGAGGAGATGAGTGGCGGCCATCTTGGCCTCACTTTTCTCCATACCCAACTTACGGTCGCGTCAGATCCATGGTTTGTTTAGTGTGCTGCTCAATCAGTAGGGGGAGTGGTGTGGGATGGAGCTTGTCCCAGCTCCTGTAGTCACTGGAAGGAAGAGAGGAAAGATCCCTGGTGACGCACATCCACGGGGTCCTATGGTGGTATGAGAGAGACAACCCCAGCCTGGACTCCCGCCAGGTCATGTCTCCAACGCGTTTCACTCCGCCCCCCGGAGCTTAGTCATGGGGATAATCCCCATGCGAAACGTGTTAGGGACGTGGCCTGGTGGGAGCTCAGTCTGAGGTTGTCTCTCTCATACCCAGTGGCGGCCCAGCCATAGAGGGCGCATGGGCGCCGCCTCCCCTATCCATGCATTCGGCCCCCTGATCTACATATCAGTGGAGCCGCACCATGGATTCAGTGTTGGGGGGGTTTGAAGCACCTGATTAGAGCCAGAAGCTCTAATAGGCTTCAAAAAAGGGTGGCCTCAGAGCGCAGAGCATTGCGCCAGGAGCCCACCCAGTTGTGGGACGATAGAGAATGAGTTTTTCGCTATTTTCACACTAAAGTTCCTCCCCACCAATCAGGAGGCAGATCGTGAAACCAGTTTCCTGATTGGCCAAAGCGTCAGTCGATCCTATTGGATGCCTGGCTCTTTGGCGGAAGAGGAGACATGCGGCGGAGGAAGCTTGAGGAGCGGACACCGGAGCCGCCGGACACCGCAGCCCCTGACACGAGCGCGCGCACATGGGGGGCGGGTGCGCTGTCTCAGTGCCGTGCCGCCAGGGGGGAGGTTTTTGTTTGCAGCCCCCCAAAAGAAGAACCCACCAGCTGCCACTACTCATACCACCATGGGACTCCGTGGACGTGCGGCACCAGGTATCTTTCCATCACATCGCCCCCCCTGGCTCCACTGATCTGTTAGTTAAGCCCAGGAATGACCGGGAAGAAGGTGCCCCCCGCCCCGCTGCTTCCTCCTCGTTCCCAGGCCTACCTAACAGATCGGTGGAGCTCGGGAGAGATCCGATGCTGCCACTTCTAATCCCGAGTCAGCTTGTGGGACCACTTTTATCTTACAGAGAATCGGCCATAGTAAAAAAAAATACCGGGGCTATGGCAGCCAGCTGCGTCCATCCCACCGGTATTCAACGTCAAAGTATTTTTACTATGGGCTGGTCATCAAGTAAGAAAATCCATACTGTAAATCAAAGACTGATCAACACAAAGGGCACAATACAGGGGGGGGGTTCAGAAGGGCAAAATACAGTTTAGGCTCCAGGATGCTGCCCCGGGACACAGCCACCCGGGCAAAGCTTAGTAAAAAGCGTGACTATCCCAGCAAATCCGGGACAGTTGGCAAGGATGATGTATTTCCAGCCCCTTCGCATTACTCTAAAGGATCTTGAAGTTTGTAAACTTTGTGAAGACCTCCACACATTGACTTCCCGGAATTCTGGGACACAGAGTCACTATGCCCTGTAGATATGTAGATTTGCTGCTGTGTCACGGGGGGGGGGTTATTGGGCCCCCAGACCCCCCCCCCCATGTGATTGAGTATAAGTGAGTAAAACACAATACAAGTTGTTGACAAATCCTTCATTAAAAAAATAAAAAAAATAAAAAACAATGTCCCCCCCCCCCCTGATGTAGACCCAACCTCAATCACGCCGCCCACCGAAACAAGGAACCCTCTGGTCTTGTGGAAGGAACCCCGCCCACTACCTGCTCCTCTGTCTGACATTTCCTAAATACCTAAGGGGCGGGGTTACCCATCTGGTGACCCCGCCCCTTGTGATGCCAACGACCCAGCATGCCTCGGTTGATGACGTCACAAGAAGGCGGGGCCACCCCCCCGAATTTGGAGTTTATTAGAAACCAAATACACAAAACAAAATTTCACGAATATCATCCAAATTACCAAAAATTCGTCTGAATTTATATTTGGACCGAAATGAATCGCTGATGTCTACTTCTCCAATATCTGTTTTTTGAGGCCATCATTGATCTGCTGGGTTAGAATGTTTTATATGAGTTCTTACCCTTTAAATTAATTGAATTATGAAGCAAACTGTCATCGCTCAGCATATATTCCAGACTTTATTGTCCCCCCAAAATAGGTTAGAAAGTGACACCCGGAGGATTGCTGCCACCAATCACCGCTCTGGAGATATTTTGACATTTGGGACCCTGGGTCTAATTTCATCTTTACATAAAGTGGATCCTCTTCCTCGACCTCACTGCGGCTGGAAATGGGTGACGAGGAGCCGGGGAGGGAAATCGATCGGGAAATGCTGACGTTGAATTTGAACAATTTATGGAAGTAAATCTAACAGAGAAGATTGAGAGCCGCACTCAGGAACCGCCACTGAATAGAAAGAATCCGCTGAAATCCGCGGATGGAAACTTTGTACTTCTTGAAGGATTTGTGTCATCATGTCATCCTTATCGGTGACACCTCATTGTACAAAGCACATCCGCTTCATTGAAATTCAAACACTCTCTTCCTATTCTTAGTTACATAGTAGGTGAGGTTAAAAAAAGACACAAGTCCATCAAGTCCAACCTATGTGTGTGATTATATGTCAGTATTTCATTATATATCCCTGTATGTTGCGGTCATTCAGGTGATTATCTAATAGTTTCTTGAAGCTATCGATGCTCCCCGCTGAGACCACCGCCTGTGGAAGGAAATTCCACATCCTTGCTGCTCTTACAGTAAAGAACCCTCTACGTAGTTTAAGGTTAAACCTCTTTTCTTCTAATTGTAATGAGTGGCCACGAGTCTTGTTATGTTCCCTTCCGGGAAAATGTTTCATCCCTATTGTGGGGTCACCAGTCCGGTATTTATATATTGAAATCATATCCCCTCTCAAGCGTCTCTTCTCCAGAGAGAATAAGTTCAGTGCTCACAACCTTTCCTCATAACTAATATCCTCCAGACCCTTTATTAGCTTTGTTGCCCTTCTTTGTAGTCGCTCCATTTCCAGTACATCCCTCCTGAGGACTGGTGCCCAGAACTGGACAGCATACTCCAGGTGCGGCCGGACCAGAGTCTTGTAGAGCGGGAGAATTATCGTTTTATCTCTGGATTTGATCCCCTTTTTAATGCCAATATTCTGTTTGCTTTGTTAGGAGCAGCTTGGCATTGCATGCCATTACTGAGCCTATCATCTAACAGATCTGCCTATCCCCCAATGATTATATAACAGCCCCGGCAAATACCAGAGTCTTCACACTGCCGGTATAATCCCGGTTGGCCTCCAAAGCTGAACTAGGGAAGGAAAGTCAAGTCATGACGCGTTTCGCCAACTTCTTTGGAGAGTTTGACTTTAATAAGTTTAAATGAATTTATTTTTTTCGGTGACAGATCTCCTTTAAATCAAAAATCCGGCGCTGATTGGGGGGAAGTGGGGGACATAATGTTCTGGGTGTCCCGGTGTCCGGTCCCCGTCTCCTCCGGTGCAGTACAAGGATTTCATTGCTCTCTTGTCAGCGAGAAGCTCTGTTAGCTGTTAATGGCTTGAATGGTTGAGTTAATGAGGTGCAGTTGATTGCATATTTGATATTCAGGAGACACATTCATTAGCTGTCTTACTGTATATTGCGGCTCGGATGGCTTCATTTGAATACAGAGGACGGCTGGGATTGGAGAAGACGAGGCCTGCGGAGGGCCTTCCTGTCATTGGGGACTTTTTCCGGCAGATTCAGAGTTGTTACCGATTAATAAAAAGCTAGTTAGTCTTTGGTATGAAGAGGAGAGACACAAAGACTCCGCAAACCGCTAAAGTCAAAGAAAGAATTAACGTCGAGGAGGGGGAGGGGGGGGGGTCTAAGCCGTCACTTTACAACACTTTCTTCTTTTTTACAATTATAGAACAATTATCTTTTTTTCTGTTATTAACCTTTATTATCATCCCCGTACAAGAGGTATATACTGTATATGGTTCCGGAACTCTCTTCATTTACTGAAATCCCCTCACACTGCTCACCCCCCCCCCCCCCCCCAGAGGAAGGACCGCCAACTACAACCACTGCATTCCCTGTACAACTACAACCCCCATCATGCCGAGCTTTATGTATGGTGAACACTGGTGTAAGGCAGGACTCTGATGAGGCCGCTGATGTAAGGGGATGGCATGCTGATTTAAGAGCGGACTTACTGATGTAAGAAGGGGGGGGGGGCACTAATGTAAAGCAGGACTCTGATGGGGGGCACTAATGTAAAGGAGGGGTTACTGATGTAAAGGAGGACTCTGATGGGGACACTGATGTAAAGGAGGGGGCACTGATGTAAAGGAGGACTCTGATGGGGACACTGATGTAAATAAGGACATTGATTGGGAGGAGGACTCTGATGGGGCACTGATGTAGGGGAGGGGGCACTAATGTAAGGCAGAACTCTAATGCGGCACTGATGTAGGGGAGGGGGCAGTAATGTAAGGCAGAACTCTGATGCGGCACTGATGTAGGGGAGGGGGCACTAATGTAAGGCAGGACTCTGATGGGGCACTGATGTAGGGGAGGGGGCAGTAATGTAAGGCAGGACTCTGATGGGGCACTGATGTAGGGGAGGGGGCAGTAATGTAAGGCAGGACTCTGATGGGGCACTGATGTAGGGGAGGGGGCAGTAATGTAAGGCAGGACTCTGATGGGGTACTGATGTAGGGGAGGGGGCACTAATGTAAGGCAGGACTCTGATGGGGCACTGATGTAGGGGAGGGGGCAGTAATGTAAGGCAGGACTCTGATGGGGGCACCGATGTAGGGGAGGGGGCAGTAATGTAAGGCAGGACTCTGATGGGGGCACCAATGTAGGGGAGGGGGCAGTAATGTAAGGCAGGTCTCTGATGGGGCACTGATGTAGGGGAGGGGGCAGTAATGTAAGGCAGGACTCTTATGGGGGCACCGATGTAGGGGAGGGGGCAGTAATGTAAGGCAGGACTCTGATGGGGGCACCGATGTAGGGGAGGGGGCACTAATGTAAGGCAGGACTCTGATGGGGGCACCAATGTAGGGGAGGGGGCAGTAATGTAAGGCAGGACTCTGATGGGGGCACTGATGTAGGGGAGGGGGCACTAATGTAAGGCAGGTCTCTGATGGGGCACTGATGTAGGGGAGGGGGCAGTAATGTAAGGCTGGACTCTGATGGGGCACCGATGTAGGGGAGGGGGCAGTAATGTAAGGCAGGACTCTGATGGGGACACTGATGTAGGGGAGGGGGCACTAATGTAAGGCAGGTCTCTGATGGGGCACTGATGTAGGGGAGGGGGCACTAATGTAAGGCAGGACTCTGATGGGGCACCGATGTAGGGGAGGGGGCAGTAATGTAAGGCAGGACTCTGATGGGGCACTGATGTAGGGGAGGGGGCACTAATGTAAGGCAGGACTCTGATGGGGGCACCGATGTAGGGGAGGGGGCAGTAATGTAAGGCAGGACTCTGATGGGGGCACTGATGTAGGGGAGGGGGCACTAATGTAAGGCAGGACTCTGATGGGGGCACAGATGTAGGGGAGGGGCCACTAATGTAAGGCAGGACTCTGATGGGGCACTGATGTAGGGGAGGGGGCACTAATGTAAGGCAGGACTCTGATGGGCACTGATGTAGGGGAGGGGCACTAATGTAAGGCAGGACTGAAATGAAGGGAGCGGCATGCTGATTTAAGAGTGGACTTACTGATGGAGACACTGATGTAAGGGGGGGGGGGCTTCTAAAGTTGAACTCTGATATAAGGGGAGACGGAGGCATTGATGTAAGCGGGGGGGGGGGGGGGGTGTTGAAATGAATGGTCTGGAACTCTTCAGAAATGTTAATGGATCCTTTTAATTTTAAAGCATTATAATGCTGATCTTTAGGACGTTAATTTTATGTTAGTTTTTTTTTTTTTTGCTTTTCTTTTTACTGATGATTTAAATCCCTATACAACAGATAAATAATAATAAATAAAACAATCATCTTCTTTTTACGGCTTCTAAAGAGAACGTGCAGCAGAAGTTTCTTCCTTTCTGATTCTCCGTCTCTTGATGAAGTGGGAGGAGTTCAGAAGATGAGACACGATGGAAACAATGTAACCCTTCCCTGCTGCCTCTGCATTGGATTGGATGGGATGGAAACTTGTAGCTGTTCTTCCCGGATGATGAAATGAGATGAAAATAAATAAAGAAAGAAAGAAATGCATCGGCTAACAAGTAGCGAAGTGTGTCACCGAGCCGAAGAATTTCCGTGTAAGATCGGTCTGAATGGAGGATGTATATGACGATGCCAGGGACTTATCAGTGATGTAATCAATCAATCAGTCAATAGTCAACAAGTATACTGTATGGGCCACTTTACAGCCGTATTTATATACTATATATATATATATATATATTGGTTTTTTTTTGCAGTCTTGTGCATTTATCTAGATACGTCTGGTACGGTGACAAATGTTGGGGACCTCTGTTGTAAATTATATTTATGGTCTGTCTTGTTTCTTTGTACTTGCTTCTTCTTCCTTATCAGAATGCCGGGTGGGAGCTGACAGAGACAGAGGACCTCCGCTCTGCATTGTATTTATTATCGGTCTTGTTGGCTTCTCCTTGTTCCACTAATATATATACTTGTATACTAATACTGTATATACTTAAAGTGGAACGAAACTCTCTCAATCCATCTTATCTCTGTGTAATCCTTAGAAATAGATAGGAAGGAAAATGATATTTACTTGTTTTATACTTTTTTTTTTGTTTGTTTTCCAGTTCCTTCAGTAGGCCAAGATGATGTCATACATCGGAGCAATGACGGGACAAGGTCATCCAGAGGCCGGGGCCAACATGTCAAACTGCCCCCCCACCAAGCAAAAATCCCCCCACAAAAACACTCAGAACTAACCTGAATGCTTATCCTACAAACATAACCCCCCTCCCCTCTTTCCAGCAAAAATTCCCCCCCCCCCCCCCCCAATTAAATCTTCCCTCTCAGCATAAATCTTTGCCCCCCCCCCATAAAAATCAAGAATGAAAAGGATAGTAAAGGCAGAAGGTTCATTCTATGCATTAGGATAAAAAGCCTTCTGTGTGCAGCTGCCCCCCCCCCCAATACTTACCTGAGCCCCCTCTCCATCCAGCGATGTCCACGAGTGTCTCAGCCATCCCAGATTCTCCTTCCTGATTGGCTGAGACACAGCAGTGGCACACCATTGGCTGCCACTGCTGTCAATCAAAGTCAGCTAGCCAATCAGGAGAGAGAGAGGGGGCGGGGCTCCATGTCTGAATGAACACAGGAAGCTGTGACTCGGCTCCGGTGCCCCCATAAGCAAGCTGCTTACTGTGGGGGGCACTCACCAGAGGGAGGGGGCCTGGAGAGCCAAAGAGGGACCCGAAAAGAGGAGGATCGGGGCTGCTCTGTGCAAATCCATTACAGAGAGGAGAGGAAGTATAACATGTTTTTAGAAAAAAACAAGACTTTACAATCTTTTTAAATCCTCTCCCCCTAAAATAGCCCCTCCTAGTACATATCTTCTTCCCCCACTTCAAATCCCCCCCCCCCTCTCAGCACAAAATTTTCCCCTAAATCACCACTCCTAGCATTCCCCCTCCCAAATTTCCCCTCCTCCTAGAACAATACTTATCCCCTGCCGCCCCCCAAATGCCCCCTTCCAACACAAATCCCCTCCCCCCCATCTCCTTGTGGCGCCACCCCACCTCACATGATACCACAGTGCCCAGGGCAGCCGGCCCCCCTACCCACCCCTTGTCCCGGACCTGCATCACACGAGTCTTCAGGAGGGGAGGAGGAGATTTCTCAGCTAAGCCACACCCTCCCGCTGCACGCCTGAGCTAAGAGCAGATGGACTCCAGGAAGTAAATGCAACATGAATCATCTGCTCTTTTCCAAGATGGCCACAGCTGAAAATGCAAAGGGGGGCGGGGTTTGACAGTGATTTCTAAACAAAATAAAGCATGGAGACACGGATGGATGGATGGATGGAGACATGGATGGATGGATGGGTGGATGGATGGGATGGAGACATGGATGGATGGATGGATTGATGGAAGGATGGAGACATGGATGGATGGAGACATGGATGGATGGATGGATGGAGACATGGGTGGAGACATGGATGGATGGATGGTATGGAGACATGGATGAATGGATGGATGGATGGATGGAGACATGGATGGATGGGGGAGTGGAAGGATGGATGAATAGAGACATGGATGGATGGATGGATGGATGGATGGATGGAGACATGGATGGATGGGATGGAGACATGGGTGGATGGAAACATGGATGGATAGATGGATGGATGGAGACATGGATGGATGAATGGATGAATGGATGGATGGATGGATGGATGGATGGATGGAGATATGGATGGATGGAGACATGGATGGATGGATGGAGACATGGATGGATGGATGGATGGAGACATGGATGGATGGATGGATGGATGGATGGAGACATGGATGGATGGATGGATGGAGACATGGATGGATGGATGGATGGATGGATGGATGGATGGATGGAGACATGGATGGATGGATGGATGGATGGATGGAGACATGGATGGATGGATGGATGGAGACATGGATGGATGGGATGGAGACATGGGTGGATGGAAACATGGATGGATGAATGGATAGATGGAGACATGGATGGATGGAGATATGGATGGATGGAGACATGGATGGATGAATGGATGGATGGAGACATGGATGGATGGAGATATGGATGGATGAATGGATGGATGGATGGAGACATGGATGGATGGATGGAGACATGGATGAATGGAGACATGGATGGATGGATGGAGATATGGATGGATGGAGACATGGATGGATGAATGGATGGATGGATGGATGGATGGAGACATAGATGAATGGAGACATGGATGGATGAATGGATGAATGGATGGATGGATGGATGGATGGATGGAGATATGGATGGATGGATGGAGACATGGATGGATGGATGGATGGATGGATGGATGGATGGAGACATGGATGGATGGAGACATGGATGGATGGATGGATGGATGGATGGATGGAGACATGGATGGATGGATGGATGGAGACATGGATGGATGGATGGATGGATGGATGGATGGAGACATGGATGGATGGATGGATGGATGGAGACATGGATGGATGGATGGATGGATGGAGACATGGATGGATGGATGGATGGATGGATGGATGGAGACATGGATGGATGGATGGATGGAGACATGGATGGATGGGATGGAGACATGGGTGGATGGAAACATGGATGGATGAATGGATGGATGGAGACATGGATGGATGGAGATATGGATGGATGGAGACATGGATGGATGAATGGATGGATGGATGGATGGAGACATGGATGGATGGAGACATGGATAGATGGATGGAGACATGGATGGATGGATGGATGGATGGATGGAGACATGGATGGATGGAGACATGGATGGATGGAGACATGGATGGATGGATGGATGGATGGATGCATTGACACATGGATAGAGACATGGATGGATGGATGGATGGAGACATGGATGGATGGAGACATGGATGGATGGATGGATGGATGGATGGAGACATGGATTGAGGGATGGATGGATGGAGACATGGATGGATGGATGGAGACATGGATGGATGGATGGATGGATGGATGGATGGATGGATGGATGGAGACATGGATGGATGGATGGGGAGAAAAAAAGCTAAGCAAGATAGCAAGATATAGAATCTTTACAAGAAGACATAAATAAAATTGCGGGGTTGGCAGTTATACGGCAGATGAGATTTAATAATGAAAAATGGAAAGTGATGCACTTTGGAGGTAAAAATATGAATTCATTTTACTGACTCGGAGGAGATCTTCTGGGGGAATCTCGGACGGAAGAGGCCCCGGGGGTCCTAGCAGATTGCAGGCTCAGCAATTGTAAGGTCTGATGTCTTTATTCAACCTTACCAGCTATGTAAGCTGTATACTGTCAGGGCCGCTGATAGGGCAGTAAGCCAGCCCTCCTGTTCTGGGACCGGGACCCATCAGTTCAGAAGGGGGGCCCAGGTATCTGCTGAGCGGGAGACTCCGCTGTACTTTCTTATTGCAGCCACCGCTCCTCTTCTGCCTCTCCCTGCAGCGCTGCCGGCTTCTCTTCCTCTTTCTCCCTCCAGTTGCACTGCAGGCTGATTGGTCCTAGCACATGTGACCCTTCCATCTGCTGTCCAGACCCCCCTGTGTGCCCCTTCCCCCCGCAGCACCTCCGGCTTCCCCCCTCTCCTCTCCCTCCGGAGGCTACTGCAGGCACAAAGGGAGTTGTTTCAGGATAGAAAGTGGGGGAAGGGGCCTGTAAATATGTCATTTACTGGCCGCTTCTTTTCCTGAATAAACACAGTGAGTGATTGGTACCAATTGATCCTGTATCTATTCATCACCAAAGCATAGTAAACTGCATTTACTATGCTTCAGTTTGTGAATGAACAGAAAGCTTGAGTGTTTCCTATTCATTAATCTGTGCTGCTGAGGCTGCAAAGAAAGGGACTGATAAACTCATGTCCTCAATCACTTTCAGCCAGGAAGGGGGGGGGGGCTGTCAGGTAGGCTGTTTGGGGCCCCTTGATTTCCAACAGCAGCCCTGTATACTGTACAAGTAAATTGTTGTTTTTTGGGGTTTTTTTGCACCTTTATTGTGCCCTTTCGCAGCACATACACAGTTACATAGTTAGGAAAGTTAGATGCAAAAGTGAGCCATCGCAACCTTAGTTCAGACAGTGACGTGCCTCCATCCCTAAAATTGGATGTTACCGGGCCTCATCCACAGTTGGGACAATCACTTCCAGGCAACCATCTCATTCCCCTACTGGAGCTTTCCAGACCACCATGTCATTCCCCTACTGGAGCTTTCCAGACCACCATGTCATTCCCCTACTGGAGCTTTCCAGACCTCCATGCCATTCCCCTACTGGAGCTTTCCAGACCATCATGTCATTCCCCTACTGGAGCTTTCCAGACCACCATGTCATTCCCCTACTGGAGCTTTCCAGACCACCATGTCATTCCCCTACTGGAGCTTTCCAGACCTCCATGCCATTCCCCTACTGGAGCTTTCCAGACCTCCATGCCATTCCCCTACTGGAGCTTTCCAGACCACCATGTCATTCCCCTACTGGAGCTTTCCAGACCACCATGCCGTTCCCCTACTGGAGCTTTCCAGACCACCATGCCGTTCCCCTACTGGAGCTTTCCAGACCACCATGCTGTTCCCCTACTGGAGCTTTCCAGACCACCATGCCGTTCCCCTACTGGAGCTTTCCAGACCACCATGCCGTTCCCTTACTGGAGCTTTCCAGACCACCATGCTGTTCCCCTACTGGAGCTTTCCAGACCACCATGTCGTTCCCCTACTGGAGCTTTCCAGACCACCATGTCATTCCCCTACTGGAGCTTTCCAGACCACCATGCCATTCCCCTACTGGAGCTTTCCAGACCACCATGCCATTCCCCTACTAGAGCTTTCCAGACCACCGTGCTGTTCCCCTACTGGAGCTTTCCAGACCACCATGCCGTTCCCTTCCTGGAGCTTTCCAGACCACCATGCCGTTCCCCTACTGGAGCTTTCCAGACCACCATGCCGTTCCCCTACTGGAGCTTTCCAGACCACCATGCCAGTATTTAATCACCACTGAAGGGTTTTTATTTTTTGCTAAACAAACAAAAAAAACAGAAATTAAAAAAAAAAAAAAAAGTTTCATAGTTTGTTATAAAATTTTGCAAATGGGTAATTTTTCTCCTTCATTGATATTCGCTGATGAGGCTGCACTGATGGGCACTGATGGGCACTGATTGGGAGCACTGATGGGCACTGATGAGGCTGCACTGATGGGCACTGACAAGAAGGCACTGGTGGGCCCTGATGGGTGGCACTGATGGGTGGCACTGATGGGCACTGATAGATGTCACTGATGGGCACTGGTAGGTGGCACTGATGGGCACTGGTAGGTGGCACTGATGGGCACTGGTAGGTGGTATTGATAGGCAGCACTGGTGATGAGGCACTGATTGTTGACATTTATAGGTGGCACTGTGAGCACTGATAGGTGACACTGTGGGCACTGATGGGTGGTACAGTGGGCACTGGTAGGTGGCACTATTGTGCACAGGTAGGTGGCACAGGTGGGCACAGAATCCTCTGCAGAGGCTCTCCACGATCGGGACTGATGTCCCTCTCACAGCTGCCGGTGATCGGCTTTTTGGTAGCGTAAGGAGAAAAAATAACCGATTACCGGCTCTGTTTACATCACATGATCAGCTGTCATTGGCTGACAGGGGGCGCGCAGGCCGCTCGATCACGGGAGAACGTCAATGGACGTCCTCTCGGCAAAGCAGATTCGCGCTGTAGCCGTCTCTCAGCTATAGCGCGGACGGGAAGAGGTTAATCATGTCCATTGATTGATTGGTTTGCATTAAATCTATTATTACAATTATCATGTTAATCATTTTCTTATAATTATATTTAAAATGATACATTACCTATTCATATATTCATTCTGCCTACAAATATCACGGACCCCCCTTAGGGAATTATGACACAAAATAAATGACATTTACTAAAAATAATTCTCAGCTCTACATACAGATTTCTACCAATCACATTGAGATGCCTCCTGTAAAGTCCCATCTTCCCTCCCCATACTTTGTTACATAGTCGGGTCCATGTAATCCACGTACGTGCGGACGCGCCCGGAATCCGCCACCTAAAGCGATCTTGAAGGAAATCTTTACATGGTACAATATCTCCACATTCGTCAATAATAGAAAAAAAAACACAAACATTTAAAGCCATTTTCTATCATTCTATAAATTTCAGACCGCGTTTCCTTCCCACGATAAGTGCGCCAAAGCTATGACAAGGCAGCCAATGGGGAATCAGGAATGGAAAGGCCACACTTCGCCGACAAGCGCTTTTGTAATGAAGAGCCGAGTCGTCTTTGATTTCCAGGTAAACGTTTGTGAAAAGAAATATCAATCCGGGAATAGGAGTGGGTTCCCTCCACCTGCCGAGGAGCGGCGGATCTTCACTCGGCGTATCTCGCCAGCCAGACAAAAACATGGCAGGACCCAATTCCAACAAGAAAGCCGGAGATTTACATGTGTTGTATTTATTTGTAATGCATTTCAGCGTCTCGGAGCCTCAAGAATGCGATTATTGTGCAGGAGGAGAGCCGCGTTATCAGAAGGTGCCATCCTCTGCTGTATGGAGCGCGGCGGCGGCGGCGGGGGGGGGGGTTCAAACGCCCATTTTGAAGCACAGACCCCTGTTTGTGCGATAGGAAACAAAGTGCGGAGCCGCTATGTCTGTGTGTTTTATTAATGGTGAGTATTATTACCGCCGATAATGAGAGTGCTGAGCCACGGCGCCGATAACACGAGCGCCAGAGAAAAGACGAGTTAGCAGATGAAAAAGGACGATTGTTCGCAATTCAATATGAAAAAAAAAACGTAATTCTACATCACCTCTGATTGTGATAATTCCTCGCCCTATCTGCGGCAAAGCGCACCTCCATTATATAGAACTCCGCCTCCAAATCCATCGAAATGAACATTAAGGAAGCTCCGCCTCCACAGATCGGCTCTGTGCAATTTCCCCATCGACGTGTACAACGCCGCCCCCAGAGTCTATCACCCCAAAAAGACAAACGTCACTGCTGCTCCATCTACTGTAATGGACAGTGGCGGCTGGTGCTCAATTTTCTTGGGGGGGGGGGCGGCCCATGCCCACCACGCAGCCAGCCCCCCCAAGTCAGTCAAGCCATCTCCCACATATACCCATCCCTATCCAGGTCATGGCTTCGACTGCTCCCCCCCCGTGTCTCCTCCAGAGTCCCAGCGGTCGCTTCTCCTCCCAGCCAATCAGGAATTTGGACTCGCGGCCAACCAGGTCTTAGGGCTCTCGGCCAATCGGGTCTCAGAACCCGCTTCCTGATTGGCCTGGAAAGAGAAGCAGTAAAATATTAGCGAATATTAATTCCCTAATGTCACACAACTAGGTGGGCTCGGGAAGCAATGCTCTACGCCCCAAGCCCACCCTTTTTTTGAAGCCTCTGGCTCTAATCATGTGCTTCAAAAACAAAAAAAGAAAACCCCATTGAAATACATGCATCCGGCAGATTAGGGGGCCTGGCAATGGATGAAGAGGGCGGCGCCTCTGCGCCCTGTATGAGCGGCCATCACTGGTAAATGAGTTCACTTCACAACCTAAAAAGTACATCTAAATTTAAACACTTTGTCAGGGAATGCCTACTAGACGATTGTCTGGCAGAAAAATATGCATGCGCACAGAATTCTTAGCAGTGAACGTGAACAGGCGCGCGCATGCACACAGGAATGCGCACGGTCGCACACTCAGTGCATGGCGGGCTATTTAAAGAAGCTCCTGCTCATGTTTAAAGTAGAAGTCCACCCTAAACCTAAAATCCCTGCATCTATAGACATCCACGATCGAATACTAACCTATCTAGCTCTGTAAAGAAGAAATCGCTATACATACCTTTTCTGAAGCCGATCCGGTCCGATCTCTAGCGGCGGAAGCTCTGCAGAGGACAGCCGACAACGTCTGTGAAATGCCCGGGAAGTGACGTCACCCATAGCGTTACTATGGGGTTTCCATTGTCGGATATGTCCTCTGCACCCGCCCCCATAGCAAAGCCGTGTCTGACAGCTCAGCTTGAGATCGGGCCCAATCGGCTTCAGAAAAGGTATGTGTACTGATTTCTTCTTTAAGCTGTACGGTGGACTTCTACTTTAAGTGCTGACTGGTCTTTCAGCTATTCCTAGCATCCTCCTGATTGTTCCCTTGTTGCTGACCCAGCTTGCCTCTGACCTGAACTTGGATCCTTGATTCTGCCTTGTTGCCTGTTCCTGACCCCGGCTCCGTTTCTGACCACATTTCTGCATTATGATTCTGTACCACGCTGCCGCCTGCTGCTGACCTTGGCTATCCCTGTGACCACGCTTCTGTTCCTGGCTCTGTTCACACATCCGGTTCGAGTTCCTACCTGGCTGTTATCGGTATCAGCTCTGCCCACCTCAGGGAGTCCTTGTCTCAAGTCTGCTGGGAGCCCTGACAAGCCTCGCATCCGGAACCTGCAGCCCATGTGGAGTGCCCCTTTAACTTCGGCTGCATCCCCCTGCACGGTTACTGTTCCTGACCTGATGTTCTTCCAGCCAGCCTGGGACCGCAACCCCTGCTGCAAGCATTTCTATCAACATGTGCCAGCACTCATGTTCCTCCTCCACCTGGGTACCCTCTATTTCATCTTCAGTGGGTCCTGGTTTGGAGATACAAGAGTGGTCAGCCTCGTTATTTCAGTCCCTGATTGGGTACGTGAGAAAGCTGAACTCTGGCTGCATGCCACAATTCACCCCTCCCCCACCTCCTACCTGAAGCCCTTTAGGTTGTAGAAGCTCAGCCTCAGCAATTTTAATACAGACGTTTAAATCTAAGAATGAAAAATACAGAAAAAAAAGAATAACCACTAGTGCAGAAGCTTTTCTGTAGTTGGAAGTCAGTGAATGTTACAGAGCGCATTGTGTGTGTGTATATATATATATATATATATATATATATATATATATATATATACACACACACTGTATACTGTATGTTTGTGATCTGCAAAGGGTTGCTTTTAGCTATGAGCAACTCAGAGTGTGAAGCTGTTGGATAGACAATTGGCTGCTTCCTTTCAACCTTCTGCCTGCTCTTTGGTGGGGCCCAGTCTTTAAGGTGGTGCACACAAGTACCATTCGTTTAAAGCTCTGCATGCAGTGATCTGATGCTACTAGGTAAATGGTTAGCCTCTCTCTCTTTGCTAGCAGTGGTAATTCAAACACAGCGAGAGTCCATTCACCAGTCCAAGGCACATAACGGACCCCTATTCTGAACACTTGGCGGTCAGTGATTCCTCTGGCTCTGTACACAGGGTGAACTTCCCTCTCGGCAACTCCGGCTCTCAGCTGTCCGGGTTGCAGTCTCAGGCCCTAGGATATACTGGTGAAATGCATAAAGTGCAACAGAGATGTGCGCCCCCTCCACATGTAGGTAGGTGGAGTTTATGCCTCAGTCGGACAGGTGGGGCTGTCCTAATTGCGCAAGTAACCATGGTGATGTATATTAAATCGTGAGAGTTTATTCTAGTTCAGTCGTCTGTTAGTAAAGGTACCCCATGTGTAAGGCAGTGACACTGCACAAAGTGCCCAGCATAGCCCAGAAGAATTCACCCCGGAACAGCCTTCTCATGTGACCCTTGCTTGGCGCCCAACGAGGAGAGAAACATGGAGGATGTGAAGACCACCCCATCACCTTCCCCCCGACTACACACAGCTGGGAAAACTGTTATCTGTCCCATCCTTTTGAAGAATTTCTCCTTGGGGAAGTCTGTCACCCCATCTTATAGCGAGCTCCTTCTACCAAACTACATCTCCCATTATTCAGTGCGGCCTGCATTAAACCTTTCAACTTCTTCACTCCAGCTGGCTCCCCGCTGCTAACTGGAGGCAGGACAGCATTGACTGAGATAACATAGAAGTCCAGTAGAAGTATAGAGAAGATGCAATACAGCGTTCCTCATGGTTGTCCCCTCTGCTAGTCAAGCACCTGGCTACACCTTTACGTTCTGCCCACAGTTATTAGGCCAGTTTGGTCAAATCATGGGTTCTTCCGTAGTGGCAGTGGTGGGCAGTCCTTCCTCCCGGACTGATCACATTATAATGTATGAGCCAGGAGTCAGTCCAGGAGGTCAGGCTGTTGATAGCCCCAGGGGGTATATGTTTATGATAACCTGGGCTCCCAGGAAGGGGTTTAAATGGTGCTGGCTACCATTCAACCCAGGAGAACCCAACGGCATTAGACTGGAGGAAGACTTAGTTCTAGGCCCCGGAAGTACAGACAAACCTTTTTTTTGGGTTATATTTTACTTTGGAGTCACAGTAGTACATTCACTTTTGTTCGCAGATATTGTCCACTATCAGCTGATGGGGCAGAGCTGTGCCGAGTACGGGAAAGATCCTGTATAAAGGCCAGGAAGCAAAAAGGCTGTTCGTTTTGTAAGAGAAATTTTTCCTTAGCTAAGTGAAAGAAATGAAGCCGACTTCTATCATCCAATCACATGCAAGAAAAAAAATACTGTTTTTGTTTTACTTGCATGTGATTGGATATTCTTTGAAAAGTAAACGTTCACCACTTTTACAAAGCCAAGGGAAAATTCCATCCATTTGCCTTTAGTAAATCAGCCTCTGTAGATGAAATGACTTTGTTGTTGAGTTTGGTTAATCACTAATGTCCTCTCGGATCGTTCGTCCTTTATGATTATCTTTAGAGTAAAAGGTGTTTGTCCTGCACAGCGCGGTTTGGGTTTGTTGACGCCGTTATGGCATTGATTAGTAGTAATAAATGGCTCGGGTCTGTTCATAACATCTCAGACTTCGCAGGCTTTCAGTCGTTAGATATAAAAGTCCATAATAACTGTAATTAAACGATTTGCTGTTCAAAACTGAATAATTGTAGAAAGTGTATTACTTGCCACCGCAGGACTGATGTGGTGAAAGGTCGTCTTGTCCACTTACTTATTGTGATAGTTAATTGTAGTAAATTTCCATTTACCAGTAATAAGAACATCTCAGAGCCTGAGAGTCATTATCACAATGGCCTGCAGATAATTCTCCGAGATAAAGGACTTCCAACCAAAGGTAAAGTCTTGCTTGGTGGTCTGTGTGAGAAGAAGAGGGACTCTACTCTGGGGTAACACAGCGAGCCTCTTGGGAACTCCAAACTCAAGTTAGTTTTTTGAACACCTATGCCATATTGTCACATCCCTCCACCACAACCCCCTGACCCCTGTCCCCCATGACTGACTGGTACTGCCACCTGATCATTGGGGGAACGCCACTGTCACTGACTGGTACTGCCATCTGATCATTGGGGGAACGCCACTGTCACTGACTGGTACTGCCACCTGATCATTGGGGGGAAAGCCAGTGTCACTGACTGGTGCTGCAGCCTTATCATTGGGGGGGAGCCACTGTCACTTACTGGTGCTGTAGCCTTATCATTGAGGAGATGCCACTACTGTCACTGACTGGTACTGCCACCTGATCATTGGGGGAAAGCCACTGTCACTGACTGGTGCTGCAGCCTTATCATTGGGGGGGGGGGGCACCACTGTCACTGACTGGTGCTGCAGCCCTATCATTAGGGAGAAAGCCACTGTCACTGACTGCTGTTGTAGCCTTATCATTGGGGGGGGGCACTGTCACTGACTGGTGCTGCAACCTTAACATTGGGGGAAATGCCACTGTCACTGACTGGTGCTGCAACCTTACAACCTTAACTTTGGGGGAAATGCCACTGTCACTGACTGGTGCTGCAGCCTTATCATTGGGGGGGGAGCCACTGTCACTGACTGGTGCTGCAGCCTTATCATTGGGGAGAATGCCACTGTCACTGACTGGTGCTACAGCCTTATCATTGTGGGGGGGGGGCACTGTCACTGACTGGTGCTGCAGCCTTATCATTGGGGGGGGCACTGTCACTGACTGGTGCTGCAGCCTTATCATTGGGGGGGGGCCACTGTCACTGACTGGTGCTGCAGCCTTATCATTGGGGGGGGGGGCACCGCTGTCACTGACTGGTGCTGCAGCCTTATCATTAGGGAGAAAGCCACTGTCACTGACTGGTGCTGCAACCTTATCATTGGGGGGGGGGGCACTGTCACTGACTGGTGCTGCAGCGTTATCATTGGGGGGAACATCAATGTCACTGACTGGTGCTGCCACCTGACTGTTGGGGAGAACGGATCTGGGCCCCAACATGCTGGCCAGCAGGGAGAGGGTTTATTACAGACTGACAGATTGTTATTGTACCCATGCCCCTTAAGCAGGACCATCCCCAGTAACCCAGGATAGGGCTCATGAACTGCATATATATTTATATTTGTTCACCAACTGTATACCCTATTTGCTGCTGATTTATATATTTGTTTGAGGGGTTGTTTCCATTTCCATTCCTTTGGCTATTGTAGTAATATATATATATATATATATATATATATATATATATATATATATATATATATATTGTTGCAATAAATATCCCCTCTTCAGCCCTTCTGCCGTAAGTGCTACACAAGTTTCCCAGAGCATTGTGGGAAAAAATTGAAAGTAGATGGTTCATAAAAGCAAAAAGAACGATCGTCTTTTTTCCGGACGCATTTGTAGGTGCGGTATGATGGCCAGTCTGAATTTCAAGTCCTCTAGAGGAGTTGAGGGCCTCTTCTTATGTGCGGTGTGGAGAGATTAAATCCTCCGATTTCCCCCCCCCCCCCCACTTCTCCCCGAAGCCGAGCGTTTGCTCTCCTTGGTTCATGCCGGCAAATTAAAAACGTAAATTTACATCTCTAGTAAACTGCGCCGGACATTTTTATTATCCCGAGAAAAGACAGATTTTAAGTTGCAGAGCTGCGAGCGGTGACAAGGAAGCTTTATGAATGATGGGTCCGGGGCGGCTCCTGCATACAAAACTCATCTGCCTGGTAAACAAAAGCGGGGAGCCGGTACAGTAATTTAAGTGTATTTATTGACGCTAACGACAGAATTTCACAAGCCTTATAAACCGCCGTTGTTTTAAGGACCAAAAGCTAACCGATCGCTCTTTCCATTTTCTCTCTTCTAACACCTCACTGTGCTGTCACAACATTTACCAATCAATAATAATTTACTTCTGTATCTGCACTGATCCTCGCCGGTGACTGGCACACACAATTATTTACAGAGAGAAGACATTTCGAGCCTCGATGACACCGGCGCAGTCACCATAAAGTCAATTCCGTGACACTCGCAGAACAATGGATACGCGGAGGCTCAGGGAACGCTCAGGAAGGGTCTCCAGAAATGGCGGCCTGGTTTGGTTTGCCATGGATGACCTCATGTACTAAAAAACAAAAAACAAAAAACATTTATAATAAATTCTTATCTATAACATTCTCATGAAAATACCATCACAGAGATAAATCGGGGCGTAGGGTCTGGATACAGCTCGTGTGCGATGAACAGGCCTGGGACAATGGGTGGGCAGGAGGGACGGCTTCCCTGGGTGCCATGGTGATTTTGGGGGGGTTGTGCTAGAATGGGTGATTAGGAGGGGAGGATTTGTACTAGGTGAGTGGATTTCTAAGATAATAGGCGGTGACAGGTCCTTTTTATGGAGAGATCCGGGGTCTATAATTAATGTAAACATCCCATGTGACAGTAATAGGTGGTGACAGGTCCTCTTTATGGACAGATCTGGAGTCTATAATGAATGTAAACATCCCATGTGACAGTAATAGGTGGTGACAGGACCTCTTTATGGAGAGATCTGGGGTCTATAATGAATGTAAACATCCCATGTGACAGTAATAGACAGTGACAGGTCCTCTTTATGGAGAGATCTGGGGTCTATAATGAATGTAAACATCCCATGTGACAGTAATAGACGGTGACAGGTCCTCTTTATGGAGAGATCTGGGGTCTATAATGAATGTTAACATCCCATGTGACAGTAATAGGAGGTGACAGGTCCTCTTTATGGAGAGATCTGGGGTCTATAATGAATGTAAACATCCCATGTGACAGTAATAGGAGGTGACAGGTCCTCTTTATGGAGAGATCTGGGGTCTATAATGAATGTAAACATCCCATGTGACAGTAATAGGAGGTGACAGGTCCTCTTTATGGAGAGATCTGGGGTCTATAATGAATGTAAACATCCCATGTGACAGTAATAGACGGTGACAGGTCCTCTTTATGGAGAGATCTGGGGTCTATAATGAATGTAAACACCCCATGTGACAGTAATAGGAGGTGACAGGTCCTCTTTATGTAGAGATCTGGGGTCTATAATGAATGTAAACATCCCATGTGACAGTAATAGGCGGTGACAGGTCCTCTTTATGGAGAGATCTGGGGTCTATAATGAGTGTAAACATCCCATGTGACAGTAATAGATGGTGACATTTCCTCTTTATGGAGAGATCTGGGGTCTATAATGAATGTAAACATCCCATGTGACAGTAATAGGAAGTGACAGGTCCTCTTTATGGAGAGATCTGGGGTCTATAATGAATGTAAACATCCCATGTGACAGTAATAGGCGGCGACAGGTCCTCTTTATGGAGAGATCTGGGGTCTATAATGACTGTAAACATCCCATGTGACAGTAACAGGTGGTGACAGGTCATCGTTATGGAGAGATCTGGGGTCTATAATGACTGTAAACATCCCATGTGACAGTAATAGACGGTGACAGGTCATCGTTATGGAGAGATCTGGGGTCTATAATGAATGTAAACATCCCATGTGACAGTAGTAGGAGGTGACAGGTCCTCTTTATGGAGAGATCTGGGGTCTATAATGAATGTAAACATCCCATGTGACAGTAATAGGAGGTGACAGGTCCTCTTTATGGAGAGATCTGGGGTCTATAATGAATGTAAACATCCCATGTGACAGTAATAGGTGGTGACAGGTCTTCTTTATGGAGAGATATGGGGTCTATAATGAATGTAAACATCCCATGTGACAGTAATAGGAGGTGACAGGCCCTCTTTATAGAGAGATCTGGGGTCTATAATGAATGTAAACATCCCATGTGACAGTAATAGGAGGTGACAGGTCCTCTTTATGGAGAGATCTGGGGTCTATAATGAATGTAAACATCCCATGTGACAGTAATAGGAGGTGACAGGTCCTCTTTATGGAGAGATCTGGGGTCTATAATGAATGTAAACATCCCATGTGACAGTAATAGGAGGTGACAGGTCCTCTTTATGGAGAGATCTGGGGTCTATAATGAATGTAAACATCCCATGTGACAGTAATAGACGGTGACAGGTCCTCTTTATGGAGAGATCTGGGGTCTATAATGAATGTAAACATCCCATGTGACAGTAATAGGTGGTGACAGGTCCTCTTTATGGAGAGATCCTGGGTCTATAATGAATGTAAACATCCCATGTGACAGTAATAGGTGGTGACAGGTCCTCTTTATGGAGAGATCTGGGGTCTATAATGAATGTAAACATCCCATGTGACAGTAATAGATGGTGACAGGTCCTCTTTATGGAGAGATCTGGGGTCTATAATGAATGTAAACATCCCATGTGACAGTAATAGATGGTGACAGGTCCTCTTTATGGAGAGATCTGGGGTCTATAATGAATGTAAACATCCCATGTGACAGCAATAGACGGTGACAGGTCTTCTTTATAGAGACATCTGGGGTCTCTAATGAATGTAAACATCCCATGTGACAGTAATAGGAGGTGACAGGTCCTCTTTATGGAGAGATCTGGGGTCTATAATAAATGTAAACATCCCATGTGACAGTAATAGGAGGTGACAGGTCCTCTTTATGGAGAGATCTGGGGTCTATAATGAATGTAAACATCCCATGTGACAGTAATAGGAGGTGACAGGTCCTCTTTATGGAGAGATCTGGGGTCTATAATGAATGTAAACATCCCATGTGACAGTAATAGGGGGTGACAGGTCCTCTTTATGGAGAGATCTGGGGTCTATAATGAATGTAAACATCCCATGTGACAGTAATAGGCGGTGACAGGTCCTCTTTATGGAGAGATCTGGGGTCTATAATGAATGTAAACATCCCATGTGACAGTAATAGACGGTGACAGGTCCTCTTTATGGAGAGATCTGGGGTCTATAATGAATGTAAACATCCCATGTGACACTAATAGACAGTGACAGGTCCTCTTTATGGAGAGATCTGGGGTCTATAATGAATGTAAACATCCCATGTGACAGTAATAGACGGTGACGGGTCCTCTTTATGGAGAGATCTGGGGTCTATAATGAATGTAAACATCCCATGTGACAGTAATAGGAGGTGACAGGTCCTCTTTATGGAGAGATCTGGGGTCTATAATGAATGTAAACATCCCATGTGACAGTAATAGGGGGTGACAGGTCCTCTTTATGGAGAGATCTGGGGTCTATAAAACCCCCAATCCCTCCTTTGCCCTTAATCTCGCTTGGGCGGCGTCGATCGCGCCTGCTGGCCACGCGCACCGGGTTCCCCGCCGGCGGCGTGCGAGCGCCTGCTATCGCTACATAGATTTACCCATACGGCGATTCGTGGGAACAAATCACTTTGCCAACGTCTATCGGCGTGAGCCGGTCAGCAAGTGGTTAAAAATGGTGCTGATGACCTCTGGGGGGGAATGGGAAGTGACGTCACGTTACGTCTCAGCTTCCTTTGGGTGTTCTGGCAGGAGGGAAGAGCCCAAGAAAGCCGCGGAAGTTGGTGGGAAGAGGGGGGGGGAGGGGTGGGGGCGGCTCCTCCCGCTGCATGTAATAGCAATCGAGCGGCAAGTTAGGTGCTAGGATTGCTTTTACAAGCGCCAACAGTTGGCTCTAAAAAATGGTGATGCCTGCAGCTGCAGATCATCGTGGTACAACCACCTGAAGACCGATGACATAGAGGAACGTGAATGATACAATGTTTCTAAAATTGTTGATTTGTTTCAGTTTTGTATTTGCAGTGTGTAATGTATGAATATTTATTTCTGAGTGATATTTGTGATCATAGAAGGACTTGTGTTCATATTTGGGTGGAGGGAGAGCCAATCACATGTTCAGATAATAGATTGTTCTATCTCTCCCACAGATCCCCCGTCACAGGGATGAGTCGGGTGTATGGGGGGCCGATTGGGCGATTGGGCGGGATGCGGCTCAATGAGTAATACAAGAAGGGACCGCCGCCCTCACGGCTCTTCTCAACACAACAGACAGCCACATTATTTTATTTGGGTACAATGTGTTCGTGAGGCTCCGCCCACCTTATGAAACATTCGTTCTAAGGAATTGTTTTATTTTTTGTTTTTTTTTACAATCATCTTTATTCGTTTTTAGACTTTTTATTTTACAAAACCAACAATAGTGAAATCCAATCTCTAAGTTACAATTAAATGTCAATATCATTATAAACCTTCCAGAAATGTCATAATCCAAATAAAGGGGGTGTAACCCCTCGTGCATCCTATGTATTAAGGTGAAAATATATCCTATGTATTAAGGTGAAAAAACACCCAGCAGTCACTGCCCCCACTGCCCCCCCTCCCCCCCATTTTACTCACCTGAGCCCCTTCATTCAGTCGGCGGGGACACGCTGGCTCCTTCTCTCCACAGGGTCCCGGCTCTTGATTAGAAAGATTGATAGCAGCGCAGCCATTGGCTCCCGCTGCTGTCAATCAAATCCAATGACGCGGGCGCCGGGGGGGGGGGGGCGGAGCTGAGTCTGGCATTCTGTGTCTATAGACGCAAATGCTGGACTTGGGAGCGTGCCCGCAAGGTGACCCCCCCTCGTTTTTCAGGTGCTGTTTTTAGCCCTTTAGCGCCTGAAAAACGCCTCCAGTGTGAAAAGGGGTCTAACAGCTTCAACTCTTCTGGGAAGGCCGTCCACAAGGTTTAGGAGGGTGTCTATGGGAATGTTTGACCATTCTTCCAGAAGAGCATTTGTGAGGTCAGGCACTGATGTTGGACGAGTAGGGCTGGCTGACAGTCTTTGCTCTAATTCATCCCAAAGGTGCTCTATGGGGTTGGGGTCAGGAATCTGTGCAGGCCAGTCAAGTTCCTCCACCCCAAACTCGCTCATCCATGTCTTTATGGACCTTACTTTGTGCACTGGTGGGCAGTCATGTTGGAACAGGAAGGGGCCGTCCCCAAACTGTTCCCACAAAGTTGGGAGCATGAAATTGTCCACAATGTCTTGGTATGCTGACGTCTTAAGAGTTCCCTTCATTGGAACTAAGGGGCCAAGCCCAACCCCTGAAAAGCAACCCCTCACCATAATCCCCCCCCCCACACCATAATCCCCCCTCCACCCCCACACTATAACCCCCCCCCCTCCACCAAATTATTTGGACCAGTGCAAAAAGCAAGGTCCATAAATACATGGATGGGCGAGTTTGGGGTGGAGGAACTTGACTCTCCTGACCTTATCCCGATAGAACACCTCTGGGATGAATTATAGCGCAGAATGCGAGCAAGGCCTTCTCATCCAACATCAGTGCCTGACCTCACAAATGTCCTTCTGGAAGAATGGTCAAACATTCCCATAGACACCCTCCTAAACCTTGTGGACAGCCTCCCCAGAAGAGTTGAAGCTGTTATAGCTCCAAAGGGGAGGGGCCAACTCAATATTGAACCCTACGGACTAAGACTGGGATGTCTTTAAAGTTCATGTGCGTGTAAAGGCAGGTGTCCCAATACTTTTGACAATATAGTGTATATTATATAGTGCATACAGCCATTAACAATAAAACTGGCTGATTGCCATGAATACCCAGGTACCCTCCACTATAGGACACACCTGCCAGCGTCCCTGACCTACCCCTAGTTCCAGGCATGCATGAATGACGCGGGTCCCCTCATTTATAACGTCCAAAACCAAGATAACTGCCAGAGGTCGCCAGAAGTTGCCGCATCCAATCAGACAGCCGATACCTCTGAAACACAGGCAAAGTCCAGGAAGGACTAAATTGGCCCCAGTATGTGTATGAATGTGAGGTAGGGATTGTGAGCTCCTCGAGGGCGGGACCCTCACAGACTGGGCGGGCTGTAGGCAGGTGCAGGTTCTCCTCCATCCAATAGGTGGCACTGTGCCATTATACAGATGGAGTGGAGTCTATATAGGGAACTGTCCATACTGGGGCCAATTTATTCAGGAGCCAATTAACCTCCCAACATGTCGTTGGGGTGTGGGAGGAAACTGGCCTTCTCAGAGCAATTCTACACATGCAGAACATGCAAACTCCATGCAGATAGCTCTGAGCCACAGTGCTGTGATGTCCACACATTGGGATGTATATACAATCTGATCTTCTCTACTCCTGGTAAACCAGCAGTAAATCTGTTGTGTGCCTGACCACACACTGGGAGGTACATGTGTTTGAAGCAAACCAGAGCGCAATAAATAAAAGCGCTCCACCATGTGACCATATACGCGCTCGGCGATGTACGCATTTCTCCTACGAGCTTTGTGAAAGTTCTAGCTGTCTTTGCTCAAACTGTCACATTGTAGACACCTGCCGGGATTTCCTCCCGACTCGGCTGACAGCGCGGTATGCGCACTCCGTGAACGTTTCTTCCACTTTCTGCAGTTTAAAGGGAACGATCGATGTCCAATCACACACTGACTCTGCCAAACGGTGTCAGATAACGAGCGCCTTCCGTTCTCAGAAGTTCTTATGTCACCTCTGATGTTAACCCCTCGATAGTCCAGTCGTTGGACATCCTGTGATATTCATCTCTATTCGCAGGTCGGTCACACTTATGATATCTGTACACAGCCCGTCCATTAGGGGCGCGGCCCCCCTAATCCATGCATCCGGCCCTCTAATCTATATGCAGGGCGCCGGATGCATGGATTCCAATGGGGGTTTTTTGGGTTTTTTTTTTATAGAAGCACGTGATTAGAGTCAGAGGCTCTAATTGGCTTCCAAAAAGGGTGGGCTCAAGGAGAAGAGCACTGCAACCTGAGACCACCTACTTGTGTGACATTAATGAATTAATATTCCCTATTGTCTTCCTGATTCTTCTCCTGGCCAATCAGGAAGCGGGTCTTAAGACCCGATCGGCCGAGAGGTGAAGCGATCGTATTGGCCACCAAGGGAAGGAGGAGGGAAGCCGCCGAGGACGGAGCGGCCGTGAAGACAGAGATGCAGGGAGAAGCCATCAAGGAGGAGGAGAAGCAGGGTGAAGCCACGAAGGAGGAGGAGGAGCAGGGTGAAGCCACCGAGGAGGAGGAGAAGCAGGGTGAAGCCACAGAGGAGGAGGAGAAGCAGGGTGAAGCCATCGAGGAGGAGGAGAAGCAGGGTAAAGTCAACGAGGAGGAGGAGAAGCAGGGTGAAGCCACCTAGGAGAAGGAGATGCAGGGTGAAGCCGCCAAGGAGGAGGAGAAGCAGGGTGAAGCCACCGAGGAGGAGGAGATGCAGGGTGAAGCCACCGAGGAGGAGGAGGAGATGCAGGGTGAAGCCACCAAGGAGGAGGAGAAGCAGGGTGAAGCCACCGAGGAGGAGGAGATGCAGGGTGAAGCCGCCAAGGAGGAGGAGAAGCAGGGTGAAGCCACCGAGGAGGAGGAGATGCAGGGCGAAGCCTCCGAGGAGGAGGAGAAGCAGGGTGAAGCCACCGAGGAGGAGGAGGAGAAGCAGGGTGAAGCCGCCAAGGAGGAGGAGAAGCAGGGTGAAGCCACCGAGGAGGAGGAGATGCAGGGCGAAGCCTCCGAGGAGGAGGAGAAGCAGGGTGAAGCCACCGAGGAGGAGGAGATGTAGGGTGAAGCCAGGTAGTAGAAGCAGGGTGAAGCCGCCAAGAAGGAGGAGGAGATGCAGGGTGAAGCTGCCAAGAAGGAGGAGGAGATGCAGGGTGAAGCCGCCAAGAAGGAGGAGGAGATGCAGGGTGAAGCTGCCAAGAAGGAGGAGGAGATGCAGGGTGAAGCCGCCAAGAAGGAGGAGGAGATGCACGGTGAAGCCGCCAAGAAGGAGGAGGAGATGCAGGGTGAAGCCTACAAGAAGGAGGAGGAGATGCAGGGTGAAGCCACCAAGGAGGAGGAGAAGCAGGGTGAAGCCACCAAGGAGGAGGAGAAGCAGGGTGAAGCCACCGAGGAGGAGGAGATGCAGGGTGAAGCCAGGTAGTAGAAGCAGGGTGAAGCCGCCAAGAAGGAGAAGGAGATGCAGGGTGAAGCCGCCAAGAAGGAGGAGGAGATGCAGGGTGAAGCCGCCAAGAAGGAGGAGGAGATGCAGGGTGAAGCTGCCAAGAAGGAGGAGGAGATGCAGGGTGAAGCCGCCAAGAAGGAGGAGGAGATGCACGGTGAAGCCGCCAAGAAGGAGGAGGAGATGCAGGGTGAAGCTGTCAAGGAGGAGGAGAAGCAGGGTGAAGCCACCGAGAAGGAGGAGGAGATGCAGGGTGAAGCCCTGAAAGACACCACACCATAATCCCCCTCCCCCCTCACCATAACCCCCCTCTCCACCAAATGATTTGGACCAGTGCCAGGGGCATACCTTTGGGATGAATTAGAGCGGAGACTGCGAGCCAGGCGTTCTTGTCCGACATCAGTGCCTGACCTCACAAATGCTCTTCTGGAAGAATGGTCAAACATTCCCATAGACACCCTCCTAAACCTTGTGGACGGCCTTCCCAGAAGAGTTGAAGCTGTTATAGCTGCAAAGGGCGGAGCCAACTCAATATTGAACCCTACGGACTAAGACTGGGATGCCATTAAAGTTCATGTGCGTGTAAAGGCAGGCGTCCCAATACTTTTGGTAATATAGTGTACAGTTGTGCTCATAAGTTTACATACCCTGGCAGAATTTCTTTAGCCATTTTTCAGAGAATATGAATGATAACACAAAAACTTTTCTCTCACTCATGGTTAGTGTTTGTCTGAAGACATTTATTATTAATCAACTGTGTTTACTCTTTTTAAATCACATTAACAACAGAAACTACCCAAATGACCCTGATCAAAAGTTTACATACCCTAGTCCTTAATACCGTGTATTGCCCCCTTTAACATCAATGACAGCTTGAAGTCTTTTGTGGTCTTTGTGGATGAGGCTCTTTATCTTCTCAGATGGTTCCTCTTGGTAAAAGTCCTCCAGTTCCTGTAAATTCTTGGGCTGTCTTGCATGAACGGCACGTTTGAGATCTCGCCAGAGTGACTCAATGATATTGAGGTCAGGAGACTGAGATGACCACTCCAGAACCTTCACTTTATTCTGCTGTAGCCAATGACAGGTGGACTTGGCCTTGTGTTTTGGATCATTGTCATGCTGGAATGTCCAAGTACGTCCCATGCGCAGCTTCCTGGCTGATGAATGCAAATGTTCCTCCAGTATTTTTTTGATAACATACTGCATTCATTTTGCCATCAATTTTGACCTAAATTTCCTATGCCCTTTGTAGCTCACACATCCCCAAAACATCAGCGATCCACCTCCGTGTTTCACAGTAGGGATGGTGGACCTTTCATCATAGGCCTTGTTGACCCCACTCCAAATGTAGTGTTTATGGTTGTGGCCAAAAAGCTCAATTTTGGTCTCATCACTCCAAATGACTTTGTGGCAGAAGGTTTGAGGCTTGTCTCTGTGCTGTTTGGCGTATTGTAAGCGGGATCCTTTGTGGCATTTGCGTATGTAGCACTAACTCTCGGTGGAGCTGCTGGTTTAAAGCGGGCTGTTACCTTCACTCTCGATACCTCTGTTTCACCGGCACCGGGTCTAGGGTCCCGTTGAGTTTACCTCTGGACGATGTAGGCACCAAACACTTGAGTATATTTTCCAATACTTTATTGAAAAAGTAATAAAGGAAGTAGCAGGAAAGAGGCAGAAGGAAAGCTGCAGGGAAGCTCAAATACCTTTCCTTAGTATTCTTCAGAACATCATTCGGAATTGAACACTTGTAGTTGGATGCACTCCCCTTGTGGGATTCAATCTTTGCCCGCCTGGATAGGCCTCTCTCACTTGCCTAGCAGCCAGTACGTAGCACGAACAAAAGTCTCTGCCACAGACTTGTTTGGGATAGAACTCGTACGATCCTCTGCCACAGGATGTATTGGTTTGCGATGAATGTCAGACACAGTACTTGAACCTTTAAGCCAACCCGGCAGTACTATGCAGTAAGATTACTTCAGGATACATCACCAGGCCCCTCTCCAGACCAGCACTCTGCATGATCCTTCCATGACGGGTCCTCTGCTGGGATCTCCTCGGTTGTCCAGCTTCTTCACTCAGGATAGACAGCTCAGGACCATTCCTCTGCTGCTGTGGTAGGCCCCAAACAGGCTTCTGGGCCCACCCACACGCCGCAGCGACGTGGGCCTCCGGAACGGAGGACAACGAGGTGGTACTCTTAACGCATACCTGTCGGCCAGGAGGGCCAGCAGGTGGCTGAAAACGAATCCCTAAACATGGCGCCTGGCCCATAAATACCCTCTCCCAGAATGCAACTCAGAGGACCACCTCCACCGAGTTGTCTCCGGGACAGAGGAGCACCCATACGCTTCAACACGTTGCCTTTCCAACACCAGCCCATGGTGACAACGACACCCCCCGGCACAGTGTGGAACTACACGCAACTCAGCCAAGCTGGAACAGAGGCAAATCTAACTTCACCTAACAAGTAACCCACAAGATTTACCTATCAGCGGTAGATTAAAAATTTATCAGCGCTACACGTAGTAATGACTTTCTTCTGGTGACTCGACCATGCAGCCCATCTTTCTTCAAGTGCCTCCTTATTGTGCATCTTGAAACAGCCACACCACATATTTTCAGAGAGTCCTGTATTTCACCTGAAGTTATTTGTGGATTTCTTTCTTTGTATCCCCAACAATTTTCCTGGCAGTTGTGGCTGAAATTTTAGTTGGTCTACCTGACCGTGGTTTGGTTTCAGCAGAACCCCTCATTTTCCACTTCTTGATTAGAGTCTGAACACTGCTGATTGGCACTCTCAATTTCTTGGATATCTTTTTATATCCCTTTCCTGTTTTATACAGTTCAACTGCCTTTTCCCACAGATCCTTTGACAATTCTTTTGCTTTCCCCATGACTCGGAATCCAGAAACGTCAGTGCAGCACTGGATGAAAGATGCAAGGGTCTGTCAGGAGTCCAGAAACTCATTGACCTTTTATACACACAGACTAATTACAAGCCAACAGATCACAGGTGAGGATGGTTCCCTTTAATAGCCCTTCAAACCCCTTTGTGTCAACTTGTGCTATCAGGCCAAAATCACCTTTTGTTCAGGGTCATTTGGGTAGTTTATGTTGTGATTATGATATAAAAAGAGTAAACACAGCTGATTGATAATGGCTTCAGCCAAACACTAACCATGAGTGAGAGAAAAGATTGTGTTTTATTATTCACATTCTCTGAAAAACGGCCAAGAAATCATAAATTCTGCCAGGGTATGTAAACTTATGAGCACAGCTGTATGTTTAGATGCCTTCAGCCATTCATGTCTATGGGCAGCTGTATGTAGCACCAGGACATCCTGGGCACCAGACATACACAGCAGATGTATGCTGCATGGGCAGATGCACCCATGTGTATGAAGTCTTCTAATGACACGGATCGCGGCGGAGCGGCGCTTACACTGGAAGAATGATTTTACTTACTGACACAACCATCAAAGTCATTTAAAGTGGACATATCTATTTAGTGATGAACTATAGAGAGATGACAGATGATACGTAGCCAAGCACCGCGCGCCGCACCAACCACACCGCGCCCATCCATCCAGGACTCGGTTTTTTGCTGCTCGACATAATTAGAAAAAATGTTTCATTGATGTTATTTGTTCGCCTTCCAAAAGATCGATAGGACAACAGACAAAGGACGAGCACCCGGGCCAATGAACCCGTCTTCTACTCTACGTAGGACTTGATGGATATACATCTCCTCTGACCTTATCTACAACAATCATAGAGCGGCGCCCCTATCAGAAACGGCTCTAACAATCTCATCATGGCCGATGGCGCTATAAGGAGGGATTGATGCCGGACGCACATGATTATAGAAGGCGGTGTACGGTCCGGCACACACCATAACCTCGTACAGGTAAGACTTGAGTTGGATACGGTGGAGACGAGTGTGTGGACAGCGGGCTGCTAGCCACGCCCGAGGCTCCGCTGGGACCGCAGGACGCCGGTGAAGTCAGAGCCGCTAAAAGCAGCAAAGTGAGAGATGAGGTTGTGTGACTAGACCCTTCAGACATATAGTAAGGGGGGGGAGGGGAGGTTCTTGTTAAGGTCCTACACAAGGCTGGTAGAGATAGATCTACAGAAACAGAGTGCAAGCTCCTTTGGCATTCAAATTAGAATAACAGCAAGCAGAACTTAGAGTCTAAAGCCGGCCATACATGGATTTCTATTACATGAGATCTCCATAAAGAGGACCTGTCATCTCTTATTTCTATTACATGAGATCTCCATAAAGAGGACCTGTCATCTCTTATTTCTATTACATGAGATCTCCATAAAGAGGACCTGTCATCTCTTATTTCTATTACATGAGATCTCCATAAAGAGAACCTGTCATCTCCTATTTCTATTACATGAGATCTCCATAAAGAGGACCTGTCATCTCTTATTTCTATTACATGAGATCTCCATAAAGAGGACCTGTCATCTCTTATTTCTGTTACATGAGATCCCCATAAAGAGAACCTGTCATCTCTTATTTCTATTACATGAGATCTCCATAAAGAGGACCTGTCATCTCTTATTTCTATTACATGAGATCTCCATAAAGAGGACCTGTCATCTCTTATTTCTATTACATGAGATCTCCATAAAGAGGACCTGTCATCTCTTATTTCTATTACATGAGATCTCCATAAAGAGGACCTGTCATCTCTTATTTCTATTACATGAGATCTCCATAAAGAGGACTTGTCATCTCTTATTTCTGTTACATGAGATCTCCCCATAAAGAGGACCTGTCATCTCTTATTTCTATTACATGAGATCTCCATAAAGAGGACCTGTCATCTCTTATTTATATTACATGAGATCTCCATAAAGAGGACCTGTCATCTCTTATTTCTATTACATGATCTCCATAAAGAGGACCTGTCATCTCTTATTTCTATTACATGAGATCTCTCCATAAAGAGGACCTGTCATCTCTTATTTCTATTACATGAGATCTCCATAAAGAGGACCTGTCATCTCTTATTTCTATTACATGAGATCTCCCCATAAAGAGGACCTGTCATCTCTTATTTCTATTACATGAGATCTCCATAAAGAGGACCTGTCATCTCTTATTTCTATTACATGAGATCTCTATAAAGAGGACCTGTCATCTCTTATTTCTATTACCTGAGATCTCTCCATAAAGAGGACCTGTCATCTCTTATTTCTATTACATGAGATCTCCATAAAGAGGACCTGTCATCTCTTATTTCTATTACATGAGATCTCCATAAAGAGGACCTGTCATCCCTTATTTCTATTACATGAGATCTCCATAAAGAGGACCTGTCATCTCTTATTTCTATTACATGAGATCTCCATAAAGAGGACCTGTCATCTCTTATTTCTTTTACATGAGATCTCCATAAAGAGGACCTGTCATCCTTATTTCTATTACATGAGGTCTCTCCATAAAGAGGACCTGTCATCTCTTATTTCTATTACATGAGATCTCTCCATAAAGAGGACCTGTCATCTCTTATTTCTATTACATGAGATCTCCATAAAGAGGACCTGTCATCTCTTATTTCTTTTACATGAGATCTCCATAAAGAGGACCTGTCATCCTTATTTCTATTACATGAGGTCTCTCCATAAAGAGGACCTGTCATCTCTTATTTCTATTACATGAGGTCTCTCCATAAAGAGGACCTGTCATCTCTTATTTCTATTACATGAGATCTCTCCATAAAGAGGACCTGTCATCTCTTATTTCTATTACATGAGATCTCCATAAAGAGGACCTGTCATCTCTTATTTCTGTTATATGAGATCTCCATAAAGAGGACCTGTCATCTCTTATTTCTATTACATGAGATCTCTCCATAAAGAGGACCTGTCATCTCTTATTTCTATTACATGAGATCTCTCCATAAAGAGGACCTGTCATCTCTTATTTCTATTACATGAGATCTCCATAAAGAGGACCTGTCATCTCTTATTTCTATTACATGAGATCTCTCCATAAAGAGGACCTGTCATCTCTTATTTCTATTACATGAGATCTCCCCATAAAGAGGACCTGTCATCCCTTATTTCTATTACATGATCTCTCCATAAAGAGGACCTGTCATCTCTTATTTCTATTACATGAGATCTCCCCATAAAGAGGACCTGTCATCTCTTATTTCTATTACATGAGATCTCCCCATAAAGAGGACCTGTCATCTCTTATTTCTATTACATGAGATCTCCCCATAAAGAGGACCTGTCATCACTTATTTCTATTACATGAGATCTCCATAAAGAGGACCTGTCATCTCTTATTTCTATTACATGAGATCTCCATAAAGAGGACCTGTCATCTCTTATTTCTATTACATGAGATCTCCATAAAGAGGACCTGTCACCTCTTATTTCTATTACATGAGATCTCTATAAAGAGGACCTGTCATCTCTTATTTCTATTACATGAGATCTCCCCATAAAGAGGACCTGTCATCTCTTATTTCTATAACATGAGATCTCCCCATAAAGAGGACCTGTCATCTCTTATTTCTATTACATGAGATCTCCATAAAGAGGACCTGTCATCTCTTATTTCTATTACATGAGATCTCCATAAAGAGGACCTGTCACCTCTTATTTCTATTACATGAGATCTCTATAAAGAGGACCTGTCATCTCTTATTTCTATTACATGAGATCTCCCCATAAAGAGGACCTGTCATCTCTTATTTCTATTACATGAGATCTCCCCATAAAGAGGACCTGTCATCTCTTATTTCTATTACATGAGATCTCCCCATAAAGAGGACCTGTCATCTCTTATTTCTATTACATGATGTTTACATTCCTTGTAATAGGAATAAAAGGGATTAATTCGGGCCTCGGCCTATTTCTGACATTTGTTGCTTACAAGTTAAAATCTGTATTTTTTGCTAGAAAATTATTTAGAACCACCAAACATCATATATATATATATATATATATATATATATATATATATATATATATATATTTAGCAGAGATCCTAGAGAATAAAATGGCGATCATTGCAATGTTTTATGTTCCACTGTATTTGCGCATTTGGAAAAAATACACTTTAATGATTTAAAAAAAGAATAAAACACAATAGTTACCCCAATTTTTTTGTATAATGTGAAAAAAGATGTTACGCCGAGTAAATAGTACTCGCGGGTGTGACTTACGTTATTTTTATTTATTTTTTTTTCATATTTATTTTACTTTTTATTTTTTATTTTTACACTGTTCTTTTGTTTTTTTATTTTTCCCCTGTAATAGAAATAAGAGCATGACAGGTCCTCTTTATGGAGACATCTGAGGGACAAAAAGACCCCAAATCTGTTCTTTACCTTTAAAAGAAAATTATTTTTTTTTGACATTTTGACTTTAAAAAAAAAATATTTTTTCTTTATGCCTGGGAACCGGAAGTGACGTCAGAGGTCGCTCCGTTCCTCCACGGGCAAAGAGCCGAGTCAGAGCCATCTTAAACTCATTCAACTTCCTGCCCAGCCGTCGGCCGTATCGGATCACTTCCGGTTTTACCGTCAACTCAGGTAAACCCAGAAATGACCGGGAAGCGGCAGAGGGGGGAGGGGGACACCTCTCCCGCCGCCTCTAAACGTGATCCAGTGGCGAATGCGCTGCTGGGATCACTTTTATAAGGCGCCGAATCATCCACAGGAAAGAATCATACTGGGAATTTGGCGACTATATAAAAAAAATGACTTATATATGCCGTGGCCGGTCAGCAAGTGGATAGTTTACCAAAAAAATTGGATTATTTATTGTGTTTTTTTTTGCATTAAAATTCATTAAAGTGTTTTTTTTTTTTTTTAAATTGTGTTTGAAAATCTGCTGCACAAATACAATATAAAATATTGCAACAATCGCCATTTTATTCTCTGGGGTCTTTGCTAAAAAAAAAAAAATATATAGATAGATAGATATATATATATAGATAGATAGATATCTATATATAAAGTTTGGGGGTTCTAAGTAATTTTCTAGCAAGAAAGTAAAGATTTTTACTTGTAAACATAAGGTGCCAGAAAAGGGGCGGGTCTTCAAGTGGGTATGGATACGGATATGGAAAGGGCTCTGTGCTGAGTGGCATCCTGTTCATTCACAAACTGAAGCATAGTCTTCACAGTTGACTATGCTTCAGTTATGAATGAACACAGTGAGCGAGCGTGTTTATTGTGCTCGTTTAGAAATGGAAGGCGCTGGTAAATGACATAAAATAGACACCACACAGAGTGATTAGGTTGTGCCCAGGCACACCTGGCACACCCCCCTGCCTATGGATATAGTGATGGATCTGCATTGAATTCTGTTCCTATGACTTTCATTGTAGAAGAAAACAGCTTCAGTCTAATAAAGTGTTTCTAGAAGGACTCCCCGCTTATAGCTGACGTTTAATCTGCTTGTATTTTGGCTCGTTTCTCCTTTCTTCCCCTATAAGTAAAACCTTTTTGTTATTCTGATGACATACATTTTAGTCTCTGTGATGTCATCACCGGGTCTCTGTGATTCTCTATGCAATGCAGGCAGATGATGGCTGGTGGGAGGTGCCGGCAGGATGCTGTACATAGCTTCCTTAAATCATCCCAGCCCCCCCCCCCCGCCTCAGTATCAGTACTCCTCTCCAGAGCCCCCCAGTCCTGATGCAAGCAGTGGACTGGCTTTTCAAAAGAGTTACAGTGATTGGAAACCCTTCCATATCCCCCGTGAGGTAACCGGCCTCAGGTGATACACAGAGATGAGACAAATCCTCCTACATAAGTTGTACCTGTTTATCTGCACCCTTCGCTGCAGCTGTTTAAAGCGCAGAATTTATGCAGCTTGTCTGAGCTTTTAGAAAGCAAAGGGGCGGGGAGCTGAAGTCACACCCTGCAGCTCTGAGAGCTGATTAAAAAGATGGGACACACCCCCTCCTCCAAACAGCACACAGGAACACAGGCTGTCAATCACAGGCTGTGTGCTGGAGCTCCTCCCCTGTCACCATTTTTTTCTTGGTGTCAGGAAAACTTGTCAGAAATGACTCATGCTGATAGCAGAGGAAGGAGGGGGAGGGAGGAAGGGGGCAGCAGACAGAAATGGCACTTAGTGCTCTGGACGGAGACAAGTACACACTATAGAGGTTGTGTAAACCTTCATGTCTGAGCTTTACAACCACATTAATCATACTTTATGTAACAATTCCTTACCAATGGCAACAAGCACCAAGATCACTGAGGTAGTCCATCCCATCACAGGAAATGAATGATAGAAGAGGTCCAGACCCCTCCCCCATATCTGAGCACTAACCAATCAGAGTATAGGGAAGGTTTTAATTCTTTCTGATTGGTTCCTATAACTGTAGAGCTCGGGATGTGATTGTATGTGTGATGAGTGATTATTCGGATGTTGTCTGCTCGATTAAATACTCGGGAATTCCGCTCCCATCTCGCCATCGGCAACGCGAAAATTCTCTGTCAATAAAACTGACGTCAAAAGTCAAAATAATGAAGTTTGTGTTTTATCGGTTCTATCACAGAGCTGCCAGTCCCCGCCAACCAGAACATCGCCGTACAACAATCCCACATACCGGGGAGACAGATCCTGAATGTTAGAAAGTACATTCGTTGTTTTATGTTTTATGTGAGATGCCGAAGGGAAGAGGATTCAGTCCAACCAATAGAGCGGAAAGAACCTCCCTATACCCAATCCTACTCCAGAGGAAGGCAAAACCCCCAAATAAAGCAACATTCAATTCACTTCAGTGGGGGGAAAAAAATCCTTCCTGATCCCCCCGGAGGCAATCATATATTCCCGGGATCAATAATCGGATATTCCCTGGATCAATAATCAGATATTCCCGGGATCAATAATCGGATATTCCTGGGATCAATAATCAGATATTCCCTGGATCAATAATCAGATATTCCCTGGATCAATAATCGGATATTCCCTGGATCAATAATTGGATATTCCTTGGATCAATAATCAGATGCACCCTGAGATCAATAATCGGGTATTGCCTGGTATCAATAATTGGATATTCCATGGGATCAATAATTAAATATTCCCTGGATCAATAATCAGATATTCCGTGGGATCAATAATCGGCTATTCCCTGGATCAATAATCAGATATTTCCTTGATCAATGATTGGATATTCCATGGGATCAATAATCAGATATCCCCTGGGATCAATAATCCGATATTCCCTAGAACAATAATTGGATATTCCCTGGGATCAATAATCAGATATTCCCTGGATCAATAATTGGATATTCCCGAGATCAATAATCAGATATTCCATTGGATCAATAATTGGATATTCCCGGGATTAATAATCAGATATTCCCGGAATCAATGATTGGATATTCCCAGGATCAATAATTGGATATTCCCGGGATTAATAATCAGATATTCCCGGGATTAATAATCGGATATTCCCGGGATTAATAATCGGATAATGCCAGGATTAATAATGTGCGCCCTCTAGTGAGATAATATTGAAGTAGTGCACCCATTGGCCACTAGATGAAGATGACATCACTACTGTACGTCACATACACTGCTCTATGCACACTACAAATCCCATAATCCCACAGTCCATAATCCATAATCCCACAGTCCATAATCTATAATCCCACAGTCCATAATCCATAATCCCACAGTCCATAATCACACAGTCCATAATCCATAATCCCACAGTCCATAATCTATAATCCCACAGTCCATAATCCCACAGTCCATAATCTATAATCCCACAGTCCATAATCTATAATCCCACAGTCCATAATCCCACAGTCCATAATCTATAATCCCACAGTCCATAATCCATAATCACAGGTCTCATGATGTGTTGTCCATACTGCACATTCCATAGTCACATAGTCCACAATCCAATAGTCAAATAGTCCCATAGTCCATAACCCCATTTTTATAGTCCCATAGTCCATAGTGTTTATTCCATTGTCCTATACTCTCATAGCCCATAGTCCATAGTCCCATAGTCCATAATTCCATAGTCCATAGTCCCATAGTCCATAGTCTCATATTCTATAGTCTATAGTCCATAGGATTTAGTCCATACTCTACATTCCATAGTCTATAATAGTCCATAATCCCCTAGTCCCATAGTCTATAGTACCTTGTCTTCATTCCATAGTCCACAATCCCATAGTTTATAGTCTATAGTCCCATAGTGCATAGTCCCTAGTCTCATAGTTCATAGCCTCATAGTCCATATTGTTCAGTCACTATTCCGCAGTCCACAGTCCCATAGTGCATACAGTCCATAATCCCATAGTCTACAGTCCATAGTCATATAGTCCAAAATTCCATAGTCCCATAGTGTTTACTCCATACTCCACACTCCATAGCTCCATAGTCTACGGTCCATAATCCATAGTCCATAATCCCATAGTGTTTAGTCCATACTTCATAGTCCATACTCCATAGTGCATAATCCCATAGTCTGTAGTCCCAAAATCCATAGTGTTTAGTCCATACTCCTCATTCCATAATCCATAATCCTGTAGTCCCATAGTCTCACAGTTCATAGCCCCACAGTCTCATATTCCATAGTCCTATCGTCTATAGTAGTGTTTTTCAACTCCAGTCCTCAAGGTGCCCCAACAGGTCATGTTTTCAGGATTTCCCTCAGATGAAACGGCTGTGGTAATTACTAAGGCAGTGGAACTGATCAAATCACCTGTGCAAAATAATGGAGAGCCTGAAAACATGACCTGTTGGGTCACCTTGAGGACTGGAGTTGAGAAACACTGGTCTATAGTCCCATCGTGTTTAGTCCATACTCCACATTCCATAGTCCCATTGTCTATAGCAGGGCTTCCCAACCTTTCTTTCAGTCCAGGCACCCTCTAAAAATGATGGACAGTCTTGAGGCGCCCCATTCTAAAATGTAAAAGCTATTCTAATAGTTTTACATAAAGCAGCCACATCCACAGGTCCATGTAGGACACCCAACGTTAGACATGATGTATTCTTCCAAAGCAAATATACATTTTCACACTGGTACTGACTAGTATTCCAGTGTTTCTCTTCTCCCTCAGTTTTTCTCTATTACTCAGCTAATGTGACCCCAACGCTGATGGAGAGGGGCAGAGGAGGGTCAAATAAGAATGCTATGGAGGTGAGTGACGTCCTTCTTATCAACTGATGAGGCCATTGGTCACTAGGACGCCGGCAGCTAGAAGGTTGTAATGGTGCACAACGAGAACCCGTGACTTTATGTAACTAAAAAGGCTTCATCCACACACCGGCTTGTATACAATGGTTGGGCAATTTTTAGGCATTTTACCAAGGCACCTCTGAAGACACCTCAAGGCACTCTAGTTGAAAAAGGCTAGTCTATAGTCCCAGTCTAGTCTATAGTCCCAGTATGGTCTATAGTCCCAGTATGGTCTATAGTCCCAGTCTAGTCTATAGTCCCAGTATGGTCTATAGTCCCAGTATGGTCTATAGTCCCAGTCTGGTCTATAGTCCCAGTCTAGTCTATAGTCCCAGTATGGTCTATAGTCCCAGTATGGTCTATAGTCCCAGTCTAGTCTATAGTCCCAGTATGGTCTATAGTCCCAGTCTGGTCTATAGTCCCAGTATGGTCTATAGTCCCAGTCTAGTCTATAGTCCCAGTATAGTCTATAGTCCCAGTATGGTCAATACTCCCAGTATGGTCAATACTCCCAGTATGGTCAATACTCCCAGTATAGTCTATAGTCCCAGTATGGTCTATAGTCTCAGTATAGTCTATAGTCCCAGTATGGTCTATAGTCTCAGTATAGTCTATAGTCCCAGTATAGTCTATAGTCTCAGTATAGTCTATAATCCCAGTATGGTCTATAGTCCAGTATGGTCAATAGTCCCATAGTCTATAATACCATAGTCTATAGTCCCAGTATAGTCTATAGTCCCGGTATAGTCTATAGTCCCATAGTCTATAGTCCCAGTAGAGTCTATAGTCCCAGTATAGTCTATAGTCTCAGTATAGTCTATAGTCCCATAGTCTATAATACCATAGTCTATAGTCCCAGTATAGTCTATAGTCCCAGTAGAGTCTATAGTCCCAGTATAGTCTATAGTCCCAGTATAGTCTATAGTCCCATAGTCTATAGTCCCAGTATAGTCTATAGTCCCAGTGTGGTCTATAGTCCCAGTATAGTCTATAGTCCCAGTATGGTTTATAGTCCTAGTATAGTCTATAGTGCCCCAGCCTATAGTCCCAGTATAGTCTATAGTCCCATAGTCTATAGTCCCAGTATAGTCTATAGTCCCATAGTCTATAGTTCCATAGTCTATAATGCCACAGTCTATAGTACCAGTATAGTCTATAGTCCCATAGTCTATAGTCCCAGTATAGTCTATAGTCCCAGTATAGTCTATAGTCCCATAGTCTATAGTCCCAGTATAGTCTATAGTCTTAGTATAGTCTATGGTCTCATAGTCCATAGTGTTTAGTCCATACTCCACATTCCACATTCCATAATCCCATACCCTAATAGTCTATAGTCCATAGTGTTTAGTCCATTCTCCACAGTTCATAGTCTATTACAGGAGAGAGTAAGAGAGGGATGCTACATTCCACATCCAGTGGGACAATGAAGAATAAATATGGCCGCCTTCTAACAGGAAGTCACATCAAAGCAAAAAATATGGAGTTCATAGATCTGGAGGAGGCTGAGAGCCATAGAAGGGACTTTCCTGGGATAACAGTTCATACGAGAGATTAGAGACACTTCAAAAATAAACAACCCGCCAATTTACTGCACAAAATGGTAGACATGCGCACTGCTGAAAAATGTGTTCGTTTTCGTTTCATTCGGTTTTTTTTTGGTTTTCTTAATCTATGTTTTTCAGGTTAGTCGTTATGATCGCAATTCGTAAATGTGTTTTTCGTCTTTCGTAAATTTGTAAATTAGAAAATTAGAAGATCTGACAATAAGAAAGAAAATGTGAAAATTCGAAAGAATACCTAACTAACTAATAATAACTAACTACTAAATTATAGGTATTGAAATTTCCTTTCAAATTTGGCTGTTAGTGAACTTAATGAATACGAATTTATCCAAAATAATTAATGCCGCATCTAAACAAATGGAACGGAACAAATTAATAATAATAAATATTAATAATAATTAAAAATTTTATTATTATTGTTATTTATTATTATTAATTTGTTACGTTCCATTTTCTAATTTTCTAATTTATGAATTTACGAATATTCAGAAAAATTTGTTAAACTGGTTTTCGATAATTCGGATATTTCCGAATTAACGAATTTGTCGAAATTAAAAACTAATTCGGAAAGAAACAAATAGCACATGTGTACAAAATGGCATCAACTTTCCGATTACAGAATCCATAGAAAATTCCAGTACAATCTCATACGTATGAGCTAGGAATAAAATGGAAGTTACAGAATAATGAAATACGAATTTATCCAAAATATTTAATGCCGCATCTAAACAAATGGAACAGAACAAATTAATAATAATAAATATTAATAATAATAACAAGTTTTTATTATTATTATTGTTATTTACTATTTTCAATTTGTTACGCTCCATTAGTTTAGATGCGGCATTTGTTATTTCGGATAATTCGTAACTTCGGATAAATTTGTGTTAAGTATAATAATAATTTAATAGTTATTAATAGTTATAGTATGAATAGTTAGTTATTATTTCAGATTTTCGAATGTTTGGGTTTTCGGGCTTTCGAATTTCTTAAGTTCCAAATTTTCGAATTTTCGAATTTACCAATTTTAGAAATTTAGAATTTTCAAATTTACGAATCTACGAATTTAGGAATTTTCAAATTTACGAATTTTTGAATTTACGAATTTCCAAATTTTCAAATATTCAAATTTACAAATTTACGAATCTTCGAATTTACGAATTTTCAAATATTCAATTATTCATATATTCAAATATTCAAATTTACGAATTTACGAATTTTCGAATATTCAAATATTTCATTATTCAATTATTCAATTATTCAAATATTCAAATTTACGAATTTACGAATTTTCGAATTTTCGAATTTACGAATATTTGGAAAAATTAGTTAAACTGGTTTTCGTTAATTCGGATATTTCCGAATTAACTAATTTGTCGAAATTTGTTAAAAAAAACTCATTCGGAACGAAACGAATCGGATATGTCTACAAAATGGCATCAACTTTCCGATCACAGAATCCATAGAAAATTCCAGTAGAATATCATATGAATGAGGTAAGAATAAGATGAAAGGCACAGAATAATGGGTATCAGGGTTGGGCCCCCCGACTCATAGCCATGGGCCCTTAGCAGCTTCTGTACACCTGATACACACCCTGTAGCTATCCTCAAGCCTCTACTGGGTAAAGTCAGGAGGACAATTCGCTCTGGAGATGTTGCCTTTGTCCTTCTCAGGGTCTTCCATGTCCTCGGGGGGGGGCTTCCTTCCCGAAGTGTGAAGGTTGAAGTCATTTTATTTTACATTTCAATCGGAATATTTATCACAAAAAAGAGACGTAGTGTGAATGCCCACCAAGTAAAATACCAAAAGTCACCACGGAACTTAGCGGTTTCCATTGGTGGAAGTCCACCATTGATCTCTGATTGAGGATCTTCAGGTGAACTTCTCATTAATCCATCAAAACTGTTTCTTCTTCCCCGGAGCGGTTTGGTTTTCATAGCAGATACTGGAATCTGAGATTCTAATGCCTCTGACGGATCTGACTGCATGAATATCGCAATCATTAATACGGGAGACGCCGGTGAAGGGGAGGCCCTCCTGGCTGACAGTCACGAGGAGCCATTAGTCTTATTGATCTTGGATGTCCCCGGCACAGCGGTGACACGGAATGGCACAGACTTTTCCCCTCGATTCTTCATCGTTTGACAGAGGAGCTTAAATGAGTTTGTCACTGGAGGGGGGAAAAAAACGAAAACTGATGAATCTCCTAACAGTTTTACCGGCCTCCATTTCTCTTGGCGATGTGGCCTGAGTATTAAGTGGAGCACTTGCTTATTGCGGCCCGGGTAACTGTAAAAAAATATACTGCTTGATGCCGATCCACCAAACACAGTTCAACTTTCATCACTTTAGACCAGTGGTCTCCAAACTGCGGCCCGAGGGCCGGATGTGGCCCTCTGCTTGCCTTTTTCCGGCCCTTGAGGCACTATTCCTCCCACTGATACAAGATACTATTCAGCCACCTGACACCAACAATGGGGCACTATTCCTCCCTATGATACCAGTTGTGGCAATGCTTACTCCCACTGATGCCAGGAAAGTTTCCGCTCCCGCTGGCCATAGTCCGGCCCTCCTAGAGTCTGAAGGACAATAATCCGGCCCCTTTGTTTAGAATGTTTGGAGACCCCCCCCGCTTTAGACCATTCAGAACAAAGATAAATGATTCATTTGATTGAAAAGTTCTCTTTGTGCTTGAAATATTTTCAGAAGGATTCTTCTACTTTGCAATGAATAGATCTCTATGACACGGTGTACCAATCGGGTACATACACTACATTGCCAAAAATATTGGGACGCCTGCCTTTACACACACACATGAACTTTAATGACATCCCAGTCTTAGTCCGTAGGGTTCAATATTGATTTGGTCCACCCTTTGCAGCTATAACAGCTTCACCTCTTCTGGGAAGGCCGTCCACAAGGTTTAGGAGGGTGTCTACGGGAATGTTTGACCATTCTTCCAGAAAAGCATTTGTGAGGTCAGGCACTGATATTGGACAAGAAGGCCTGGCTCACAGTCTCCGCACTAATTCATCCCAAAGGTGTTCTATCAGGTTGAGGTCAGGACCCTTGATTCAGGCCCTTGAGTCGCCCACCTGAGGCCACATGACAGCACACTCTCTCTCAATCCAGGCCCTCAGGTCGCCCACCTGAGGCCACATGGCAGCACACTCTCTCCATTCACACCCTTGGATCACCCACCTGAGGCCACATGACAGCACACTCTCTCCATTCAGACCCTTGGATCACCCACCAGAGGCCACATGGCAGCACACTCTCTCGATTCAGACCCTTGGATCACCCACCTGAGGCCACATGGCAGCACACTCTCTCCATTCAGACCCTTGGATCACCCACCAGAGGCCACATGGCAGCACACTCTCTCCATTCAGACCCTTGGATCATCCACCTGAGGCCACATGGCAGCACACTCTCTTTCAATCCAGACCATCGGGTCACCTACCTGAGGCCATGTGCCATGGGAGGCAGCACCTCTACCCCAGCCTGGTGCAATCCTCTGCTAGGAAAGCCCAAAAGCCCATGTGGTCCTAGAATATAAATACAGACACCCAGCATGCCTAGGGGTACCTCCCTTTGTAATTGACAAGGGCTTTATGAATATTCATGCTCCCATCTGCATGGCTTCTGCCTATTATCCATCACTTTCCTTAGTTGCTTGGATACCGGGAAACCTCAAGACAGCATGAACAGCACTAGAGCAGACTTCACTAGCCGATCACTGCTCTCCGTTGAGCAGACAGCCAATAAATGTACCTAGCTGTCCCTATGTTAAGCAGAAAAACCGACAACTATTCTACACTCATCCTAGCACCTACCTAGGAGGGTGCTACCTAGAACTTCTGTAAAAACAAGATATAAACGATATAAAGATACAATAAAACTGACCAGAACCCATTCTAGTTTCTCATTCTATTGCAGTGTTTCTCAACTCCAGTCCTCAAGGCGCCCCAACAGGTCATGTTTTCAGGATTTCCCTCAGATGAAATGGCTGTGGTAATTACTAAGGCAGTGAAACAGATCAAATCACCTGTGCAAAATAAAGGAAAGCCTGAAAACATGACCTGTTGGGGTGCCTTGAGGACTGGAGTTGAGAAACCCTGTTCTATTGTATAGAAAACTGGGAGAAATACGGGAGCCGCCATGTCTGGCCTCCTTCTATGGATCACATGGATGGGGAGATCACAGGAGAACGTGCCACCACCTAAAAATCACACGGACCTCATGGATGGAGAAGAGCTCCATCCGCGATTCAACTTTGAACGGAGCTGTATGGCTGCCGTCGTCTAATAATGATCAAGCCGGTGGATCTACGGGGGCGAAGTAGAAAGCCCCCCCTTTAAGTTGAAATTTACACTTCTGAAGCACAAATTCCAGCAAAGTTCTGACAGTCAGCAACCACGGCGAGGAGCCGGGGCCAGGCTGAGCGCAACCGGCAGAAGAAAGAGACGCGGCGAATCAGAGAAGCCAGCGAGGGGCGTCACAGCGGTAGGCGAGCATCTGCTGACGGATGCAGCTCCTTGGCAAGTCGGGTTAATGAAGGTTTTTATTTTATTTATTCATTTATTTATTTCCGATCCAGAGAAAAGGTTTTTTTTTTTTTTTTGTTGGCTTCGACTTCAGAAGACATCTTGTCAGAATCCCGCCAGATGTCGGCGTGGAAGTTTAAACTGCTGATAGTCTGGAAGAAGTTCAAACCCAGCGAGAGCCGCTCTCGTCTCGCCGAGCTTTTTCGAAAGTTTCTGTCACCGCGGCGAGATCTGTATTTTTGGACCGGCGTTATCGCCTACAGCTGTTGAGTGCTGTTATCCTTCATGTATCGCTCCTCTGACTGCTGACACTTCTCTGATACGTTTAGTAAGTGCCGAGAATTAGCAGGTTCCAAAATAAACTTTTCTTTCTTTTTTACAGCCTGACAGTAGATCTTCGTTGTCTGCGCCGGGAACGACCCGCTGATGGAGAACATTAAACTTCCTCCTATTTAATAGATATTTATACTGAGTGATGCCCAACATCGCCGCCGCAGGGACGCCATCCCAGAACACACACCAGGCCATAGACGTCAGCTACATATTCACAATGGTTTGTTACTTGAAGGATCGGACCACCCGAATCTGAGGTTCCAGCCAACGATAGACGCTGGAGAGTTGAAGCCGAACGTAATCTGGGCACCACAAACTGAAAACGATATTTAAGTCCTTTTTAACCACTTCAGCCCCCGGAAGACTTTACCCCCCCTTCCTGACCAGAGCACTTTTTGCGATTCGCACTGTGTCGCTTTAACTGACAATTGCGCGGTCCTGCTACGTGACTCCTAAACAAAATTGGCGTCCTTTTTTCCCCACAAATAGAGCTTTCTTTTGGTGGTATTTGATCACCTCTGCGTTTTTTTTTTTTTTGCTATATAAACAAAAAAAAAATAACGACAATTTTGAAAAAAAAACATTATTTTTTACTTTTTGCTATAATAAATATCCCCAAAAAATATATAATTTTTTTTTTTTCCTCAGTTTAGGCCGATGCGTATTCTTCTACATATTTTTGGTAAAAAAAAATCGCAATAAGCGTTTATTGATTGGTTAGTGCAAAAGTTATAGCGTCTACAAAACAGGGGATAGATTTATGGCATTTTTATTGATATTTTTTTTTTTTACTAGTAATGGCGGTGATCTGTGATTTTTATTGTGACTGCGACATTATGGCGGACACATCGGACACTTTTGACACATTTTTGGGACCATTGTCATTTATACAGCGATCAGTGCTATACAAATGCATTGATTACTGTGTAAATGACACTGGCAGTGAAGGGGTTAACAACTGGGTGGCGCTGTAGGGGTTAAGCGTGTCCTAGGGAGTGATTCTAATTGTGGGGGGGAGGGGCTGTGTGTGACACGACACTGATCACCGCTCCCGATTACAGGGAGATCAGTGTCCTGTCACTAGGTAGAACGGGGAGATGTTCTTCCTTACCGTGAGACGATCGCGGGTATCCCCACGGACATCCACGATCACAGAGCTCCCGCCGAGCCGCCTCTTAAAGGGCAATGTACAGGTACGTTAATCTGCCTGTACGTGCCCTTCTGCCGCAGTATATCTGCGTGAGGCGGTCGGGAAGTGGTTAATCTGTAAAGCATACCCCCCCCCTAATCCATCCATGTCACCATGCTTTATTTTGTGGAAACCCCCCCCCCCAGCATTTCTAGCTACATCTCTTGAGTAGGGGGAGGTGATTCATGTAGCATTTACCTCCTGAAATCCATCTGCCTTTAGCTCAGGCATGCAGGCAGGGGGTGTGCTTAGCTGAGAAAGCCCCTCCTCCCATGAAGACTCCTGGGATGTATGTGTACGGGGCGCGCCCCCCCCCCCATCCATGCAACCGTCCCCTAATCTACATGCGGGACGCATGGATTTCAATGGAGGCTGAGGCTCTAATTGCCTTCCAAAAAGGGTGAGCTCACCCACTTGTGTGACAATAGCGAATTAATATTCACTATTGTCTTCCTGATTCTCCTCCTGGCCAATCAGGAAGCAGTTCCTGAGACCCAATTGGCCAGGGAGTCTTATGCCACGTACACACGGAAATTCGGCCAGCAAAAGACCGATGTGAGCTCCTGCTCGGAAAATGCGACCGCGTGTATGCTCCATCGGACTTTTGCTGGCCAAATTCCAGCCAGCAAAAGATTGAGCGCTTGTTATCAATTTTTCGGTCGGAAAAAGTTCCTATCCGAAAATGCGATCGTCTGTATGCAATTCCGACACGCAAAATTCCTACGCATGCTCGGAAACAATTCGACGCATGCTCGGAAGCATTGAACTTCATTTTCTCGGCTTGTCGTAGTGTTGTACGTCGCCGCGTTCTTGACGGACGAAAGTTCAGCAAACTTTTGTGTGACCGTGTGTATGCAAGGCAAGCTTGAGCGGAATCCCGTTGGAAAAACCATCATATCTTTTTCCGACGAGATGTCCGATCGTGTGTACGCGGCATTAGAACCCAATGGAGTGAGGAGATGCAGCCCAGGTCCATGTCTGCCTGATCTGCCTCTTTCCTAAGGTAAGGAGGCCTCTGATCACCGCCGCCGCATTCCCGTCCGTCTCCTGCAGGGGGAGATTCGCCGCATTCCCGTCCGTCTCCCTCAGGGGGAGATTTGCCTCATTCCCGTCCATCTCCCATAGGGGGGATTGTGGCATTCCCATCCGGCATTGCCGCCCCCCCCCCACAAAATATTAGGCACCAGCCACCACTGGTAGCAAATACATGAATACACCTCCCAGTAATGCTATAACAGCAGTGGACAGTACAGTCTTCAGCCATTCTGTTAGCTTGGAGAAGGGAGGGTGGAGGAGGGATGGAGGAGTGTGGAAAAATAGGGGCAATGAGAAGAGACGAGCGCACCCACTTGTGTGACAACAGCGAATTAATATTCGCTATTGTCTTCCTGATTCTCCTCTCGGCCAATCAGGAAGCAGTTCCTGAGACCCGATTGGCCAGGGAGTCTAAGGACCCAATGGCCCCGGAGCGAGGAGCTGCAGCCTAGGCCCATATCTGCCTGATCTGCCTCCTTCCTAAGGTAAGGAGACCTCTGAGGGCTGCCGCATTCCCACCCACCTCCCATGGGGAAGGGGGTCCCTGTTGGTTTGCTGATCCCCCCCCAAATATTGAGCACCAGCCGCCACTGGTAGCAAGCAAAAGAATAAATAATGCTATTACAGCAGTAGACAGTACGGTCTTCAGTCACTTGGAGAAGGGAGGGTGGAGGAGGGATGGAGGAGCGTGGAAAGTGAGGGGAAATGAGGAGGGAGGAGCACTGGAAGGGATGGGGGAGGAGGAGGTTTTAATGAGGGGAGTGTCTTGCTATCCTAGGCTATGGGGCTGCGTGTTTCTATTGATGCGCACAGTGTAGAGAGACACGACTCTAGTCCCTGCATGCAAGGGTGGCTCCATAGAATGCTGCAAGAGAAAGGAGTCACCCTGAAACAGGAAACCTGGGGCAGAAGTTATGTGACCAACATAACAAACCTAGGTTGGACTTGATGGACTTTGTGTCTTTTTTCGACCTCACCTACTATGTAACTATAGACAAGAATTAAAGATAAAGAAGCTGCCTACACAGTAAGTGATGACATTGGGTAGTTAAAAACGGAGGGTGCAACATCCCCTTAAACATAACAGAATATCTCATTATCTCCGAGACGACAAAGAGGTCTATGTAAAAAAAAAAAAAAAAGCAGGCTGTGTCAACGTCTCAGCATCTGGACAGAGGAGATCTCATTACGAACTGCGTCAACCTTGTTGTGAAATGCCTGCCAATCTCCGGGGCAGTGCGTGAGCTGGTGGGTGGTGGGGATGAAGGAAGGTGGTAAAGGTAGAGAAGACTTGATGAGGGTTGGATGAGAGGGTGTTAATGAGAGTGAAGAAATCTGGTTTGTTTGACAGCACAGAGAGAGGAATTGTATTTTTGGAGGGAAGATTTGTACCCGGTTGCGTATAGCAGGCATTTAGTTGTATGTCAAAAGTCGCTGTAGAGCAGAGCTGTGTCTCTCCAGGTTTCTGGTGTCGAAAATGTTTGCCAAGGTTGTGGTGGCCGGGGCCTCGTTCAGAGTAAATGTGCCCAGGGAGGATGAAAGTGAGATGTTGTGGACAGAAGTGGCCAGGTCCGGGCAGGAGAGGGGTGAGATCACAGTGGTGGTTTCTATAGGTGACTCTTTGCTGGTTGGAGGGATAAGGGGTTTGGAGACAGGAATAGAGTGAAACTGATAAGGTTGTGATCATAAAGAGGAAATGGGGTGTTGGCGAGGTTGCAAGAAATGCAGAGGTGGGAGAATACAAGGTCAAGGGTGTTGCCATCTAAAGGGTGAGAGTGTGTGTCAACTGCGATAGGTCGAAAGAAGAGGTTAGGTTGAGAAGGTAAGACATTGCTGGGCTGTTAACATTAACAGGAATTTTAAAGTTACCAAGGATGATGTAAATATGGTAGCCAGGCAGAGGAGTCGCCAAGAAAGTGTGACCCCGATCCAGGAGCAATCCTCAGGTAAACTGTAGAAAAAAAGGTTAAATAACAGCTGAGCATGCAACCAGCAGAACCCAGAACAGACAAAAGCAATCAAACTTTGCTCCACTGCCTACTGAGGAGCCCAAAACGAAATGTGCCTTAATCCTACTAGCAACCCAACTAGGAGGGTGCTACATTCAGTAAACAAATGTTATTCCTGAAGCATGATTGGCTGTAGAAGCAGAGGGGACATGATGAGGATGATGATACGGGGAGATGATGAGGATGATGAGACGGGGGAGATGATGATGATGAGGATGATAAGATGGGGAGAGGATGAGGATGATGAGATGGGGAAGATGATGAGAATGATGAGATGAGGGAGATGATGATGATGAGGAGACGGGGGAGATGATGATGATGAGGATGATGAGATGGGGGAGATGATGATGATGAGACAGGGGAGATGATGAGGATGACGAGACGGGGGAGATGATGAAGATGATGAGACAGGGGAAATGATGAGGATGATGAGACGGGGGAGATGATGAGGATGATGAGACAGGGGGAGATGATGAGGATGACGAGACGGGGGAAATGATGAAGATGATGAGACGGGGAGATGATGAGGATGATGAGACGGGGGAGATGATGATGATGAGGATGATGAGATGGGGGAGATGATGATGATGAGACAGGGGAGATGATGAGGATGACGAGACGGGGGAGATGATGAAGATGATGAGACAGGGGAGATGATGAGGATGACGAGACGGGGGAGATGATGAGGATGATGAGACAGGGGGAGATGATGAGGATGACGAGACGGGGGAAATGATGAAGATGATGAGACGGGGAGATGATGAGGATGATGAGACGGGGGAGATGATGAAGATGATGAGACGGGGGAGATGATGAGGATGACGAGACGGGGGAGATGATGAAGATGATGAGACGGGGGAGATGAGGAGGATGATGAGATGGGGGAGATGATGAGAATGATGAGATGATGATGATGAGGAGACGGGGGAGATGATGATGATGAGGATGATGACATGGGGGAGATGATGAGGATGACGAGACGGGGGAGATGATGAGGATGATGAGACAGGGGAGATGATGAGGATGATAAGACGGGGGGAGATGATGAGGATGACGAGACGGGGGAGATGATGAGGATGATGAGACGGGGGGAGATGATGAGGATGACGAGACGGGGGAGATGATGAAGATGATGAGACAGGGGGAGATGATGAGGATGATGAGACGGGGGAGATGATGAGGATGATGAGACGGGGAGATGATGAGGATGATGAGACGGGGGGAGATAATGAGGATGACGAGACGGGGGAGATGATGAGGATGATGAGACGGGGGGAGATGATGAGGAAGACGAGACGGGGGAGATGATGAGGCTGATGAGACGGGGGAGATGAGGAGGCTGGTGAGACGGGGGGAGATGATGAAGATGATGAGACAGGGTAGATGATGAGGATGATGAGACGGGGGAGATGATGAGGATGACGAGACGGGGGAGATGATGAGGATGATGAGACGGGGGAGATGAGGAGGATGATGAGACGGGGGGAGATGATGAGGATGATGAGACGGGGGAGATGATGAGGATGACGAGACGGGGGAGATGATGAGGATGATGAGACGGGGGAGATGAGGAGGATGATGAGACGGGGTAGATGATGAGGATGATGAGACGGGGGAGATGATGAGGATGATGAGACGGGGGAGATGATGAGGATGATGAGACGGGGGAGATGATGAGGATGATGAGACGGGGGAGATGAGGAGGATGATGAGACGGGGAGAGATGATGAAGATGATGAAACGGGGGGAGATGATGAGACGGGGGAAATGATGAGGATGATGAGACGGGTGAGATAATGAGGTTGATGAGACAGGTGAGATGATGAGGTTGCTGAGACGGGGAGATGAGGAGGATGATGAGACGGGGGGAGATGATGAAGATGATGAGACGGGGGAGATGATGAGACGGGGGAGATGATGAGGATGACGAGACGGGGGAGATGAGGAGGATGATGAGACGGGGGAGATGATGAGGATGACGAGACGGGGGAGATGAGGAGGATGATGAGACGGGGGAGATGATGAGGATGATGAGACGGGGGAGATGATGAGGTTGATGAGATGGGGGAGATGATGAGGATGATGAGACGGGGGAGATGATGAGGTTGATGAGATGGGGGAGATGATGAGGATGATGAGACGGGGGAGATGATGAGGATGATGAGACGGGGGGAGATGATGAGGATGATGAGACGGGGGAGATGATGAGGATGATGAGACGGGGGAGATGAGGAGGATGATGAGACGGGGAGAGATGATGAAGATGATGAGACGGGGGGAGATGATGAGACGGGGGAGATGATGAGGATGATGAGACGGGGGAGATGATGAGACGGGGGAGATGATGCTGCGGTGAAGTGGCGCACACTTGTGCAGGAATTGCACTCTAGCGGGAATGCCTATATCCGCTCTTCTCTGAGACACAAGTTTTTTTTTTCCGGTTTGTTTTTCTGTGATGTTCCAATACAATGACTTCTTTTTCCCATTAGCATCTTTCAGGTAAAACAAACAAATATTTCTCACCACGGCTAAGCATTAACATTCTGGATTTGAATAGAAAGGCTTGGAAGCTCTTGCCGATGTCATTTCCCCGTTACCATGGCTGGTGTGTCATTTCACCGGCTCTGCTCTACCGTTATGTATGACTGGCTCTTGAAGAGAGAAATAAAAGCGGGGCTGGAGGGAGGGATGGTGCCGGATACGTGGTGAATGGAGGGTTGCTGCATCTCCGAGATTTAACTATAGACATCACCTCTAATGGAACATGTATTGGGGGGAACAAGATCAAAGCCGGGTCCAGGGACGGGGGGCTCGGCATCTTTTTTTTACGCTTAGAGAGTGAGCTCCTAACACACATCTGGAGAATGCTAATTCCAGGCAATTTAGCAGATAGAAGGAGAGTGGAGCACTTCAGGGTAGGAGAGATGAGAGGCTGCAGAGAATAGAAATGGTTTATTATCCAGCCTGCAGCCTGTGCCCTAAGAAAATGATAAGGAGCATATGTTGTGCTATGAATAATGCCGGCACAAGCATGCTTCCAGCCATCGTGTATATGGTCAGGGCTGAACACAACAAACCTCTTACTGCAACGCCTCATGTACCGCAGAATCTCAGGATTCTGTACAGGATTGAAGTGCACCAGTCATATAGACACCACAGACGCAGACAATCCTCATGCAATCACATAGCAGTATATGGAAGGAATGGTATAAGTGATTGTCCCGGCCAGGCTTGGAGACCAGCAGCTATAGCAGTAGAGAGGCTCCCACCAACCAGTTGGATAAGTAAGCAAGGTCACCTTGGTGGATGACACGGGCTCACCTGAGGTGCGGGGTCTAAGCACTAACCGGTATTCACCAGAGTTTCTGTTGGTGGGAATGGGTTTTGCAGCATGTTAGTACCAGTGTCAGAGAATGTCTACCAGACGTTTGGCTAAAAGAAATATGCATACTTGAAGAATGGCTAATAGAAATGCGCATGCACACAGAATTATTGGCAGAGCAGTGACTAGCCGTGCGCATGCGCATAGGAATGCGCACGGACACGTGCGTGCACTTAATGAATGTTGGCGCTAGACAGACTATTTAAAGGGGCCCCTGCTCCAGTGCTGACTGGTCTTTCAGCTGTTCCCTGTGTTCTGCTATTATTCTGCCTGTTGCTAACTTGGCTTGCCTTTGACCTGAACTTGGAGGTCCGCTAATTGCATATCCCTGCTGTAGGTTCTTGTAACATACAGTAGACTATGAATTTTATTGGGCTTTTTTAGCCATTATCTACATTTAAAGGACATCATTATATAAAAAAAAAAAAAAAAAAAAATCACATACGTGTCTATTATAATTATTAATGTTGAAAATATGTGCAAAAATGTAAAGCATGACATGTTGTGTGTTTTTTTTTTTAATTCATGCTTGCAAAAAAACTGAAAAACCTCTGCGCAAATACCACATGACATAAAAAATTGCAACAATCGCCATTTTATTCTCTAGAGTCTCTGCTAATAAAAAATATATATAATGTTTGGGGGGTTCTAAGTAATTTTCTAGCAAAAAAAAAAAAAAAAATACAGATTTTTCCATATATGAGAGAAGTGTCAGAATTGGCGCGGTAAGCGGGTGGTTAGGCCTTCCAGAGAGTAGATGTGGAGGAGCTTAGCATTGTTCTCCTATTTAATGTCGATTTCCAGACCTTTTTTGGAGTTTGTTTTCCCACTTCCAGAATTAAAATTAAATGGCATTAAAATAATATTTTTTTTTGTTTGTTTCCGTTTTCAAATCAGAAAGGCTGAGAATATAATTGATTTTCGGAGACTAAGCCCCATGTGGTTTGGAAGCCTTCAGAGCACCTGGAATGGTCGGAAGCCGGTGAGTGGATTATATGTTTGATATCTTGAAGTGGAAGGCAACGTCGGCCCGTTGTATGTAGATGTGATGCTCATCTCAAGAAGACGTTTCTCTTCAGGATGAGACAATCATTTGTCTTTTTTTTTTTTTTGCACAATCTCTTTGATTGAGGACAACCTTTCCCAAGCTGATATGAAATAAGACCCTACAGATTGATTCATTCCTTGTTTCTTTTGATTTTAAAGATTACCTGACAGAATTGGATTATTCCTTCCAATTTTCTCTCCATCATCACCGTCATCCTGAAGATAAGTACTTGTGCACGGGTAATTGAACTTCAATTGTACATGATTGAGACGCTACTCTATCAGAGGCGCGGCGATGGCAGAGGTGCAATCAGAAGGGGTTATGTATTGTATATGTAGTCCCTCTTGTGTCTCAAACACTGGCCTTCCCTATAGTTTTATAAAACATATATAAAAAAAAAAAAAAAGATGCAGAAGAGTCAGAGTTCTCCATCTCGCCTTGGACCCGGCCACAAGACCGACATACGTGGCCTCATGTTTTAGAGAAGATTTTTCTGATTCTACAGAAGAGGTTTACTGATTGAAGATGGAATATGGAGCGAAATCAAAGAGAGTCGTTTGAAGTAGTGCGGTCTTGTGCGTAATATAAGAGTAAAAAAAGAAAAAAAAAAACAACAAAAAAAAAAAAAAAACTTGAGATCAAACTCGGAGAAAAAGGGAACATTAGCAGGCGGCTTAAAAAGCACGAAATCAATAAACAAAGCAACATTCAGCTGATTACACTAAAGATGACTGATTAGGCATCCTCACAAGAGGAGTCAATCATTCAGGGATATGTTTCAGGAGTCTTGAAGACCACATTTGGAGGGTCTGACTTTTTTTTTTTTTTGCTTGCAGAAATCCTGAGATTATATGAAAATTTCAAGATGTCAAGCCAATTCTACGTTCAAGAAAGTTACTTTCATCCAAAACAAAAAAAAGGAGCGTTACGAAAACGGTATTCTTTGGTGGAAGTTGGGATTGATGGCTCGAGTGTGGCAGGAGAGGGATTGTCCCCCCCCGCCCCCCCCGTTACATCAAATCAACCAAAGGGGGGTGCCTTCAGGTTCTTCAGAGGTGCCCTGGCAAAATGCCTAAAAATGTGCCCAAAAATTGTATACAAGCCGGCCAGTGGGTCAAGCCTGCCTTTTAGGCTCCATTAACACTTCTGCAACTTGTCATGTCAATGTGGACACATGAAGCCACATGGGCAAGTCACAGCCCATGTATTTCAATGGAAGCCGTTCAAATCTATGCAACTTAAACTTGCAGCGACTCTAACCACTTGCCTACCGGGCACTTTGACCCCCTTCCTGCCCAGGCCAAATTTCAGCTTTCAGCGCTGTCACACTTTTAATGACAATTGTGCGGTCATGCAACACTGTACACATCTGGGGTTTTTATTTTTGTGCTAAAAAAAAACAAAGACCGAAAACTAAAAAATAAAAAAATAAAAAAATAAAAAAGTTTTTCTTTCTGTTATAAAATGTTGTAAATAAATAATTTTTCTCCTTAACTGATGGGCACTGATAAGTGGCACTGATGGGCACTGATTGGCAGCACTGAGGGGCACTGATGAGGCTGCACTGATGGGCACTGATAGGTGGCAGTAATTGGCACTGATTGGCAGCACTGAGGGGCACTGATGAGGCTGCACTGATGGGCACTGATAGGTGGCATTGATGGGCACTGATAGGTGGCACTGATGGGCACTGATGGGCAGCACTGAGGGGCACTGAAGGGCGGCACTGATGGGTGGCTCTGTATGTGAATGGACACACAGAGCAGCGGCTCGGGAGCGCACCTGCTCGGGTGCCCCCATTGCAATGATCTGGGGGCATTAGGCAGGAGCGCCGGCGAGGGAACTGAGAAAAGGGGGATCGGGGGTGCTCTGTGCAAAACCCTTACACAGACGTTAAGTATAACATGTTTGTTATTTTTTTTTAAAAATATTGCCTTTAATATCTCTTTAATCACTTGCCGACCAGCCACAGTCCATCGCTTCATCCAATAGATACTGTGGGCGTGTGTGCGCGCCCAGGTCTGATGGACTCTATGTCCGCTGGCCACCCGCAATCGCTCCACAGAGAGGTAGAATGGGGAGTAAATGGGTAAACAAGGCAGATCCCCGTTCTGACGGTGGACAACATAGAGCTTTGCTGTTCCCAGTGTTCTCTGCGTTGTCCCAGTGAGCCCATCCCCCCCTACAGTTAGAACACACCAAGGGAACACAGTTAACCCCTTGAGCGCCCCCTAGTGTCCCTGAATGTATGGCAGCTGACAGCATCCATCACCTGTGCCCACTGTTCTTAGGCTAAGGTATGGTTGCCAGGACTACCCATGTCCTAGCAACCAATCACATTCTTGTCCCTCCCCCCATGCCCCGGGCATTCAGAGGAGGAGGAAGTTCCTCAGTCAAACCTATCCGGTCCCAGCGCCCAGCCTTCCAGCTTCCACCTGTCCTGTACTGCAGCAATGAGAAGGAAATGATCTTGATGTAAGCGATGGGGTCTTCACAATACTCCCTCCTCCCCTTCCACTTCCCCAACTATTCTCTTAAACCTCTCCACTCTCCTTACCCCACTCTGCTCTTCCCTTCTAAATTTGGGGACCCTATTAAAAGGGAATAGGTTCTAGGCACCATGATTAAAGGGGGTTTTGGGGACCCTGATGTAAGAGGGGTTCAGGGGCCTGATGTAAGGGGGTTTTGGGGGACCCTGATCTAAGCAGGCTTTAGGAACCCTGATGTAAGGGGAGGTGACTTTGAGATCCTAATAAAAGGGGGACTCTGATGTAAGGGGGGGGGGACTCTGGGGACCCTGATGTAAGGGGGGGGGACTTTGGGGTGCCTAATGAAAAGAGTAAACTCTGAAGTAAGGAGGTCAGGCCTGGGGGGGGGGGAGCAGGCCTAAAGCTGTGTAAGGTGCCCCAAAATCTTCACGAAAATGTTCCACATACCGCTGCAGGGTTGGATAATGTTAACTGGAGATGAAGCCATCTCCTGCAAACGTCAGCCAATACACACAGAGCGAACATTGGCAAGGAGGTGAGAAAGCATCCCTGCACAGGCTTTATTTTTTTTGGGGGGGGAGCAGTGGATGCAAGTAGCTGGTCTTGCCTAGGGCACAAAATAGTCTATCTCCGGCCCTGCTGATGACCAAGTCTACCCCATGAAGGCAGTGGCCTCTTTCAGCAGGGTAATGCGTCCAGCCACACTGCAAAAATGGTTCAAGAATGGTTTGAGGAACACAACGAGTTTGAGATGTTGGTTTGGCCTTCAGACTCTCCAGTTCGCAATATAAGCAAGCATCTGTGGGACATGCTGGAAGAACGTCCCACCCATGAAGGCCCCACCTCCCAACTTATAGGACTTAAAGGATCTGCTACTGACGGCTTGGTGCCAGATACCATAAGTGTACCTTCAGAGGTCTAGGTGAGTCCCATGCCTGAACGGGTCAGGAAAGGGGGACCCACTCAATATTAGGCAGGTGGTTGCAAAGTTATGGCTGATCGGTGTAGAACAAGAAGATGATCCCTTATGATATAAAGCTCAGACATAGGACATCATTAACAGGGAGAAAAATGAAGAGCGTAAGTGCGGTGTGATGAACGCACTCGTATTATTTGTTCGTATTTCCTGGAGATCTGGAATCCCGGAATAAATATTCCATCGCCGGCATTCAGATATTTCTGTAAAACTGCTGATGATACAATATAAGGGTCCCCAGGTAGAACAGCGCCGTTCCCCGCAGCGGAATAACGGTTATGTGTCTAACTCCCGGGGACGCGTTTCGCCCGCTCTGTGCAGAGATTATCTGGATTTATATGTTTATAACAGGAAACCCGCCACAAAATCTTTGAAAAGGTCGTCATTCTATAAATATTCAACACCTCATTTTCTTTCTTTCTATAAAATCTCATCAAACGTATCGCTAATCGATAGAAATATCATTACTTCCTCCACCGTAGAAGAGTCAACCTTTTCTTCATTGTAAGAAATAAATGGATGTGACCAGAACTCTTCCATATACACTATATTACCAAAAGTATTGGGACGCCTGCCTTTACACACACATGAGCTTTAATGGCATCCCAGTCTTAAGCTGGCCATACACCATACAATTTTCCTGTTCAATTTTCTTTAAATCTACCTTCAACTATGTAGTATAAGGGCCTGCCTGATTGCATCCAAATTGAAAGTGTTTAGGTTTGACCTCCTATTATATGGTTTTGGTAAATCTAAATGAAAGTTGAACAGGAAAATTGAATAGTGTATGGCCAGCCTTAGTCCATAGGGTTCATTATTGAGTTGGCTCCGCCCTTTGCAGCTATAACAGCTTCACCTCTTCTGGGAAGGCCGTCCACAAGGTTTAGGAGAGTGTCTATGGGAATGTTTGACCATTCTTCCAGAGGAGCATTTGTGAGGTCAGGCACTGATGTTGGATGAGAAGGCCTGGTTCGCAGTCTCCACTTTAATCCATCCCAAAGGTGTTCTATGGGGTTGAGGTCAGGACTTTGTGCAGGCCAGTCAAGTTCCTCCACCCCAGACTTGCTCATCCATGTCTTTATGAACCTTGCAGCACTGTGCGGCTCGCTTTGAGATCTCAGGTCTGGCGGCAGCACTGTGCGGCTCGCTCTGTGATCTCAGGTCTGGCGGCAGCACTGCGTGGCTCACTCTGCAATCTCAGGTCCGGCGGCAGCACTTCGCGGCTCGCTTTGTGATCTCAGGTCTGGCTGCAGCACTGCGCGGCTCGCTCTGCGATCTCAGGTCTGGCAGCAGGACTGTGTGGCTCGCTCTGCGATCTCAGGTCTGGCGGCAGGACTGCGTGGCCCGCTCTGCGATCTCAGGTCTGGCGGCAGGACTGCGTGGCTCGATCTGCGATCTCAGGTCTGACGGCAGGACTGCGTGGCTCGCTCTGCGATCTCAGGTCTGACGGCAGGACTGCGCAGCTCATTCTGAGATCTCAGGTCTGGCGGCAGGACTGCGTGTCTCGCTCTGCGATCTCAGGTCTGGCGGCAGGACTGCGCATCTCACTCTGCAGTCTCAGGTCTGGCGGCAGCACTGCGCGGCTCACTCTGCGATCTCAGGTCTGGCGGCAGGACTGTGCGGCTCGCTCTGTGATCTCAGGTCTGGCGGCAGCACCGCTCTGCGATCTCAGGTCTGGCAGCAGGACTGCGCGGCTTGCTCTGCGATCTTAGGTCTGGCGGCAGGACTGCGCAGCTCGCTCTGCGATCTCAGGTCTGGTGGCAGTACTGCGCAGCTCGCTCTGCGATCTCAGGTCTGGCGGCAGCACCGCTCTGCGATCTCAGGACTGGCGGCAGGACTGCGCGGCTCGCTCTGTGATCTGAGGTCTGGTGGCAGGACTGCACGGCTCACTCTGCGATCTCAGGTCTGGCGGCAGGACTGCACGGCTCACTCTGCGATCTCAGGTCTGGCGGCAGGACTGTGCGGCTTGCTCTGCGATCTCAGGTCTGGCGGCAGCACTGCGCGGCTCGCTCTGTGATCTCAGGTCTGGTGGCAGCACTGCGCGACTTGCTCTGCGATCTCAGGTCTGGTGGCAGGACTGCGCGGCTCGCTCTGCGATCTCAGGTCTGGCGGCAGGACTGTGCGGCTCGCTCTGCAATCTCAGGTCTGATGGCAGGAATGCGCGGCACGCTCTGCGATCTCAGGTCTGGCGGCAGGACTGTGCGGCTCGCTCTGCAATCTCAGGTCTGATGGCAGGACTGCGCGGCACGCTCTGCGATCTCAGGTCTGGCGGCAGCACTGCACGGCTCCCTCTGCCTTCTCAAGTCTGGCGGCAGCACTGCGTGGCTCGCTCTACCGGGCAATGTTTTATTCAGTCTTCATTTTCATGTTGTTCTCTCATCGCCTTCTACTCTGCAAACCAGAAAGCAAATGCTTAAAATATTCATCTTAGACATCTGGGTGGAAATGTTCAATGGCAGATGGAGAGAACACTTCCTCGTGTTCTGGAGGAATATCGCAGACAATGGAGGTACATCCACTCTGCTGACTATTATCACTGCTCCAAAGATGTATTTGTAGCACTAACTCTCGGTGGAGCTGCTGGTTTAAAGCGGGCTTGTATGTAGTACGAACAAAAGTCTCTGCCACAGACTTATCTGGAATAAAACCCTTACGATCCTCTGCCACAGGATGTATTGGTTTGCGATGAATGTCAGACACAGTACTTGAACCTTTAAGCCAACCCGGCAGTACTATGCAGTAAGATTGCTTCAGGATACGTCCTCCAACCGAGTCACCAGGCCCTTCTCCAGACCAGCACTCTGCATGATCCTTCCATGACGAGTCCTCCCCTGGGATCTCCTCGGTTGTCCAGCTTCTTCACTCAGGATAGACAGCTCAGGACCATTCCTCTGCTGCTGCGGTAGGCCCCAGACAGGCTTCTGGGCCCACCCACATGCCACAGCGACGTGGGCCTCTCAATCGGAGGACCACGAGGTGGTACTCTTAACGCATACCTGTCGGCCAGGAGGGCCAGCAGGTGGCTGAAAACGAACCCCTGAACATGGCGTCTGTCCCATAAATACCCTCTCCCAGAATGCAACTCGGAGGACCACCTCCACTGAGTTATCTCCGGGACAGAGGAGCACCCATACGCTTCAACACGTTGTCTTTCCAACACCAGCCCATGGTGACAACGACACCCACCGGCACAGTGTGGAACTACACGCAACTCAGCCAAGCCGGAACAGAGGCAAATCTAACTTCACCTAACAAGTAACCCACAAGATTTACCTATCAGTAGTAGATTAAAAATCTACCAGCGTTACATATTTATGGACCCCAAAAATGTGAAATTATTAGGAAGTCCCCTGTGCTGTTCTGTGTATATTAGGAGAACTAAAAGATGAGATTTATTTTTAGGTTGTACCTGAATGAAGTGCTGAATTATTATTGACACACATGAATGCAGCTCTGTAATCATCAAACATATACACTCACTGGACACTTTATTAGGTACACCTGTTCAGTTGCTTGGTAACACAGATTGGTAATCAGCCAATCACATGGCAGCAACTCAACACATTTAGGCATCTAGACATGGTGAAGACGACTTCCTGAGGTTCAAACTGAGCCTCAGAATGGGGGGAAGAAAGGGGATTGAAGTGACTTTGAACGTGGCATGGTGGTTGGTGGCAGACGGGCTGTTCTGAGTATTTCTGGGATTTTCACACACAACCATCTCTCGGGATTACAGAGAATGGAGGGAAAAAGAGAAAATATCCAGTGAGCGGCAGTTGTGTGGAGGAAAATGCCTTGTTGAGGTCAGAGGAGAATGGGCAGACTGGTTCCAGATGGTAGAAAGACAACAGTAACTCCAATAACCTCTCGTTACACCCAAGGTATGCAGAATACCATCTCTGAACACACAACACATCCAACATTGAAGCAGATGGGCTACAGCAGCAGAAGACCACACCGGGCGCCACTCCTGTCAGATAAGAACAGGATAACATCTCCTATGACACTGCTACAAAGTTCGGAGCCAAATGGACATGCTGGATACACTTTCAGAGAACCCCAGAGTACTCACACTTACACAATCTACCCACATAAGGACAAACCTAATTTTAATACAAAATCAATTCCCCAAACCCCGTAGTACCTCTCCTCCAATACCTAAGCTTTGGCTTAGCACCCCCCACCCTTTCAAGGGCTGCCCCCCTCCAACAAGAACTCCAGTTGGAGTCGCCTACAATTTATTAGCCCCTGAGGAGGGAAGTCAGAGACGGCCTAAATTCCTCTCCCTCGTATTTATGTACCGTATTTATTTTTTATTATTTTCTCTTTTCTCTCTTTTCTTCTCCCCCCCCCCCTTTCTTTCTTCTTCCACCTCTCCCATCCCCATCCATGTTCCCACTTTCTATACCCACATGGACCCCCCCAAATACACTTCACATACATCACACTCTTACGAAACCTTACACATACAAAACATACTGTAAACCCTTCCTAAATACTAGTCTTGCTCCATCCCCTGAGGATTTCATCAAGGCCACTCATTTTACAAAAAGCACTATAGGTGAAGTGGAAAACGTAGTGAATCTGGAAGGCCCTTGCAGGGACATTTGCCAAATGTTCATAACATCTTTAAGACATACGAAAATGGTTGAATAGATGATAAAACAATATGTGAATATAGTCCACCACCGATAGGATGAAGGCTTACCAGATGGTTTGAACCCAAAAGGACATACATCCCATGAGGCAAACAGGCTTGTATTGGCAAATGCCAAAATTGGAGACATACAGTCTGGAGACCTTTGACACAGAAGCCAAATCCTCACACAGCCATTGGGGTAGTCGTCTCCATAGAGGGTATTTCATCAGAAAAATGGATGGTTTCTCCCATATGTTCATATATACAGTGGGGAGGGAAAGTATTCAGACCCCCTTAAATTTTTCACTCTTTGTTATATTGCAGTCATTTGCTAAAATCATTTAAGTTCATTTTTTCCCTCAGTAATGTATACACAGCACCCCATATTATACACATAGCACCCCATATTGTACACACAGCACCCCATATTGTACACACAGCCCCCCATATTGTACACACAGCACCTCATATTGTACACACAGCACCTCATATTGTACACACAGCCCCCCATATTGTACACACAGCACCCCATATTGTACACACAGCCCCCCATATTGTACACACAGCACCCCATATTGACAGAAAAACACAGAATTGTTGACATTTTTGCAGATTTATTAAAAAAGAAAAACTGAAATATCACATGGTCCTAAGTATTCAGATCCTTTGCTGTGACACTCATATATATAACTCAGGTGCTGTCCATTTCTTCTGATCATCCTTGAGATGGTTCTACACCTTCATTTGAGTCCAGCTGTGTTTGATTATACTGATTGGACTTGATTAGGAAAGCCACACACCTGTCTATATAAGACCTTACAGCTCACAGTGCATGTCAGAGCAAATGAGAATCATGAGGTCAAAGGAACTGCCTGAAGAGCTCAGAGACAGAATTGTGGCAAGGCACAGATCTGGCCAAGGTTACAAAAAAATTTCTGCTGCTCTTAGGGTCCTAAGAGCACAGTGGCCTCCATAATCCCTAGATGGAAGACGTTTGGGACGACCAGAACCCTTCCTAGAGCTGGCCGTCCGGACAAACTGAGCTATCGGGGGAGAAGAGCCTTGGTGAGAGAGGTAAAGAAGAACCCAAAGATCACTGTGGCTGAGCTCCAGAGATGCAGTCGGGAGATGGGAGATAGTTGTAGAAAGTTAACCATCACTGCAGCCCTCCACCAGTCGGGGCTTTAGGGCAGAGTGGCCTGACGGAAGCCTCTCCTCAGTCCAAGACACATGAAAGCCACATGGAGTTTGCTAAAAAAAACACCTGCAGGACTCCAAGATGGTGAGAAATAAGATTCTCTGGTCTGATGAGACCAAGATAGAACTTGTTGGCCTTAATTCTAAGCAGTATGTGTGGGGAAAACCAGGCACTGCTCATCACCTGTCCTATATAGTCCCAACAGTGAAGCATGGTGGTGGCAGCATGTGGGGGTGTTTTTCAGCTGCAGGAACAGGACGACTGGTTGCAATCGAGGGAAAGATAAATGCGGCCAAGTACAGGGATATCCTGGACGAAAACCTTCTCCAGAGTGCTCAGGACCCCAGACTGGGCCGAAGGTTTACCTTCCAACAAGACAATGACCCTAAGCACACAGCTAAAATAATGAAGGAGTGGCTACACAACAACTCCGTGACTGTTCTTGAATGGTCCAGCCAGAGCCCTGACTTAAACCCAATTGAGCATCTCTGGAGAGACCTAAAAATGGCCGTCCACCAACGTTTACCATCCAACCTGACAGAACTGGAGAGGATCTGCAAGGAGGAATGGCAGAGGATCCCCAAATCCAGGTGTGAAAAACTTGTTGCATCTTTCCCAAAAAGACTCATCAAAAGGGGCTTCTACTAAATACTGAGCAAAGGGTCTGAATACTTAGGACCATGTGATATTTCAGTTTTTCTTTTTTAATAAATCTGCAAAAATGTCAACAATTCTGTTTTTCTGTCAGTATGGGGTGCTGTGTGTACAATATGGGGGGCTGTGTGTACAATATGGGGTGCTGTGTGTACAATATGGGGGGCTGTGTGTACATTATGGGGTGCTGTGTGTACAATATGGGGTGCTATGTGTACATTAATGAGGAAAAAAATGAACTTAAATGATTTTAGCAAATGGCTGCAATATAACAAAGAGTGAAAAATTTAAAGGGGTCTGAATACTTTCCATCCCCACTGTATATCAAGGAAAGGAGAACAAAAAAGGGCCAATTCCGTATAAAAATTAGAAATTTAATAAGGTTAAAAAAAAACACATTTTGGAAAAGTAAATAGCGCTTAAGACATGTGTATGGCGGCAGTGGAGCCCGTCCCGATGCGTTTCGTCTAAATAGATATAATCTGGGGTCAGACAAAATGTGAGTTTTTTAACCTTATTAAATTTCTAATTTTTTTATACGGAATTACGCTATGTGGCCCTTTTTTGTTCTCCTTTCCTTGATATATATATATGAACATATGGGAGAAACCATCAATTTTTCTTATGAAATACCCTCTATGGAGACGACTACCCCAATGACTGTGTGAGGATTTGGCTTCTGTGTCAAAAGGTCTCCAGACCGGATGTCTCTAATTTTGGCATTTGCCGATACAAGCCCGTTTGCCTCATGGGATGTATGTCCTTTTGAGTTCAAACCATCTGGTAAGCCTTCGTCCTATCGGTGGTGGACTATATTCACATATTGTTTTATTATTCATTCACCATTTTCGGGTTGTCTTAAAGTGGAGTTCCACCCAAAAGTGGAACTTCCACTCATCAGATTCCTCCCCCCCTCCGGTGACACAGTTGGCACCTTTCAGGGGGGAGGGGGGTACAGATACCTGTATATTACAGGTATCTGTACCCACTTCCGGCGTAGATAGCCGCAGAATCTGCGGGTATTTACGCCACTTCCTGCACCCTCCCCGCTGCCTGCTGGGAAACACACGGCTCCCAGAGGCAGCAGGGACCATTGGTATTGCGCTGCGCGACTTGCGCATGCGCAGTAGGGAACCGGGAAGTGAAGCCGCACGGCTTCACTTCCTGATTCCCTTACCGAAGATGGAGGCGGCAGCACCCGAGGACGGAGAGAAGCTTCGGCCTCGGGTGCCGACATCGCGGGCGCCCTGGACAGGTAAGTGTCCATGTTTTAAAAGTCAGCAGCTGCAGTATTTGTAGCTGCTGACATTTAAAAAATTTTTTCTCGGTGGCGCTCCGCTTTAAAGATGTTATTAACATTTGGCAAATGTCCCTGCAAGGGCCATCCAGATTCACTACATTTTTCACTTCACCTATGGACTCAATGTTTATTTGTTTTCCTGTTGATTTCTTCATATAAAATCCCTGAGCATTATAGCTCCACATTACTTGTATTAACCATTTGTGGGATTTATTCAATCATCTCTGTTCACTCAAAATTTCAGCGCTACACTTTTTATCTTATTACTAGTATTGCAATTGCCTGTTTGCTGTGTTAGATGCTTTTTCCTAAGGCGCAGCGCGTTAATATATCTGCACTTTACAAAAAGCACTACCCTCAACCCAACCCTAACTGACTAAAACATGGAGCAATTCAAAACCAACTTGGGCATCTAAACTAGGAAATGTTCTACATCGGAATATTGTATACCCTGAAACACACTATGGGCCCGGACCCACTATGTTACGGTTAATACAGAAGTGACTGTATTTCATTTGCAAATTTAACTTGTAGTTCTAAAAAAATATATTATTACTGTATAACTCATATTCAAGCCTTCTGTATGTTGTTCTTATACACAAATAAAAATATTTTGGAAGCAAAAAAAATCACATTTAGTCTACTAAAATTACATGCCCAGACACTGGACCTAACTGGATTTATTGCAACAAGATTTTCCCAGCAGACCAATCCTTTCCCTGAGACTGATTGGTTAAATGTTGTCTACAGCTCTGAGGAAGGGGGCCATGTCTCCCGAAACACGTCTGCTTTCTAACCATATTGTTGGCATCGCCCATGGCTGGAGTTTAAATATGAAAAGCCTGTTGTCTTATACTGTATGTTTGTGAGTATCCATTTGTCTTTTTGTATTCATTAAAGTTGTGTGGTGGTAATGCACTAGGCGTTTGCGTCCTCCTGTGTGTTTTTACAGAAGGAGATTGTGTTCTGATCCAACCATGACCAGACAAGGCCCATCTCAAACCTTTGACCTCCTAATCTCTTGATGTAGATCCCTACACAAAGAACACCTCTTCTTTTACAGGAACCTTCTTCATGGGATAAAAATCACATTTAGTCGACTAAAGGCATACCTACTACTACATGCCCAAACATTGGACCCAACTTTGGATCTATCTCAACCAGATCTTCCCAGATGTTCAATCCTTTCCCTGAGATTGACTTGTAGGCAGGTGAAGCTTATATTCTCCACTGCAGGTAACGCTCGTCTGCAGCGGCAATGCAGATGTGGGGGGGAAGGAAGTTGAAAGGCACTTTCTCTAGGTTTCCTCAGTCAGAGGGGGCAACTATTTAATCCTGTTTTTTTTTTTTCTTTTGAAAAGCCAGTGGAGTGCAAAACACACCCAAAAACTTCCACCTGGTGCCAAAAAAAGGGGAAAACACACATAAAGAGTGACACACAAAAACGTGCAACGGGTGTTACACTGATCCTCCACTAGGGAAGGACTTTACACTGATCCCCCGGAGCGTTAGGCTCCAGACGGGGACTGAGGTACTTCACTTGGGTCCATCTGGTCGAAACCAGAGGGACCCCCGTTCTCTGGAAGGTCTGCCGAAACAGACCCACCCAAGTAGTAGGTGGGACTCCCCCAAAGGGAGACCCCATGAGGGAGAGCGAGCCAAGCCAGAAGGCCTATGTCCACCCCCCCCCCCCCAAGACTATCAGAGTAGGCCCGAGGACCCACACCCTACTCATCACACAGTGACAAACGTGTATACACATCAAACAAAAAAATACAAAGAAGTGACAAACACGGGGATGTATAAAAAAAAAGTGGGGAGAAGGAAGTTGGGAGAGTGAAAAGTGACCATTGTGTAATACAATGGCTGGCCCTCTGGCCAGGAATAAAAATGTCCCCTGGACCTAGCCAAAAGGCTCGGCCCTAGAGGCAGGTACAAAAAACGTGTGTTGTGGTGAAGTGACCATGGTGCCATAAATCAAGTGCCTGAACACTGTGACTGTATTGCACCCCTGAACTGCCACTTCAGGGGCACATTCACCACTGGCTTTTCGTGCAACCCTGACCCCCGACCCAGACCACAGCAGCCCCCACACCAGCCAGGAAGGCCTGAAGTTCTGAAAGCTTGGTGAGAGTCCTTTACCATCAGGCCCCACCGTCGCTCCCATCCCTCCTACCTAATTACATTGGGGAAATACTAACCCCCCCCCCCCCGAAGGAGGAGTCAGTGTTCTCTCCCAAAAAACTGACCAGAGCTAGAGCTACCCCAATCTAGGCCAGAAGGCCAGGGACCCGACCCTTTGGGTCAGACCTAGTAGTTCTCCATCCCCATCAGAAGGCTTCCCTTTCTGCTATGAACCGCTCCAGGTTACCTTTACACCAGCAGGTTTTGCATAGCCACCGCCATCCCTGATACCATCAGGGACAGAAGCAAGCGCCACCTCCTGGCAACTGATAAGAAAAGATACTACACTTGATCTTAGCCAAAAGGCAGAGAAGAAGAAGGTCTGGCGAGCTTTTATGCAGTAGTCAGGTTAGGGACAGGTTTTCCATTTGGCAGGGACAGTGACAGCGATAGAGAAAGGTTCTGGTGGAGAAGGGAGAGAGCAGGGTCTACGTCTACCTCTTCAGGAAGCTTGCCTTTTGGGTTGGACCGGTCAGGCCACACTTCGCTCCTTTATAGAAGATGCTGTTGGCATCCCTTGGTTTTCTGTCCACTGTCCATCCACTGCCAAGTTGTAAGTGGTACTGGATGGGTGAGCTTCCTGCTTGGCCTGATAGTGCTGGTAACCTACTGTCTCAATACAATGTTCTTTGCAAAACGGGAGTCCAAGTGTTTACTGCCTGCCACACCAACCCTACCCAACAGATTGACCAGATGCTGCCTACAGAAGAAAGTGTCCTGATCCATGACCAGACAAGGACCATCTCAAACCTTTGACCTCTTAAACTCTTGATGTGGATCCATGCACAAAGAACGTCTTGTCTTTTTTATTCTAGAAGCCTTCTTCATGGGAAAATCCACATAAAGTCTACTAAAAGCAAGTCTACTACTAATAAAAGACAATGATTTCAGAGGTGAAGGATGTTCTCTGAGCTCCTTCCAGCTCATTTCGCCAGTTTGGAGTGCAATGGTATGAATAAAATGAGTCCAGGCTACAGACTCCCAACCAACGATTTTCCTAAATAATGGGTGTTATCAATACTGGTCTCTTCTGCAATTTTCTCATTATGGAAACAATTCCTTTTAAATACTCTCTGCTCCAAGCAGGCATTAAATGCCCCTTAATTACAACTATTTAACCAATCAAATGTTTCCATTTCAAACCCCATTAGCTTTCTATTAAGACATTAAACAATTTAGTCAAATGCTCCTAGCTGGAAGATCTTTCTGTGGGATTGTTTTAAGGTTTATCTCTGATGTCACGTCTGTCTCTTAAACACTGCTCTTATTTACTGATGTGCTGTTGTTTTGGCAATTTGTACTGTTGGCAGATATTATGGGCTTTCCGTCAGACACAGGATGAGTAATCTGAGCAGATAAGAGCGTCTGTCTGCAAATGAGACCGTGCTTCAGCGCTTATGCACACCAAGGTGAATGAAATCAATGGATTCTGGATGGGATATGAGATGCTACAACCCGCGGACACATTTGTTACTCCTCCCTGAGTAATGTGGAGGATCTATTACTTCTTTCATATTCAAATAAAGTCTAGAAAAAAAAATTGTACAATGAGCCAAAGGCTGTACAACCTGGTCATGTGCTGAGGGATCCAATCACCTGAATATGAATTATCAGGCCCTTCAGATGATCCTCTCTGTTTTCTCACACATCCTAATCCATACACACTAATAGGGCATACACACGGTCGGACTTTGTTCGGACATTCCGACAACAAAATCCTAGGATTTTTTCAGACGGATGTTGGCTCAAACTTGTCTTGCATACACACGGTCGCACAAAGTTGTAGGAAAATCCGATCGTTCTAAACGCGGTGACGTAAAACGCGTACGTCGGGAATATAAATGGGGCAATGGCCAATAGCTTTCATCTCTTTATTTATTCTGAGCATGCGTGGCACTTTGTCCGTCAGATTTGTGTACACACGATCGGAATTTCCGACAACAGATTTTGTTGTTGGAAAATTTTATCTCCTGCTCTCCAACTTTGTGTGTCGGAAAATCCGATGGAAAATGTCCGATGGAGCCTACACACGGTCGGAATTTCCAACAACACTCTCCGATCGGACATTTTCCATCGGAAAATCCGTCCGTGTGTACGGGGCATAAGAGATCCCTCTATTCCTGCCTATGATGGACCATTATCCCAATTCAAAGGCATAAATAGAAGGGTTGGATATACACTGGGTAGATACCTGGTATGAATATCTTCCAGTGACAAAAAGAGATACTATTGTGCCAGAAGCATTTACATTGTGTCAAATGTAGTCTATTAATGTAACACTCACATGGAACCAAGAAGTCTGATTGCCTAAAGCTCTATATTGTCGAGACTCCATAAGAATGAACTCCAATCAGGTGGTGCTCCACTCAATGGATGAAAATTACAACACACACTCTACAAACCATAGGGATAGGTATGGGGATAGATATGCTGATAGGTATGGGGATAGGTACAGTATGGGGATAAATATGGGGATAGACATGGGGATAGGTATGGGGTTAGATATGGGGATATATATGGGGATAGGTATGGGGACAGGTATGGGGATAGATACGGGGTTAGATATGGGGATATAAATGGGTATAGGTATGGGGATAGATATGGGGATAGGTATGGTGATAGATACGGGGTTAGATATGGGGATATATATGGGGATAGGTATGGGGATAGGTACAATATGGAGATAGATATGGGGATAGGTATAGGGATAGGTATGGGGATAGATATATTGATAGGTATGGGGATAGATATGGTGATAGGTATGGGGATAGATATGGTGATAGATACAGGGTTAGATATGAGGATATATATGGGGATAGGTATGGGGATAGGTACAGTATGGGGATAAATATGGGGATAGGTATGGGGATAGATATGGGGATAGGTATGGGGATAGATACGGGGTTAGATATGAGGATATATATGGGGATAGGTATGGGGATAGGTACAATATGGAGATAGATATGGGGATAGGTATAGGGATAGGTATGGGGATAGATATATTGATAGGTATGGGGATAGATATGGGGATAGGTATGGGGATAGATATGGTGATAGATACAAGGTTAGATATGAGGATATATATGGGGATAGGTATGGGGATAGGTACAATATGGAGATAGATATGGGGATAGGTATAGGGATAGGTATGGGGATAGATATATTGATAGGTATGGGGATAGATATGGTGATAGGTATGGGGATAGATATGGTGATAGATACAAGGTTAGATATGAGGATATATATGGGGATAGGTATGGGGATAGGTACAATATGGAGATAGATATGGGGATAGATATGGAGATAGGTATGGGGATAGATATGGAGATAGGTATGGGGATAGATATGGGGATAGGTACAGTATGGGGATAAATATGGGGATAGGTATGGGGATAGGTATGGTGATAGATACGGGGTTAGATATGGGGATATATATGGGGATAGGTATGGGGATAGGTACAATATGGGGATAGGTATGGGGATAGATATGGGGATAGGTATGGGGATAGATATGGGGATAGGTATGGGGATAGATACGGGGTTAGATATGAGGATATATATGGGGATAGGTATGGGGATAGGTACAATATGGAGATAGATATGGGGATAGGTATGGGGATAGGTATCGGGATATATATGGGGATAGGTATGGGGATAGGTACAGTATGGGGATAAATATGGGGATAGGTATGGGGATAGGTATGGGGATAGATATGGGGATAGATATGGGGATAGGTATGGGGATATCGGAGTGACCAATACCCATCCCTAAAGGGGTGTTTCTTTCTGGTGAGTGGGGGAGCACAGGGGGTGAGCACTTCAAGTCACCATTTGAATTACACACAGAAGTCACTGCTTTATGTCCCTGAAGTTGATCAACTGCCTATTTTACTGAACTTTGCTAACTACACTATCCGGCCAAAGCCATCTTCTGGTTTCAAATGGACAACATATTTTGTGAAGCTTATTGCATCTGCTGACATTTTATAATATAAGGGTTTTCATGATTCTCATGCGACTTGCCATGTGGGTTATCTCAATGTAATTTCAATCTGTGGGTATATTAATAATTCCCCTGGGAACTATAACAGAATTTGGCACTGACACTTTATATATATATATATATATTTATATTTATTAGACACAATTTTTTTCACTGTTAAGGGGAGTTTGCCCCTGAGAGGGCGCCATATTGTCACAATAGTTTTGAATGTTGGGGTGATTTTAATTTAATAATCATACATAGTACCGAATTAATTTATTTTTAGTATATATGCAACCTCTGGCACTGACACTTTATATTAATTATATTTATTACACACATTTCTTCACTTAAAAGGAAGATTCTTGCACTTTATAGGATGTTATAGTGTCACAATATTTTTGAACTTTGGGGTTAATTCTTAAATTATTTAATTTTTAAGGAAACACTTGTCACTCCCACATCATTTATGTCAATTTGAATATATGAAACACTTTTTTACACGGCACTTTATAGGATGCCTAAGTGTCACAATATTTTTGAACTCTGGGGTTAATTCTTAGTTTAATTAATTTAATAATAACACTTGTCATTCTCATATTATTTATGTCAATTTGAATATAAGAAGCACTTTCTGATACTGGGGTGATAGGAGTTTAACCCTCAGTTTCCACTTGCTCTTTGGTTTTTCACATACACGAGCATTGGTCGAGAATTGACCATATTTAGGCACATCAAGGGGATAGCCCCTACAGGCACTTACGTTAATGAACATAGGTTGCAATTTATTCACCATTAAATATTTTATTGTATAATAGGGCAGCGCCACTTTTCTCTCAGACTACCTCTCATAGGTATGGGGATAGATATGCTGATAGGTATGGGGATAGGTACAGTATGGGGATAAATATGGGGATAGACATGGGGATAGGTATGGGGTTAGATATGGGGATATATATGGGGATAGGTATGGGGACAGGTATGGGGATAGATACGGGGTTAGATATGGGGATATAAATGGGGATAGGTATGGGGATAGATATGGGGATAGGTATGGGGATAGATACGGGGTTAGATATGGGGATATATATGGGGATAGGTGTGGGAATAGGTACAGTATGGGGATAAATATGGGGATAGATATGGGGATAGGTATGGGGATAGATATGGTGATAGATATGGGGTTAGATATGGGGATATATATATGGGGATAGGTATGGGGATAAGTACAGTATGGGGATAAATATGGGGATAGATATTGGGATAGGTATGAGGATAGATATTGGGATAGGTATGGTGATAGATACGGGGTTAGATATGGGGATATATATGGGGATAGGTATGAAATGTCATCTGATACTTCCTGCATTCTATCTACCACCACCAGGATTGAGTACAAGGTTTCTCTCCTCACACACCAATGTATCCATGGACATGCCCCCCGCTACCTCAAAGAACTTCTCAAACCATTAAACACAATACATCCCCTCCACTCCTTTCACTCAGACCTTCTTCATATACCCAGAACTAGACTCAGGACAATGGGAGATGGGGCCTTTTGCGCAGCTGCCCCGCGTCTGTGGAATGCCCTACCCGACACCTTGAGGGCTCCTCAATCTACTGACTGTTTTAAAAAAAGGTCTTAAGACATTTCTTTTTAGGAAAGCTTTTTATCCCTTTTAGATGTTTGTTTAATCATACAAATTGCTAATTTTTCTTTTTTTGTTTTTAACTTGTGGCACTTTGAGATCTTTTTATGAAAAGCGCACTATAAATGTATTATTATTATTACCATAGAGGTGAGTTACTTTCCCCACCATATCTGAAACGTCAAACAACATTTTTTGTTCATTATCAGCTTTTCTGACAGGAGATGAGGACCTTGTAGATTCCCCTAGACTAGAGGTCACTTTAACACTACTGCCCACCCAACATGTAGATTCTCCAAGCCACCATACATTTCCCATCTTATGGGAACCAATGTGCCCATCTTGTGGTACAACAAAAAAAACTATCTACAGCTACTGTACATGCCCAGACACTGGACTTACTGTATCTCAGGACTTGTCTCAAATAAAATGTTCCAGCTGACCAATTATTTCCCTGAGATTGATTGACCAACAACTGTTTGCAGAAAAAGATTGAGTCCTGATCCAACCATGACCAGACAATGGCCATCTCAAGCCTTTACTCCTAAGCTCTTGCTGTGGATCCATGCACAAAAATCTGGGCATTTTAAAAAAAATCTGTTGATTCCCTGCTTTAACCAGGAAGACCCTAGAAAAAAGAAGAACCCTTGGCCCACTCTCAATGACCTTATGATTGCCTTCCCACATAGCTTCCCTGAATAACTCATAGCTTGCAAGGATAGAAGATAATCCACTCTTTGCTTCTTAAAAGACCTTAATACATTCTGTGCCAATATACTTCCAAGATGGCAAAAGGAGATCCTCTCATTTACCTCATGGAAAGACCAAATGTGGGAAGTCCAAACTCATGACTAGAGCAGCCACTCTGACCAGTCTACACATAGGGGTTCCAGGTATTTCAGTTATAAAGAAGAGGACTAATTGGCAGTTCTCTCAGGACTAGTAAGTCCACCTTTGGGAGCCAGAATTCGGAGGCTCGGAGAGACGTTTGGTGGAAAAGAGCCTCCAAACCCTACATTTACAGGGTTTGGAGGCTTACAGGGTCTTTGGTCCTGAAAGGGAAGTTTGAAAAGGGACAGTAAGGAGTCAGTACATGTGTATGAGGTAGTGTGGAGTGCATAGCTCCTGCTGCATTTGCAACACCGCCAAAGCAGACAGGAACCCCAAACCCAAGTGTGGTGCTGGTATTGTGGCGGTGAGCCACGGTGTTTTCTTGATTATATCAGGATTGTGGATTCTTTGCCTGGTTTTTGCTAAAGAAAGCTGTTTTACTTGCTGGTTTTGAGTGTCCAATAAAGACAGTTACTCTTACAAACGGCTAATTGTGTCTTAGATGGAAGATATGGTAAATGTCTACATACAAAAAAAAAATAAAAATAAATGCATCAATAAATCCTCGGCATTCGTTTTGGGATGGACACCAGACCGAGGAAGTACATAGTGGCTGCTTACACGTTTCATAAATACGACTCACAGAAAAGAACTTGGCTGTGCCGTTTGAAGGGAACCAAATGATATGTTAGTGAAAATGAAGACTGTTCCATAAATAACCGGATTATAGGGAGCCATGCAGATGCCACTGTCAACCAATTTCCACCGGTATTATGCTGAAAAGCTTTGCTTTCTACCTATAATCAGCTGTACAGTTTCCACACACTGGGATAAAACTTTCTAGTCATGCATGATGAATCCAGGCAGAAAAGGGATTTGATAATTAAGATAAAATGAATGTATATCAAACACCGGCTCCAGATTGCTTCAAGGAACAAAGACACTAGACATGCATATCATCAAGTCTAACAGATCTCAATGTTCAAAACCCAAACTTTTTATATATATGGAAGCAATGGCAGCATAAAATTAGACATTTTCTTAGTTTAAAAAAAAGAAAGTTCTAGTTGTTTTGGCCACAAGCAACCATGAACAAGCGTGAACAAAGAGGCTGTATGAACCATTTGTTTTTCTATAGAGCATTCTGTTTGTAGGCGGGGCTTAGCACGCCCTAGCAGGGAACCCAGGGGGAGCTCCTGCTAGTGCCCCCCACTGCGGTCAAGTGAAATCAGTTTTAAGGTGGCACTCTAAAAACAAGACTCCTCCAAGAAAACATTGTTAACCCTTTGTAATCCATTGATAAAATTCTACACTCTTGACTAGGGTTGTCACCTGGACAGTCCGGGTTTCGAATAGTGTGTCTGGGGTCCAGACTGCCTGAAACCCACACACAACCTTGGGTGTGGCTCCCCAAGTAACCAAGGACCACAACCACCAAGTGCATAGGAGTGCGCACGGGCCCCATCCCCTTACAGGGACAGGAGAGGAGAAAGGCTTGATCTGCCCCTCCTCCTCCCACCCCTACCCCTCTGGCTGCCCACCCACACTCCAATCCCTGGTGTTCTGTGCCTAAGAAAAGGGATGTGTGGGCTGGAAATTTGAAGCTCAGAATCTGGCAGACACATCGTGGATGAAAGATGTCGATGTCTGAGCCTCCATCCTCGGGTGAGTGATCTCACCATCCATGACTGAAGTCTCCCCCCCTCCCTCCCTTCTCTCTTCTGTCTCCAGGGGAGTGAGTACCCTAAGGTAAGAGGGACTCACGTGTAAGGGGTGCCCTGTGGACTCTGATGTGATGGTGGCTTTGGAAACCCTAATTTAAGGGGGAATGCTGGAAACTCTGATGTACATAGGAGATATGGTGAGCAGAAACCTTCTTCCATCAGAGTTCTCCTTTACATCAGAGTCCACAGCGTCCCCCCTTAAAAAAATGTTTTGCTGTGCGCCACTAAAGTGTTCAGGTTTGGCTTGAAGAAAAGGTGGCAACCCTACTCTTGACACTGATGCACTATGGACACAACTTCTGTTAGATCTCTCGGTGTATTCTGTCTCTTACTAGAGATGCAGCATTTCTGAGCTGGTACTCTGGACCGGTCACCTCCAACCCAGCAGTTCTTTCACCTCACTCCCAATTCCGGTAACCTCACTCCCAGTGACACCGATCCATACGTTGCTATTGGATACAGAAAGCACACCTTTTATCAACCCATGCTTGTTCTCCTCCCGAGGTCTCACTACATCACTTATGACTTCCAGGCTAGGTCCCTAGGTAGCCTGTGCCATGAAGACTGTCCCATTTTGCGGGAAATCAGTCGCTAGAGAAGGGGCCAAGCATAACACCACTTCATTACCAGAGTCCCTGTCACCCTTGCCATGTCACCCACTTCCTGGCTGACACCATTGGTGTCAGTGGGTGGAATAGTGCCCCATCACTGGTGTCAGTGGGAGGAATAGTGCCCCATCATTGGTGTCAGTGGGAGGAATAGTGTCCCATCATTGGTGTCAGTGGGAGGAATAGTGCCTCATTAATGGTGTTAGTGGGAGGAATAGTGCCCCATCATTGGTATCAGTGGGAGGATTAGTGCCTCATTATTGGGGTCTGTGGGAGGAATAGTGCTCCATTAATGGTGTCAGTGGGAGGAATAGTGCCCCATCATTGGTGTCAGTGAGAGGAATAGTGCCCCATTAATGGTGTCAGTGGGAGGAATAGTGCCCCATTATTGGTGTCAGTGAGAGGAATAGTGCCCCATTAATGGTGTCAGAGGGAGAAATGGTGTCCCAAGGGTTGGATAGAGCAAAGCAAAGGGCCATATCTGGCCGCCAGGTAACAGTTTGGAGACCACTTCTAAAGAGGAAGAATTACTCCACCAAAATGTGACATTTGAACGACCTCTTTAAATTCATTAAAAAAAAAAGTTATGCCCACATTTTCTCTACTTTTCTGCAGCCCTGGTATTATGTACAGAGCAGATAAGAAGAATATTATACAAGAGATTTTAAAATCTCAACAGTAGCCTTTTGAATATCACATTTGCATCCCCCTCCTCTAAACTTTGTGAAGGAGCGATGGGTTTTCCTGCCGGCTCCATGAAGTAGATAGACCCGTGTTTTGTGAATAATGAATTGTTTTGGAAGCGATTTCCATGAAATAACAAGTGTTTTTTGTGGAGATTGTGTTCTCCTGCATTATAAATGTTCTTAAAAGTTCACATCAACAAGTTAAATGTTCAAAGGGAAACCAAATTGCTCTTCTAGAGCTGGAGCAGGGGCTTTTAGTGAGACTGAATAAATGACTGTCATGGTAACGATTCAAAACCTGCATTTTTCCAAAGAGCCCATTAAGCTTCACCATCCATATCTCGGTGGCGGTGGCAGCTGCTTATGTGGGGGGGGGGGGGGGGGGAGGCTCATTCGGCTCATATCTCTATTTTGTTAGACTCTGTTAGAAGGCAGGATGCTGGTTTACAATAATGAATAAATTGGAATTGCCTTGGGTTACCGGGAGCTCGCACTCCTTGTGAGGGTAAAGATCCCGCCAGTTCCAAGACAGTCATATCATCAGGTTATAGCCGGGTGTCAGGTAACCTTCAGATTATTTCCCTGTATCCACCTAGACTGCTAAGAACAACCTACTGCTAGAAGAACAACCTACTGCTGGAAAAACACCCTACTGCTGGAAGAAAGAATACCCTACTGCTGGAAAAACACCCTACTGCTGGAAGAACAACCAACTGCTGGAAGAACAACCTACTGCTGGAAGAACACCCTACTGCTGGAAGAACACCCTACTGCTGGAAAAACAACCCACAAATGGAAGAACAACCAACTGCTGGAAGAACAACTAACTGCTGGAAGAACAACCTACCGCTGGAAGAACAACCAACTGCTGGAAGAACACCCTACTGCTGGAAGAACAACCAACTGCTGGAAGAAAGAACACCCTACTGCTGGAAAAACACCCTACTGCTGGAAGAACAACCAACTGCTGGAAGAACAACCTACTGCTGGAAGAAAGAACACCCTACTGCTGTAAAAACACTCTACTGCTGGAAGAACAACCAACTGCTGGAAGAACAACCTACTGCTGAAAGAACAACCTACTGCTGGAAAAACAACCCACAAATGGAAGAACAACCAACTGCTGGAAGAACAACTAACTGCTGGAAGAACAACCAACTGCTGGAAAAACAACCTACTGCTGGAAGAAAGAACACCCTACTGCTGGAAAAACACCCTACTGCTGGAAAAACACCCTACTGCTGGAAGAACAACCAACTGCTGGAAGAACAACCTACTGCTGGAAGAACACCCTACTGCTGGAAAAACACCCTACTGCTGGAAGAACAAACAACTGCTGGAAGAACACCCTACTGCTGGAAGAACAACCAACTGCTGGAAAAACAACCCACAAATGGAAGAACAACCAACTTCTGGAAGAACAACTAACTGCTGGAAGAACAACCAACTGCTGGAAGAACAACCTACTGCTGGAAGAACAACCAACTGCTGGAAGAACAACCAACTTCTGGAAGAAGAACCTACTGCTGAAAGAACACCCTACTGCAGGAAGAACAACCAACTTCTAGAAGAAGAACCTACTGCTGAAAGAACACCCTACTGCTGGAAGAAAGAACACCCAACTGCTGGAAAAACATCATATTGCTGGAAGAACAACCAACTGCTGGAAGAACAACCTACTGCTACAAGAACACCCTACTGCTGGAAAAACATCCTACTGCTGGAGGAACACCCTACTGCTGAAAGAACAACCTACTGCTGGAAGAACAACCTACTGCTGGAAGAACACCCTACTTCTTGAAGAACAACCAACTGCTGGAAGAACACCCTACTGCTGGAAGAACACTCTACTACTGGAAGAACACCATACTGCTGGAAAAACACCCTACTGCTGAAAGAACACCCTACTGCTGGAAGAAAGAACACCCTACTGCTGGAAGAACAACCTACTGCTGGAAGAACAACCTACTGCTGGAAGCGCACTGAGACCAACACCTTCCTACATCCCTAGGCTGGCTCTGCTAACCTAATTCTGCCTTTGATAACATAGCACTGAGTTTTAGCTGGCAACAGAACAATAGGGTTACCTGGAACCAAGGCCCTACATTTCGACATTGGTGACCCAGGCATTGGTATTATGGCACTATGTGAAGCTCTGACATTATGGTATCAAATTGCATAGTTACATACGTTATAGTTACATAGTTGGCAAGGATGAAAGACTAATCCTTCCAGTTAAACCTTTAGGTGATGTCACTACGATTTTCCATATCCCTGTATATTGCTTTCATTAATAAAAACATCTAAAAAATGTTTTGAATTTATTTACTCTCCCGCTGACTCCACCGACAGTGGAAGGGAGTTCCACATCCTTGCTCAGGGGCCATGCATAGGCACACAGCCACCATTGTGTAAGAGGAAGAGGAAGGTGGGGGTGGAGCGGACAATTACCCAGGTTTAACACTGGATATGGTTGTTTATAAATGTTTATACCATTTTAAAACTACATTAATAAATATTTTTTATTAGCCACAAGTAGGTGTCCTATCCATTTTATTTTCTGTTTGATACATGGTTGGAAATTAGAGGCACCTCCCTAGATTATTTGGGTTTCTGGCCTACAGCAGTTTCCTGGTATCTGCATTTTGTGTATAGTTCCACATCCTTACCGCTCTAACAGTAAAGAACTGCAACGTAATTTAAGATTGAACAGCTTCTTGTCCAACTTCATTGCATGTCTTCTTTAGTGACCTTAGATTAAAAAGTTCCTCTCAATGCTAGAGTCACCATACAAGGATTTGTATATTGTAATCATAACACCTTTCAAGTGTCTGTTCTCCTGGTAGAATAAGCTTAATGTTTGTAGTCATTCCTCATAACAGAGGTCCTCCATTCCCCAAAAATGAGGTCCTCCATTCTCCATAACTGAGGTCCCCCATCCTCCATAACTTAGCTCCTCCTTCCCCCATAACTGAGGTCTTCCACCCCCCATAACTGAGGTCCTCCATCCCCCATAACTGAGCTCCTCCATTCCCCATCACTGAGCTCCTCCATCCCTCATCACTGAGCTCCTCCATCCCCCATAACTGAGCTCCTCAATCCCCTATAACTGAGGTCCTCCATTCCCAATAGCTGAGGTCCTCCATCCCCCATAGCTGAGGTCCTCCATCCTCCATAGCTGAGGTCCTCCATCCCCCATAACTGAGGTCCTCCATCCTCCATAACTGAGCTCCTCCATCCCCTATAACTAAGGCCCTCCATCCCCTATACCTGAGGTACTCCATCTCCCATAACTGAGGTCCTCTATCTCTCATAAATGAGCTCCTCTATTCACCATAACTAAGCTCATCCATTCCCCCATAACTGAGCTCCTCCATTCCCCATAACTGAGTACCTCCACCCCCCATAACTGATCTACTCTATCCCCCATAACTGAGCACCTTTATCCCCCATAACTGAGCTCCTCTACTCCCCATTACCGAGCCCCTTCATCCCCCATAACTGAGGTTCTCCATCCCCCATAACTGAGCTCTTTCTTCCCCCCATAACTGAACTCTTCCATCCATTCCCCGTAACTGAGGTCCTCAAATCCCCATAACTGAGCACCTCCTGCTCCCATAACTGAACGCCTCCATCCCCCATAACTGAGGTTCTCCATCCCCCATAACTGAGGTCCTTCATCTCCCATAACTGAGGTCCTTCATCTCCCATAACTGAGATCCTCCACCCCCCATAACTGATCTCTTCCATCCCCCATAACTGAGCTCTTCCAGCCCCCACAACTGAGGTCCTCCATCCCTCATAGCTGAGGTCCTCCATCCCCCATAACTGAGGTCCTCCATCCCCCATAGCTGAGGTCCTCCATCCCCCATAACTGAGGTCCTCCACGCTCCATAACTGAGCTCCTCCATCCCCTATAACTAAGGTCCTCCATCCCCTATACCTAAGGTACTCCATCCCCCATAATTGAGGTCCTTTATCTCGAATAACTGGGCCCCTCTAGCCACCATAACTAAGCTCTTCCATTCCCCCTTAACTGAGCTCCTCCAATCCGCATAATTGAGCACCTCCATCCCCCGTAACTAAGCTCCTCTATCCCCCATAACTGAGCTCCTCTACTCACCATTACTGAGCCCCCTTCATCCCCTATAAGTGAGGTTCTCCATCCCCCATAACTGAGCTCTTTCTTCCCCCCATAACTGAGCGCCTCCATCCCCTATAACTGAGGTTCTCCATCCCCATAACTGAGGTCCTCCAATCCCCATAACTGAGCACCTCCAGCCCCCATAACTGAGCGCCTCCATCCCTCATAATGAAGGTTCTCCATCCCCCATAACTGAGGTCCTTCATCTCCCATAACTGAGGTCCTCCACCCCCTATAACTGAGCTCTTCCATCCCCCTATAACTGAGCTCTTCCATCCCCCCATAACTGAGCTCTTCCATCCCCCCATAACTGAAGTTCTGTATTAGAAAGGTTGGGAAAGGCTGGTATAGACAGATGACTTCACAGAGCGATAACCTTCAGTGTTATTATTAGAAGTTACAGGACTCCTAAAATATTCCTGTTTAGCTTTTTAGAGAAATTTCACCAACGGTATACTCAAGCTTTCCCTGGTTAACCATTCTGGAAATTTCCAGATATAAGACGGCAATAATTCTATTCATAAAATCTAGGCTACATGGGCGGTGTTGTAGTATAAATATGTACTTTATGATGAGAACTGTTCAGGGTTTCCTATTACAGAACTTCCTTGGGAACGCTCAGGAATTTCCCTGTAGAATTCCCACTGAATCCAGAACTATTAATCACTCTGAAGATCCTTGCCGTGTCCTATATGTGGAGAAGAATTTTCATACATGTCCTATATACAGTCCATTGACCTTTTACAAAGTTTTAGGGGAATGGAAAGAACTTCTCTGAAATCTCTGATAACCGTCAAAGTCTTCTTTTCTCAATTAGAATTTTATCCAATTTTTGTGCATTTCCCAGTCACCTCCCATCCTCACAGTTTATCCAACCAAATCCTATATTCACATTTCTTTATTCGCATTTCCTATTCTGTCACATTCCCACCCTCATTGGGGTGAGGGGTCAACATCCATAGTGAGGTCCCATTTTCTCTGCTTCTAAATACATTACACAGACTATCAGTCCTTAACGTGGTTGTAAACCCTCCATATCCCCAGTGAAGTGACTGGCCTCAGGTGATACACAGAGATGAAACAAATCCTCCTACATAAGTTATACCCGTTTATCTGCATCCCTCTCTCAGCCATTCAAAGTCCAAAATTTACCCAGCATTTCTGAGCTCCAGAATTCTTGGGAGGTGGGGATCTGATGTCACACACTGCACAGCACAGAGCAGGATGCTGAGTGTAATCTTAGACCTGAGTGGAGGGAAATGGCACATCCCCTCTACACAGTCTCCTTGGGAAACACGCACAGCTAAGGGGCTGTCAATCACAAGCTGTGTGCTCGCTGGGGGGGGGGGGGGGGGGAGAGAGTTGGGATTCATTGGTGTCAGCACAGACTGTCAGAATTGACCCATACAGATAGCTGTGGAAGGAAAGTGCAGAGAGAAATCACATTTGGTGCTTTGGATAGAGCAGGGGTCTCCAAACTTTCTAAACAAAGGGCCGGTTAACTGTCCTTCAGACTTTGAGGGGGGTAGGACTGTGGCCATTGGGAGTACAAAACGTCCCAGCGTCAGTGGAAGTAAACAATCCTCCATCATTGGTGTCAGTGGGAGGAATCGTGCCCCTTCATTGGTGTAATTTGGTTCCATCATTGGTGTCAGTCGGAGGAATCGTGCCCCATCATTGGTGTAATTTTGCCCTATCATTGGTGTCAGTGGGAGGAATTGTGCCCCATCACTGGTGTAATTTGGCCCCATCATTGGTGTCAGTCGGAGGAATTGTACCTCATCATTGGTGTAATTTGGCCCCATCATTGGTGTCAGTCGGAGAAATTGTGCCCCATCACTGGTGTTATTTGTCCCCATCATTGGTGTCAGTCGGAGAAATTGTGCCCCATCATTGGTGTAATTTGGCCCCGTCATTGGTGTCAGTCAGAGAAATTGTGCCCCATTACTGGTGTAATTTGGCCCCATCATTGGTGTCAGTCGGAGAAATTGTGCCCCATTACTGGTGTAATTTGGCCCCATAGTTGGTGCATTAGAAGGAATTGCTCCCTATCTTTAGTGTCAGTGGGAGGAAGTGTACTCTTCATTGGTGTCGGTGAATAAAATAGCACCCCAAGGAAGGGATAAAAGCAAGCAGAGGGGCACATCTAGCCCCCGGGCCGCAGTATGGAGACCACTGGGATTGAGGCAAGTACATGCTATAGAAGGATATGCTTTGTTTATTTTTAATTTCAGAGGTTTACAACCAATTTAAATCTAACTCAGATAAAAATACTGACACTTGGGAGATAAAATATCTTAAAAAAATTGAGGTAATTCCTGGTTGTCGCCAGAACTAGTGTCCCCATTGGAAGATTTCCCCTCTATTACTATTCTGGGGACAACCCAAACTTTGGGATTTTCTTTTACTTCCAGTTTTGGTGATAACAGTAAACAGGACAAATAGAGAGGGTGAATCTCCCCAACTAGGGCACAGAAAGCAATAGAAACCAGACAGGGCTTCTACTCCCTCACCAGTCCATCCAAAACTAAAAAAGAAAAGAGTTTCCTTTAGTTATACTTAAACCTCCAACTTCTGATCCCTGCCCCCGAGGTCCGGGGTCATTCTACATCCACCTTCTATTGTTCTTTGTCTGCTCTCAGATCAAACACACACATACATTCTACAACCTCACAGAGAAGATCAAAGACAACAAATCAAAGAAATATCCAGATTTTCAAAAGAAATTTGAAGTTCTTGCGTCAGCACTTCCGCCAAGGTCTACAATGTATAATTCTAATTTTTTTAGCCGAATAAATGCCGTTTGCGAATTCCTTAATCCAACAAACTGAGCTTCAAAAACATGATCAGCCAACATTAATGAAAGTAAATGCATAATATGCGATCGATACATTTCAATAATTTTCGACTTGAGAAATAAAACGTTTATGAAGTCCAAAGAATGAAAATGCTGAGAAGATGTGGAGACGCCATAAGAAGTCTGCCCTATAAACGCTACATTGATGAATAATTAATAACATCTTATAGCATCTCGTTAGCTTTCAGCTACAGAAATGTCAAGTTTCAGTAAAGTGAGGCCACCGGCACCCGTTCATCAATACGTCTGACCGCTCGATATCGGCACTTTCAGATCTCAGATGTTTGTCATTCAATTAGAAAGTGGACTGAGATGTTAAAGTAGACTTGCACTATGTATGAAGTGGCCAAAGTAAGGGCTTTGCTTTAAGTGGTTTTTTTTTCATTTCTATATAAGTCTATGGGAAGGCAAAACCTGCTTGAAGTAAGTCAAACGCAGGTCAGAAGGAAGTCAACTGTAGGACAAATAAACTTGAACTCTAAAACGAACTCATACTGATGTCAAATTGATGCCAAAGACCCAAAGGCAATCAATACAAGCCCTAGGAATGCTTCTTCAGGATCCATGAGGGGGCCATTCCTACTTCCACTGCACTACTTGTAGGCAGGTTGCCTATAAATGTGTGTTTTGTGATAGCAAAGCGAGTTAACCTGCCCAGGCTGAGAAGGGGTTAACTGGGTACTCACTCCTTTCCCGGGCTTTTTAGGCCCTGTCTTCATTCCCTGTGGAAGGATGGGTCTAGAGGCTTGCTCTTTTCCCACTTCAGGCCACAGTGGACATGGGATCTTAAGAAGAGGCTGCTGTGCTCAGTAGTCACTCGGGAAACCAGAATTATCGGAGGAAGTCTCAAATGTCTGATGGATTCCAATATTGGACCTTCGCCTTTCCAAGGTATGCCTGGGCAGCTTCAACGTAGGGTTGAAACTGTGATACTTTGAGATGTATTGCAATGGACTTTGGCATGGAAAGCTTCAGTAAAGTTTCAAACATTCTGAGCCTGGTCTGAAGTCGTTCAAGTGGTGCGTGGTAGAATCTGGCGTATCAAAAGAACTGGGTCTGTAAAGGACAATGAGTATGAAGCTAGGGCACTACAAAGATTAACCTGGCAAGACAAGCTGGAGGAGGAATGCAGTTGCTATGGGTAAAAAGTAACCAGTGCAAAGTATATACCAGCCAGTCATAAAGTGTGGTACCTAGTGTAGGTGACAGGTTCTCTGGTGGCAAGGGGTTCGGTGGTCTGACTCCCTACTTAGCAACCGGTTCCCCCAAAGTAACTTGGACCGAACCTGCGGTATGGAGACATCATGTACTTGGCACCATCTTAGAGAGGAGTTGCATGAGGTCCATGCTAGGTGCTCCGCAGGACCCTATTCTGTCACTGGGATTAATGTGGCAGAGGTATGCTGAACTGGTGGAGAGGACATAGGATCTGCGGTGCACCCCCAAATGCAAACACGAACAATCAAGGTGTGTAGTGACAAGGGACAAGGTACGTCACAGAGAACTACTTGCACACGGTATACGGCTTGTCTCTAAGCCGTTTTACTGTCATAATGTTTGACTTTCACATGAACGTAGCCCCACCTGGTCCGGGGGAATTAATGAGCACACACACGGGAAAAGGTACCCTCACTTGCAGGGAAAGTAGGCCCCCCCCTACACACTTGCTTCCCTGGTCTTCCCCATTAGCCTTCTCTAAAATCTGATTCAATCTGGAATGTATCAGCAAGACTTATTGGCCATTCATACAATTCCCCTACGTGCTTCTCGATCATTATACAACACAGTGTCCATAGAGGGCGCATGGGAGCCGCCTCCCCTATCCATGCATCCGGCCCCCTGATCTACATATCAGTGGTGCCCGACCATAGATTTCAATGCGGCGGGGTGCTTTTTTGAAGCACTTGATTAGACCCAGAGGCTCTAATAGGCTTCAAAAAAGGGTGGCCTCAGAGCGCAGAGCATTGCTCTCCGAGGCCAGCCAGTTGTGTGACCATAGCGAATGAATTTTCACTATTTTCACACTAAAGTTCCTCCCCACCAATCAGGAGGCAAGTCTGTGAGACCTGTTTCCCGACTGGCCAAAGCGTCAGGCAATCCTATTGGATACCAACTGCTTTGGCGGAAGAGGAGACACACGGCGGAGGAAGCTGGAGGAGCGGACACCGTAGCCACCGCGGCTGCTGTCCGCACTACAGGAGAGGAGGAGAGGAGACCACAGCCCAGTGGGTAAGTGCTGGACCATTTCAGTGCCATGCCACGCCACCAGGAGGGGTATTCTTTGCTTGCCGCCCCTCCCCAATAGAAGAACCCACCAGCCGCCACTGATACAACAATTAGGACCCTTCACCTTTGTTGTGTGCTAACCTTTCTGAAAAGAACTTAAATGAACACAACAGCCCACCTGCATTTGTCTTTTGATGGTAAGCGCTGCACTGTACCCATATAGATATCCCAGACTGCAGGAAGCATCCCACCGCTGGTCCGCTGCCACCAATTGTGACGGAAGCACTCAAGCAGAGTGTGGGACGATCCATCACATCATGCATCCCAGGCCTGGGGTACTTATTCATGAACACAACAGCCCACCTTGATTTAAGTCCACAGCCTACCTTTCCATAGGCTCATCTCCTCAGCCAGGTATAAGTATAGTGCTGCAGCCCATCCCAGTTCCTAGTAATTGGGGACCCATTTTCTTATCTGTTTATAACCAAGGAGAAGGATTGCCAAAACCTCCCACTGGAGGCTTCCTGTCATCTTTCACATAAAGTCAGTCCTATCTTCAGAGATGTCCGCCATGGCCACCAGTCAGGTAGGAAGCTGTCTTAGGAGGTTGAACCTTCTTGGTAATACATTATTAGTGGGTGAGGAAGTTACAGAATACAGGATTCGGGAAGCAAACATACCCATTTCACACATGAGGTAATCACCAAAAAAAAAATGAGGTCATCAAGCATATCAACACCAGCAATCTCGTTTTTGCCATCAACACAGCAATAGAAGGAGAACAGGGGATCCCCCAACTATAGAGAATGAAGGGGTAATATCAGTTTTTATTAAACAGACCTTCACCCCTCCCAACCACTTTCCCCCATTCCCCTCTCACCCCCCCTCTCACATAATCAAATATTTATATTTATTTATTTTTTAAATACCCTTTCCAGGAACACATCCCGAGAAGTATTTATTGCACCCTCCTGGGATATCTTATCAACCACAACATGAATAAGGGGGACTTTGATTATGTCTCAGATAGTGAAAACCAGGATCAGTAAATAAAATCTATTAAAATGTACATAATATTTTATCACAAAATTACATTTTAAAAATTGCCTATAAAGGGCCTACAAAGCAATAAAATGTAATACAAATAAAGACCCAGTCGAGGGTACGGTGAGGTCACTAGACGGTCTACACGTTTCACAGGATACCTCGCTTCCTCAGGATCCTTTAAGCCTCAAAAATGTCTGCATTTGTCTTTTGATGGTAAGCGCTGCACTGTACCCATATAGATATCCCAGACTGCAGGAAGCGTCCCACGGCTGCCACCAATTGTGACGGAAGCACTCAAGCAGAGTGTGGGACGTTTCATCACATCATGCATCCCAGGAAGCCATGGGGTACTTATTCATGAACACAACAGCCCACCTTGATTTAAGTCCACAGCTTACCTTTCCATAGGCTCATCTCCTCAGCCAGGTATAAGTATAGTGCTGCAGCCCACCCCACAGCTCCTAGTAATTGGGGACCCCTTTTCTTATCTGTTTGTAACCAAGGAGAAGGATTGCCAAAACCTCCCACTGGAGGCTTCCTGTTGTCTTTCATATAAAGTCAGTCCTATCTTCGGAGTTGTCCACCATGGCCACCAGTCAGGTACAAAGCTGTCTTAGGAGGTTACAGAATATAGCAAACATACCCATTTCACCTTCACCCTGTATTCTGTAACTTCCTCACCCACTGATATTGTATTACCAAGATGGTTCAATCTCCTAAGACAGCTTTGTACCTGACTGGCGGCCATGGTGGACACCTCCAAAGATAGGACTGACTTTATGTAAAAGGCAACAGGAAGCCTCCAGTGGGAGGCTTTGGCAATCCTTCTCCTTGGTTACAAACAGATAAGAAAAGGGCTTCCCAAATACCAGGAACTGGTTTGGAAGGGTGACGTTACTCATTCATGGGGTACTCATTCATCTGGCACCCATTCATGAGGTGCTCAGTCATCTGTCACCCATTTATGGGGTACTCATTCATGAGGTAATTTGCTGCACAAACATTGTGCCACATCATCAGATGGGCTGGCTGTCTCTTCCTGGTTTTTGAGGTTGACTCCCATCATGGGGGTGGCTCCATGAACCCAGAAGAGACATGACATCCCCCCATGACATCAGAAGGTGGTAGGATGGGACCGGGTGTGTAACCAATGGGGCAGCGGATCATTACAGAACACCGCTGGACCACTGGGCATGTTAGTATATTTTTTGAGCACAGCCTATAGTGGTTGGGTGGGGACAGAAATAAGAAGATGGTGGTGGTGGTGGGGTGTTGAAGTAAATGGAGTTTCTCTCTTTAGTACATTGCAATGTTTCCTGCATTAGCCATTCAGTAAATGATTTCACTCGTTGCATCATGGGATTGCTCTCTAAGGACTTCTATGAAATGCACCAACATCAGACACGCCGGCATCCCTATCTGAACCCAGCAAGTTCTCAGTACAAACCTCAGCTGTGGGGACTCCCTCTGGCGGACGGCAGTGCAGAACAATCATTCCTTCGATGGGGACTTCTTTTCCTTGTGGATCTTGCTCAAAATTTTTCCTCAAGTCTGCAGAGATAGAAAGAAGAAATCAACAGCCTGGTTTTGGATGAGATGGAAACAAGTTGGTCAAGAAATCAATGAAAGCGGACCTTCACACAAAAACCAAAGATGCCTCCACTCTGTTCCCTTCCAGCCTCTATCTACATGGGGAAAGGGTGGGGGTTGAGTACTTCTTTTTGATAGTACGCCATCCTACTTGGTCAATCCTTGCCTAGATGAGGATGATGTCTACTCAACTTGTCCCCCCTATCTGCAGCCTCCTGGGATAATATCAGACATCCTAGGAGGCTGCCTCTTTACACTACTCAATCTTAGGATTGGGCCCAAATGCAAGATGGCAGCCCCGGAGAGCCCTGAGAAGAATCAGCTGTAGGGAAGACAGTGCTGGACCCTTTGGGCTGGTAAGTGTCTGTTTTTTCAAAGTCAGCAGCTACAGGATTCGTGAAATTGGAGCTAAACTCTCTCCATTAACGTTTAATCCTTATCCTGCCGGCATTGGTACATTTTAGTTTTGGATGTAGTGGAGAGGGATTAGGCCCCCTGTCAGGTTTTTATTGCAATCTGTGCCCCCTCTCTATTTGTCCTGTTTACCATTATCATTGAAAATTAAAGTAAAAGAAAATCCCAAATTTTGGGTTGTGCCCAAAAAGGTAATAGAGAGGAAATCCTCCAATGGGGACACTAGTTCTGGTGACCTGGAGGTCCCCAAGCAATTCCCTGAGTTTGCAGGGATTTCCTCTCACTTCCTGTTGGCTATGGGTCAGGAAGTGAAGGCAAATCACTGCAATGGGACACAGGTGGTGAAATAAATGCCGTCATGGGGTTATAACCCTCTCTTACTCAGAGAGGGTTAGGCTAAAAGTTTAGCCTATAGCCCTATAGCTCTACTTTCATCTTTTTTGTTTACATTTCTTCAGTGTCTTCCTGGTTTCTGGCCTAGACCAAAATAATGTCATACATCCCAGGAGTCTTCATGGGAGGAGGAGCTTTCTCGGCTAAGCTGCAGCACACCCCCCCGTCTGCATGCCTGAGCTAAGGATGGATGAATGGATGGGGGGTTTACTAAAACTGGAGCATGCAAATTCTTGTGCATTGTAACCATTCAGCTTCCAGGTTTTATTGTCAAATCTTTAAGTAGTAGTAGTAAAGGCCGATGTATGCTATGTATGAAGGTAAAAAACCTTCTGTGTGCAGCAGCCCCCCCAATACTTACCTGAGCCCCATCCTGATCCAGCGATGTGCACAAGAGCAGCAACTCACCGTGCCCCCCCCCCATTGGCCCTCACTGCTTTCAATCACAGCCAGTGAGCCAAGGAGGAGAGAGTAGAGTCGGTCTGAGTAATGGCTCTGTGAGTAAATGAACAGACAGAGCAGATCCTCAGGAGCGAGCCTGCACAGGTGGACCAATAGCAAGCTGCTTGCTGTGGGGGGGCACTTGTCCAGAGAGAGGGGCCAGGAGCGCCGACAGGGGACCCAAAAATGAGGAGGATCAGAGCTGCTCCAATTTTTTGCACTCTCCAGTTTTAAATAATCTACCCCAAAGTATATTCAATGGTTACTTACCGTGTGTTTTATTAGGTAGGCTGCACATACAGTATATCACAAAAGTAAGTACACCCCTCACTCACATTTGTATAAATCTTTTACCTTCAGAGACTGGACCGCAGGGCGGTATTCCAACATGATAACAACCCCAAACACACCTCTAAGATGACCACTGCCTTGCTAAAGAAGCTGAGGGTAAGGGTGATGGACTGGCCAAGCATGTCTCCAGACCTAAACCCTATTGATCATCTGTGGAACATCTTCAAACGGAAGGTGGAGGAGCGTAAGGTCTCTAACATCCACCAGCTCCGTGATGTCATCATGGAGGAGTGGAAGAGGACTCCAGGGGCAACCTGTGAAGCTCTGGTGACCTCCATGCCCATAGGGTTAAGGCAGTGCTGGAAAATAATGGTGGACCCACAAAATATTGACACTTTGGGCCCAATTTGGAGATTTTCACTTAGGGGTGTACTGACTTTTGTTGCCAGTGGTTTAGACATTAATGGCTGTGTGTTGAGTTATTTTGAGGGGACAGCAAATTTACACTGTTATACAAGCTGCACACTCACTACTTTACATTGTAGACAAGTGTCATTTCTTCAGTGTTGTCACATGAAAAGATAGAAGAAAAGATTTACAAAAATGTAACTGAGGGGTGTACTCACTTTTGTGAGATACTGTATTTCTGAAGGATATATAAAAAGTGTCTAATTTCATCCACCTCTCAGTCCCCAGTACGGTCAGGCATCAGGGGGTGATTGCACCTGCCGGCATCTGCCCCCCAAAGTTCAAACTCAGTTCTAAGCGGAGTGACCCTTTAAATCCACACAGGGCAGTAAGTATTTGCTGTCTCCTAAAATAGAATTTTCCAGTAAAAGATTTTCAGGGTCCATCAAGTCAGAAAACAATCTGTGTCTTTTCTACGGGGATAAGAATCCGGGAAGGTTGTGGAGCTGCTGGTGGTCCCGGCCTCATCTCTGATAGAAAGGCAATGGAGCAGCAAGCAGCTGCCACGCCGCAAAGCACCCAAGTGAGCCAAAAATTAATGTATGGTCCGCATGGGACTCGGGATAATCCCCGTCTTAAAGAGAAATGTTACGGGTGGCATCTGGAGACGCTGCATTCTCTGATGGGAAATCGGAGTCCTGGGAGGACGGTAATAGGAGGTTTGAAGGTTTTTTTCAGGTGCTCTGTTATTTCATCTTCCCAGCAGAGACATGGAGAAGATTGACTGGAGTCTGCAGAGCCCACCGGAGGAACCGGGAATTAATACCGAGGGGACGCTCTGCAATACATTCACCATACAGATTAGAGAATCAATGGGGGAGCCGCATGTGGTGGTGGTGGGGGGTCAGCATTAAATACTAGTGGGGGGGGGGGACGACACTGAGCCCTGTCAATATTATTTCAGGTATTTATATAGTTTTGACGGTTTACACAGCAATTTACATACACTGATCAGCCAGAACATTCTGACCACTGACAGGTAAAGTGAATAACATTGGTTATCTGGTTAGGCTGACATCTGAATGTGGGTGTAAGGATTCGAGGGGCTTTGACAAGGACCAAAGTATAATGTGCGGGCGACTGGGTCAGAGCAACTCCAAAACTGCAGCTCTTATGTGATGTTCCCGCTCTGCAGTGGTCAGGACTGACCAGAAGTGGTCCAAGGAAGGAGAACCAGCCAAGCAGTAACAGGGTCATGGGCAGCCAAGACTCATTGATGGAGGTGGGGGGAAGACTTATTTATAGAGGTGGGGAGGGAAGGCTCATCGATGGAGGTGGGTATAGAAGGCTAATTTATGGAGGGAAGACACATTGATGGAGGTGGGAGAGTTGAGTTGCATCTTAATATAGCGCGGTCATTTACCCTGTAGGATCTCGACGCGCTTGGGACACACATTTGTACATATACTAGGGCCAATTTGGACAAGATCCAGTTAACCTACCAGCATGTCTTTGGAGTGTGTGAGGAAACCGGAGTACCCAGAGGAAACCGACACAGACACAGGGAGAACGTGCAAACTCCAGGCAGATGGTGTTGTGGTGGTTGGGATTCGAACCAGCAACCCTTTTCCTGCTAGGTGAAAGTGCTAATCACTACACCACTGAGCTGCCCTGTGCTGATGATGGTGGGAAGGGAAGGCTCATTGATGGAGGTGGGGAGGGAAGGCTCATTGATGGAGGTGGGGGAGGCTCACTGATGGCTGTGGGGAGGGAAGGCTCATTGATGGGGGTGGGGAGGGAAGGCTCGTTGATAGGAGTGGGGAGGGGGGAAGGCTCATTGATGGAGATGGGGAGGGAAGGCTCATTGATGGAGGTGAGGGGGAAGGTTCATTGATGGAGGTGGGGAGGTAAGGCTCATTGATGGAGGTGGGGAGGGAAGGCTCATTGATGGAGGTGGGGAGGGAAGGCTCATTGATGGAAATGGGGAGGGAAGGCTCATTGATGGAGGTAGGGAGGGAAGGCTTATCGCTGGAGGTGGGGAGGGAAGGCTCATCGATGGAGGTGGGCAGGGAAGGCTCATCGATGGAGGTGGGCAGGGAAGGCTCATCGATGGAGGTGGGGAGGGAAGGCTCATTGATGGCGGTGGGGAGGGAAGGCTCATTGATGGAGGTGGAGAGGGAAGGCTCATTGATGAAGGTGGGGGAGGCTCATTGATGGCAGTGGGGAGGGAAGGCTCATCGATGGAGTTGGGGAGGGAAGGCTCATCGATGGAGTTGGGGAGGGAGGACACATTGATGGAGGTGGGGGGGCTCATTAATGGCGGTGGGGAGGGAAGGCAGGGAGGGAAGGCTCATCGATGGAGGTGGGGGGAGAGGCTCATCGATGGAGGTGGGAAGGGAAGGCTCAATGATGGAGGTGGGGAGGGAAGGCTCCTTGATGGAAATGGGGAGGGAGGGCTCATTGATGGCGGTGGGGAGGGAAGGCTCATTGATGGAGATAGAGAGGGATGGCTCATTGATGGGGGTAGGGAGGGAAGGCTTATTAATGGAGGTGGGGAGGGAAGGCTCATCGATGAAGGTGGGGGAGGCTCATTGATGGCAGTGGGGAGGGAAGGCTCATCGATGGAGTTGGGGAGAAAAGGCTCATTGATGGAGTTGGGGAGGGAAGAACACATTGATGGAGGTTGGGAAAGGCTCATTGATGGCAGTGGGGAGGGAAGGCAAATTGTTGGAGGTGGGGGAGGCTCACTGATGGCGGTGGGGAGGGAAGGCTGGCTTGTGTAGCCTGATCCAATAGAAGAGTTTCTGGAGCTCAAATTGCTGAAAAAGTGACATTCCATGTCCTTGCGGAAACCCACACAAACACAGGAAGACCATGCAAACCTCAGTGGGGCAAGGCAAAAGTGGCCATTCAAAACAATGGCCCTAGAAGTGGGTCCACATGCGATTGCAGCATGATTGTGTGGCATTTAAAGGGCTAAATCAGGTAAAAAGCAGGCCAAACATCAAATGTCCGAATGAGCCCTGAGTGATGATGAACCTTCCAGGGCGTAATCTCTCACCTTCCTCGCCTGTTTAATGACAGCTTCAACCACCCACTACAATGTGTCAGGTTTAGGGATGCTCCAATACATAACTGATGGTCACATTCGGTTGGGTTGGGCTCACTTTGGTCAACTCTCCAAGTTCTGGAGGCGAGTGATATTTTTACATGAAGTGATGACATTTCTCCCCATGTCTGATGGTTGATGACAGTTACTTCTGTGTCTGAGTCGGGGGGGGGTTCACATAGAGATACCTTGAATGCTATAGATGTTGTCTTGCACCATACTGTCCCAATGTATGCTTACAATCTTCAATAAAAAACTTATTGAAAAGAACATCAGGCAGGTTCCAAACTTTGTTCAGCCAGAGAAAAGCTTTGAATGGAGCGCTGACGCCACATAAACAGAGTATAATATTAGAATCATATCATTCCATTGTGAATTCGCCTTCCTGGAATGACTTCCCATGCGGTATAAGAATGTAACCAGAGAGCGCCATAGTACATAGGGCATTGTGTGCGCATTGCCTTTGATTTTGCTCTTGTAAAGAAGTTTCTATTTAAAGCAAAAGGCCACCTGCCATTTATAAAGGTACCGGCGTGACAACCTTGTTTAGAGATCTGTCGCGCTGGGCTCCATGTATACAGAGTGGAGGAAATTCCAATCCGGCTGGAAACAGGTTCTTGCTTTTATTTGTCTTACTTTATTAAAAAAAAAAAAAAAGAGCCAGCTGGAAACCCATGGCTCTGGACTTTGGTCTGCGCTCATTATTGTAAATAAATGTCGCAATGCAAGTTTTCTTGTTTTCTTTGACATTACTTACAGGCAATACGCACGGAGGCCCGTCTGCTCTTGGAGGTGCCCAGATTGCTCCAAGCCACACACTGACACCAATAGTCCTCCGAGCCGTGGTAATCTTCCACCTGCTGTCTGGTGACGTTGATGAAAACCTCGAGAGCCTTTAAACCTGGAGAAGAAGAAAAGAAACATTGTTATGAGTTCTTTACCATTGGTTCTTATTAAAATCTTTTTTAGCATCATTGTATCCAAGCTAAAGGCACCGGCTAATGGCTACATTGACATGTATGAGGGGCTTTGTGGTTGGCTGGTTTTGGCACCAAAGCATAAGTCCCCACCCCCACTCCAGCCCTGCTAGAACAATATCCCTCCTGATGAGTCCAACCCCTCCACCATCTTTTGCCCTCTGCAGGCCATTGACCTCCACAAGACATTCCTGGCCGTAGACCTTTATATGCCGAAGAAGGAATGTCTACACAATAAATAGATTCACTGCACGTTACTGGTGTTGTTCATGAAACTGCATTACAGTCACATCACCGGGACATACATTCCGGAGTCACTGACACACACAGTCAATCACATTTAGTGAACGGTCTGCAGTAGTCACAGGTGAAAGCATGTGCAGCACTTTAACAGCCATCTCCTTAACAGTCCTTCCTTTGCCCAGGATCATTAGTGCTCACAGGACTGGGCTCTCTGTAGTCACCTTATCCATAGGTACACCTCTCCTGGGACTCTCCAGGGAGGCAGACTTACACAGGGAACTCTTGGCCTGGCCTAAAAGGCCTTATGCAATCCACCCTAGCCCCCACCTCCATAAGTGACAAAATGATTACAGCTGGCTCCTCCTATGCACAGGTATTCTCCACCCTGCCCCCTGCCCTGCTCAGGGCCTACGTGTGCTGGTTACATCCCCACAGATGTGGGGTGTTTGGCTCCCATGCCCCAAGAGAGTGTGTGGGAGGGCTCTGCCTAAAAGGGGCCTAGCACCTTGTGTCACTACCTGCTGTACCAGACACTATTCTGGTACAGAGCCACCTAGTGGCAAAGTGGCTAACTGCACCTGCCTACAATTACATCTATGTGTCAGGCATCTCTTCTCTGCCAAAGGCTTGCCAACGAAAGAGGCAGAGGTAGTTAGAAGGTATAATCTGGAATTTGATTACATTCTACAAACTTATTTAAGGAATTTCCCCAATTGATGGAAGGATTCAAGTTCCCCTCTAACTTTCTATTTGACTATTATCACATTTGTCATGCAGTCCACATGCAATCGGGAACTAACAATAACCCCAACCATTGCCACTTTCTTTGAAACACTCTTGAGGAGACCAGATACTACTGAATTCGTTTCCACCTTCTACGTTCCACTATCTTTAGAGTCAGGAACCAAAAGCCCCAACTTAAGTGGTCCCTGCCCACTCTTCAACTCACTGACCAAGACTGGCTGGAATTTGGGGAAATTTTTTCATCACAGTCATTTACCTCCGTTAGATCATTTTAAATGGGCCTACACCCTACTGCTGTTTGCTTCTGGGGATGTGGAGACAATACTGACTTCCTCCATTGTTTTTGGAGCTCTCAAAATGTTCAACATGACCGACGACAGCCAAGGGTCAACAGCCTGACCTCCCCGACTCTGTGACTTCCCAATATTTCACACCCCAATAATTGCTTATTAGGTATCCCAGGTTTTTCACCCAGGGCTTTTTTTTCAGCGGGAACTCTGGAAGTTCCAGCACCTCCAGCATCAAATGTATGTAATGACAAGGGGAGGGGTGCTGGAGTTTCCTAGAGGGTCTATTGATGCTGGCTGTTAGGGTAACTATTGTCACTGGGGGGAACACATTGTTGCAGGGGGGGGGGGGGTTCAATTGTTGCTGGAGAGGTATATTGTTACTGAGGGGGGTCTATTGATTGATGTTGGCTCTTAGGGAATTTATTGTCGCTGTGGGACATCTATTGTTGTGGGGGTCTATTTTTGCTGGTGGAGGATCCATTGTTGCTGGGGGGTTCTTATGCTACCGGGGGATCTACTGTTGAGGGAGGGGTCTATTGTTGCTGGCTGCTGGAGGGTCTATTGATGCTTGCTGCTGGGAGATCTATTGTTTCTGGTGGGGGTCTTTTGCTGAGGTGGATCTATTTTGGCTGATGGGGGGGGCTTTGTTTTGGGGGGGAGTCTGTTGTTGCTAGGGATCTGTTGTTTCTGGTGGGGGGTCTATTGTTTGTTTGCTGCTATCACCCCCTTGTACAGGGTGACTTGTCTTGTCCCCACCCCCTCCTGTAGTTTTCTGTAGGCAGCCAGCAGTGGGTGGAGCCTGTAGAGCCCCTCCCACAGTTCTGCTCTCTGCACAGGTAATGTGCAGCACAGTGTCGTGCAGTGCCGGGACAAGGTCCTCCAGAGCCCGGGGAAAACATGCCAAACTGATACCCCCCCCCCCCCCCTCCAAGATGTATGTGTCAGCAAAAATCCCCCCCAAAAAACTTGAGCACTAATCTGCATGATTACCCCCCAAACATAAATCCCCCCTCCTCCCAGTACAAATCCCCCCCCTTTGAAATCCCCCCTCTCAGCAAAATCTTTGCCCCCCCATCCCCCACACCGCAAACACAAATGCCCCCCGTCTACAATATCAACTCCCAACACAAATCCCCTCCCCCCAATCTCTTTGCAGCGCCCCCCCCTCACCTCACATATCAGTGCCCAGGGCAGCTGCCCCTCGTGCCCACCAGGGCAGCCGCCCCTCCTGCCCCCCCCTTGTTCCCGGCCCTGGTGTCCCGGCTACTTTTGCAAAGTAATATCTGTGTTTCCAAAGGCATTTGGTACACTGAAGGTGGATTTATATCCTTTGTGTTTGCCGCGGCATATGTCTAAATAAAAGTTTTTGTAGCCGGAGTTCAGCTTTGTGATGGTGAAACCATAGATTATATATGTGCCCAGAAGGAGGCGGGTCAGGCACATGCACATGGCTACGCTGCAAAGGAAGGTAAAATGAAAACATAAATAGGAAATCCAGATGGCGGTGAGGTGTGCGGAGGAATAATTGAGGATTACTATAGATACATTGTAATTGCACAGTGAAATAAAACACGGAGGAGATTTAATTACATCTGTGTGAGAACAAACAGATTCCGGCAACATATGATTGTTTGTTTGTGGTGCACATCGTGTCTTTTATGGCTGCAGAACCTGTTTCCATGTCTGGAACTGTGAATCACCACTGAGGCTCCATACTATGGAGACATTTATAGGAGGAGGAGAAATTCTGCAACCAAAAAAGAAAAACAATGCAGCCCGGTGTGGTCAGTGGAGGCATATGGCCTAATTCTGGGGACCTTCAGCACGCCGAGGGCGGAAGAGGGGAGAGAAGATGAAGTCTTTAATTATTATGGAGACATCGGATGACATTGTACGGGGCTCAGTTTAGTTGGTTGGCAGGAGGCATATGAAGACATTATACGGGGCTCAGTCTAGTTGGCTGGCAGGAGGCATATGAAGACATTGTACGGGGCTCAGTCTAGTTGGCTGGCAGGGGGCACATGAAGACATTGAATGGGGCTCAGTCTAGTTGGCTGGCAGGAGGCATATGAGGACATTGTACGGGGCTCAGTCTAGTTGGTTGGCAGGGGGCATATGAAGACATTGTACGGGGCTCAGTTTAGTTGGCTGGCAGGAGGCATATGAAGACATTGTATGGGGCTCAGTCTAGTTGGCTGGCAGGGGGCATATGAAGACATTGTACGGGGCTCAGTCTAGTTGGCTGGCAGGAGGCATATGAAGACATTGTACAGGGCTCAGTCTAGTTGGCTGGCAGGGGCCACATGAAGACATTGAATGGGGCTCAGTCTAGTTGGCTGGCAGGAGGCACATGAAGACATTTTACGAAGCTCAGTCTAGTTGGCTGGCAGGGGGCATATGAAGACATTGTACGAAGCTCAGTCTAGTTGGCTGGCAGGGGGCATGTGAAGACATTGTACAAAGCTCAGTCTAGTTGGCTGGCAGGGGGCATATGAAGACATTGTACGAAGCTCGGTCTAGTTGGCTGGCAGGGGGCATGTGAAGATATTTTACGAGGCTCAGTCTAGTTGGCTGGCAGGGGGCATATGAAGACATTGTACGAAGCTCAGTCTAGTTGGCTGGCAGGAGGCATATGAAGACATTGTACGGGGCTCAGTTTAGTTGGCTGGCAGGGGGCATATGAAGACATTGTACGAAGCTCGGTCTAGTTGGCTGGCAGGGGGCATGTGAAGATATTTTACGAGGCTCAGTCTAGTTGGCTGGCAGGGGGCATATGAAGACATTGTACGAAGCTCAGTCTAGTTGGCTGGCAGGAGGCATATGAAGACATTGTACGGGGCTCAGTTTAGTTGGCTGGCAGGGGGCATATGAAGACATTGTACGAGGCTCAGTCTAGTTGGCTGGCAGGGGGCACATGAAGACATTGTATGAATCTCAGTCCAGTTGGCTGGCAGGGGGCACATGAAGGCATTGAATGGGGCTCAGTCTAGTTGACTGGCAGGAGGCACATGAAGACATTGAATGGGGCTCAGTCTAGTTGGCTGGCAGGAGGTATATGAAGGCATTGTACGGGGCTCAGTCTAGTTGGTTGGCAGGAGGCATATGAAGACATTGTACGGGGCTCAGTCTAGTTGGTTGGCAGGAGGCATATGAAGACATTGTACGAGGCTCAGTCTAGTTGGCTGGCAGGAGGCATATGAAGACATTGTACGGGGCTCAGTCTAGTTGGCTGGCAGGAGGCATATGAAAACATTGTACGAGGCTCAGTCTTGTTGGCTGGCAGGAGGCATATGAAGACATTGTACGGGGCTCAGTCTAGTTGGTAGGCAGGAGGCATATGAAGACATTGTACGAGGCTCAGTCTTGTTGGCTGGCAGGAGGCATATGAAGACATTGTACGGGGCTCAGTCTAGTTGGCTGGCAGGAGGTATATAAAGACATTGTATGGGGCTCAGTCTAGTTGGCTGGCAGAGGGCATATGAAGACATTGTACGAGGCTCAGTCTAGCTGGTTGGCAGAGGGCACATGAAGACATTGTACGGGGCTCAGTCTACATAGATGGAAGATGTACAGTAGGTAGTTGCAGTCTAATTTCTCAAGCGCAGGTGACGCTTCGCTTGAGGAAGTTAAGAGGAACGTGGCCCTCTGTGGTTTCCTGGGTCACTGGGGAAGCAATGCTGCCACCCCATGTGACTTTAGCAGCCAAAGCCTATATAGCCTATTTGACTTTAGGAGGCAAAGCCTTAGTTTTTTTTTTTTTTTAAATAACAAACATGTCATACTTACCTCCACTGTTCAGTTAGTTTTGCACAGTGTGCCCCCGATCCTCCTCCTTCTGGGGTCCACTGACGGCGCTCGCGGCTCCTCCTTACATTGGTAAACCCCCTGGGAGAAGCGCTCTCCCGGGGGGGTTACCTTACGGGGCACGCTCCCGAGTCCAGTATTTGCGTCCATAGACACAGAATGCTGGACTCGGCCCCGGCGCCTGTGTCATTGGATTTGATTGACAGCAGCGGGAGCCAATGACTGCGCTACTATCAATTTATCCAATCAAGAGCCGAGAACCCCAGGCAGAGAGGTCCAGCATGTCTCTGCTGAGAAGGGCTCAGGTGAGTAGAACGGGGGGGGGGGGGGCTGGGGGGTGGTCACTGTCAGAAGTTTTTTTCACCTTAAGGCCCTTACTCCCAGGCATTTGAGCTGAGGGGAGGTGGGGGAGGCAAAGATTTGTGAAGGAGGGGGATTTTATGTTTAGGGGGAAAGTATGCAGATTAGTGCTCAGTTTTTTTTGGGGGGGGTGGGATTTTTGCTGACATATGATGCTCACACATCTTGGGGGGGGCACAGTTTGGCATGTTCACCCCGGGCTCTAGATGTCCTTGTCCCGGCACTGCACAAGTGGTACTAGTAGAGGAGGGACCAAATACCCTCCCAGTATCCAACACCAGGGATCCGCTGGTTGCTGCGAGACACCCACTGGAGGACACTGGAACTACGACCCTTCACCCAGGGAACCACAGTGCCACCAGCAGGTGATCCAGGTCCTGACAGTACTTTTGCATGTGTGTGTGTGCATGTGTGTGCGTGCACTCATGTGTTCTCTTTTGCATGTGTGCGCACGTGTGTTTGTGTGCAGGGATTTATGAGTGTGAGTATTTTACATTTCCACTTTTTCTGTTTGGATAAGTAATATGGAGCCCCACCCTGCAGCAAGGTACATATTACATACAGATCGGTTTAATAAACTCAGCCCCGTGTTTCTGTTTAATCCCTCCGCCGCACACAGCCCCCCCCGCAGCCCCTCCAGCAGCAGAAGGGATGAGCGGTGGATGATAAAGCATCGGTGCTGTAACTAGAAAAGCCAGACTTTATCTGGTATGTGGACACCAACCTTGCTTGGCCTAAACCTGGTGTTTAATAGTCACATAGCTCCTTCCAAACATATGTTCCCATAATCCCCTTATCTCCTGCTCATTATCGCTGCTTTGAAATGTCCATCAGCAGGCGCGTGCTGCGGCTTCTCTTGCCAAATGTGTTTTCCTCCTTTTGCACCTGGCTGGGGCCGGGAAAGGCGCGGGGATGATAAATGGTGCGTTGTCTCCCATCCTCACAGCAGTTTACAAGGCTGGCTGAGTACGAGTTTGTGCATGTTAATGGCGGGAGCGCTGGGAGAACGCATTTGCAGCAAGAACACTGTATGAGAGTAGATGAGGAGTCTGCGGCGTGCGCCTTTATCCCACTGGGTGTGAAATGGCCTTGGCCTTCCTCCTTCTACATTATGCATTCCGTTTTGTTATCCCTCGAAATCCCTCATATAGTGCAGGGACGCCTCCATTACTGCCTCGGAGTCAGGAGAGCCGAGCGCTCCGGCAATTTGTTGCCGTTCATAATACATGCAGCAATGTACAGCGTGATGGCAACCAGCCCGGGGCATTGCTTCAGTTACACGTGAGCGGTAAGCACAGACGTGCACAGCCTATTGCATTAGAGTGTGCACCCCAAAGCTCAAACACACATACGTGTGTGTGTGTGCATGTATGTATAAGATATATCACTCTGCCAGGGCTGTGGGCAGCCACCGCCCTGAAAATTAAGATAAGTTCTGTGGCTGCTACCCACAGCCTCCTGAGCCCCGGTGATTTCATGAGATGATGGGGCCCAGGGAAATAATATGGACTTATATTTATTCCATGTGGGCCATGTGTGTTAGGGCACAGTGGGCCCCCCTTCCCTCTGGGCCTGTGTACCCTGCACACATGGATGATATGCCACTGGTGCATGGGGTGATTAAGGCACATCCGGCACACCCTGTGCGCACGCCTATGGCAGTATGTCTTATGGAAGATGTAATGCCCATCAATGAAATCATACAGGGCTGCTGTTAAAAATCATGGCGCCCCGTGCAGCCTTCCTGATGGTGCCCTCCAACCCCCGCCGAGCAGCGGCACTGACTTTATCCGCCTACGCCCCAAAAATAAAAGGGAAAGTCCCTCCTCTGGTCTAGTAAAATCAATTTATGCTTTTAGGCAGAAATGAACAATAAAGCTGCCCCCCCCCCCTGTTTAGCTGATAAGACCTGGGCCCAGTATAACAGGACCAGTTGTAGTGTCTTATCAGCGGCCCCAAAATCATATATCGGCTTCAAAGTATCATAAAAATGTTATTTTCCCTATGGAACAATGTAGTATACATGGAGTACTTTGTCCCATGTTGGTAGGTACTTCCAAAGCCTCGCTATGAGGTAGGACTAAGCACCCCCCCCCCCCTTCCCCCTGCCACCACAATCCCGGCCCCTCTACAATATAGCAAGGAAGAGTGTAGGGAGGTCAGTTAGCTAGTCTGCCACTAGGTGGCTCTGTTCCAAAATAGTGCCTGGTTACAGAGGACAGTGTCATCAGGTGCTAGGCCCCTTTTAGTCAGAGAGCCCTCCTGTAGTGATGTCATGAGTGGGTCATCACCCCCGTATAAGCCAGTTTGGGAGGAGCCCTAGTGCAATTGAGGCATTGGAGCCAACACCGCACCGGAGGTGGGGGCTTAGGCGGGTTGCAAAAGGCTTTTCAGGCCAGGCCAAGAGTTCCCTGGAGTGAGGCTCTTCCGGTACTGGAGGGTCCTGGGAGAGTTGTACACATGGAAGAGGCGATTGCAGGGATCCCATCTCATTGAGTACTAATGACCCTAGGGGGAGAGAGACTGACCCCGGGTGGAAGATGGCATACTTAAAGTGCTGCATATGCTTTCACATGTGACTTTTGCGGACCGCCCACTTGTAGGCAGGTGCAGTCTCTGGTGTTCAACTCAAGTGGTGCCACAGCCTGGGGAGGAAATACAAGGGAACTTTGGTTTCTTTATGGATTTCCGGGTCAAATGGAGCAGTGTTCTGATTGGCTACGCTGTGGCCATGTGACCCTTGGCAGCCATCTTGGGTCAGCAAGGTCTATTTAGTGGCTGGTGTAGGCAGAGAGACCCCGCTTGCCAGGGACAGCAACTAGAAGTAGGGAAAGGTTCCTGACGAGGAGTGATAGGCTAGGGACTTGTTCACCTGTCAGAAGTCTCCCCTCTTGGGAACCGGACCGGCCAGGCTTCACTTCACCCTCTAAACAGACTCTGTCAGCACCTCTCCTCAACCACCCTGTGACTACATTGAACTGTGAGTTATTTCCCCTAAGGGGCGCTCTCCTGCTAGGGTGTTTGTAACATTGGCAATCTGCTTAATACAGTTTTAGATTTTTCTACAACTGGACTCTGTGTGTTTACTGCCCGTTCAATGCCTGCACTACACTGCACCCCCCCCCCACACTAAATGTGATTGACTATGTACTGTTAAGAGACCCCCATGTGATGTGGCTGTTTATGTTATTTTGCAAAGACCACCAATGAAATGCAGCAACTCTGTGTGTGAACATTCCTTCCCTTGCTGATATAAATGTCAACGCCCAGGAAACGTCTGGAGGAGGCCTCTGGCATAGAGCGGGCACAAGATGGCAGATGGTACAGCGCCCGGTGCATGCTGGGGCTGTGACGTCACATTGGGCGGAGCCACCAGGTGATGTCATTGAGTGGCCCCACGCCTTACATATTTAAGAATGGTCAGACAGAGGAGCGGGCAGTCGGCAGTTAGCCTTTCGACGAGTGCAGACCTTTATTATTTCTGTCTGGGTCCTGCAAGCGGCGTGATTAAGGATGGATCTACATCGGGGGACATTAGTTTTGGATTTTTAATAAAGAAACTGTCAAAAACTGTGCTTGTGGTTTTTTCCTAAGTGACATATTCTTGGTGAATGGGTAGGGGTACAATGTACCCCATACTCATTCACATGGGGTGGGGGCAGCATCTGGGGACCAACTTGTTATAGAGGGCTTGCAGATTCTGATAAGCCCTCTGCCCGCAGACCCCCACAACGACAGTCCAGGGTTGTGGGGAAGAGGAGCTTGCCCCCATCAATGTGAGGACAAGGTGGGGGAGGCAGAGCACCCCCTGCCCCAAAGCAACCCCCCATGTTGAGGGCATGCGGCCTGGTATGGTTCGGGGGTGGGGGGGGGGCGCTCGTTTGTCCCCTCCCTTTCTCGACCTGTCGGGCAGCATGCTTGTATAAGGGTCTGGTATAGATTTGGGGGGGGCCCCACTCCAAAATCGAAAAAAAAATGGCGTGGGGCCCCGCAATCTATGTCGGACCCTTGTCCGAGCATGCAGCCCAGCAGGTCAAGATAGTTAGGGGATGAGCGAGCCCCCCCCCGGACCATACCAGGCTGCATGCCCTCAACATGCAGCCTTTGGGGCAGGGGGTGCTCTGAAGACCTGAAGTGGCTGATATGAATTCGGGGGGACCCCCACGCTGTTTTATCTCAATTTTTTTTCTTTTACATTCATTACGGTTCCCCGCTGACAGCTGATGACTCATCAGTTGTTAAGGATTTGGCAGCTGGCTTCTCCACCCGCTCCTTAACAACCAGCTACAGTATATACAGGGTGTTTAAAGAGGAAATAAAAAACTGCAAAATGCATGAAAACTGCATTCAAAAATGCATCAAAAACGCACAATGCGCCTGAAAAACGCATCAACTGCAACCGCATAGATGTAAACCTAGACTGAGAGAGTTTAGTTCTACGTTAAGGAAACAAATGCAACCACAACATCTAGGGACCGGGAAGCAGCAATATAATACGTTTTTATTCCTGTGTTTGGATACATTGTATCATATGATTGCATGTTATGTATTATATATGTGCAAATGAACATATCAGACATACAAAGTGTGGCGGGATGATCAGAATCCGGTGATCTCTGCTGGCCTCTATAATCTGTTAATTGTCACACATTCCGGATAAGTGACGGTTCCCAGGAGAAGAATGGAGGGGCGCCCCCCGGAGGTGTCAAACGAGCCTCCTATCCTCCTGCACCTCATCCAGCGCTAAGTGCTTCATTGTTGTTTTCTTCCAGAAAATGACTCTCTTAAAGAAACACGTTTGACCCGAATGTCTTCCTCCCAGCAATTTAAAAATCCATTTACAGACGTCTGGGGACGGACCTTTATCTACAATATGCGCAGAGTGGAGGAAGGGCATGTGGGCAGCGGGGGGGGGGGGGGGGGATCTTATTGTAAAGGGAAGGACTCCTCCAAAAACAGAATGGAGGAACAGAGGAGGTGTGAGAAACAAGTATATCGGCTAAAAGAGCGAGAACGTCTGTGCTATGGGGCCCCATGAGAACCGCAGACTGGCATCACCTATACCGGGTACAGAGGAGGGGCCCCATGAGGCCCCATGAGAACTGCAGGCTGGCATCACCTATACAAGGTACAGTGGAGGGGCCCCATGAGAACCGCAGGCTGGTATCGCCTATACAAGGAACAGCAGAGGGGCCCCATGGAAACCGCAGGCTGGCATTACCTATACAGGATACAGTGGAGGGGCCCCATGAGAACCACAGGCTGGTATCTCCTATACAAGGTACAGTGGAGGGGCCCTATGAGAACCGCAGGCTGGTATCTCCTATACAAGGAACAGCGGAGGGGCCCCATGAGAACCAAAGGTTGGCATTACCTATACAGGGTACAGCAGAGGGGCCCATGAGAACAGCAGGCAGGCATCACCTATACAAGGCACAGCAGAGGGGCCCAATGAAAAGCATAGGCTAACATTACCATCGCTCTTGGCTTCTCCCTCCTGACGAGTGCCCCCACAGCAAGTAGCTTGCTGTGGGGCACCCAAGCAGGCACGCTCCGGAGTCGCGGCACTGTATGTCCATCCACACATGGAGCCCCCTCCATCTCCTAAATGGCTCACTGGCTGTGATTGACAGCAGGGAGAGCCAATGACTTCTGCTGCTGCCAAAAGCCAATCAGGAGTTGGAGTTCCCGGGAAGACAAGGTGTTCATGTACATCACTGGATCGAGAGGGGGCTCAGGTAAGTATTAGGGGGGCTAAGGGGGGAATGCACCTTCAGCCTTTACAAGCACTTTAAGGGGGATGGAGGACCTAATTTTTGGGGGATGGGGGAGCTCAGTTATTGGGGGTTGTGGGACCTCAGTTATGGGGGACGAGGGACCTCAGTTATGGGGAATGGAGGACCACAGTTATGGGGATGGAAGACCTCAGCTATAGGAGATGGAAGAGTTTGGTTATGGGGGATGGAGGGCCTCAGTTATGAGGGACGGAGGAGTTCAGGTATGGAAGATGGAGGAGCTCAGATATGGGGAAGACCTCAGTTATGGGGGGTGGAAGAGCTAAGTTTCGGGGATGGAAAACCTCAGTTTTGCGGGATGGAGGACTTCAGTTATGGGTTATGGGGGATGGAGGAGCTCAATTACGGTGGATGGAGGACCTCAGTTATGGGTGTTGGAGGACCTCAGTTATGGGTAATAGGGGATAGAGGAGCTCAGTTTCGGGATGGAAGACCTCAGTTATGGGGGATGGAGGACCTCAGTTATGGGTTATGGGGGATGGAGGGGCTCCGTTATGGGTGATGGAGGACCTCAGTTATGGGTAATGGGGGATGGAAGAGCTCAGTTTCGGGGATAGAGGACCTCAGTTATGGAGGATGGAAGACCTCAGTTATGGGTTATGGGGGATGGAGGAGCTCAGTTTTGGGGATGGAAGACCTGAGTTATCGGGGATGGAAGACCTCAGTTATGGGGGACGAGGGACCTCAGTTATGGGGGACGGAGGATCTCAGTTATGGGTTATGGAGGAGCTCAGTTATGGGGATGGAAGACCTCAGTTTATAGGAGATGGAGGAGTTTGATTATGGGGGATGGCGGCCTCAGTTATGAGAGATGGAGGAGCACAGTTATGGAATATTGAGGAGCTCAGTTATGGGGAAGACCTCAGTTATGGGGGATGGAGGAGCTCAGTTTCAGGGATGGAAGACCTCAGTTATGAGGATGGAGGACCTCAGTTATGGGTTATGGGGGATGGAGGAGCTCAATTTTGGTGGATGGAGGACCTCAGTTATGGTGGATGGAGGACTTCAGTTATGGGGGATGGAGGACCTCAGTTATGGGGGATGGAGGAACCCAGATGTTGGGGGGGACAGAGGACCTCAATTCCGAGGAATGACTGCAAGCATTAAACGTATTCTCCCCGGAGAAGAGACGCTTGAGAGGAGATATGATCACAATATACAAATACCGTACTGGTGATTCTAGCAAAGGGAGGAAACCTTTAAGTCTCAGGGAGCTGAAGAAGACACGTGGTCACTCATTGAAGTTGGAAAAGAAGTGGTTAAAACTGCACAGGGGTTTGTTTAACGTAAGAGTGGTCAGGGCGTGGAACTCCCTTCCACAGTTGGTGGTGCCAGCGAGGAGTGTCGATAATTTCTTAGCACACATAATGTATAGGGATATGGTATAGGGTAGTGACATAAACACTCACAAGCTGAACTGGGAGGACTGGTCTCTATATTAACAACTATGTCATTGAATTACAGCAGCCATGTATGTAAAATGAGTATAAAATGAAGATTTCCTTTAAATTGATAATTGTCACAATATTTCTTGATTGCAGGTATGACGGGAACGGCAGACGTCTCCATCGATGTATGGAAACGGCTTTCCAGGAAGTTCAGAAGGAAAACGTATTCGTCAGGGAAATGAAGGCAGCAACAACATGCATTGGGAGTGATGGGGGGGGGATGGGGGGGAGATCTGGGGGGGGGGGGATCTGGGGGGGGGGTCGTTGAATGGGGGGGGAGATCTCAGGGGGGGGGACATTAGAAAGCAGCAGATTATACAAAGAAAATTGATTGCATGTAATGTGCGCCAATCACACATCGAATGATTGAGCCAAATAGATGCAAACTTGCACACTTTGTATTACGGGAATAATGATACCGAGAATTCTATGAAATAATGATCTGGCACCGGCCGTGTGTTTGCACCCCGGGAGAATGCTTGTTATAAATTCGGCTGAACCAATTGGGTGAGGGGGGGAGGGGGGTCCAAAGGAAGGAAATAAACAAACTGAACAGAAATCATCAATAATCTGTCACCGGACTCCACATTTCCACCTTTATTACATCATCTCTGGAGCACCGAGCGTTTAGGGAAATAATCCGCGGCTCTCCGGTGTCCCCGAGCCGGAGACATCCATCATAATAGAGACTTCACATTCCATCATATTATATTCTACCATTGTTTATGGGGAAAGTTTAGAGTTTAGAGCGTTATTAACCCCTTCAATACCGAGCAGTCCACCCCCCACCCCCCGCCCAGGCCAATGTTCAGCTGTCAGCGCTGTCGCACTTTGAATGACAATTACGCGATCATACAACACTGTATACATAGGACATTTCTATCACACAAATAGAGATTTATTTTGCTGGTATTTAATCACCACTTTTAAAGTTTAAAAAAAAATGTTTTTCTTTGTTCCTGTTAGAAAAGTTTGTAAATAAGTAATTTTTCTTCATCGCTATGAACACTGATAGGTGTCACTGATGGGCACAGATAGGTGTCACTGATGGGCATGGATAGGTGTCATTGATGGGCACTGATAGGTGTCACTGATGGGCACTGATAGGTGTTACTGATGGGCACTGATAGGTGTCACTGATGGGCACTGATAGGTGTTACTGATGGGCACTGATAGGTGTCACTGATGGGCACTGATAGGTGTCACTGATGGGCACTGATAGGTGTCACTGATGGGCACTGATAGGCACTGATAGGTGTCACTGATGGGCTCTGATAGGCACTGATAGGTGTCACTGATAGGTACTGATAGGATAGGTGTCACTGATGGGTACTGATAGATGTCACTGATGGGCACTGATAGGTGTCACTGATGGGTACTGATAGGATAGGTATCACTGATGGGTACTGATAGGTGTCACTGATGGGCACTGATAGGCGTCACTGATAGGCACTGACAGGTGTCACTGATGGGTACTGATGGGTGTCACTGATGGGTACTGATGGGTGTCACTGATGGGCACTGATAGGTGTCACTGATGGGTACTGATAGGTGTCACTGATGGGTACCGATAGGTGTCACTGATGGGCACTGATAGGTGTCACTGATGGGCATTGATAGGTGTCACTGATGGGTACCGATAGGTGTCACTGATGGGAACTGATAGGCACTGATAGGTGTCACTGATGAGTACTGATAGGTGTCACTGATGGGCACTGATAGGTGTCACTGATGGGTACTGATAGGTGTCACTGATGGGTACTGATAGGTGTCACTGATGGACACTGATAGGTGTCCTGTTGGGCACTGATAGGCGGCACCGATGAGCACTGATAGGATAGGTGTCACTGATGGGCATGGATAGGTGTCACTGATGGGCACTGATAGGTGTCACTGATGGGCACTGATAGGCACTGATAGGTGTCACTGATGGGCTCTGATAGGCACTGATAGGTGTCACTGATAGGTACTGATAGGATAGGTGTCACTGATGGGTACTGATAGATGTCACTGATGGGCACTGATAGGTGTCACTGATGGGTACTGATAGGATAGGTATCACTGATGGGTACTGATAGGTGTCACTGATGGGCACTGATAGGCGTCACTGATAGGCACTGACAGGTGTCACTGATGGGTACTGATGGGTGTCACTGATGGGTACTGATGGGTGTCACTGATGGGCACTGATAGGTGTCACTGATGGGTACTGATAGGTGTCACTGATGGGTACCGATAGGTGTCACTGATGGGCACTGATAGGTGTCACTGATGGGCATTGATAGGTGTCACTGATGGGTACCGATAGGTGTCACTGATGGGAACTGATAGGCACTGATAGGTGTCACTGATGAGTACTGATAGGTGTCACTGATGGGCACTGATAGGTGTCACTGATGGGTACTGATAGGTGTCACTGATGGACACTGATAGGTGTCCTGTTGGGCACTGATAGGCGGCACCGATGAGCACTGATAGGATAGGTGTCACTGATGGGCATGGATAGGTGTCACTGATGGGCACTGATAGGTGTCACTGATGGGTACTGATAGGTGTCACTGATACGCACTGATAGGTGTAACTGATAGGTACTGATAGGATAGGTGTCACTGATGGGTACTGATAGGTGTCACTGATGGGCACTGATAGGTGTCCTGTTGGGCACTGATAGGCGGCACCGATGAGCACTGATAGGATAGGTGTCACTGATGGGCATGGATAGGTGTCACTGATGGGCACTGATAGGTGTCACTGATGGGTACTGATAGGTGTCACTGATGGGTACTGATAGGTGTCACTGATGGGCTCTGATAGGCACTGATAGGTGTCACTGATAGGTACTGATAGGATAGGTGTCACTGATGGGTACTGATAGGTGTCACTGATGGGCACTGATAGGTGTCACTGATGGGTACTGATAGGATAGGTGTCACTGATTGGTACTGATAGGTGCCACTGATTGGCACTGATAGGCACTGACAGGTGTCACTGATGGGTACTGATGGGTGTCACAGATGGGTACTGATGGGTGTCACTGATGGGCACAGATAGGTGTCACTGATGGGCACTGATAGGTGTCACTGATGGGTACTGATAGGTGTCACTGATGGGTACCGATAGGTGTCACTGATGGGCACTGATAGGCACTGATAGGTGTCACTGATGGGCACTGATAGGTGTCACTGATGGGCACTGAAATGCGGCACCGATGGGCACAGATAGGTGTCACTGATGGGCACAGATAGGTGTCACTGATGGGCATGGATAGGTGTCACTGATGGACACTGATAGGTGTCACTGATGGGCACAGATAGGTGTCACTGATGGGCACAGATAGGTGTCACTGATGGGCATGGATAGGTGTCACTGATGGACACTGATAGGTGTCACTGATGGACACTGATAGGTGTCACTGATGGGCATGGATAGGTGTCACTGATGGACACTGATAGGTGTCACTGATGGGCACTGAAAGGCGGCACTGATAGGTGTCACTGATGGGCACTGATAGGACACTGATAGGTGTCACTGATGGACACTGATAGGTGTCACTGATGGGCATGGATAGGTGTCACTGATGGGCATGGATAGGTGTCACTGATGGGCACAGATAGGTGTCACTGATGGGCACTGACAGGTGTCACTGATGGGCACTGACAGGTGTCACTGATGGGCACTCCTCCTTCCCAAGCTGACTGGTCCCTTCAAGACCCTTGATCTATCCCATCCACGCACATTGACCCAATTTTGTACTTTCCCACACCTAACATCATTGACTTACCACGAAGAGACGGGCCGTCTTTAAAACGGAGTTCCACTGGTTTTTGAGTTTATTAAAAGTCAGCAGCTACAAAAAGTATAGCTGCTGACATTTAATAAACAGCCACCAGCGATGCAGCCGCCCGAAGCCTCCGTTCTCTCCCCCTCCTCTTCGCGGAGCCAACATTGTGAGTGTGGGTGCCCGGCTGTGACAGTTTGCGGCTTCACAGCCGGGTGCGCACTGTGCATGCGCGAACCGCGCTGCGCTCCGTCAATGGCCAGGCAATGTTCTGGGACCTGTGACGTGTCCCAGAACATTGCCCGGAGGGAGGGGCTGCCTAGTAGTTGCCCCACTCCAAACCAGGTACCCAGCCCCCCCCCCCCCCCAAAAAAAATGACATGCCAATTGTGGCATGTCAGGGGGTGAGGAGTACTTAAAGCGGAAGTTCCACTTTTGGGTGGAACTCCGCTTTAACATTGATTGGACCCTGGGCAAACATTTTATTGCCCCCCCGGCTACACTCAAAATGAGTTTACTGCAGCAGATCAGGTAGTGATTGTGACTGGCTGCTAGAGGTTACAGCACATCATTTCCGCTTGCTGATTGGTTGCTAGAGGTTATAAAACATCATTACTGCGCACTAATTGGTTTCTAGAGGTCACTGCAAATCATTATTGCTTACTGATTGGTTGCTAGAGATTACTGCACATCACAACCTCTGCATCAAATTGCGGGTGTGGCCAAACTGCACTAGCATTGAGGGGTGCGCTATGTACAGAGTGCAGGGTTGAGGGGTGCACTACATAAAGAGTGCATAGTTGAAAGGTGTGCTACATACAGGGTTGAAGGGTGCACTATGTACAGAATGCAGCGTTCAGGAGTATGCTAGGTGCAGAGTGCAAGGTTAAGGGGTGCGCTAGGTGCAGAGTACAAGGTTGAGGGGTGCGCTATGTGCAGAATGCAGGGTTTAGGGGTGAGTTATGCACAGAGTGCAGGGTTAAGGGGTGCACTAGGTGCAGGGGTGTGGTGGGTGCAGGAGTGAGGTGGGTGCAGAGTGCAGAGGGTGAGGTGGAGTGCAGGGGGTGAGGCAGCGCTTCTGTATTTCCAAGTGACAATAGCAAGCAGCCAGCATGCGAACAGCACAGGAGGTAGCTGAACTCTGGTGGGTAGCGCGGGATGGGCAGCGCAGGGCCCCCCAACAATGATGGGGCCCTGGGCAGCTGCCCCTTTTGCCCCATGTTAAAGACGGCCCTGACAAAGAGACATTACCAACTGCCTTAAAATGCCAATAAAACTGACTTCCCTAAAAGTAAAGGGCCTAAACAGCCCACACAAACGAGCTAATCTACAAAGGGAAATGACCAAACAAAATTAGGACATTGTATTCATACAGGAGATGCGCTTTGCAAAATCAAAAACCCCGAAGATCAGACTCAAGGGGTATGGCACTGTCTATCTCGCCTCGGGCCCAAGGAAGAAGAATGGAGTGTTGACGGCTGTCCGATATACCCTTCAGTTCCAACACCACCACACCTATGCCGATCCGCAAGGCCAATACCTAATCTCCGTTTGCACAATCGCTTAAACCACCTAAACCCTGGTCAACATATACGGCCCAAACTCCAGACAACTCCTCTGACTCCTCTACAAGAAATACAGTTATGGTTCGCGACCTCAATATAATTGGCACTCCCTCCATGGACACATCCACTAAAAAAGGTCAACACCGGCCGGCTTTGAACCCCCTGCTCCACGACCTAGACCTCTTCGATGTATGGAGAGCACAACATGGTTCAGAACGTGATTATAGGTACTTTTCCCACTCACAGCTATCTTATTCACGCATTGATTCCTTCCCGGTGGATAAATGGACCCTTCAAAACGTCATGAAGTCTGACATTGGTCTCATTTCATGGTCAGATCATGCCCCTATTTCAATAACCCTAGGCGACCTACGACCCGGACCACCGAGACTAATGAGGCTAGACCCCTCCCTATTAGATGGCCCTATAGTCCATCGGGAAATAGAGACAGAGCCCCAAACTTTCTTTGAACTTAACAAACTGCCCGACACTGACAAATTTACGCTCTGGCCAACTTACAAAGCTTACCTCCGAGGAATTTTCATAAAGTTGAGTAGAAGAGCGATACTCCAGAGAACCCAGCAGATTGACGAGGTTATGTCCCAAATATCCTGTATAGAAAAATGAAACAAATCCTCTACCCTCTCACCCACAAGCCATCAAGCTCCTAGAGCTGAGACAGAAATTACGCACCCTTCTGCTCCACAAATTCGAGCATAACTTTCTCCAAGGCCAATTTTTATGCATTAGGCAATAGAGCTGGGTCACTTTTAGCGAAACACGTTAAGGCCCAACGTACAAAAGCCAAAGTTCTTCCCCTCCACCACCCGACTTTGAAGCAACTTTTAACCAACCCTCAGGAAATTGCTAATGCGTTTAGTGACTTTTACGCATCCCTCCATAATCTCAAAAAGAACCCTCTCACTCCCCAACCAATTGTAGAGCAAACACGTAGCTTTCTTACCCTGATCAATTCACCCGCGATTTCAGAGACCCAATTCCAACGAATCTCTAAACCATTCACTACGGAGGAAGTCCTCAGAGCAATTAAGGCTCTCCCTCTGCATAAGTCCCCAGGAGAGGATGGCTTCATTTTTACAAAAGTTTTGCCGACATCTTAGTCCCTAAACTTCCCCCCCGCCCCCCCATCCCCCCCCTTCCCACCCCTTCCCTGTCTAGATCCTCTCCCTAATTGACTACCTAGTAAAGGGGGTCCAACCCGCTACTAGCAAGGGGGGCCTAATAAAGGGGGTCCAACCCGCTACTAGCAAGATGCACCTAATAAAGGGGGTCCAAACCGCTACTAGCAAGAGGGGCCTAATAAAGGGGGTCACACCTGCTACTAGCAAGGGGGACCTAATAAAGGGGGTCCAAGCCGCTACTAGCAAGGTGCACCTAATAAAGGGGGTCCAACCAGCTCCTAGCAAGGGGGGCCTAATAAAGGGGGTCCAACCCACTACTGGCAAGGGGGACCCAATAAAGGGGGTCCAATCCACTACTGGCAATGGGGACCTAATAAAGGGGGTCCAAACCGCTACTAGCAAGGAGGCCTAATAAAGGGGTCCAACCCGCTACTAGCAAGATGCACCTAATAAAGGGGGTCCAACCCGCTACTAGCAAGGGGGACCTAATAAAGGGGGTCCAACCTGCTACTAGCAAGGGGGACCTAATAAAGGGGGTCCAAGCCGCTACTAGCAAGGTGCACCTAATAAAGGGGGTCCAACCCGCTACTACCAAGGGGGGCCTAATAAAGGGGGTCCAACCCACTACTAACAAGGGGGACCCCATAAAAGGGGTTCAACCCGCTACTAGCAAGGGGGACCCAATAAAGGGGGTCCGACCCGCTACTAGCAAGGGGGGCCTAATAAAGGGGGTCCAACCCACTACTAGCAAGGGGGACCTAATAAAGGGGGTCCAACCCACTACTTGTAATGGTGGACTTAATAAAGGGGGTCCAACCTGCTACTAGCAAGGGGGACCTAACAAAGGGGGTCCAACCTGCTACTAGCAAGGGGGACCTAACAAAGGGGGTCCAACCTGCTACTAGCAAGGGGGACCTAACAAAGGGGGTCAAACCCACTACTAGTAATGGTGGACCTAATAAAGGGGGTCCAACCTGCTACTAGCAAGGGGGACCTAACAAAGGGGTCCAACCTGCTACTAGCAAGGGGGACATAACAAAGGGGGTCCAACCTGCTACTAGCAAGGGGGACCTAACAAAGGGGGTCCAACCCGCTACTAGCAAGGGGGACCTAACAAAGGGGGTCCAACCTGCTACTAGCAAGGGGGACCTAATAAAGGGGGTCAAACCCACTACTAGTAATGGTGGACCTAATAAAGGGGGTCCAACCCACTACTTGTAATGGTGGACTTAATAAAGGGGGTCCAACCTGCTACTAGCAAGGGGGACCTAACAAAGGGGGTCCAACCTGCTACTAGCAAGGGGGACCTAACAAAGGGGGTCCAACCTGCTACTAGCAAGGGGGACCTAATAAAGGGGGTCAAACCCACTACTAGTAATGGTGGACCTAATAAAGGGGGTCCAACCTGCTACTAGCAAGGGGGACCTAACAAAGGGGGTCAAACCTGCTACATTTAACCCTTTAATTGCCCCTGATGTTAGCCCCTTCCCAGCCAATTATTATCACTGATTACTGTATTAGTGTCACTGGTGATGTCAGAGTCAGTTCCCACTCTGGTACTGTCAGATTTCCCGCCAAATTATCACAGTCCGGCTATAAGTCGCTGATCGCCGCCATTACTAGTATAAAATAAATAAATAAAATAAAAATTCTAGTATATATCCCATAGTGTGTAGAGGTATAACTTTCACACAAACCAATCAATATACACTTATTAGGATTTATTTTTTAACAACGACATGTAACAGAATACATTTTGGTCAAAATTTATGAAGAAATGTCATATTTTTACATTGGATATTGGGCATGTGTTATAATCGAAAGTAAAAAAATATTTTTTTTTTCCTGGTCTTTTTTTATTTAAAGCACAACATTTTTTTTAAACTCCCCCCCCCCCCAGTGGAGATCAAATACCATCAAAAGAAATCTCTATTTGTGAGAAACAAATGATATAAATGTCATGTGGGTACAATGATACATGACTACGCAATTACCAGTTAAAGTAGCGCAGTGCTGAATAGCAAAAATGGCCTGGTCATGAAGGGGGTGGGGGGTAAAACCATCTGGAGGTGAAGTGGTTAATACCGCTTTAAGGATAGTGGGTGGAGCCAACACCACAAGACTAAAAAAAAAGGAGCACAGACCTGTCAGGTAAGTATGAAGACTCTTTTCTTGAATTCTCATCTATTATAGCGGATCTCACCTCTCTGAATCCCCAGGAACTCCGTGTGATCCTCATCCTCCTCATCCTCCTCATCCTCCTCATCCTCATCCTCATCCTCCTCATCTTCCGCATCCTCCTCATCCTCCTCCTCCTCCTCCTCCTCATCCTCCTCATCCTCCGCATCCTCCGCATCCTCCTCATCCTCCTCATCCTCCTCATCCTCCGCATCCTCCTCCTCCTCCTCCTCCTCCTCCTCCTCCTCATCCTCCGCATCCTCCTCATCCTCCTCATCCTCCTCCTCCTCATCCTCCGCATCCTCCGCATCCTCCGCATCCTCCTCATCCTCCTCATCCTCCTCCCATCAGTACTAAATACAAACTATATGTACTTGTTATATAGATTATGTTTTTCTTCAGTGTCTTCCTGGTTTCTGGCCAGAAAATGATGCCAAACATCCCAGGAGTCTTCATGGGAGGAGGGGCTTTCTCAGCTAACCACACCCTCCTGAATGCATGCCTGAGGTAAAGGTAGATGGATTCCATGAAGTAAATGCTACATGAATCATCTGCCCTTACTCAAGATGGCCGTGGCTAGAAATGCTAGAGACATGAAAGGATGGAGACAAGGATGGATGGATGGAGACATGAATGGATGGATGGAGACATGGATGGATGGATGGATGGATGAATGGATGGGGACATGAATGGATGGATGGAGACATGGATGGATGGATGGATGGATGGATGGATGGATGGATGGAGACATGGATGGATGGAGACATGAATGGATGGATGGATGGATGGATGGATGGATGGATGGATGGGTAGATGGATGGATGGATGGATGGATGAATGGGTGGAGACATGAATGGATGAATGGATGGAGACATGGATGGATGGATGGAGACATGAATGGATGGAGACATTAATGGATGGATGGAGAGATGGATGGATGGATGGATGGATGGATGGGTAGATGGATGGATGGATGGATGAATGGATGGAGACATGGATGGATGGATGAATGGGTGGAGACATGAATGGATGAATGGATGGAGACATGGATGGATGGATGGATGGAGACATGAATGGATGGATAAATGGATGGAGACATAATTGGATGGATAGATGGAGACATGGATGGATTAACAGAGACATAAATGAATAGGGACATGGAAGGATAGATGGATGGATGGAGACATGGATGGATGGATGGATGGATGGTTGGAGACATGAATGAATGGGGACACGGATGGATAGAGACATGGATGGATGGAAGGATGGATGGATGAAGACATGGATGGATGGATGGAGACATGGATGGATAGATGGATGGAGACATGGATGGATGGATGGATGGATGGAGACATGGGTGGATGGATGAATGGAGACATGGATGGATAGATGAATGGAGACATGGATGGATGGATGGAGACATGGATGGATGAATGGAGACATGGATAAATGGATGGAGATATGGAAGGATGGATGGAGACATGGATGGATAGATGGAGATATGGATGGGTGGATGGATGGAGACATGGATGGATAGAGACATGGATGGATGGATGGATGGATGGATGGATGGATGGATGGATGGAGACATGGATGGATGGAGACATGGATGGGTGGATGGATGGATGGAGACATGGATGGATGGAGACATGGATGGATGGATGGATGGATGGATGGATGGATGGATGGATGGAGACATGGATGGGTGGATGGATGGATGGATGGATGGGTGGATGGGTGGATGGATGGAGACATGGATGGATGGAGACATGGATGGATGGATGGATGGATGGATGGAGACATGGATGGATGGATGGATGGATGAATGGAGACATGGATAAATGGATGGAGATATGGAAGGATGGATGGAGACATGGATGGATGAATGGAGACATGGATGGATGGATGGAGATATGGAAGGATGGATGGAGACATGGAAGGGTGGATGGAGACATGGATGGGTGGATGGATGGAGACATGGATGGGTGGATGGATGGAGACATGGATGGATGGATGGAGACATGGATGGAGGATGGAGACATGGATGGGTGGATGGATGGAGACATGGATGGGTGGATGGATGGAGACATGGATGGATGGAGACATGGATGGATGGATGGAGACATGGATGGATGAATGGGGGAGTTTGCTTTGAATATTAAAAATGAATGAAATTGCATTCTCAGCATGTGGTTCTCAGATACAGTTTATTTTGGTATAATTACATTGTATCATTTGATGGACTTGTAACAAATTTACCGTCATACAAAGCTTCCTAGTGATGTCAGACTTTTAAACCCCATTGCAATCCCCTGATGAATGTGTTCTCTGCACGTGGCGATCTCAGAGACGAGCGACACATTCTGTTGTTTTATGATTGTTGTGATTATTATTTAATGTGGCGGAACGCTGAGGGGGAAGCGCGGATTCTGTAGACATAACCCCTCTGTATATTTTCTTATCTATAATCTGGGAAGAAGAGATGGAGATGAAAAGACTCGATATAGTTGGTGGATCTTCTTTGATGATGTTAGTCACACGATTGCTAAGCAACTCTGCAACAGCGAGTTCATGGCAAAACGGAACGCCGAGGAATTATGCAGAGCGAGAGAAAGGACCAGAGAGGAGCACACCGATCTGCCGGAATAATTACTAATCCCTCTCGATAAATGGAGCTTGGAGCTCAATTAACTCTTCACTTGGTCTATAGAGGCCATAATTCTGAACATTTCTCTATATACAAATTAGGAACGGGGGATGAAGAACATTTGACTGTTCTGACCTTGAGGAAATGTTCAAGGTGAGCCGGCAACTTTGGTTTACCAACTTCATTTTAAGATCTGCCCCGGCATAGGCTGCATAGAAAGGGTCACTTCCAGAGATATGGAAACTATATTGAGTGTGGAAAAGCCTTGTTAGCTTCTCTGACCTCGGACAAGCTGTTTGTCTGATGGTATCCGAGGAGTAAACAAAACCGCTCTACGCCGAGAACATGAAATAATTTGCTTTACTGATAAATAATAGAAAAGAAAACCATCTGCTTTTCCTTGGGTCATACGCCAGCGGCGTAGCCGATGTACACAGGAGGTCCCCATACATGTGAGATGATTGTCATCCAACCAGAACTAGTAGGATAAAACTACGGTCCAAACATCTATGGAATGACAATGACCACAACAGACAACCAAAGCACACATACAGGGGGTCCCTGGATGATGTCAGTTTATGACGAAATGCGTAGGAGTGTCAGCACAGATGCCGGTCGCTATTCTCCATGTTGGATGCTGGCCGCGATTTGTGTATGTGCTGTGACTCTGACATTCATGTGAGTGTCATCTTGTGTGTCCATGCATAGCATGGAACCTGTGTATACCCCCATCCACAGCCTTCTATGTATAACCCCCTCCTAAAGCTTGCACTCTGTATGTTACATACTCCAGACCCCCACACTCTGTATGATTCTCACTCCTGACCCCTGAATGTACATTACCCACTCCTGACCCCGGGAACTATATATATTACCCACTACTGACCCCTGAACTATGTACACTGCCCACTCCTGACACCTGAATTCTGTACATTACCCACTCCTGACCCCTGAATTATGTAAATTGCCCACTCCTGACCCCTGAATTATGTGCATTACCCACTCCTGACCCCTGAATTATGTACATTGCCCACTCCTGACCCCTGAATTATGTACATTACCCACTCCTGACCCCTGAATTTTGTACATTGCCCATTCCTGACCCCTGAACTATGTACATTACCCACTCCTGACCCCTGAACTATGTATATCACCCACTCCTGAACCCTGAACTATGTACATTACCCACTCCTGACCCCTGAACTATGTATATCACCCACTCCTGACCCCTAAACTATGTACATTACCCACTCCTGACCCCTAAACTATGTACATTGCCCACTCCTGACCCCTAAACTATGTACATTACCCGCACCTGACCCCTGAACTATGTACATTACCCACTCCTGACCCCTGAACTGTGTACATTACCCACTCCTGACCCCTGAACTATGTACATTACCCACTCCTGACCCCTGAACTATCTACATTACACACTCCTGACCCCTGGACTATGTACATTACCCACTCCTGACTCCTGGACTATGTACAGTACATACTCCTGATCCCTGAACTATGTACATTACCCACTCCTGACCCCTGAACTATGTACATTACCCACTCCTGACCCCTGAATTATGTACATTACCCACTCCTGACCCCTTAACTTTGTACATTACCCACTCCTGACCCCTGAACCATGTACATTACCTACTCCTGACCCCTGAACTATATACATTACCCACTCCTGACCCCTGAACTATGTACATTACCCACTCCTGACCCCTGAACTATGTACATTACCCACTCCTGACCCCTGAACTATGTACATTACCCACTCCTGACCCCTGAACTATGTACATTACCCACTCCTGACCCCTGAACAATGTACATTATCCATGCCTGACCCCTGAACTTTGTACATTACCCACTCCTGACCCCTTAACTATGTATATTACCCACTCCTGACTCCTGAACTCTGCACATAATATACTCCTAGCTACTGAAATATGTACATTACCCACTCCTGACCCCTGAACTGTGTACATAATATACTCCTAGCACCTGAAATATGTACGTTACCCACCCCTGACTTCTGCACACCCCGGGAACTATATATATTACCCACTACTGACCCCTGAACTATGTACACTGCCCACTCCTGACCCCTGAATTATGTACATTGCCCATTCCTGACCCCTGAATTATGTACATTACTCACTCCTGACCCCTGAATTATGTACATTACCCACTCCTGACCCCTGAACTATGTACATTACACACTCCTGACCCCTGAACTATGTATATTACCCACTCCTAACCCCTGAACCATGTATATCACCCACTCCTGACCCCTAAACTATGTACATTACCCACTCCTGACCCCTGAACTATGTATATTACCCACTCCTGACCCCTGAACCATGTATATCACCCACTCCTGACCCCTAAACTATGTACATTACCCACTCCTGACCCCTGAACTATGTACATTATCCACTCCTGACCCCTGAACAATGTACATTATCAATACCTGACCCCTGAACTCTGTACATTACCCACTCCTGACCCCTGAACTGTGTACATAATATACTCCTAGCACCTGAAATATGTAGGTTACCCACCCCTGACCCCTGACTTGCACACTGTGTGGTACATACTCCTGAAATCTGCACTCTGTACATTACATATTTCTGACACCTGCATTTTGTACATTATATACCCCTGACCCCTGCACTCTGTATATCACATACTCCAGACACTTACACTCTATATGTTCCATACTTTTGGCCCTCTTCTCCATGGCTCACGGTGGACGCTGCCCCCTTCTTCTCCTCTGGCTGGGGGAGGGGTGGTCAGGCCCAGACGCGGTCAGGTGGGGACCCCCCTGTCTGGTAGGCTGTACTGGGCCCCCATGATTTACATAAGAGGCACGCCCCTCCTCCCCTCCTGTTCACCCTGTGAGGTGGTCTGTGGGTGGCTGGACGCAGGGATACAAGGACAGAAATCTCCGTGAACTTTCTGATTCTTCCCGATTGCTGCAGTCGGGAATTTCTCGTTAATTCTCTGCAATGATTTCCTGTGATCCCCCCCTCCCCCCTCCATGGTCCTCGGAGTCCCGCTGTCACCCCTCTCTGCATCTCATCATGTGTCTGATTTCCTTATAAATAAGGCAGAAGGTGATATATGACAGGTGAGAACTTTCTGAGGTGGAAGGAAACTTTCCTCCTCGTTAATCAGCGCTGTCAGAAGGATGTTCTCATGTCGATCCCGCAGACGGGCGAACAAAGCTCGGACGTCACTTTCTCTTTAATTGAATTTATTTCCAGGCAGCCGGGCGACACGTTCCCCGCCACTCACCCGCTAACCACACGGCGCGGTGTAACCTGCGTTCTCCGATGGAACTGCGTACATCATCGGACGCGCTATTCCTGGATCATGACATGGAAACGCAAAACGCGCGGCGGAAACGTCTGTCTGACAATTCAACAATTCACATCTCTTCTCACAGAACGCCAAGAAACAGAATCCCCCTCCCCCCACAGGAAGACCGCTTACTTCACGTTAAGAGGAATGTCGTTCTTAGTTAACCCTTCAACTGCCAACGACATTTTCATTACATCTTGGGTTTACCCCTCCCCCCCACGCCGCATAGGTAGCCACTGAAGTACAGAACATGCCAATGCAATCCGAGGGTTACAACCCGCTCACGGCTGGACACGTGCATGACCAAAACATTTGTTTCATTTTGATTCGTTAATCGAGTTATTTCGTTTAGTTTAATTCGGAATTCACATTTGGAATTTTCAAATTTTCTTCCAATTACCAATTTTTTCGATTCAAAACTATCAAATCGATACATTTTCAAATCGGTCGAAACGAAAATGTTATATTGTTTTCGATTTGAATGCGGCAAACAAAAGAAAAATCTTCATCAAATGATTACAATGGCTCACACCGATATACGTCGGCAAAGTGGCACGGGTGCGCAAAACTGCGTCCCCGTACGTCGCTGCATCATCGGCGGCTAGAGGGCGCACGCACACCGTGGGAGCATGCCCGCCAGTCCCGCGGACTCGATGTCCACCGGTGGCCCATGGGGAGATACCTACAGTACCTGCCGCCGATATTGTGTTTCCAGCTCAATGGGATCGCGCTGGAAATCAACACTGCGAGGCTGTGCTTCTCGCGCTCGCCGCCCCCATGAGATGCCACGCATCCATAGGAATCGATTGGGGGCGGCGAGCAAGGGGGAGCGACAGAGCTCGGTGCTGGCTCCCGCGACGGGGCTCGCAGGTGTTAATCTAGCGGCGAGATTGACATAATATCGGCGGCACCTACTGTATGTAGACAAGACATTTCCCTATTCTGCCTAGCAACATGACAGAGATCTACTGCTCCCAGTGATCTCTGTCACGTTCTAGTGAGCCCATCCCCCACAGCCCAGGGAACACATTTAACCCCTTGATCGCTCCCTAGTGTTTAACCCCTTCCCTGCCAGTGTCATTTACACAATAATAAGTGCATTTTTATAGCACCGATCGCTGTATAAATGTTAATGGTCCCAAAATAGTGTCAAAAGTGTCCGGTCTGTCCGCCGCAATGCCGCAGATCGCCGCCATTATTAATTTAAAAAAAAAAAGAATAATAAAATTGCCAAAAAACTATCCCCTATTTTATAGACGCTATAACTTTTGTGTAAACCAATCAATATATGCTTATTACGATTTTTTTTTTTTTTTTACCAAAAATATGTAGAAGAATACGTATCGGCCTAAACTGAGGAAGAATTTTTTTTTTTTTTAATTGGGATATTTATTATAGCAAAAAGTAAAAAATATTTAATTTTTTTTTTTTTCAAAATGTTTGCTCTTTTTTTGTTTATAGCGCAAAAAATAAAAACCGCAGATGTGATAAAAATACCACCAAAAGAAAGCTCTATTTGTGGGGAAAAAAAGGAAGGCAATTTTGCTTGGGCACAACATCGCACGACCACGCAATTGTCAGTTAAAGTGACGCACTGCAGAATCACAAAAAGTGCTCTGGTCAGGAAGGGGGGTAAATCCTTCCTGACCAGATTGGGTCCTGAGACGTAATTGGCCTGGAGGAGAAGCGACTGCCGGGACTTGGAAGGAGACGGGGGGGGGGGGGGAGGTGCCACCGAAGCCGTGACCTGGATGGGGTAAGTGCCGGGCTGGCGGGGGGCCTGGTGAGCGATGGGCTGGGGGGTGGGGGTGGTTGGCTGGCTGGGGGATTGAAGTGGTTAAATCATCTTTGGCTTAACAAAAAACAGAATTATTTCCAAATGGTGCTCTAATAACACACAATCTTTGATTTCAGCATTATGTGTAGTTAGAATTCGACTGGAGTTCAATGTAAAATTTGATTCGAATTTCAGTCCGAATTTCCGAAATTCGGATGAATTTTGTTACGTTATTCGGAGTATTTGGTAAAATTTGTTTATATTTTAATTTGGTATTCTGATATATCCGAATCTCCGAATAACGAAAAATTTGTCCGAATATTAATTCGGAACGAAACGAACCGCACATGTCTACTCACAGCTGCTATAGAGGCTGCACATGCGTTTTAGGGCAGTTTACATATGTGCGGCTGCAGTTCACAGCAGGGGTCCGGTGCGCTTCTGTACACCAGTTCAGGTACGATTCAGGCAGTGGTGGCCGCACCTGGGCGCTGCCCCCCTAATCCGTGTGCCCGGACCCTAATCTACATACTCCCATATTTCCCATATCTCCATACCTCCTGTATCTACATACCTCCCGTACCTCCCATACCTCCCGTACCTCTATTCCTTCCATACCTCTCTTACCTCCATACATACCATACCTCCCATACCTCTATTTCTTCAATACCTAAATACCTCCCATGCCTCCATACCTCCCGCACTTTCATACCTCCATATCTCTATACCTCCCACACCTTCATACCACCATATCTCAATACCACCCGCACCTTCATACCTCCATACCACCGTATCTCCATACCTCCCGCACCTTCATACCTCCATACCACCATATCTCCATACCTCCCGCACCTTCATACCTCCATACTACCATATCTCTATACTTCCTGCACCTTCATACCTCCATACTACCATATCTCCATACCTCCCGCACCTTCATACCTCCCATGCCTCCACACTTTCCATGCCTCCATACCTCCCGCACCTTCATACCTCCATATCTCTATACCTCCCACACCTTCATACCACCATATCTCAATACCACCCGCACCTTCATACCTCCATACCACCATATCTCCATACCTCCCGCACCTTCATACCTCCATACCACCATATCTCCATACCTCCCGCACCTTCAAACCTCCATACCACCATATCTCTATACTTCCTGCACCTTCATACCTCCATACTACCATATCTCTATACCTCCCGCACCTTCATACCTCCCATGCCTCCACACTTTCCATGCCTCCATTCCTCCCGCACCTTCATACCTCCATATCTCTATACCTCCCACACCTTCATACCACCATATCTCAATACCACCCGCACCTTCATACCTCCATACCACCATATCTCCATACCTCCCGCACCTTCATACCTCCATATAACCATATCTCCATACCTCCCGCACCTTCAAACCTCCATACCACCATATCTCTATACTTCCTGCACCTTCATACCTCCATACTACCATATCTCCATACCTCCCGCACCTTCATACCTCCCATGCCTCCACACTTTCCAAGCCTCCATACCTCCCGCACCTTCATACCTCCATATCTCTATACCTCCCACACCTTCATACCACCATATCTCAATACCACCCGCACCTTCATACCTCCATACTACCATATCTCCATACCTCCCGCACCTTCAAACCTCCATAACACCATATCTCCATACCTCCCGCACCTTCATACCTCCATACCACCATATCTCCATACCTCCCGCACCTTCACACCTCAATACTACCTTATCTCCATACCTCCCGCACCTTCATACCTCCATACCACCGTATCTCCATACCTCCCGCACCTTCATACCTCCATACTACCATATCTCCATACCTCCCGTACCTCCATACCTTCATACCTCTATTTCTTCCATGCTTCCATACCTCCCATGCCTCCATACCACGCATGCCACCATATGGGCAGACAGATTGATTGATGTGGATGTGTGGGCGGAGCCCCAGAATGGCCACACTGTTTTTGAACTGTGACAACAGGTGTGGGGAGAGATTTTTAATAATCAAAAGAAGGTAAATTTGTTACAAGTGAAATAAGATGGTTGTGCTGATGCCGACACTGATTTTAGGACTACCAAGGATTCCCTCTCACTTTCTGTCCCACTAACACCGATCACCATGACAACGAGTGAAGGTGGATCCTCCAATGGAGACACAGACAGCAAAGAGAAACCCAGAGACTCTTCTCCAAATACTCAAAATAAGAGAAGTACCAGCCATGTAGCCTACCAGATCCTGACTTCCCCGGTCATGAGCGTTCTCCTTACCTGTGCTTTCATCCACGCTCTCCTCAAACCAGTGGTCGTTCTGATGCACCCATTCTCCGTTACATTTAAAGAAGATCTGGATGGCAGGTAAAGCCCGGCAGCGTAGGATGATGGGATTGCTTTTGATGATGTAGGCGTCTTCAGGCTCCATCTGGAAATGGGGGAGGGTACCCGGCGCAGAAGGCAGCGATTCTGGTGGAGACTCTCCATTGCTTCCTGCAAAAATAAAATAAGAGAACAAAATGTTATTATGTAATAGTCAGACCGAGGAAGACAAAATTCAGCCTGAGATACAATGTATCACCTTTCTAACTTCTGTAGCAATTTCTTTATATTTCTACACACAGATAACGACTAAATAAATAATATTCCTGCCACTGACCCCAATGATGGGGCACTATTCCTCCCACTGATACGAATGATGGGGCACTATTCCTCCCACTGACACCAATGATGTGACACTATTCCTCCCACTGATACAAATGATGGGACACTATTCCTCCCACTGATGCCAATGATGGGACACTATTCCTCCCACTGATACCAATGATGGGACACTATTCCTCCTACTGATACCAATGATGGGGCACTATTCCTCCCACTGACACCAATGAAGGGACACTATTCCTCCTACTGATACCAATGATAGGGCACTATTCCTCCCACTGATACAAATGATGGGACACTATTCCTCCCACTGATGCCAATGATGGGACACTATTCCTCCCACTGATACCAATGATGGGACACTATTCCTCCTACTGATACCAATGATGGGGCACTATTCCTCCCACTGACACCAATGATGGGACACTATTCCTCCTACTGATACCAATGATGGGGCACTATTCCTCCCACTGACACCAATGATGGGACACTATTCCTCCCACTGAAACCAATGATGGGACACTATTCCTCCCGCTGATACCAATGATGGGGCACTATTCCTCCCACTGACACCAATGATGGGACACTATTCCTCCCACTGAAACCAATTATGGGACACTATTCCTCCCACTAATACCAATGATGGGACACTATTTCTTTCCCTAATACCAATAATGGGGCATTCTCTACTCCCATTGTCACCAGGGCATTTTCTACTAACACTGGCTACAGTCCAGCCCCCTGAAAATCTGAAGGACAATAAACTGGTCCTTTGTTCAGGAAGTTTGGCGATCCCTGCCCTAGACTGTTTATTAAGGTGGAGTGTATGGCTTATCCCTGTGGGCCTGGTGTGGGGGCAGGGGGGGGGGGGGTAGCACTACATTTGACCTTGCTCTTGTCCTTCCTACATATTAGAGTTCTTACTAAAGTTGGTCCTAGGTTGTAGAGTTGGAGTTAGGTCCACAAAAAATGCTTGATTTTGCTCTTGTCCTTCTTGCATACTAGAGTTATTACTAGAGTTGGTCGTAGAGTTGAAACTAGGTCCGCTAAACACGCTTGACCTTGCTCTCGTCCTTTTACATACTAGAGTTCTTAATAAAGTTGGTCCTAGGTTGTAGAGTTGGAGTTAGGTCCACAAAAAATGCTTGATTTTGCTCTTGTCCTTCTTGCATACTAGAGTTATTACTAGAGTTGGTCGTAGAGTTGAAACTAGGTCCGCTAAACATGCTTGACCTTGCTCTCGTCCTTTTACATACTAGAGTTCTTAATAAAGTTGGTCCTAGGTTGTAGAGTTGGAACTAGGTTTACTAAACAAACTTGACCTTGCTCTCGTCCTTTTACATTCTAGAGTTCCTATTAAAGTTGGTCCTAGGTCATGGGGTTGGAACTAGGTTTACTAAACACGCTTGACCTTGCTCTCGTCCTTTTACATTCTAGAGTTCCTATTAAAGTTGGTCCTAGGTCATAGAGTTGGAACTAGGTTTACTAAACACGCTTGACCTTGCTCTCGTCCTTTTACATTCTAGAGTTCCTATTAAAGTTGGTCCTAGGTCATGGGGTTGGAACTAGGTTTACTAAACACGCTTGACCTTGCTCTCGTCCTTTTACATTCTAGAGTTCCTATTAAAGTTGGTCCTAGGTCATGGGGTTGGAACTAGGTTTACTAAACACGCTTGACCTTGCTCTCGTCCTTTTACATTCTAGAGTTCCTATTAAAGTTGGTCCTAGGTCATGGGGTTGGAACTAGGTTTACTAAACACGCTTGACCTTGCTCTTGTCCTTCTTGCATACTAGAGTTCATAATAGAGTTGCATCTGACTTTAGAGGGTATCTCCATTGAACAATGCATTTTGGAGGTGCATGAGCTGAGTTAACACTAAGTAAGTATAGTTTGGCCCTGTCCTCAACTGAGCACTCCCAAGTCTTATTTTACTGCACCTCCCTGTATCTGCGCCTTAGACATGAGAAATCTCCAAAAATAAGTCAGAAGGATCAACAACATGATAGAACTCAAGAATGTTCCATACTGGAAGCGTGACCAAAGGCAATGCGCCACGTATATATTATATATTCAACCCAATACCCGTCTCTGTTCAGTGCCGTCACCCTGTCAGTTACGTTGGGACCTCTCCTGTTTAAATGGACTATTTCTGTATTATTTATTGGCGATGGTGAATTACAGAGTCCAGATGTGCATTACATCCTCTAATAGAAATGGAATTCTAATTATCCAATCACGGCCACATATAAATCTGGATCGGGAGATGAGGGTAATGGAAAGATAAGAGGACTAATGACCACCTGTGACTGGCAGGCAATCAGCGATGTGCTATCTGGCTATTGATTTGTTATTGTGTTATCCCGCTGTAAATAACAGTAAAGCATCTCCCGTATAGATGGACAGGAAATGAATCTGCCGCAAAAGCTCTCAGATTGGAGCCGTAATGACATGAAGCCCAAACATGTGCCGTCCTTGTTTTCTCTCCAAACTTTCAATCGTCGTTCCAAAAAGGACAATGGAACGTGGCGGGGAGGGAAAAAAAAGGGTTTTCTTATAGTCGCTCTCTCTCTACAGCCCAGCATAATAAACTGCCGGAATCGTGCAGGAAATGCTGCATGCTGGGAAATGGTCTTATCGCCGCGTTCCGTTTGTAAAACAAAAAAGGCCTCCTGGTTTACTACTCGGTCGTCTTGTAGGCGTGATACGCCGAGTCTACGGAGCGGCAGCTAATGATCAGCCGACGCGGCAAGAAATCTATAGCGCAATTTATTTTCTGTATCAAGTATTTCAAAGGCCCGGGAGCGAGGAGATGGCTTTTATAGGAACACCTAATTCACTAAAAAAATAATAGTAATCATAATCATTGTCATCATCTATCACTTTTCATCAGCATCAATCATCATTCTCTACTCGGGATCTGCGATTTCTTTGCCTTTTGTGGGACGCGGTGAATGGAGGTGTACTTTGCATGTCAAATATCGTTTAAATGACCATTTCAGTCATCGGCGATGAACAAAGGCGCCAACAATTCCACCACGCTAATGGATACCGTATTTCTTCCCTCTGCCCATTGCTGCTCCATGTTCTTTTGGCAGAAAAGTTTTTGGCCCTCAATAGCTCTAAAAACCCTTTTTATTATTGTAGCCTCCCCCTCCCCCCCCCCCCCCCCCACTCGATGCGGCCACTAAGTGCTTTCTGCTGTGATGTGAAGTATTGCCAGCTGTTTCTATACTTCGCTAGTTGTCCACTAATCTCACAATACACAGACGATTACCATATCAATATACACTATATTGCCAAAAGTATTGGGACGCCTGCCTTTACACACACATGAACTTTAATGGCCTCTGAGTCTTAGTCCGTAGGGTTCAATATTGAGTTGGCGCCGCCCTTTGCAGCTATAACAGCTTCAACTCTTCTGGGAAGACTGTCCACAAGGTTTAGGAGGGTGTCTATGGGAATGTTTGACCATTCTTCCAGAAGAGCACTTGTGAGGTCAGGCACTGATGTTGTATGAGAAGGCCTGGCTCACAGTCTCCACACTAATTTATACCAAAGGTGTTCTATCGGGTTGAGGTCAGGACTCATTGCAGGCAAATTGCCATTCACACTGAAGAAGTTGCAGTAAAATAGTACCCAACAATGGTACCAGAGGAAAGGGCCCCGGGACCAGGGGGTCAGAGGGGCTCCTTCATGGCTTCTTGCTTGCACTGGGGTCCTGAAGGTTCTCGTTATGCCTCTGCCCCCCTAACCTAACAGAAATTTAAAAAAATGGACACAATTTGCTCATAAATACATATAAGTAGCTCAGTAAGGTATTACATCCAGTCCAGTGTAAATGAAGATGATTTATTATCCCCGGGCCGCGTGCGATTCCGCTCTGGCTGCATTTTCTATGAGCGGCGACTCCGCTGACAGACCTCCTAACACGGCCGCCTATATGTGAACAGGTAATTTCCCTCCTGACCCCTCACCCTCCTCTTACATATGTAGACCTCGGCCACCTACCAACGCTCAATTTACTGCGCAATCCATTCACCGCTGCGAAAGGTCAGACGGCATTTTAAAGCTTATGATCAGCCGGGGGGGTGGGGGGGGGGCAGCTAGAATGTAAATGGTAGTATGATCTGCTCCTGCGTGCTCAGCCATCGGTGCTATTCAGGAAGATTAATGTTTGGAGATGGAATTACACCCCAGGCAACTTCATGGAATAAAAAAAAAAACTGGAATTTTAACAGCCCCATTTTCCTCTGACCTCTCCGGGGACCCGTGGATTGGGCTCATAATATGCAATGATTTTATACTCTGCAGCCCTTAATCATATCTAAAGTGTATATATATATATATATATATATATATACAAAACATCACAACGCCGTTTGTCAGGCCGCTGAAGGAAAGGGCCGATACATTTTGCAATCTTCTGCATGGAGGTCGGTGTATATAGCCGCCAATTACAGCTTTATCCATCATTCACCTTGTTTTCCAGGGGGAGGTTTTGGAATTTTTCCATAATTTCACCATCACTATATACAGGAAATGCCGACATGTTCCCCGTATCCGATTCCATTCCATGAATTTGTTGTCAGTTTTGATTTCCCCGTCTTTAGTTCTATCTAAGATTATTATTTTGTAGTTACGATGAGAACTTAGTTCAGAAATATTTGTACATGGAGGGGGGGGGGTAACAGAGTTTTAAGTGGCCAATATAGCATTTAAACATCAAAGAAAGATATATTTAATGGAGCACCTGTCTCTAGACAAAACGAGATGAAGACTATATATATATATATATATATATATATATATAGTATCACTCAAGAGTCCATCAGACATCAGAGGGGGGGCAGGGTCGCCCGTTTACGTCACTGACTGGCCCCACTCTCAGCTATATAGCAGCTGTCACCAAGAAGAAGCGTCACTTGGCAGGAGCCTCCCATGGCTCGTTGGGGGGTGTGAGATGGATCTACATCGCGGGAGATTTTTATTTTTTTTATCTTTCAATAAAGGACTTGTCCCAAAGTGTCTCCTGTCTTTTTTACTATTTTTGGCACTTTTTTTGTGAAATGGTAGGGGTACAACGTACCCGTTACCAATTCACATAGGGGGGGGGAGGCCAGTATCTGGGAGTCCCCTTGTTGAAGGGGGCTTCCAGATTCCGATAAGCCCCCCCGCCCGCATACCCCAACAACCACTGTGCAAGGGTTGTGGGGATGAGGCCCTTGTCCCCATCAACATGGGGACAAGGTGCTTTGGGGACCCCAAAGCATGTGGCCTGGTACAGTTCAGGAGGGGGGGATCTCTCATCCCCCCCCTCTTTTCCTACAGCCTGCCAGGTTGGGTGCCTGGATAAGGGTCTGGTATGGATTTTGGGGGGACCCCCTACGCAATTTTTTTTTATTATTGGCGCAAGGTTCCCCCTAAAAACCATACCAGACTTGGTATGAATTATGGGGGGACCCCCACGCAATTTTTTTTTTTTTTTTACATTTTTGGTTCAGGGTTCCCCTTAATATTCATACCAGTCCCAAAGTGCCTGGTAATGGACTAGGGGGTAACCCATACCGTTTTTTTCAATGAGTTTTATCTATATTGCCGAGACCCAACAATACATTACAGCCGCGATCAGTTTTAAATGACAAGTTTTCCTTTAGAAATGTCATTTTGCGCTTGGACTGTTCTAAACACGGGAAAAATGCGCCACTTTACAGGCATACTATAGACACCCCCCAGGTACGATATTTAAAGGAATATTTAATTTTTATTGTTTCACTTTAAGCATCAAATCACTGTTCCGCTTATACAACTTTTTTTTTGCATTGATCCATGTCCCCTGGGGCAGGACCCGGGTCCCCAAACACTTTTTATGGCAATAACTTGCATATAAGCCTTTAAAATGAGCACTTTTAGTTTTTCATGTTCGTGTCCCATAGACTTTAACGTGATTCTGCGGGTTTCGAATTTCTTCGGCAGTTCTCTTGTGAATGCTCCAGACCCTTCATGCTGGGAACTTTTCCTCCTGGACAAGAACAGGCCAGCCTTAGGCCCCTGGCTATTTATGTACTCCCCAGCCACCCACTGGACATCCTTATCCAGGGATTGGCTGAGACCACATAAATATTTGGTCTGCAGATCTGCTTCTTCCAGCCAGTGAAGCCTAGAACAGCCCAAAGCAATCACACACTGCCAAAAATAACTACATTTACCTAACCTAATCTAGGAGGGGGCTTCACAGAGGAAATGGATTTCCTCTTCTTTAATGGTAAATGTAGGCCTTAGTCATGTTCCCTTTTTCATATGATAATGCAACAAATTTTATAACACAACAAATGTTACAGCCACCACATCTTGAATTGCTGATTTTATGTCAGATTCACTATTCGTTCTTATGTAGGACCCTCTGTGCCCAATTTCATCTTAAAATCCTCATTTGCATTCTTTCTATGCATCTACTGCAGGTTGATGTTGAAACTAATGTGATTTCCAAGCCAAATGGCCAGCAGCTGCTGGCAAACCTGGGCTGTCAAGTACAGTAGATAAAAGGAAGCTCATATTTTCTTAGTACTTCTGTGATATGTGTCTGTTAACAGGTCTACTGCTGCAGCTTCTTGGAAGGATGTCTGGAAAAGTCTAGAAGAAGATGACTGTCCGTAGATAGACTGGTCCAGTACACCGCAGACTGACAGCACCCAGTGTCTGCCTGCAATGAGGACTCTCCATTCACCGCCAAGTTCTTGCAAAGTTCTGCTCAGTCGGCACACTATGCCCCTCCTGATGGCCTCCTTATAGCACCTCATCCCACTTCACCGCCGCCCAATACTGCAGGTTGATGTTGGAACCAATGTGATTTCCAGGTCTAATGGCCAGCAGCTGCTGGCAAAACTAGGCTGTCAAGTACCTTAGATAAAGTAAACTCATATCTTCTTAATATTGCTGTGATATGTGTCTGCTGACAGGTCTACTGCTATAACATCTTGGACAGATGTCTGCCAAAGTCTAGAGGAAAATGACTGTCCGCAGATAGACTGGTCCAGTGACCGCTCCATTCCTTCTACCAGTGTCTGCATGAAATGATCCCTACAGCACCAAGCTTTTGTAATGTTCTGTTCAGTCAGCACACTAATTCATCTCCTGGTTGCCTCAACCCACTTCTTCACCCCCAGGAACCCCCCGTAATGCCTCTCAGCCAAGACATGGGGTGTCCAGCATTGCTGAGAGCTTATACAGTCAACCCTCTATGCCTGTATGTAACACTAAAAACACCCCCCCCCCCCCCTTACAACTACACTTTGTCAGCTTTGTACCCTAGAAAAATCAATTCTATTTAGATATATACCATATTTTTCGACGTATAACACGTACTTTTACTTGTAGACTGAAATTTCAGGTAAAAAAATGTAATTTTAAATGAAGAGCTGTGAAGCAAAATAAGGGTCAGTGCCCATCTGCAGCCTCACTATTGCCATGAATGCAGCTTCACAAGTGCCATGAACAGCCTCACAAGTGCCATGAATGCAGCCACCCCATTGCCATGAATGCAGCCTCACAAGTGCCATGAACAGCCTCACAAGTGCCATAAATGCAGCCTTACCATTGTCATGAATGCAGCCTCCCCATTGTCATGAATGCAGCACCCCCATTGTCTGAATGCAGTCTCACCATAGCCATGAATGCAGCCTCACAAGTGCCATGAATGCAGCCACCCCATTGCCATGAATGCAGCCTCCCCATTGTCTGAATGCAGTCTCACCATAGCCATGAATGCAGCCTCACAAGTGCCATGAATGCAGCCACCCCAATTGCCATGAATGCAGCCTACCCATTGTCTGAATGCAGTCTCACCATAGCCATGAATGCAGCCTCACAAGTGCCATGAATGCAGCCACCCCATTGCCATGAATGCAGCCTCCCCATAGCTATAAATGCAGCCTCACAAGTGCCATGAATGCAGCCTCCCCATTGCCATGAATGCAGCCCCCCTCCATTGCCATGATTGCAGCCTCACTATTGCCATGAATGCAGACTCACAAGTGCCATGAATGCAGCCTCCCCATTGCCATGATTGCAGCTGCACAAGTGCCATGATTGCAGCCTCCCCATTGCCATGATTGCAGCTGCACAAGTGCCATGATTGCAGCCTCCCCATTGCCATTAGTGCCATTACTCGGCAGCCTCTTTAATACAAAGTCCCGCCTCCTATGATAGACAGAACAGTCGTCCAATTCCAGCCCAGAAGATGGGACTTCCTAGAGGCTGCTGAGTAAACAGGAGATTCTCCCTGTATGTAATCTGCCGGCGCTCGTCCCGCCCCCCTCCATGTCCCCTCCGAGGATGCCAGAACCGAACGATCGGCATATAACATGCACATGCGATTTTCACCCGATTTTCGAGGGTGAAAATGGGCGTGTTATACGCCGATAAATACGGTACTGTCTTTTTTTTTTTTTTGTTTACTTTTTTACAAAGGCTTTCAATAGATTTCAGCGAGGTATCTTCTCTACTACGCACGAAACCCTGACCCAGAATCAGGACGTCTACGAGTGATTTAGCACCGGGTTCCCAACGAACTTGTAATGCGCTTCGGGAGAGAGGCAGTCCGCTTCTGTCCGGTCTCCGGTCCAGAGGCGAGCAGCACTAGGCGCCAGAAAAGGGGTTTGGTGGGGGGGGGGGGGGGGGGCGGTTATCCCAGGCATCATCACTTTCACTGCTTTATAAATCTGCCCTTAAGATCAAGAGGGACTCAGCAGCCACACGTGTATCAGGTAGGTACATATATGACTCTTGGCAGCCGGTGACATTGGGCAGGGCCAGAAAGCTACAAAGAAAGGAAGTTTATAAAGTAGGAGTTGAGAGTCAGGAAGCGGAGCGGGTGGAAGGCGTGAACCTGGGCCAGCGATGAGTTAAAACGTTGAGTCATTCTTGTCCTCTGAGACGCCTTACGTCTGCTCTGTCATTGGTATCTGACGGTAGAACATTGCCGGGGCCTCATCCAGTAAATTGACCTGCCTCTCTATCTGGACGCGGGTCTTTATCTGCCTTTGCTCATTTCCCAAGAATGTATTAACGTCCCCATGCATAGGTCACACTCCTCCCATCAAATACCCGGGTGACAGGAAGAAAATTGCACTGCCAGCTGCGCAACCACGAAGGACGAAAAATCAATTCCCCCTCGCAATTTGTGGCAGAGGAAAAACTTCATCGACAGGTGGTTGGTATCTCATCGTATTATAATACAAAAAGGGGAGGAAAAAAAAAAAAAAAAAAGTCATCACGTTCACCCAGCGTGTTGCTATATGTCTCACTTCTGCTTATCAAGGCTTTGAAATTTGATTGCGTCTGGTATTCATGTGAGAATAAGGCCCATTTACTGATCTTCACCCGACTGCGAGTCTCCCGCCAGGACATAACCATTCACACAGTCAAAACGGCAAAAGATTTATGAGCCGTCAGGCCGAGTATCAGACCGGTTGGTTTGGCTGCAGTGTCAGCAGAAGAGCGCGGCGGTGGCGGCGGCGGGCAGAGTTAGGGAATGTGGAAAGTCCTATTATGCCGAGGCAAGATTCACATTCTCTCCAATGGGAAAGTTAGAGTCTGACAGGCGTGATGCTTTATGGATGACATGGCTTCAGATAATAGACTGAAACACTCACGCATGAGGGAAAGTTGAGAAAATAACCAAAAGGCTTGGAAGACGCGGGGAAGTCAGCCAGAAGCAGACGGGGAAATGGCTGGTTCTTCGAGACGGTGTAACGAGAAAACAAAGCTTCTTATTTCATCCAAGGCTGCAGACGTTTCTTAACATTTAAAGAGTTATGTTTAACCAAAATGACCCGTGAATACAGGGGTACAGCTACCAGCAATAAAGATGGGGGGGGGGTTCTCTGACTAAGCACAAGACAACAAGTTCGGGATTTTGAGGGCATATTGTGGAAAAATGGTAACACAAAAACAATATGAAAAATTGATGTATTAAAAAAATCTAATTTTATTATCCAAAAATGAAAAAGGACACAACAGTGACCATATCCATATGTTGCAAAAAGAAGCGTCCACATACTGTACATATTCTATTACATGACTCTTGTTGTGACATAACTGGTCCACATGAAATCTCAACGCGTTTCCAGCAAACTCTTTCTTCTTCAGGAGCACGTGAGAACACAGTACGTTGCCCACAATATGGGTCAATTCTTTAGGCCATCATCCACAGAGAGACCTTCTTTGTGGGCAACTTTCCCTATGGGCAACTAATTGATACAAAAAGGAGGAGAAATTGCTGCGCTAAACCACTCAAACTAAAGCTGCTGACACTAAAACCAACAAAGTCCAAGGGAATGTAATATACAAAAGTGTAGCCCTAAAGAAGACACCGTATAGGTGTGTGAAAATAAATAGTGATAGAGTGCTGTAAACACAAATCAATTGACAAAACAATGATACATAATAATTATGGCATATAAAAGTCCAATCACTGAGTGAAGACGTGTGAGAAAACTTCATAGGGCATATGTCCGATGAGAAGACTGTTGTTAATTCCTCAATAACAAGTGATGAAATGGTGCAAACAAGGAAGTAGCTATAAAGCACATTCAAAACAAGATAGGCATTCGTCTGATGGAAAATTCTAGAAAAATACTTCTTACCAGACAAGGTGGACCCACCTGTCGTACGACAATGGGTCAATCAGGCTTGTATTGGCCAAGGGCCAGATGGTCATCGAAGGAACCAACTTTGATGTTGATAGAACCTTTAGAGGAATCGCTCTGAATTCAGACGTTCGATCAGTCAACAGGAGTGAATCTCGGTGTGGCACAACCAGATATCCAGAGCTTGAATGGATCCTCCAAGTAGATATTCGTTGGATCTTATCTATAGAAGGCTTTGAAATCTCCTCTGTCTATTTGGATTTTTTAAATGGTTTTCAGATGCCATCACTTCCTGAAGTTGATTCCTTTGATGACCATCTGGCCCTTGGCCAATACAAGTCTGATTGACCCATTGTGGTACGACAAGTGGGTCTACCTTGTCTGGTATTTATCTACAATTTTCCTTTAGAAGAATGCCTATCCCGTTTTGAATGTGCTTTACAGCTACTTCTTTGCACCATTTCATCACTTGTTATTGAGGAATTAACAACAGTCTTCTCATCAGACATATACCCTATGAAGTTTTCTCACACTTCTTCACTCAGTGATGGGACTTTTATATGTCATAATTATTAAGTAACATTGTTTTGTCTATTGATTTATGTTTACAGCACTTTATCACTATTTATTTTCACACACCTATACAGTGTCTTCCTTAGCACTACACTTTTGTATATTACAACTAATTGATACAACTCACTGGCCAACTTCACCGTTTGGGCTGATGATTTGGATATTTAAGTACATCCATTTGATTAGTATTAGAAGTTTTCCCCTATCTACTGTATTGTTACTTCTTGGTGGGATCAAATCTTGGCTACACACACACACAGTACTGTTGGCATCTCTTGTGCCACCCATAATGACCAGTGGTCCATGAAATGCTCCTCTCTGCCCCATGAAGAAGCTGGCTCATCGGGATGTTGTTGTAGGGCAGTGGTCTGCAAACTGCATCCCAAGGGCCGGATGAGGCCCCTTGCTTGCTTTTATCTGGCCCTTGGAGCACTATTTCTTTCACTGACACCAATGAAGGGCACAATTGCTCCCGATGACACCAACGATATGGCATAATTCTTACCAATGACATCAATGACGGGGCACAGTTCCTCCCAATTACACCAACAATGGGGCCCCAATTACACCAATGAAGGGCACAATTCCTCCCGATGACACCAATGATATGGCACAGTTCTTACCAATGACATCAATGACGGGGAACAGTTCCTCCCAATTACACCAACAATGGGGCCCCAACTACAGCAATGATAGGGCACAATCCCAGGGCCCAGGTGCCCAACCTGCAGCCTGAATTCCATATGAGGCCCTTTGGTATATGATGTGCGGCCCTCAGACCTCAGCAGTTTGTAGTGGTAACATTGATTAGGGTAGAAGCATTGATCTCTACCAGCCTCATGTAACATGTTCCCTGTCTCGTACAGGCAGTCCCCGAGTTACGAACGGGTTAGGGACTGCCTGTTTGTTCTTAAGTCGAATTTGTTCGTAGGTCGGAAGCGCATGCGCAGAACGGCAGAGACGTTGTTTTCCGATGTTTTCCGATGTACCCGCCGACGGCGCCTCCCATTCGTAAGTGGGAGTCGTTCGCAAGTCGGAGGTTCGTAGCTCAGGGACCTCCTGTATTGTCTTCTACAGCATCTCCCCAGCCAACAATGTATCCTGTCCTCAATATCTGAACCCTAATTTCCTCTATTAGGTCTGAATTCATTATCTGTTTCCCTTTGGTGATGTCAGGGGCTGCATTTGAGGCCCCCTTTAGCTCCACAAGTTGACAACCACTGCTCTAGGGTGACCGAGAACAGTGACTCAGACCTGAAATGTTTGTTCCTTCCATCCAGAGTCGATGAAAAGTTTGGAACAAACACCAGAGGGATTTGGCTTGCAGGGCAGCTAATTGCAGAAAATGAACACCAGAAGGAAATTAGAGACGAGCAGCAGGTACACCGCGCTCCTGGAGTCAGTTTAAATGCCACATTTTTACGTTACACTATAGCATGCCTTTTCCCGCCTCCCCGCTTTAAAGATGTTTTTACTGTATTATTCTTTAGCACACTGCCATTTTGGGTTTAATAAAAGGGAATAACAATGCAAAAATTGACCATCTCTGTACAAATACGGCCAATTTTCACGTCATCTTGAAGGCTTCTGCTGTTTGTGCAGAGGGCACCTCATGCAAAGTACATAGGTACACCTGCTGGGTAGCAAAGTGTTTCTGGAAATTATTTTCAAATGATGGCAACCGAGGTGGTGTATTTGTGTGTATGCCTCTGTAATTTAGTGTTCATTGCTGAAGGATATATTCGGAATTTGTAAGTAGGTGAAGGTAACAGTAAAATAAGAAGTTGTATTACAATATATATATATATAAATTAAAGAATTATGCCATTACGTTGTCTATTGAATAACCACCTGTTGGCGTTTGGCAGACAACCATCCTTTACTGCTTGTGGATCCAATGTCTGCTGGGTAGTTTTTTTATTACTCCTCCTCTTGGTAGTTGCCCGTTTATTTGGTGGTTGATTATTTTCTACCTGTTGGTTCCTCGCCTTCTGAGCCATCTGTTGGCAAACCCACTGCTTCACATGATCACCAAAGTGGTCCAGAATGGCTGCCCAGTGTACCATTAAAGGGAGCCCCATTGCCCACTGCAATATAAAGTTCCTGTAGTGAAAAGTGAATCTGCTGGTAGTTCATTGCTGGATCTGCCTGACCTGTTTCCAGAGTATTCCTTGTTGATCTTGTCCTTGCCTAGCTCCACTTGTTATTTGCTATCCTATGACTGGCTCTGGCTCCAGGCCCGTGTATGATCTCTACTTTGTCTGTCTTCACCTAGCTTTCAACCTTATCTTCTTAGTGTTGTCCTAGTTTTGCTAGGACCTAGCCTTGCCTCCCAAATCCTCTTCCAACGTTGTCTGGAATGTTCAGGTCCTCCTGGATCTCCTTTGTCCTGTCCTAATTTCACATGGTACTAGCTTTGTCTCCTGAACCCTTTTCTAGCTTTGTCTGACATTCTCAGGTCTTCCTGGACATCCTTTGTCCTGTCCTAATTTTGCATGATCCTAATTTTGTCTCCTGAACCCCATTCTAGCTTTGTCTAAAATTCTCAGGTCTTCCTGGATCTACTTTGTCCTTTCCTAGTTTTGCATGGTCCTAGCTTTGTCTCCTGAACCCTCTTTTAGCTTTGTCTGACATTCTCAGGTCTTCCTGGACATCCTTTGTCCTGTCCTAATTTTGCATGATCCTAGCCTTGTCTCCTGAACCCCCTTCTAGCTTTGTCTAAAAATTCTCAGGTCTTCCTGGATCTACTTTGTCCTGTCCTAGTTTTGCTTGGTCCTAGCTTTGTCTCGTGAACCCTCTTTTAGCTTTGTCTGACATTCTCAGGTCTTCCTGGACATCCTTTGTCCTGTCCTAATTTTGCATGATCCTAATTTTGTCTCCTGAACCCCATTCTAGCTTTGTCTAAAATTCTCAGGTCTTCCTGGATCTACTTTGTCCTTTCCTAGTTTTGTTTGGTCCTAGCTTTGTCTCCTGAACCCTCTTTTAGCTTTGTCTGGAAATTTTTAGGTCTTCCTAGATCTCCTTTGTCCTGTCCTAATTTTGCATGATCCTAGCTTTGTCTCCTGAACCCTCTTCTAGCTTTGTGTAGAATTCTCAGATCGTCCTCGATCTACTTTGTCCTTTCCTAGTTTCTCATGGTCCGAGCCTTGTCTCCTGAACCCTCTTCTAGCTTTGTCTGCAATTCTTAGGTCTTCCCGGGTCTAAGCTATGGCAAGTTTGCTGAATCTGAGTGATCTCCACCAGTACCAACCGTTACTGTGGCCTTGGACCCTGATTACTGCTCACCAGTCTTACATAAATTTGGAGAAACATATTAAGCTTTCTTGAACGCTGCTACTAAAAGTGAAGTGCGTCATCAGTAGGGATGAGCTTCGTGTTCGAGTCGAACCCATGTTCGACTCGAACATCGGCTGTTCGACCGTCCGTCGAATTGCGAACGATATGGGCCGTTCGCGCCAAATTCGTGTGGCGCGTCACGGCCCATAATTCACTGCGGCATCGCAGTGCATTGCTGGCTGATGATTGGCCAAGCATGCACTATGACCCGCATGCTTGGCCAATCACAGCGCCGCCTGAACAGAGAGCCGTAATTGGCCAAAGCCAAGGAGGCTTTGGCCAATTATGGCTCAGGGGATTTAGTACACGCCCCACACTATATAAGGCCGCCTGCACGGCGGCCCTGTGTAGTGTGTGTTCCGGCGTTGAAAGAGATAGACAGAGAGACAGTGTTTGATTTGAGTTAGATAGATTAGGCAGAACAGTCAGTCAGTTAGCTGCACTTACAGTGTATTGTGTATATATATGCATCCCAGGTGTTGCATATATATATATACACTGTATTCAGTTTAGCTAGATCCGTTCCTGTTATCTTCTATCTAGACTATTTACATTCAGTGCAGTGTGTCCTGCTCACAGTGTTCAGCTAGATCCGTTCCTGCTATTTACATTCAGTACAGTGCTTCCTGCTCACAGTGTTCAGCTAGATCCGTTCCTGCTATTTACATTCAGTGCAGTGCGTGCTGCTCACAGTGTTCAGCTAGATCCGTTCCTGCTATTTACATTCAGTGCAGTGCGTGCTGCTCACAGTGTTCAGCTAGATCCGTTCCTGCTATTTACATTCAGTGCAGTGCGTCCTGCTCACAGTGTTCAGCTAGATCCGTTCCTGCTATTTACATTCAGTGCAGTGCGTCCTGCTCACAGTGTTCAGCTAGATCCGTTCCTGCTATTTACATTCAGTGCAGTGCGTCCTGCTCACAGTGTTCAGCTAGATCCGTTCCTGCTATTTACATTCAGTGCAGTGCGTGCTGCTCACAGTGTTCAGCTAGATCCGTTCCTGCTATTTACATTCAGTGCAGTGCGTCCTGCTCACAGTGTTCAGCTAGATCCGTTCCTGTTATCTTCCTACTGACAGGCAGGCTTGTCTGGTTACAGTATATAAAGCTACCTGAAGAAAATTACAGGTGTTCTTTTTGATCCTATTAGTACCACGGTCAGGCAGCTAGACTATTTACATTTAGTACAGTGTGTCCTGCTCACAGTGTTCAGCTAGATCCGTTCCTGTTATTTACATTCAGTGCAGTGTGTCCTGCTCACAGTGTTCAGCTAGATCCGTTCCTGCTATTTACATTCAGTACAGTGCGTGCTGCTCACAGTGTTCAGCTAGATCCGTTCCTGCTATATACATTTAGTGCAGTACGTCCTGCTCACAGTGTTCAGCTAGATCCGTTCCTGTTATCTTCCTACTGACAGGCAGGCTTGTCTGGTTACAGTATATAAAGCTACCTGAAGAAAATTACAGGTGTTCTTTTTGATCCTATTAGTACCACGGTCAGGCAGCTAGACTATTTACATTTAGTACAGTGTGTCCTGCTCACAGTGTTCAGCTAGATCCGTTCCTGTTATTTACATTCAGTGCAGTGCGTCCTGCTCACAGTGTTCAGCTAGATCCGTTCCTGCTATTTACATTCAGTGCAGTGCGTCCTGCTCACAGTGTTCAGCTAGATCCGTTCCTGCTATTTACATTCAGTGCAGTGCGTGCTGCTCACAGTGTTCAGCTAGATCCGTTCCTGCTATTTACATTCAGTGCAGTGCGTCCTGCTCACAGTGTTCAGCTAGATCCGTTCCTGTTATCTTCCTACTGACAGGCAGGCTTGTCTGGTTACAGTATATAAAGCTACCTGAAGAAAATTACAGGTGTTCTTTTTGATCCTATTAGTACCACGGTCAGGCAGCTAGACTATTTACATTTAGTACAGTGTGTCCTGCTCACAGTGTTCAGCTAGATCCGTTCCTGTTATTTACATTCAGTGCAGTGCGTCCTGCTCACAGTGTTCAGCTAGATCCGTTCCTGCTATTTACATTCAGTGCAGTGCGTCCTGCTCACAGTGTTCAGCTAGATCCGTTCCTGCTATTTACATTCAGTGCAGTGCGTGCTGCTCACAGTGTTCAGCTAGATCCGTTCCTGCTATTTACATTCAGTGCAGTGCGTCCTGCTCACAGTGTTCAGCTAGATCCGTTCCTGTTATCTTTCTACTGACAGGCAGGCTTGTCTGGTTACAGTATATAAAGCTACCTAAAGAAAATTACAGGTGTTCTTTTTGATCCTATTAGTACCACGGTCAGGCAGCTAGACTATTTACATTTAGTACAGTGTGTCCTGCTCACAGTGTTCAGCTAGATCCGTTCCTGTTATTTACATTCAGTGCAGTGTGTCCTGCTCACAGTGTTCAGCTAGATCCGTTCCTGCTATTTACATTCAGTACAGTGCGTCCTGCTCACAGTGTTCAGCTAGATCCGTTCCTGCTATTTACATTCAGTGCAGTGCGTGCTGCTCACAGTGTTCAGCTAGATCCGTTCCTGCTATATACATTTAGTGCAGTACGTCCTGCTCACAGTGTTCAGCTAGATCCGTTCCTGTTATCTTCCTACTGACAGGCAGGCTTGTCTGGTTACAGTATATAAAGCTACCTGAAGAAAATTACAGGTGTTCTATCCCAGCTTAGTGCAGCTACAGGCCATTAGTATGTCTGGAAGGCCAAGAAGGAGAGGCAGACAGTCACAAGCCAATAAGAGAGGGCAAGCAGGCTCTGTGTCTAGTGCTGGTCGTGGAGACGGTGCATCCTCATCAGCACGTGGCCATGGGACACGCTTGGCCTTTTTTTCGGCAGCTGGCCGTGTTGAGCCGCAACATGCGGAAGACTTGGTCGAGTGGATGACCAAGCCGTCCTCATCCTCCTCATCCTCTCTCACCCATGCCCAGGGTGCTTTGTCTGGCAAAGCAGCGGCCTCTTCCCTCAGCTCAATGTCATCAGTGACTCCTTCCCTAGCCCCACCATGTCCTCCTGAGGATTCCCTCGAACTGTTTGACCACAGTGTTGGGTACATGCTCCAGGAGGATGCCCAGCGTTTGGAAGGCTCTGATGATGATACTGAGCTCAATGAAGGCAGTAACATGAGCACGGACAGAGGGGGTGCCCAAGAAGGACAGCAATCTGGCAGTCATGCTCCCCCTGCTGCAGCATACTGCCAGGTTTGCTCCAGTGATGAGGAGGGAGGGGATGATGAGGTCACTGACTCAACGTGGGTGCCTGATAGGAGAGAGGAGGAGGAGGAGGAGGAGGAGGAGGAGGAGGAGGAGGTGGCACATCACCAACTAGGCAGGATGCCCTCCAGGGGCCAGCCTAAGGGCAGCACATTGACTGCATCACACCCCAAAGCTCCACATGTGCAGGGCGCTGCAGTCTCTGCGCGTTATTCAAAAAGTTCTTTGGTGTGGGCCTTTTTTGAGACGAGTGCATCAGATCGCACCGCTGCTATTTGCAATATATGTCTCAAGCGTATCTCGCGTGGCCAAAACATCTCCCGCTTGGGTACCACATGCTTGACCAGACATATGTTGACCTGCCATGCAGTTCGTTGGCAAGCGTATCTAAAAGACCCACACCAAAGAACAAAGACGATCTCTCCTTGCTCCTCATCAGCTGAGATTTCCAACCCCACTAGACCTTCAGTCCTCTCTGCGACCTGCAGTGAGAGGAATGAAGGTGTAGAATTAGGTGTGTCACAGCCAAGTACTTATGGGCAATCTGCTTTTGGTACACCGACGTCAGATTGTACCAGGCAAATTTCCCTGCCCCAGCTGCTGCACCGCCGAAAGAAGTTTGCTCCCAGCCATCCACATGCCCAGCGGTTGAATGCTAGCTTGGCAAAATTGCTAGCACTTCAACTGCTGCCTTTTCAGTTGGTAGACTCTGCCCCCTTCCGTGAGTTTGTGGAATGTGCGGTTCCTCAGTGGCAGGTACCCAAACGCCACTTTTTCTCACGGAAGGCGATTCCGGCTCTCTACCGGCATGTGGAAGGCAATGTCCATGCCTCGCTGGACAGGGCGGTCAGCGGTAAGGTGCATATTACCGCTGACTCATGGTCCAGCAGGCATGGACAGGGACGTTACTTAAGTTTCACGGCGCATTGGGTGACTCTGCTGGCAGCTGGGAAGGATGCAGGACAAGGTGCAGTAGTGTTGGAGGTTGTTCCGCCACCACGCCTCCAAAATGCTGATTGTGACACACCTCTCTCCTCCACCCCCTCCTCTTCTTCTTCCTCCATGGCCTCTTCCTCGGAACCAGCGGTGCTCCGTAGGCGTTCAAGGGGCTACGCAAGTACGCAGGCCAAAAGATGCCATGCGGTGCTTGAGCTGGTGTGCTTGGGGGACAGGAGCCACACTGGGGCAGAGGTTCTGTCAGCTCTGCAGGGGCAGGTTCAGAGGTGGTTGACGCCACGCCAACTTAAGGCAGGAATGGTGGTTTGCGACAATGGCACCAACCTCCTCTCTGCCCTCCGACAGGGACAACTGACCCATGTGCCCTGTTTGGCTCACGTCCTTAACTTGGTGGTGCAGCGGTTCTTGGGCAGGTACCCGGGCTTACAGGATGTCCTGAGGCAGGCCAGGAAAGTCTGTGTGCATTTCCGCCGGTCATATAATGCCAGTGCTCGGCTGACGGACCTCCAAAAGGAGTTTAACCTGCCCAAGAACCGCCTAATCTGTGACATGCCCACCAGGTGGAACTCGACGTTGGCCATGCTGCAGCGGCTGCACACGCAGCAGAGGGCCATCAATGAGTACCTGTGCGACTATGGCACCAGGACAGGGTCAGGGGACCTTGGTTTTTTTTCCCCACGCCAGTGGGCCATGATCAGGGATGCATGCACTGTCCTGTCACCATTCGAGGAGGCCACGAGGATGGTGAGCACTGACAGTGCATGCATCAGTGACACTGTCCCCCTTGTCCACCTGTTGGAGCACACGCTGCGTGGGATAATGGACAGGGCACTTGAGGCAGAACAGAGGCAGGAAGAGGAGGACTTCCTTAGCTCTCAAGGCCCCCTTTATCCAGACAGTGTTCCTGCGTGCCCGCCGATCACACAGGAAGAGGACGAGGAGGAGGAGGAGGAGGAGGAGGAAGATTGTGTCAGTATGGAGGTGGAGCCTGGCACTCAGCATCAGCAGTCTTTAAGGGATCAGTCCCAAGGAACACATGGACTTGTACGTGGCTGGGAGGAGGTGGCTGCGGACGTTGTTGTCCTTAGTGACCCAGAGGACTCCGGACCGAATGCCTCAGCAAACCTACGCTGCATGGCCTCCCTGATCCTGCAAAGCCTGCGTAAGGATCCTCGTATTCGTGGTATCAAGGAGAAGGACCAATACTGGCTGGCAACCCTCCTTGATCCACGTTACAAGGGTAAGGTTGCGGACCTTATCTTGCCATCGCAGAGGGAGCAGAGGATGAAACATCTTCGGGAGGCCTTGCAGAAAGGTCTGTGCAACGCGTTCCCAGAGACTGGGAGGTTACAAACTCCTGTTTCTGGACAACGTGTTGCTGAGGCTTCGGTCAGTCAAAGAAGGAGCGGTGGAGAAGGTGGCCGTCTGACCGATGCGTTCAGACAATTTTTTGGTCCGCAGCCCCAAGGTATGATCGGTTCCAGCAACCATCGCCAGCGTCTGTTTTACATGGTGCAGGAATACCTAGGGGCAAGATCAGACTTGGACACCTTTCCCACCGAAAATCCTCTGGGTTACTGGGTCTTGAGGATGGATCACTGGCCAGAGCTTGCACAGTATGCAATTGAGCTACTGGCCTGTCCTGCATCCAGCGTTCTTTCGGAACGCACATTCAGTGCTGCTGGAGGCGTGGTAACCGATCACAGGGTGCGTCTGTCCACCGACTCGGTCGATCGGCTGACCTTCATAAAAATGAATCAGTCTTGGATCACCACCAGCTACCAAGCACCTGATGCAGATGTAACCGAATAATTTTTTTTGAAATCTCAGATCCCTTCAAAGACTGCCTATGCTGATGCTGAGTGACTATCCCTGAGTAATTATCCTCTTCCTCCTCAATCATCACGCTGATAGCTTGTAAGAACATTTTTGGTTCTGGGCGCCACCACCAGTGCCTAAGGCACAATTTTTCAGCCCCTGTTTAACAGGGGCGTGTAATTACAATTTTTGATGTAATACTTTGCAGCAGGGCTCGTTCCTGCATTCCAACTAGAGTGTCTGTGAGGGGTTGCAGTGTTGTGGCACCAGCACCAGTGCCTAAGACCCAATTTTTCTGCCCCTGTCTAACAGGGGCGTGTAATTACAATTTTTGATGCAATACTTTGCAGCAGGGCTTGTTCCTGCATTCCAACTAGAGTGTCTGTGAGGGGTTGCAGTGTTGTGGCACCAGCACCAGTGCCTAAGACCCAATTTTTCAGCCCCTGTCTAACAGGGGCGTGTAATTACAATTTTTGATGCAATACTTTGCAGCAGGGCTTGTTCCTGCGTTTCAACTAGAGTGTCTGTGAGGGGTTGCAGTGTTGTGGCACCAGCACCAGTGCCTAAGACCCAATTTTTCAGCCCCTGTCTAACAGGGGCGTGTAATTACAATTTTTGATGCAATACTTTGCAGCTGGGCTTGTTCCTGCGTTTCAACTAGAGTGTCTGTGAGGGGTTGCAGTGTTGTGGCACCAGCACCAGTGCCTAAGGCCTAATTTTTCAGCTCCTGTTCAACAGGGGCATGTAATTACAATTCTTGATCTAATATTTCACAGCAGGGCCCTGTGAGGGCTTACAGTGTTTTGGCCACAGCAACACCTAAGGCCCAAATTTCTGCTGAGTATATAGGGCAGGACCCTACTTTCAAACATCTAACTTACAAACGACTCCTACTTGCAAACGGAAGGAGACAACAGGAAGTGAGATGAAATCTACCCCTAAGGAAGGGAAATTCTCTCCTGTAAGAGTTAATATGGGAAAACAATTTTTCCTTTCCACTGATGCTTTCCAATCCTTGTTCCACAAAAAAACCCAAATTTTCAAAAAACATTTTTCATTGGGACAAAAAAGTGAGGTGAAATCTTCTGAAGAGGAGGAAAGACGCAAAACAAATGTCACAGGGGTGATAACCCTTCCCTATGTTTTCCAAAAAGCTTAGAAAAGATTTTTTGGCTGGAGCTAAACACATTAAAAATGTTCAAAATTACAAACAGATTCTACTTAACAACAAACCTACAGTCCCTGTCTTGTTTGCACCGCCTGTATACTGCTGTTCAGAGTATATAGGGACCTTTCCTTATTTTAATTTGGGTGCGGGGTTCCCCTTAATATCCATACAAGACCCAAAGGGCCTGGTAATGGACTGGGGGGTACCCATGCCGTTTGTCTCACTGATTTTCATCCATATTGCCATGACCCGACATGACATTAAACCCGCAAGCAGTTTTAAATGAGATTTTTTCCTTTAAAAATGACATTTGGTGCAGGGACTGTTCTAAACATGGGAAACACGCGTCACTTTACAGGCATACTATAGACACCCCCCAGGTACGATATTTAAAGGAATATTTCACTTTTTTTTTTTTACTTTAAGCATCATTAAAATCACTGCTCCCGAAAAAACGGCCGTTTTTAAAAGTTTTTTTTGCATTGATACATGTCCCCTGGGGTAGGACCCGGGTCCCCAAACCCTTTTTAGGACAATACCATGCAAATTAGCCTTTAAAATGAGCACTTTTGATTTCGAACGTTCGAGTCCCATAGACGTCAATGGGGTTCTAACGTTCGTGCGAACTTGCGGTCCGTTCGCGGGTTCTGGTGCGAACCGAACCGGGGGGTGTTCGGCTCATCCCTAGTCATCAGCTGTGGTCACTGGATCTCAAATAGTGAGCTATACCTCAAAGTAAAGCTTTATGGTTATCTTTATCTAACACTAATCAACGCTAACCCTCGCCTCATTTACTTCTGTATTGCGGTGTATCTTTAGTAGTTACCTCCTCCGCGAAGCATTTCCCTTCCGTGTTGGATGTTCCTTCTTCTCCTGTTCAGTATAAGGCTCCATTCCAGTCTATGGGCACTCAAGCAGTGAAGGGAATTTATGTGCAGAGGTGGTAAACAATGGAGCAGGCCACTGTTTTGATACACAAGCAGTGCTGGGACAAGGTCACCCAATTCTCAAGTTCAAGAGGCCAAACTATGCCCCAGGTGGAGTAGGGGGTGGTGCTAACATAGGTGCAGGCACCATGTAATGGCTGTGGCATGCAATAAAATAGCCCAATGGACTACTGGCCCGACTGTGTAGGAGTGCGGGAGGTGGAGCATCCATATCAGGGAGTGAGGTGCCCATACCGATAAAAAGGTGTTATTTCACTGGGCACCCTGGCCTCTTCTACCCACAGTAGGCTGCTATTGGAGGGAGGAGAAAGCAGAAACCTCCCTCCAGCAGCTATCGAGACCCTAGCTCTTGGTCTTGGCCCAGCCTGGAGCGACAGCAGTCCTCTCTGATGGGAACAACACTGCCTGTAACTTCTGTAGTGAGACAGCTGGAGAATGGAGAGGCAGCAAGCTCCCAGTGCCCGTCCTTCTACCTAACAACATTGTGTCCAGGGCACATGACTCTTCTGCCCCCTTCCATGTCCCAGCCTTGAACAGAAGTGGAAGATGGAAGGGTGAAGGGTTAGTAGAGTTTAGCTCAGGAGGGTTGAGGATGTGGATTTGTAGGTGGGCTCTAGGACCAAGGTACCTGGCCAGGGAGAGATCACACACAGTTCTTGATGGTATTTAATTCTCTAGTATGTTGTATATAGATTAGCGGTACAGAGTATAAATACATAGGGGGGGGGGATATGATCTCCATGTATAAATATATAAGGAGGGGATATGATCTCCATGTATAAATACATAAGGGGGGATATGAGTTCCCCATTATATAAGGTCCCACACCAAGATGGTCGCCTGAGAACACAAGAGATTGCAGCATCCACTTGGATAGCTATCTTCTCTAAGAGAGAAGCCGTACTATTCATAGGTACTGCCTTCCCTTACATCTCACCATTCTCAGCCTCCAGCAGACAATATTACAATCAGGAGATATTTAATTGCTTCGGATTTTAATATTTAAACAAATAACCCTTGGTCCTGCCAATTGGGCGAGCGGCGAACATCCCACATATGCCAGGAGAGTTAAAGGGAAGCAAAGACGGAGGCAGGGACGAGGGCCAGGCCATCATCGCCGCGGTGACAGATGCCGAATGTTGGAAGAGAACCTGTGCTGAACCTAATCTTTCTTGCCTTAAGGGGGATGATGCTGAGATGAAGAGATGGGGCTCTCTCCATGAATCCTTGGCAGGGCGGACGTCTACCAAGTGAAATCCGCGTTTGCTGAAACATTGCAAAACCTCTAAATGTCTGATGGCGAATGTGGAGAGATGGTCGGAATGATAAAATCACATAAAAAGCTCTTACTAACATTTGTATAATGTAACCATATAGGGGGGCATGCGCAGTCATGCACGCATCAGTGCACATTTTTTGTGCTTTGCCGGGCAATTAAAGCATAAAAGACTATTTTTGTGACGTAACCCAACGCAGTGTACAACAATGTTTTTGAAAATGCAGCACATCACGTCTTTGCAGGGGTGGGCAGGAGGGGGTGGCTGCCCATGGAACTGTGGCATCCTGTGAGGTGGGGGAAGGGGGGCGCTGTAAGGAGATTGGGGGGGGGGATTGTCTGTGTAGGGGTGGGCAGGAGGGGGGCTGCCCATGGGACTGTGGCATCCTGTGCGGTGGAGGAGGGGGGGCGCTGTAAGAAGTTTGGGGGGGGGCTTGTGCAGGGGTGGGCAGAAGGGGTGGCTGCCCATGGGACTGTGGCATCATGTGAGGTGGGGAGAGGGGTGCGCTGTAAGGAGATTGGGGGGGGATTTGTGTTGAGAGGGGGTGTCAGAGGTAAGAATTGTTCTAGGAAGGAATGTGGGTGAAAGTGCTGGCGGTGGTGATTTAGGGGGATTTGTGTTGAGACAGGGGGTGGGAGAATAGGATTTGTGATAGGAAGGGGGGAGTAGGGGGGTTTGTTCTAGAAGAGGTGATATGGTGGTGGGGGGAGGGGGGGTCTGTGTTAGTAAGGATGATTGGGGAGTACCTGTGCTGGGAAGGGAAATTTTTGTGGTGGGGGGGTATTTATGCTAGAAGGTGGATATGGGGGGGGGGGGAGTAATTTTTGCTGGGTGGGGGGAGAGGATGTGAACTCGGAGGGGAACTTTGAGGGATAGAAGATTTGTGCTAGGAGGGGGTGATTTTTTTCAGTGGGGCGGAGGGGAATTGTGTTGGGGGGTTGGGAGGCAACAACTTGTGCGGGGCAGGGAAGAGGATGTGAACTTGGAGGGGAAATTCAAGGATAGAAGATTTGTGCTAGGAGGGGTGATTTTTTTTCGGTGGGGGGCAAAGATTTGTGTTTGGGGGGTTGGGAGGCAAAGATTTGTGCTGGGAGGAGGAATTTCCGCGGGGGGGGGCAGATTTGTCCTGGGAGGAGGGGTAAGCATGCAGATTAGTGTTAAATTTGTTTGTGGGGGGATTTTTGCTGACACATGATGCTCATACATCTTTCAAGGGGGGGGCGGCGCAAGGTTTGGCATGTTCGCTCTGGGCTTTAGATGACCTTGTCCCGGCACTGCATCTGTGCATTGCGGTGTGCTATATTGCAGATCCTAACACCCCCCCCCCCATCCTCTCCCCCTTTTTTTTAATGCATATTTGCAAAGCCATTTCCAGGAAGACATGACCATTTGTTTTCAGATTCGTTGTTTAGGAAAAAAGAAAATTCCATGCTGCAAAGTATTGGTCCCTTCGTAGGAGAAGAAGCCGTAATTGACACTTCTCTGCTTCTGTGCTTTCTGGACAGCAGACCAGCCACCGCACACAATGTGGTTCAATCATCTCCTCGTCCACTTCCCCAGTTCAGGAGAATCTGATTTCGGATGCTACAAGGTGATTTTGCAGCATTCAAAGCGTGCTTCGTTCCCCATCAGATAAATGGCGGATGATTCGCGCGGCCCGGCGTTATGTCAGCTTATTTTTTTTTTTGTCCAGGCCGGAGTTCTTTTTTTTTTTTTGGGGATTCTTAAGGTTAACATGTTTTTCAAGCTGAGTACGTTGGTTGATTTGCGGCTGATAATGACTCTGAGGACATCCGATCGTCTCGCTTTCTCCATCCGAAGCTGATCTGACCGACTGATAAGACACACAGACATCAATATCTTATGATAAGTAATCCTTCGCCAGGCGATCAAATTCTACCTGATCAGGGCTTTGTGCCACCAAAGGCGAACGCCTCCCGTCCTTCCTTTCCCTGTAACCCCATCGGTGTGCCCCCCCCCCCCCCGGTGAGGGCCGCTGACAATCCCTCCTGACACACGGACGCTGCGCTCACAGAAATAGGAAGAAGATTTTTTTAATGTTATTAACGATACGATCCTCAGCGAGATCCTCAGCGAGACCCTCAGCGAGACCCTCAGAGAGACCCTCAGCGAGATCCTCAGCGAGATCCTCAGGGAGATCCTCAGCGAGACCCACAGAGAGATCCTCAGCGAGATCCTCAGCGAGACCCTCAGCAAGATCCTCAGCGAGACCCACAGCGAGATCCTCAGAGAGACCCTCAGTGAGATCCTCAGCTAGATCCTCAGGGAGATCCTCAGTGAGACCCACAGTGAGATCCTCAGCGAGATCCTCAGTGACACCCTAAGAGAGACCCTTAGCGAGACCCTCAGCGGGATCCTCAGGGAGATCCTCAGCGAGACCCTCAGAGAAACCCTCAGCGAGACCCTCAGCGAGACCCTTAGCGAGACCCTCAGCGAGACCCTCAGCGAGATCCTCAGGGAGATCCTCAGCGAGACCCACAGTGAGATCCTCAGCGAGATCCTCAGCCAGACCCTAAGAGATACCCTCAGCAAGATCCTCAGTGAGACCCTCAGCAAGATCCTCAGTGAGACCCTCAGCAAGATCCTCAGTGAGATCCTCAGCGAGACCCTAAGAGAGACCTTCAGCGAGATCCTCAGCGAGATCCTCAGAGAGATGCTCAGTGAGACCCTCAGCGAGACCCTAAGAGAGACCCTCAGCAAGATCCTCAGCAAGATCCTCAGCGAGACCCTCAGCGAGACCCTCAGCGAGACCCTAAGAGAGACCTTCAGCGAGATCCTCAGCGAGATCCTCAGTGAGATCCTCAGTGAGACCCTCAGCGAGACATCCAGTCATCACCTCCACAATGGGCAGCTGTGACCATCTCCTAATACCAGCAATAACTTAAGAGGGCTTATTCGTTGGGGAATTTTGTAAAGCGCTGCGTAAAATGTTGGCACTTTGTAAACTTGTGCAATAATTTCATAATAATTCAATAACAGCCGTATGTGACAGACCCAACCGGGACGGGGGCTTTTGGAGGGGACTGCAGGGTAGCCTCTTGCCTACTGACTATGGGCCCTGACATTTGAGGGAGCTGCAAGCATTTTGGAAGATGTCCTGCTATATAATGCAAGAGGAATTTATAACATTGAACAGTCAAGGAAGCCATGATGGTCTCCACTCATAGGCTTGCGCAGGGGTGTGTGCCGGGTGTGCCTGGGCACACCCTAATCACCCTGTGCGGCGCAGATTCCCCCTGCTGATATTTTGCCAAAACCCCCCAATAGGATTCCTAAAAAAAATAACATAATAGCAATAAAAAACGACTGACACTGTCCACTACCTACTAACACCAACCATGTTTTAGTACATTTGGGGGGCAGACCTATGTCTCCACCAACCTGAAGACTCAGTGAGAAGATGTAGGTAAAAGAAAAGCTGGTTACTGAGATTTGGACAGCCCTGGGTCTTCTCCTTGTGAGCTGCCACACTCCTACCCTAAAGTCAAAAACTAAAGAAATATAAAATGAAATAAAATGAAAAAAATATAAATTAAAACTAGAAATAAAAAATAAATAAATAAATAAAATAAATAAAATAAAGATAAAAATAAAAAAAAAATAAAAATAAAAAATATAAATAAAAATAAAAATGAAAAATAAAAATGAAAATAAAAATAGTATTAATTATTTATTAATTAATATTATTTATCACAGGCTTTAAAAAAAAGCCCTTAAGGTGAGGGTACACCTGGTAGGGGGTGGGGGGGTGCACATCGCATGAAGATATCACTATCACGGTTTATGTTTGGACTGTTGAAACATTAAGGATTTTTGTGCAATACTTGGAGCACGTGCACTTTTCCTATATACAGTATCTGACAAAAGTAAGTACACCCCTCAGTCACATTTCTGTAAATATTTTCTTGTATCTTTTCATGTGACAACACTGAAGAAATGACACTTGTCTACAATGTAAAGTAGTGAGTGTACAGCTTGTATAACAGTGTAAATTTGCTGTCCCCTCAAAATAACTCAACACACAGCCATTAATGTCTAAACCGCTGGCAAGAAAAGTTAGTACACCCCTAAGTGAAAATCTCCAAATTGGGCCCAATTAGCCATTTTCCCTCCCCGGTGTCATGTGACTCGTTAGTGTTACAAGGTCTCAGGTGTGAATGGGGAGCAGGTGTGTTAAATTTGGTGTTATCGCTCTCACTCTCTCATACTGGTCACTGGAAGTTCAACATGGCACCTCATGGAAAAGAACTCTCGGAGGATCTGAAAAAAGGCAAGACACGGTGGTGGGAGTGTCATGGTCTGGGGCTATTTATAGCTCAAAAAATAAAAAAAACGCAGAGGTGATCAAATCCCACCAAAAGAAAACTTTTTTTGTGGGAAAAAAAAGGACATGTTATTTGTGTACAGCATCGCACGGCCGCGCAATTGTCAGTTATAAAAACGCATTGCCGTATCGCAATGGCCTGGTCATGAAGAGGGGTAAATCTTACGGAGCTGATGTTGAAATAATAATAGTAATAATGATGATGATCAAATAGTAAGATGAGGGCTTGACCTAGGTAAGTGTTAGGGTCAGGGGTCAAGGTCAGGGTTAACAGTCAGGGTGTGTTTTAGGTAAGAGAAAAAAAAAACAAAAAAAAAACAAAAACAAATTGCCTTTTTCCGGCCCTTGGGGAACTTCCCACTGACATTAATGATGGGGCAGTATTTCTCCCAATTACACCAATATTGGGGGTATTATTCCAACAATGGGGCACTGTTCCTCCAACTGACACCAACAATGGGGCACTATTCCTCCAACTGACACCAACAATGGGGCACTATTCCTCCAACTGACACCAACAATGGGGCACTGTTCCTCCAACTGACACCAACAATGGGGCACTATTCCTCCAACTGACACCAACAATGGGGCACTATTCCTACAACTGAAACCCACAATGGGGCACTATTCCTCCAACTGACACCAACAATGGGGCACTATTCCTCCAACTGACACCAACAATGGGGCACTATTCCTCCAACTGACACCAACAATGGGGCATTATTCCTCCAACTGACACCAACAATGGGGCACTATTGCTCACATTGATAGACAACTGGATGACCACTAGCTACCTCAAACTCAATGGATTCAAAACAGAGCTTCTTTTACTACATGCAAACCAAAACTCAAAAAACAAGACCTCTTGGACACTGCCCGCCGTCTTTGGACACACCATTGCCTCAAGCACCAAAGTCAAAAGTTTTGGAGTCATTTTTGACTCAGAAATGTCAATAGATGCACAAATTGGATCAGTAGTCAGCGGATCGCACCATCTTCTCAGCCTGCTACGTAGACTCATCCCCTTCATTCCAAAAAAAACCCCTGAGAACCCATCTCCCCATCCCTAAGGGGCCTACATTGGCTAACCATAAAGGATCAGATCACATTCAGGACCCTCTGCCTCACCCACAAATGCCTACATGGAAACGCTCCTCAATACCTATGTAAGAAAATAAAACGCTACCTAATCACAGTCTTTGATCAACCCACCAAAACCTCCTCCATGTTCCCAAATCCCGCTACAAATCAAAGGGAGAACGAAGATTCGCATTGCAAGGACCACGGCTATGGAACACTCTACTGACCAACATCCATAGGGAAGAAAACCATCAGGCCTTCAGGAAGAAACTCAAGACCTTCCTCTTCTAACAAGCTGGACCACAGGATGGACCAAGCGCCTTGAGGCGATTCGGTTCGCATTTGTAGCGCTATGCAAGTCTTTCATTCGTTCATTCCTCCAACTGACACCAACAATGGGGCATTATTCCTCCAACTGACACCAACAATGGGGCATTATTCCTCCAACTGACACCAACAATGGGGCACTATTCCTCCCATTAAAACCAATGATGGGGTATTGCTTACTCCGATTGACAGCGGGGCATTTTCTACTCCTACCAGCCAAAGTGCGCCCCCCCCAAAGCCTGAAGGACAGTAAACTGGCCCTTTGCTTACAGAGTTTGGAGACCCCTGATCTATTGGTCTGTGAAGACATTGTCCCGTCTTTCCCAATCACAAAATACACAGATAATTGATTTGTTCCAATCATGGCCTCTGTTATAACATGCTTTGTTGGTGGGTGATGGGCAGGAAAACGATCCCAGCAATGAAAGTCATTGAAGACGGGACATTGGTCATACTTCGTAACGATCGGTCCACTCAGAACCCGGCCAGGCCACCGGCGAGATCATGGAACCCACCTAAAACCCCTCCTGAGCCAAACCCCCTTTACCCCCCCCCCCCCTCCCCGTCATTCCCGACACCCCGCCTAGGCTTCCATTTCTCTACTTTGGACTTATCCTTCCAGGTAGAGAAGATTGGAACCTCCAAGAACCCACCGCCAGACTCCGGAGTCGGCACAGCCGAGCGGCAGCTCCAGAGGGGATAACTCAATTAGGATAAGAGAAAATCCAATGAATTTTGGCGGCCCGAGCCGGTGAAGCGCGGTTTATAGCTCAGCGGTGCGCTCTTCCCGGCTCCATCACGGTGTCATATTAAAACATTATTATAAACAGTTTCAATTAATTCCTTGTGGAAAAAAAAAAAAAACTTTTAAGGGCCGTGCAATCCGTGGCGGGCTGGAGATGTATTAGGCAGTGTGTGTGTCTCTCCCGCACATTATTGCACTCTTGCCTCACACCACATATTGAATAATAATGGGAAATTAAGATGCAGGTAATTACAGAAAGCTTAAGTGTGTATTAATAAATTCTGAGCCATTAGAAGGGAAGTGTGCCGGCTTCGGGGGAAGGTCGTGAAATCGGGACGTGAGCTGGAATGGAGGTTCTGCTCTTAGCGAGGGGACTGGATTCTGAATGACAGTCGTGAGCCCGGACTGGCAGGGTGACAACCCTGGCATTGTGCGGAGGAGCCGCTGAACGATCCAGATCCTTGTGAAGCTAATCAGGCTGAAACGTCCTTGGATTAAAACCCAACTCAACCTTTCCGCTTGTTTCCACTAAATACGTTCCAGGCGCATCAACGCAAAAGGGGCGCAAAGTCTCCCGTAATTCCCGGGCCAGGATTTTTCTGGCACCTTTTATGGAAGTTTAAATCAGTATTTTTTTTTTTTTGCTAGAAAATCACTGATAACCCCCAAAATATTTATATATATTTATATCATGGAAAGATTCCCTCGTGGGGTTTTTTAGCAGCTAAAAAATTATTCAAAGGTCTTTAATTCAAATTTTTTAAAGAAATAATTAGACTCATGCAGCTTGGCATGTGAATTGCCATCATCCCTATATATGTATGAAAAAAGGGAATACCTCTAGAATGGGATTTTTAAGGCAATTGTAAAAAGTGGAGATGGTGCATATATTAATAAAAAGATTTTTGAAAATTTATTGGTACAATTTTAACATGATAAAAAAAAAAATTTCCCAAACAGGAAGCCCATTGCCTGGGTTTCCTGTTTGTGAAAAAAAATGTTTTTATCATATTAAAATTTTACCAATAAATTTTCAAAATTTCAAAATGGAGATGGTGTATATATTAGTTATGTATATATTAATAAAAAGATTTTGAAAATTTATTTGTACAATTTTAACATGATAAAAAAAATTTTATTGAAAAAAGTGAATACTTCTAGAATGGTATTTTTAAAGCGATTATAAAAAATGGAGATTGTGTGTATTTTAATAAAAAGATTTTGAAAATTTATTGGTATAATTTTAACATGATAAAACATTTTTTTTTCCCCAAACAGGAAACCCAGGCAATCGGTTTCCCGTTTGGGGGAAAAAAATTGTTTTTATCATGTTAAAATTGTACCAATAAATTTTCAAAATCTTTTTATTAAAATACACACAATCTCCATTTTTTATAATTGCTTTAAAAATACCATTCTAGAGGTATTCACTTTTTTCAATAAAATTTTTTTTTAAGAAAACTTAAAGAATTTTTAATTAACGACCTTTGAATAATTTTTTGGCTGCTAAAAAAACCCCACGAGGGAATCTTTCCATTATATAAACGCTTCAGGGGGTGTGCAGCCCCAGTAGCTAATATATATGTGTTTTTTTTCATTCTATATTTATATTATTTATATATATATATAGAGCCTCTGCTAAAAAATATATATATATTTTCTTTTTTTTTTTTTTTTTTTAGCAGAGGCTCTAGGGAATAATATATATATATATATATATATATATATATATATATATATATTATTCCCTAGAGCCTCTGCTAAAAAAAAAAAAAAAAAAAAGAAAAGAAAAAATATATATATTTTTTAGCAGAGGCTCTAGGGAATAAAATGGCGATCGTTGGTATTTTTGATATTTTTTAATGTCACGTGATATTTACGCAGCGTTTTTTCAAATGCAATTTTTTCTGACAAAAATACACTTTAATGAATTAAAAAAACAAAAAACACTATATATAACTAAATTATTTTGTAAAATGTGAAAGATGATGTAAATAGGCACCTGTCATGACTCGCCTAAAAAATTGCGCGCGCTCGTGAAATGACGACAAACTTTGGTACTTAAAAATCTCCTTAGGTAATGCTTTTAAACGCCTTTACGGTTTACCAGATTAGAGTTACAGAGGAGGTCTTCCGCTAGAATTATTGCTCTCGCTCGGACGTTCGCGGCGATACCTCACATATGTGGTGCGAATACCGTTTACATATGTGTGTGCGACTTACAAACGCATTCACTTCTGCGCATGAGCATGGAGGGATGGGGGCGCTTTAAAAAAAAAACATTTTTATTTATTTTACTTTTTATCTTCACACTGTCCCTTTATTTATTTATTTATTTTTTGATCACTTTTATTTCTAATACAAGGAATGTAAACGTTCCTTGTAATAGAAATAAGAGATGACAGGTCCTCTTTATGGAGATCTCATGTAATAGAAATAAGAGATGACAGGTCCTCTTTATGGAGATCTCATGTAATAGAAATAAGAGATGACAGGTCCTCTTTATGGGGATCTCATGTAGTAGAAATAAGAGATGACAGGTCCTCTTTATGAAGATCTCATGTAATAGAAATAAGAGATGACAGGTCCTCTTTATGGAGAGATCTCATGTAATAGAAATAAGAGATGACAGGTCCTCTTTATGGAGAGATCTCATGTAATAGAAATAAGAGATGACAGGTCCTCTTTATGGAGATCTCATGTAATAGAAATAAGAGATGACAGGTCCTCTTTATGGAGATCTCATGTAATAGAAATAAGAGATGACAGGTGCTCTTTATGGAGAGATCTCATGTGATAGAAATAAGAGATGACAGGTCCTCTTTATGGAGATCTCATGTAATAGAAATAAGAGATGACAGGTCCTCTTTATGGAGATCTCATGTAATAGAAATAAGAGATGACAGGTCCTCTTTATGGAGATCTCATGTAATAGAAATAAGAGATGACAGGTCCTCTTTATGGAGATCTCATGTAATAGAAATAAGAGATGACAGGTCCTCTTTATGGAGATCTCATGTAATAGAAATAAGAGATGACAGGTCCTCTTTATGGAGAGATCTCATGTAATAGAAATAAGAGATGACAGGTCCTCTTTATAGAGAGATCTCATGTAATAGAAATAAGAGATGACAGGTCCTCTTTATGGAGATCTCATGTAATAGAAATAAGAGATGACAGGTCCTCTTTATAGAGAGATCTCATGTAATAGAAATAAGAGATGACAGGTCCTCTTTATGGAGAAATCTCCTATTTAAAAGCAAAAGATGAAAAAAACAAAAAAATTGTTTACTTCCACGCTGGACAGGAAGTGAAGTCATGACATTGCTCTGGTCCTCCAAGGCCATAGAGGCGGTCAAAGAGGATCTACTCATTGATGGCCTCTGTGACTAGCCAGCCGGAAGACCCTTTTAGGTCTTCACACCACAAACAAAAGAATGCTGTCTCAGCACAGAGGAGGGGGTGGGGAGATGCAATTACACTGTGTGACAGCTGATTGGAGGAACGGAACACCCCCCCCCCCCCCTTTCACACACAGCAGAATTGTGTTCTAAATAGACACACTTTCTCCCCCTCCCTTCCAACACTGAAATGTTCACAAAAAATACGGCGTTGGGGCCCCCGTCAAAATCCTTATCTGAGCATGAAACCCGGCAGGCCAGAAAAGGGGGGGGGTGAGCATGCCCCGCACTTCTGAACCATACCAGTCCACATGTCCTCCATACCAGATCTGAAGGGCCTGGTATGGATTGGGGGTGGGGCCATGTTGTGTTTTTTTCAAAATTTTACATTATTTTGTTTACATTTCAGCTCTTAGTGGAGAAGCCCGCTGACAGCTGATGAGTCATCCGTTGTTAAGGACGTGGCTTCCCGGCCTGCTCCTTAACAACCAGCTATTCTTCATGAACATGATTTAGAAAATTTGGAATTCTTTAGAAAATTAATAAACTAAATCAACGAAATTAAATTAGTAACATAACCAATCTATCCAAAACTAAATGGAATTCATTTTTCTGTTCTGCACATGTCTATCTGCTTGATTCCAACCTGCAAACACTTGTTACTGACATTTGGCTTGTTTGCTGACTTCGCTTCTGCTTTATTCCAACATGCAACCACTTGTTACTGACCTTTGGCTTGTTTACTGACTTCGCTTCTGCTTTATTCCAACATGCAACCACTTGTTACTGACCTTTGGCTTGTTTAATGACTACACTTCCGCTTAAATCCAAGCTGCAGCCACTTGTTACTGACCTTTGGCTTGTTTACTGATTACGCTTCTGCCTGATCCCAACCTGCAACCACTTGTTGCTGATCTTTGGCTTGTTTAATGACTACGCTTCTGCTTAAATCCAAGCTGCAACCACTTGTTACTGACCTTTGGCTTGTTTACTGATTACGCTTCTGCTTGATCCCAACTTGCAACCATTTCTTACTGACCTTTGGCTTGTTTACTGACTATGCTTCTGTTTGATCCCTAACTGCTATATCTGCTACTGGACCTCAGCTGAGGACTACAACCTGATACTAACACACAGCAAAATCCATCCCCACCATCAGGAGCTCTGGTAAACACCGGTTAGTGCTTAGACCCCGCACCTCGGGTGGGCCCATGTCATCCCCCAGGGTGACCTGCTTGTATACTTATCCTGCTGGTCAGTGGGAACCTCCCTACTGCTATAGCTACTGGTCTTCAAGCCTGAACACTGACCATGACATGGCCATTACATATCCTTTTTTAACCGTTTCAATACCGGGCACATTCCCCCAAGTCCTGCCCAGGCCAATTTTCAGCTTTCAGCGCTGTTACACTTTGAATGACAATTATGGAGTCATGTAACACTGTACACATAGGACATTTTTATCTTTTTTCACACAAATAGAGCTTTCTTTTGGTGGTATTTAATCACTACTGTTTTTTTTTTTTTTTTTGCGATATAAATGAAAGAAGACCAAAAATTTCTAAAATTTCTAATACATTTTATCCTTCACTGATAGGCTGCACTGATGGGCAGTGATGAGGCTGCACTGATGGGCAGTGATGAGGCTGCACTGATGGGCGCTGATGAGGGTGCACTGATGGGGCAGCACTGATGGGTGGCACTGATGGGCACTGATTAGGGTGCACTGATGGGCACTGATGAGCGGCACTGATGGGGCAGCACTGATAGGTTGCACTGATATGCAGCACTGATGGGCACTGATGGGTGGCACTGATGGGCACTGATTAGGGTGCACTGATGGGCACTGATGAGCGGCACTGATGGGCACTGATGGGGCAGCACTGATAGGTTGCACTGATATGCAGCACTGATGGGCACTGGTAGGTGGCACTGATATGCAGCACTGATGGTCACTGATAGGTGGCACTAAAGGGCACTGATGAGGCAGCACTGATGGGCACTGATAGGTTGCACTGATATGCAGCACTGATGGGCACTGATAGGCAGCACTGATGGGCACTGATAGGTGACACTGATGGGCACTGATGAGGTGGCACTGATAGGTTGCACTGAGATGCAGCACTGATTGGCACTGATAGACGGCAATGAAGGGTACTGATGAGGCAACAATGATGGGCACTTATTGGTGGCACTGATAGGTGGAACTGATGAGGAGGTACTGACAGGCATCACTCATGGGCACTGGTGGGCATCACTGGACATCACTAGGGGCGTCACTGGTGGGCATTGCTGATAGGGCTGCACTGATAATGCCTACACTGATTATCAGTGCGGATCCCTCGTCAGGAGAGCCACTTATCACCTCTCCTCTCCTCTATTAGCGTGAATAGAGGAATGCAGATAACCGGCACTTCCTAATTTTGCTGTGATTGGACACAGCTGATCACATGGTAAAGCGCCTACGTCATTGGTTCTTTACCGTGATTGGACTACTAATGGGCACAAGCGGCTTGTACATATGACATCCAGTCAGAACGGGGGAGAGACACCGCCCCCGGCCCTCATTTTGCTATAGGCCAGGCGGGATGAGTGTAAAAAAAGGTTTAACATATAATATATAAGAGCCAATCTTGGTACATAAAACCAAACATGTGACCAGCGTGTGGCGTGACACCGGCGCGGGGGTGGGGGGTGTGGGTTGGACTGCAGAATGTTAGAAATATGTAAAAGATAAAATTGGAGCGATTTGTGGCGCTGCTGCGGGGCGATGACGCCACCGCCCCATTGTCAGTGCAGCTGTGTCCTATAAACTCCTCCGCGTGCGGCGCCGACTCCTCCCGCGCTTCTATTGTACTCAGCTTTAGTAGTGCAGAATAAATCTTTATGGGTAGAGCAATGCCAGAATTTAAATGATCTAAATTGACCGCTGGAAACAAAAACAAAAAAAAAAAAAAACAAAAAAAAAAAAAAACCCAACAGTCACATTGGATTGAAAATTGTTACCAAGTGCGCTCCCATTAAACATAACATTTCAGCGCCTGTCGGTGTGCGGTGCAGCTGTGAGCAGCGGGACGATATGAAATATAATGAAGGTCTATTGTTTTGTTGGCTGATCTCTGGGGCCAAGTGTTTTCCAAGTTTTGCATAATTCTCCTGTGCCTGGCCTGAAGAACTGACTCGCTGTGATTACACGGTTAAGCATTTTCGATGGGGGGACACCGCTGTTATGTCGGCTGCAGAGAGTGGCCTACCACTGGGCCGTGTGATTCATACCTTACTTTCTGCAAAGATATAAATATGCAGAAAACACGTTCCGAGAGCCATTGTCAGGTAGGCAGCCAAACAACAAGCTTCTTGCTCCAGGGAGGAAATTACCCGTATGGGACTATAATGGTCCTCATATGTATATAGACAATGCTGGAGGACCTAGGGGGGGGCTTCAAGGCTTCAACACCTGAACCAATCTACACTCACCGCACACTTTATTAGGTACACCTGTTCAATCGCTTGGTAACACAAATTGCTAATCAGCCAATCACACGGCAGCAACTCAATGCATTCAGGCATTTAGACGTGGTGAAGATGACTTGCTGAAGTTCAAACCGAGCCTCGGAATGGTGAAGAAAGGGGATTGAAGTGACTTTGAACGTGACCTTTGTCTTGGCTACTGACTACACTTCTGCTCGATCCCTACCTGCTATATCTGCTACTGGGCCCCAGCTTGCTCACCTCCTGGTGGGGTGTTCCTGAGCACCGCGACCTAAAACTAAGATGCAGCAAAACCTCCACCATCAAGAGCTCTGGTGAATACCATTTAGAGCTTAGACCCCGCACCTCGGGTGAGCCCGCGCCATCTGCCAGGGGGTGACCTGCTTGTGTTCTTATCCTGCTGGTTGATGGGAGCCCCTCTACTGCTATAGCTACTGGTCTCCGAACTTGACCTCTGACCGTGACAATTAGCTGAGAGAGGACCTCCTTTTTCCCGCTTCATCACCCTGCAGAGATTTCCGTTTTCCTTTTTAAGTGTTGGAACGTGGACAGGTCCAGGAGTCATCTGCCCCCAAAGCGGAGGAGATGGTTTTTTTTTTTTACAAGTAAAAAATGTTTACTGAGAGAAAAAAAAAACAGTCAGATATTAGCAATGCAGCTCAATAAAATACCAAGAGAAGTATAGACCAATAAAGCTATCATACACATTCTTCCTGGAAAGGCAGGGCCGTTTTTTAAGGCAGGGCAAAAGGGGCAGCTGCCCTGGGCCCTGTCATTGTTGTGGGGCCCAAAGCAGCTGTTTCATACTTGCCAACTATCCCAGTTTAAATTCCCTTGAAGGTTTAGTCCTGTGCTGTGTCCCGATATCTCAGTGTGAAGTGCTGCTACTAATGCTGCCCAGCTCTGCCCTATTATTGTGTACAGAGGACTCACCTGTTTACATGTAAATTACTGGCATTCATATGTAAATAATGGAAGCATTCATATGTAAATTGCGGCGGCCGCCGGTGTTTCGGCACATTCGGCTACCCATCACATTTCGCTACCCGCTGGAGTGCGCATGCGCGACACCGCCATATGCGTTCCAACACTGTTGTAAGACACCACTTTGCCACAGGGCCCCTTGTGGGCTTGCCACGATTCGGGCACAGCCTCACTTATTATAATTAATAGATATAGATTATAATTATAATCTAACTCTATGTCCACTTGGATGGTGGGGCTTGAACCTGGACTCAGGGGTGTGGCCACAAAGTGCAGATCGCCACAGCGTTGGAACGCATATGGCGACGTGGCGCATGCGCAGTCCAGCAGGTAGCCAATGATGGGTCGCCATATGTGACGAAACACCGGCATTGATATGTATATCATGCCCCCCTGAGGTCATATTCACAGTAATCTCTAGCAGCCAATCAAGAAGCAGAAATCATGTGCTGTAACCTCTAGCAACTAATCAGTGAGCCGTAATGTGTGCTGTAACCTCTAGCAACCAGTCAGTGAGCGCTAATGATACACTGTAACCTCTGGCAACCAATCACAATTGCTGCCTGATATGATTCAGTAAACTGATTTTGAGTCCAGCTGCTATTTATTGTATGTCTCAGAGCAGGTGGAGAACGAAACTGCATGGGGGGGGGCAAGAAAAGTTTTGCCCAGGGTCCAATTAATATTAAAGATGGCCCTGTGGAAAGGGCCATAACCAAAAAGGTCAACAAGTATTCTAAGCAGAAGATGAAGTACAAGCTATAGAAAACCTTATCTGAGGCCATATTAGGCAAGTACAGAGGGGGCATAGGAGAGTTAATGGGATAGAAAGTCATACCCAAGTATGCTAGGAGGGAGAATGGAAAAGTAGGGGTGTAAGAGGTGAAAGAGGGAAGAGGGCATGAGGGGTGGGAGAGGAGGAGGGGGTGGTCACAGTCATGATATCCACCAGGTTATGTGCCTCTAGACAGAATCATTTCCCTGAGTCTATTTAGGGATTAACCTGAACCCCTAGCAGTCTATCCAGGTGGATCATATCTTATCAAACTTCTTGCGGCAATTCCTACTTGCATAGGGTAACTTGTACATCAGTAAAGCATTATAGATAGTGACGCTCTATGAAGCCACAGAAGGGGGGAGATGACTTTCACTTTAAAATGATCTGTCTGTGGTCATAAAAAGCACCAAAAACGATAAACAGCTTAACTTAATGACCTAAGAACATGAGAACATCCCATTCAAGATACCCAACTGGAGTGTTTCGGGGTCCAGCCCGAGGGTCCAATCACACAACCTATTAAGGTCAGCGACCAATGCCACCCAGAAGGTGCGAAAGGAGTGTCATATCCATACCAGATGTGGAGGAGGCGATTTTTAGTAAAGACACCGCATATGTTGTTGTGGATTCAGGCTTTGCAGCACCTCCAAAAAAAAAATATGGAATGACGTGTAGAGCACCCCACGTAGGAGCCACTGGTGAAATGGGATCCTCCACATTGCAAAACTATTGTCATTTTATGGAGGGGATTAAAAATTGGATAGAGAGTAGGGATATTATGGGACTTGACTTTAGATCAACTTTAGGGGCAACCTTCCGATATATTTATATACGCTCCTCTGCTTCCTCCAGCACACTGGCTTGCAGATATCCCAGCTGGCACACTGATAGTTAATCCGACAAGAAGGTAACAGTCAGATTTTGAAGCAAAATCCCTTCACAGGCAGGGACCCCGGGCCCTTTTGGCTGCGTAGCAAAGTCCAGTGTCCAGCTTAAATCCCTGTGGCTACTGATTCCAGCATCACCTCTTCTGGCACTGCCAGGCACGCCTGGCTGCAGCTGCCCCTTTCTATAGCCCTCCTGGCTACTTCTCCATAGTCCTCCCAGACTGCACACTCACCAGCCCACCCGACTGACTTCTCCTGGAGATCTGCTGGACATGCCGACTCTCTCCCGCTGCCCTCACACTTGCTCCCGTGCATCCAGGACAGGCAGGGCTGGATTAACGTTGGGGCTATTGGAGCTGCGGCTCCACGCCCCTACCTTAATATAGGCTCAGCAGGGTTGGACTGACCATTTGGACACTGCCATTGCCCTACTGATGCCGTCCACTGCCCAACCCAGCCCCAAATGCATTTTGAACGAAAAAAAAAAAATTAAATTGTAAAAAAAAATAATAAAAAAATTAAATAAGAATATTTAAAAAATTGCTGACACCGTCCACTGCCCTACTGACAACATCCACTGCTCTACTGACACTATCCACTGCCCTACTGACAACATCCACTGCTCTACTGACACTGTCCACTGCTCTACTGACACCGTCCACTGCTCTACTGACACCGTCCACTGCTCTACTGACAACATCCTCTGCTCTACTGACACCGTCCACTGCTCTACTGACAACATCCTCTGCTCTACTGACACCATCCTCTGCTCTACTGACACCGTCCACTGCTCTACTGACACTATCCTCTGCTCTACTGACACTGTCCACTGCTCTACTGACACCTTCCACTGCTCTACTGACACCGTCCACTGCTCTACTGACAACATCCACTGCTTTACTGACACCGTCCACTGCCCTACTGACACCTTCCACTGCTCTACTGACACCTTCCACTGCTCTACTGACACCATCCACTGCTCTACTGACAACATCCTCTGCTCTACTGACACCGTCCACTGCTCTACTGACAACATCCTCTGCTCTACTGACACCATCCTCTGCTCTACTGACACCGTCCACTGCTCTACTGACACTATCCTCTGCTCTACTGACACTATCCTCTGCTCTACTGACACCGTCCACTGCTCTACTGACACCGTCCACTGCTTTACTGACACCGTCCACTGCTTTACTGACACCTTCCACTGCTCTACTGACACCTTCCACTGCTCTACTGACACCGTCCTCTGCTCTACTGACACCATCCACTGCTCTACTGACACCATCCACTGCTCTACTGACACCTTCCACTGCTCTACTGACACCGTCCTCTGCTCTACTGACACCTTCCACTGGCCTACTGACACCTTCCACTGCTCTACTGACACCGTCCTCTGCTCTACTGACACCTTCCACTGCTCTACTGACATCTTCCACTGCTCTACTGACACCATCCTCTGCTCTACTGACACCATCCTCTGCTCTACTGACTCCATCCACCGCCCTACTGACAACATCCACTGCCCCCTCCCACCCCCCCCATAAGCATTGTGAAAAAAAAAAGTTAAATTGTAAAAAATAAATAAATAAAATAAAAAAAAAAACAATAAAAGATTGCAAAAAATAATTAGAAAAAAGGTAAAAAAAGTATAAAGAAAATTTGGGCTCATTCACACGGGTTCTCTTGCACATACAGTGTGAATGAGCAGTTTGTTTAAAATACTTAATTTGCTTTAATGAAAAATTGTTTGCATTTCATTTTATTTATGAAAGAGGGAGTCCACCTTAAAAAAAAAATATTAAAAGCCAGCAGCTACAAATACTGCAGCTGCTGACTTTTAATAAATAGACACTTACCTGTCCAGGGAGCCCGCGATGTCTGCAGCAGATGATGAGCAATCGCTCGGTTCTCGGCTGCCCCCACCGCCATTCCTCGGTCAGGGAATCAGGAAGTGAAGCGTTGCGGCTTCACTGCCCAGTTCCCTACTGCGCATGCGCGACTCGCGCTGCGCGTCTTCACTGGTCCCCGTTGTGTTGTGGGAACTGTGTGTTTCCCAGAACACAACGGGGGGGGGGGGGGGGCGGGGCGGGCATCTGTGGCTAGCTATTCCCAGAAGTGGGTAAATTCCTGTATCTGCACCCCCCTCCCCCCTGAAAGGTGCCAATTGTAGCACCGGAGGGGGGGAGGAATCCGATGAGCGGAAGTTCCACTTTAGGGTGGAGCTCCGCTTTGACCATAAAAATGGCCCTCCAAAATCCTCAGCCCCGGGCCCACGATGCCCTTAATCCGGCCCTGAGGACAGGACTCCTCCATGTGTTGTAGAGGGTCCTTCCAGCACCCAGATTCAGCCCAGGTTTGGCTGCCAAATTTTCCTACTTTAACAACTATGTATACTAATCCAACACACAAGCTGGAGGGTGCTACAGACGCATTTGGCACACAATTCGCGCCCCCCTAGAAGTGAATGGGGTGCACTGCAACCAGGGCTGCAACCATCTCTAATGGAGATGGTTGCAATTTGCGTTGAAGAGGAATTTCAGTGTGAAATACCATTTATCGGCGTATAACACGCACATTCATTTTAAGAGGGAAGTTTCAGGAAAAAAAACTTAAATTTTAAATAAGGAACTTTGAAGCAAAATAAGGGTCAGTGCCTGTCTGCAGCCTCACCATTGCCATCAATGCAGCCTGATCAATGCCCATCTGCAGCCTCACAAGTGCCATCAATGCAGCAGCCTCATCAGTCCACATCAATGCAGCCCCACCATTGCCATCAGTGCAGCCTGATCGATGCCCATCTGCAGCCCAGAGGGGACAGGGAGGGGGGCGGGACGAGCGCCGACAGATTACATACAGTGAGAATCTCCTATGATAGACAGAAAAGTGGTCCAATGGCGGCCCAGGAGACGGGACTTTCTATTACAGAGGCCGCCAAGTAAACAGGAGATTCTCACTTTATGTAATCTGATGGTGCTCGTCCTGCCCCCCCTCCCTGTCCCCTCCGAGGCAGCTGAAATTGAAGTATTGGCGTATAACACGCACCCACTATTTGCACCTGATTTTCATGATGAAAAAGTGAATGTTATACGCCAATAAATACAGTATCTTTTATACAGAAGTGCCTTCTAAGGTTCTAAGGTTTAATTAACATTATTGTGACTACGGGAGGCGTAGTGCTTTGCCTATACTGTGAGGTGTGGGAGATGAGAATATGTGTTGACCCCATGCAAACCTTCTTGTTACGTCCTATTTGTAACACAACATTTACTGCTGATATTTATAATTCTTCGGCTTTTTGAAATGACACGAAGACATATACTGTGTCAATCTCTTGTTTTATTGCAGTCTGCACCCCCCTAGCACTGCGGCAGGGTCAGAGCCTCCTATTAACACCGCCGGTAATCATAAAAGAGCCGCTTCCCTCTGTCTACCCACTCATCCGCCGCGTTAGATCTCCTCGGTAACCCGCTAATTTCGCACATGGAGGAAACCTTCAAGGCGTACTATTACCGCTAATTCCGTGTCAGCCAGGGAGGAGCTCTTGGCTTCCATATGGATTTAGAGCTGTGAGTGGCCATTCTGAGGGATCTCTGCGGAGAGGAGGCAGAGCCATTGTTTTTCTCTCCCCCTTGAAGTCCGGAGTTTCGAGCATTTGGAAGAGGTTAATTGAATCTTCGTTGGGTCAAGAGGTTTGAAGAAGTCCTTTTACATTAAATAGCTATTATTGTCAGCGAGGTCACACTTGTGGTCATGCTGACATTGAAGCAGGAGGCATCTGGGAATGTTATCCCCCAGTAAGTTTCCTTGCTTGTATCTTACATGACTTTTCATACACGCTTCAAAGGCTGAAGGTCAAATGTGCTTTACTTATGACACATGCATGGCGTGAAGAATGAGCAATACATTTAATGAAGACATTAAGGCAAGCTCTAGTGCCTTGTACTGCGCCCCTTAATGACTCTGCGCTATACTTGTAGATACTACAGGTTCCATCTACACTGAGATCTCCATCAACCTCACCAATTTTAAAGGAGATGCACACCATACAATTCCTCCCTCTACCACTAGATACTTTTTTAGGATCGGGAGCAGAATTTCCACAATGTTCCCACAATCCATATCCAGTGGTGATACATATATATATATAAACATTGTCATTAGAGCAGGCAGTGTTCAATCCACAGATCCCTGAAGGACAGAAGCTTCTTTTATCAAAGGAATACAGGAAGAAGTGAGAGGTCTCTCTATGTTGTCATACGGAGGGGACCCAAACCAAACCAATAGGCGTGTTTAAATTTAACTAGACCTGTGTTGACATGAAAGACTATTGTGCTGCAAGCAGATATGAAACTAAAGATGTACATTCTGGGGGATTCTCATACGCACGCAGGGACGTTAATTCCTGAAGTCATACTTGGTCCCATTGCTTCTACCTCTTAAACATTACTACTGGTTGATGATGCCACCCATCATGGTAGAGGACTAAAAGTGAGGCACAGGAGGTGGGAGTGGCAGAGTCAAGCCCAATGTCACTGTCAGGGCTGGAACTGAACCTAGAACCTCTCTGTGTCTGGCAGTTAAGCCTCATACACACGATCTGATTTTCCAATGGGAAATGTCAGGCTGTTGGCGGAAAACCCAACCGTGTGTACGAGTCTTAACTCTTCTTGTTGAGCTAACTTGAGATACTGGACAGCTCCCTGCCTGATTGCTTAGACAACCTTGCCTTGTGTGAAATTCTGTGACCTCTGGTGTAAGATACACTATATTACCAAAAGTATTGGGACGCCTGCCTTTACACACACATGAACTTTAATGGCATCCCAGTCATAGTCCGTAGAGTTCAATATTGAGTTGGCTCCGCCCTTTGCAGCTATAACAGCTTCAACTCTTCTGGGAACGCTGTCCACAAGGTTTAGGAGTGTGTCTATGGGAATGATTGACCATTCTTCCAGAAGCGCATTTGTGAGGTCAGGTACTGATGTTGGACTAGAAGGCCTGGCTCGCAGTCTCCACTCTAATTCATCCCAAAGGTGTTCTATCGGGTTGAGGTCAGGACTCTATGCAGGCCAGCTAATTTCCTCCACCCCAAACTCGCTCATCCATGTCTTTATGGACCTTGCTTTGTGCACTGGTGGGCAGCCATGTTGGAACAGGAAGGGGCCGTCCCCAAACTGTTCCCACAAAGTTGTGAGCATGAAATTGTCCAAAATGTCTTGGTATGCTGACGCCTTAAGAGTTCCCTTCACTGAATCTAAAGGGGCCAAGCACAACCCCTAAAAAACAACCCCTCACCATAATCACCCCTCCACCAAATGGTTTGGACCAGTGCACAAAGCAAGGTCCATAAAGACATGGATGAGCGAGTTTGTGGTGGAGGAACTTGAGTGGTCAGGCCTTCTCCTCCAACATCAGTGCCTGACTTCACAAATGCGCTTCTGGAAGAATGGTCTAACATTCCCATAGACACACTCCTAAACCTTGTGGACAGCCTACCAAGAAGAGTTGTAGCTGTTATAGCTACAAAGGGTGGACCAACACAATATTGAACCCTATGTACATTGGATCATGTGCTTGTTAAGGCAAGCATCCCAATACTATTGGTAATATAGCATATCTTCAACAATGGATAAAGGAAGTCATTTACTGAGACTCAACTCAGGATCCAAGACTGAACAAAAAGTCCTGGTGTGAAAGACTTAGTGAGAATAGTGGTGTGTTAGTGTTGTGACCTGGATCTGTACCTGCAACCTCCGCTGTGTCTAGCAGTATCTCTTCTTGCTGAACCACCTGAGATGCTGTTCAGCTCCTTCCCTGATTTCCTTAGAAAACCTTGCCTTGCCTCTTGTTTCTGGTGAACCTTGAACTCTTTGTTCCTCCCATGAACTTCTTATTTATGCCATGCCTTTGCAATTCCTGTTTGCCAGATTTTTGTGCTCTCTCCAGCCAATTTCTCCCTCTTGTCACTCCTGCTGCTATCCATATCTTCCCTACAACTCATTATGGACCTGTGGCTTGTTCCTTGGCCATGCTTCTGCTGGAAGGGAAAATCCTGAGGACCCCAACCTGGTACTAGCATGCAACAAAACCCATCTCCACTATCAGGAGCTCTGGAGAATACCGGTTAGTGCTTAGACCCCTCACCTTGAGTGAGCTCCGCATCATCCGCCAGGGTGACCAGCCTGTTCACTTATCCTGCTGGCCAGCAAGAGCCTCTCTACTGCTATAGCTACTGGTCTCCGAGCCTGACCCCTGACCATGACAGCCATTGAAGTTGCATATAAGAGTGCTTTGGTCTTTGGTGCTTCCAGGACATACTAAAAGTGCAACAACTTGCAGTTTAGCTGTTGTAAAGTAAACACAGATCCGCCTCAAGCTGGAAATTCCTGTTCCTATGAAACTACTGCACCTATCCAGAGACTGTTGCTGGACGGACCACTGAGCGTGTGCAGACAACCATGTTCTGGAGCAGAGGCCATTGAGCCGTGAGAGAAGATATCTGCCCCCAGAAGGTCTGCAGCTTTGCCCCAGACTGCTGCTACAGTATTCAGAGCCACTATCGTTGCTCTCAGAGACTGCAGAATACAGGTTGTTCATGTGTCCAGTGTGTTCTGAACACTCACATGAGGGAGGAGACTCCACAGTGAACTTGTGAGAGGTCATTGGCCACCATCTTTGCTACATCTAACTTAAAAAGACAGCAACACCCCAATGTCAGACCACCCCCCAGATTTGTTAGAGGATTATTCCACTTTCCATTGGAATTACAAAAACTCTGTTTAAGTGCGCGCCAACGCAGTCTGGGCCCCAATGCCAGCCACCAACATGTTTACCACTGGCTAGTGGGAGGGGATGAGGAGGGATTGAAACTTTTAGCCCTTGAGAGTATATATACTGTATTTAGAGTTCCTCCATAACTCAGACCCTATGAGGAGCGTATTTTACCCCCTTGATCTAGGTTTCAGGTGCCCTGTGAACATCAGTTTGTAAATAGCTATTATCGTAATCAATATTTTACATTGTTTATGGCCATTGTCACAGTTATTTGCTCTGCTGGGCATTCCGTCTAAATATGTCAGGGCTGGGCTCAGCCCTTCCTTCTCAGAGCTGGCTGCTCAGCTGTCGGCTAATTGCCAGCTCCTATCTCTCCATAGGTACTCAGCTGTTGATGATATCCTGCTCGTCAGTCCTGCCTACTTAAGCCGTTCAGCCCAGAGGATCTCTGCCTTCGCCTTGGTCAACATCACAGAAACTATCTCCTGTGATCCTGTTCAAGACTTGCTTTGCTGACATCCCTTCTGGCTCCAGATCCTGCTTGCTGTTCCACTACATTGATCCCTGACCTCTGGCTTGGCTGACTATCCGTTCCGGTTACTGAACTCTGGCTATGTTATGACTACGTTTGTTCTTTTTACTTTTATTATTAAACAAGTGTGATTTAACTGTACTGTCTTGGCCTGATTTCATGGTTTCTGACAAAATAAACATCTTTTCCTTCATTCTTGGTGTACCAGAGGGTTGCCTGAAGGGTCAATACCACCAGGAACCAGGGAACCCAACCATCCAGTGGCTTCTTTGAAGGTAGCACTACAGCACCTTTACAAATCCATCAGAGGTTCTTGTGTCTTTACAGCATGTATCCTCAGATGTAGAAAAAAAAACAATCCCCAAAGTTTCTTGGTAAATAAGGCCCCTTAATTGAAGCATGGCAGGACTCATTAGCAGCTTTTGTAACAGCAACGTCTGATCAAGATATTTGTGATAAACAAAGGCTTGTTAACAGCTTAACATTCTAATTTCCCCCCCTTTGCAAGTGAACAATTGTATTGTTATGGAAATGAGAAGGGAAAGCAGGATGAAATAGACGCTCCGTTCTTGTTTCTAATCCACATAGGTTTTTTCGGCTGCTGTACTTTCTGCTGATTTCCCCCAAGCTGAGTGACTGGGGAGTGAGAGGCGAGGCGCTCGGTTATTGGAAAGAGGCTTGGAGTGGTTAAGTCACAGCTTTGCCGGCACGCTCTCCGTTCAGGATAAATTGGAAAACAATTATGGGACCTGTTGTTGAATTACATGTCTGATTTCATTTTTCCAGTGGAAGTTCATTAGTTGCCGCAACAAAACCACAACTTCCATCGCCATTCGTTTATCGGAGGGCAGCAATGCACAGTTCTTAAAGTACAATTCCACCTTTTGCAATGAAATAATTAATAAGCCCATACTGCAAAAAGCAAAAACGTGCATTTATTAT